>OY757947.1:44969009-45039009 GCA_963585895.1 Sepioteuthis lessoniana | reverse complement strand
CTCCCAAGTCCACTCTGACCATGAACAGTAGTACCTATTAGGGTCCTGTCTATGGGTCAAGTGGATCTGTTAAGAAATTATTTCTATTTTAATTGACTAGATGTAATGACAAAAAAAAAAAAAAATATATATATATATATATATATATATATATATATATATATATATATATATAAAATATTCATTCCTCCTAAATGTTTGATTATAATGATATTTAAAATGTTCCATTGCTTTTTTTCTTGTTTATGATCATGTGTTTGCACACAGTTCTATGGTATTAAGTATTCTTGTTCAATACTAACAATTTATACACAACTTTTGTAACCAGCTCATTGGTCTGGAGGGTAGAGTGTTCACCAGTGGTCTGGGAGACTGGGGTTCAATTCCAGGTCGCGTTTGCATCATACCAAAGACTTAAAAAATGGTACTTGATACCTCCTTGCTTAACACTCAGCAATATAAGGCATGTATTGAGGGTAAAGTGGAGCAATCCTGGGAAAGGAGTAATCCTCAGTAAACAATTAGAGCTTCAAGTAACTATTCTCAATACAAATAATTTACAGTTATATGCTTTATAATAATAATAATAATAATTCTTAGTAAACAATTCTAGCTTCAAGTAACTATTCCTCAATACAAATAAATTACAGTTATATCAGATTAAGCATTCCTATCTAATACAAATAATTTTTATACAAATCTATTTGACACATATATGGAACCCTAACAGGTATTACCATTCTGAGTCAAAGTGGATCTGGGAGTAATGGCGATGAGTGGGTACTCCACACTCCTCAGATCTCCAGTAACCGAGTCTAACCATAAGATGCAGTTTAGTGTCATACGTAGGACACACCTTTTGAGATGGATGGGGTGTCTTACCTCTTTGCAAGTGATACAGTCAACATATACTAAGCCTCTCTGACTGAGCGATTTATATTTAAATGTAATCCTAGTATCTTAGTTGCAAATACCCATGGAATTTCCCTTTGTCCAGCAAGTTGATATAATATCACATCTAAAATGGACCAGTTGACTCGGTGACTAATCCATATTAGTTACATTTAATACCTCAGATACATGGGTGTATTTTTACGAGATGAATCATTGCAACTAATTCTTACTCACCTGAGATAAGACCAAAAATGTATTAACTTACATCTAAGGGAGTATTAGATGTGAGTAGGCAGTCAGATCTTTGAAAACCTAATATTAGTTTTTATTAAACATGCTTTGCTTAGACTGGCATGGGATATTGAGGCTGCTTACATTGCCTGCTGTTACCCATCTAAGTACTGAATAAGCTCATTGTTGCTTAACTTCCTTTTTCTTGTTATTTACTAAACTTTGTTTAGACTGGCATAGGATATTTAGGCTGCTTACATTGCCTGCTGTTACTAAGTAGTCACTCATCTAAGTACTGAACAAATTCTTTGTGCTTAACTTTCTTCTTTTTCTTGTTATTTACTGGCACAAGTGCCTTAGTATGCACACAGTTGCTGCTGTTACTATGTTAGAGTAACAAGTATTCCTATCTAATATTAAAAATTTGCTCAGTGTAATAAAGTTTCAAGTATTCCTATCTAATACAAATAATAAAAAAAAGATCTATTTGATCATTAACATTGACTCTAAAAACATACTATCACTTTGGGGTTAGAGAGAACCTGACACTAATAGCAATGAAGGAATATTCCACACTTCCCAGAGCTCTAGCACAGTAGCCTCACCACCAGATACAGTTTAATGTCACACTCTGGATACTTATATGGGTGGTGTAGTTGGAGGGGACAAATTGTTTGTACATTATTATAAAGAAATAAACTTATTAGAAATAAGAACAGTTACTCGATACCATATAACCGTTCATGAGAAATGCGTGACTTTGGCATTAGATAACCCAACAAGGATTGATATGCCATAAAATCAAACAACAAAATGTTAGTTATTTAGAGGCAGGATAAAACTGTACAGAGAGTACAGATTGTGGATTGAAACTGTCTGATTATTTCTGTTGATTTTACAGTCAATTAAGAAGATCAAAAAGAAGAATGAATGAAAAGGGGCAAACGAATTTGGATGTCAATTACCTTAAATCAACACAGACATTTCTTCATTTTATCAGCTGAACTCTTGCAGAGCTAGCTCAGGAATAAACCTACACTGTCAATAGCTTTTATTAAAAGGGGCTCCACAGGCAGCAGTTATGATCATAGGAAATGGATGAAGAGAACCAAGTTCAAATCCTAGATGAAGCTATTTGCTATTTGTTGGATTTTTGTCTTGAGGATAAGCTATAAACAACATCCTGTCTGAAATGAATAAGCATCAACATTGCATCCTGAGAAAAATGGAACTTATTAACCCACAAAGGTTGATATGCCATTAAACAAAGAAACCTAACCAAACTATTTCAGTCTGTCCAAACCTATCTAATAATACGACTACTGTTCTTCTACAAGGATGACTTTGGCATCAAATAACCCACAGAGGTTGATATGCCATTAAATAAAGAAACCTAACAAAACTATCTCAGTCTGTCCAAACCTATCTAATAATAATACTACTGTTCTACAAGGATGTATTTGATATTAAATAACCCACAAAGGTTGATATGCCATTAAATAAAGAAACCAAACCTAACCTATTCCTATTGAATACAAAATTTTCAAACAGATCTATTTGATAGGAGGTCGCCTTGACTCAATGATTATTGTCGTAGGAACTGGACACGGCAACGCAAGTTCAAATCCTGGATGAGGCTATTTGCATTTCACGTAGCACTAATACCCTTGGGAAAGGCAATGAATCCAGTAATTCTCCCTCCATCTATGGGTAAATAGTAGGGCAGACTAGATTCTTTAGCCTTGGTTAGGCAACTAGTCTAGGAGAAGGAAAACTGAATTCAAACTTGTGAAAATCCACTTAAAAACAAACCTTGTTTCACATCCTTCCCGAGTGAACAGGTTGGTAAACACATACACAGATGGTTTGGTTTCTTTGTTTAACGGCATATCAACTTTTGTGGGTAATTTAATGTCAAAGCCAACTTTTAAGAAGAATAACACTGTTGCTATTTAACCCATAGCTGGGAGAAAAAGAGGGTTCATGCCTTTCCCAAGATCATTAATCCAAAAATGAATATAATAGCTCAACTGGAATTAAAACTCACTCACTACAATGTTGCAGTCCAACATGGAGGGATAAGAGGGTTCATGCCTTTCCCAAGGGTGTTAGTCTGGAAATTAATGCAATAGCATAAGTGGAGTTCAAACTCACTCACTACAATATCAAATCTCAACGCATTAACCACTGCGCTATAGGACTCACCTCTCTATAGTTGGAACTCTAACAAGTACTACCACTTTAGGTCAGGGTGAACCTGGTAGTAATGGCAATGAAGATGTACTTCACACAGAACTGGAGCCTTAAAATCAGATACAATTTAGTTGGTTTGTTTGGTTGTGTGTCCTGCAGGACACTGCTGGAGAAGCAAGGACGAGCTCATAAGTGATGTACTCCTATGGACCCCCACATATGGCCGAGCAAAAGCAGGATGACCAGCTCGAACATACATACAGCAGCTATGTGAGGATACGAGATGTAGCCCTGAAGACTTGCCAGAGGCAAGGAACAATAGGGAGAAGTGGCGAGAGAGGGTCAGAGGTATCCGTGCTAGCGGCACGACATAATGATGATAATGTTGTTTGGTTGGGTTGGGTTTTATGGCATATCAACCATTGGAGGTTATTTAATGCCAAATCCTCATATGATTTGGTTTAGTTGGGTTTTATGGCATATCAAACATTGTAAGTTATTTAATGCCAAGTCCTCTTTATACATATATATTAAATATTTGATTTGTAAATATTTTGTTGATAATATTTCTAAAAGATTTGGAGCAGTTTTTTTTTTTTTTTTTTAGTTAAATGGTTTCATATATTGCCATATAAAAGTCATAACTTAACATGAGTCATTTGTTTGCACACAGTGTGTAGGTAATTTCATTTTTAAACGAGTTAGAAGTAATTTGCTTGCTCACAAGTATTCCTATTGTTTCTACACAGTCAAATAGTTTCAATTATTGCTATCTAACAGTAATAATTCAACACAAATAATTCTACTCAATATTATTCATTTGTTTGCACTCATTACTTCCCAAAGATATTAGTCTGAAAGCGAATAATGATAGAGTGACTGCAATGTCATAGATCAGCATATTAGACACTAAATTACAGGGACTACCCCATCAGAGAGATAAAGAAAATTAACCGATTAAAATTTCATTTTGATTGGTCAATTTGGGGTTTTTTGCTCTTTAAGAATCTTTTGTGGGTGGATATTTTTCCCCCCAGAAAATGCTCTGAAGTTAGCCACAAGTGTACCAAATTTAGTATGAGCTGGTCCAATGATTTTACATCTATAGCATACACATACAGACTTCATTTTTTTTTATAATATAGATATAAAAATTTACTGGTGAGTAAAGAAGACATCGCACTTGTGCAATCCTGTGTTTCACACCGAAAAATTCTTTTCAAAACATATCAATAAAGGCATTTAAATTTATAATTTTTGAATTAAAATTTTTTTAGAATTAGTTTTGATATTTTTTGGATCACACCTTGGAAATAAGAAATAGACTTCTGAACATCTTCCAGTGAATGGGGGCCATTCATTCTTTATGGGAAGCAAAATTTTCACATTCCAAATACACTGCACAATTTGTTCTTTTGAATTACTTAAGTCACACCATCACCACCAATGTTTACTTACCCCTGCCCCCCAGCATTCCTTCTATTACTCCATACCACCCCTCAAACTCCTCCCTTCACTGGATGACTGGAAGCACTATGACCAAACTGTACCTAATCAACTTTGACTGTATTTTTGTAGCAGTCAGTAGGAAGTTTTATAAATAAAAGCTAAACATTATGAATAACTGGGTCTGCCTTGTGTTATCTTCCATCTGATTGCAGAAAATATAGCCAAGAAATTCAGATAACCCTCTTAAATAAAATTCAGCGGACTTTTATTGCTTTTAGAGATGTAACCCTTTTGCAGGCAGATATTTTTTTTGTCCTTGTAGTGGGGGTCAATTATTTTCAGAAAATTTGCTAAATAGAGCTTATGTTCAAACAAAACAATCAACCATAGATATAAGTAAGTAAAGTTGGCAACCTTAGTCGAGGGTGCCCAGTCGGCTGGGGCTGTAGAATACACTGACTGCTTCTCAGCAGAGGGTTAAGACCCCCCCCCCCTAGAGTGTCCTAGATATGACACTAAACAATCTGATGGTGAGGTTCCAGCAGTGCTGGAGCTTTGGGGAATGCGGAGTACTCCTTCAATGCTATTGTTCCCAGGTCCACTCAGGCCCGGAAAGGTAGCACCTGATAAGGGTCCTATCTATGGATTAAATATAACTAACAGCATACTTATGCTAAAATGAATTGTTTGAGTAAACTGAATAGCTTGAAATAGAAATGTTTTTGACAATTAAACTGTACTTACATTTAAACTGCGTACTTATGCTAAACTGAATTATTTGAAATAGAACTGTTTTTCAACATTAAAACTGTATTTACACTTAACTGAATTGTTACATATAACTGCTTGAATGGTTTGAAATGGAAATATTTTTGACAATTAAACTGTGTACTTATGCTAAATTGAATTGTTTTAAATAGAACAGATTTACATAAAAATGGATTTGGTGTTAAATAACCTACAAAGGTTGATATGCCATAAAACCCAACAAACCAAACCAAACTTAGTCGAGGGTAACTCGAAGGCTTCCTTTTCAATAGCTACTAAACCGAGGTCTAGAGCAGGGTGCTACTCCATTCCCTGGATTGCTCTACTTTACCCTTGATCCTTACCTTATAATGCTGAGTGTTAAGCAAGGTGGCATCAAGTAGCATTTTTTGAGTCTTTAGTATGACTTGACCTGGGATTGAACACCGGTCTTCCAGACCATTGGCAAATACTCTTCTCATTAGGTCAAAGAAACAAACAAAAAAAAAAAAAAAACAAGACATAATATCTTGATCAGCAATTTTACCCAGCCAGCTGGGGATGCAGAATACACCAACTGCATCTCTCCAGAGGGGTAAGACACCCTCAATGAGGGTCCTGGATATGATACTAAACAATCTGATGGTGAGGTTCATGTAATGCTGAAACTCTGAGGAATGTAGAGTACCCCTTTATTGTCATCACTCCCAGGTCCACTCTTGCCTGGAGTGGTAGTACCTGATAGGGTCTTATCTATAGGTCAAATAGAACTAAAGTTTGTACTTATGCCAAAGTGAATCGTTCTAAAATTGTATTTATGCTAAATGGAACTGTTTATATGTATATAAATGGATTTGACACTAAATAACCTATAATGGTTGATATGCCATAAAAACAAACTGATTGATCAGCAATTGTGTCATAATACAATAGCAGAAACAATAAAGCTATCAATTTTAATTGTGATCTTTTGCTAAACAACCTTCACAACAGAGAAACTTTTAAGTGATATTTCTATACATTAACATCGAATTGGTCAATAAGGAGCTAATAGGAAAATGTCCTACATTGAGCTACTGAACAAACAAAAATGTTGCTCTACCTCTGTACTGTTGACAACAAAAATATCAAAATATCGCTCTGCCTGGAAAAATGTTAACTATACTAACGACTGTATTAACACATTCAATGCCACATGATATGGTTGAAATACCACCCATATTTTAAACTGTCACCTGTGTGGTGCAAGTGAACTTAGGCAAGTGGCAATGGCAGCTCCATCAAGCTAATGTCTTACCATCATGTACAATTATAACTTGGACTTGTGCACACTGTATGTTTGCTGTGAAACATTTTTTTTAAAGATTAGTGAATCTGTAATTGCTACACAGAAGGCTTTTTGTTTTAATTTCATGTGATATCGTATTGATGCTGTGCTGGACATAATTTACAATTGATAGCAGTTTCAATTTTCTATCAAGAACAGCATCATTCTGACATAACATGTTTTACCAGTCTTAAAAAAAACGTTTCAACAGCAATTGCATGGTGTGCTCCAGTCCAAGCCATGATCGTAATTGGGGAAAAAAATAAAAAGATATTAGCTAGACAGAGCTATCGTTACCATTTGCTTAAGTTCATCTGGACCACAGAGGGATGTGTTTTTATCGCACATTGTTTTATTACAAGCAATTGTCTGTTTCTTTTTTGTTGTTATTTTTCTAACTAGTAATAAATAAAAAAATAAATAAAATAAAAATTTAAAAAAAAAGGAAAAAGAAAAAAAAAGGAAAAAGAAAAAAAAAGGAAAAAGGAAAAAAAAAAGGAAAAAGAAAAAAAAGGAAAAAAAAAGGAAAAAGAAAAAAAAAAGGAAAAAGGAAAAAAAAAAAGGAAAAAGAAAAAAAAAAAGGAAAAAGGAAAAAAAAACTTCTTGGTGCCATATCTTTTTTACCTTCATTGTTATAGTTGCTTTGTAATAAAAAAAATAAAATAGAATAAAAAAATAAACATTGATTATAAGTATTAAGAATTATTACTTGAAAATTGAAGCAATCCAAAACACTTAGACTGACAAAAGAATTCTGCCCAGTCAACAGAGCTTAGAATATCCTGACTGTATCCCCCCCTCAGAAGGTTAAGATCCTCCCCACAACTAAAAAAAATTTCTGGCAATGATACTAAACTATCTGATAGTAAAGCTCTAGTTCTGGAGATATGGGGCATATGGATTACATCTTCATTGCCATTACTTCCAGGTCCACTGTGTCCTGGAGTGGTAGTACTTGTTAAGGACCCATCCAGGGGTCAAAGAGATGTTTGAAAATTGATTTTATTAGATAGGAATACTTGAAAAAATGGATTTGGCATTAAATAACCTACAAAGTTTGAGTTGCCAAAAAACCCAAACAAACAAACATCTTCTAGATATCTCCTTTTTTCATATTTACACACACTCACTCACTCACACACACACACACACACACACACACACACACACACACACACACACACACACACACGCGAGAGAGAGAATGAGCAAGTTTTGTAATTAGTTGGTGACCATAGTCGAGGGCAACTAGAAGGCTCCCTTTTCAATAGCTACTACACCAAGAGCGCTACGCTTTTCCCTGGATTGCTCCACTTTACCCTTGATACGTAGCTTATATTGCTGAGTGTTAAGCAAGGAGGTATCAAGTATCATTTTTTAAGTCTTTGGTATGATGCGACCTGAGATTGAAACCAGATCTCCTGGACCATTGGCAAACACTCTACCCACAAGGCTAAATTCTTAATATGTTTTAATTCTATATTCTGTTAAAAATAATAAAATCGTGATATACATTGGTTGAGAAGAAAATGGACTTTTTATAACAAATTTTCAATGTGAATTTAGTTTTGCTTGATACTCTGTGCCTTTGAGTGTTTGTGTATAAGAAAATATAACGACTCTTATGAAAGCGGGGAAATATTATTATATATTTATTTACATCAATAGCAAGTATATATGAGTGCTGTTCAAAAAGCCTCACCCAGAAGGAGTCAGGAAGTCAGAAGTGTCCTGGAAATGTTAACCTTTTTCAGCTTGTATTCTGGCATCAGTAATCTTTGGATTCATCCGGCAGACAGGTTGCTCATCCCCAAGATATCAGATAAAAACACTCAACCATGGCTCATCTTTCTGTGTGAGGCTTAGTACTTTTCGAACAACCTCTGAGTGTGTGTGTGTGTGTGCAGACACAAAAAAATAAAAAAATAAAAAAAATAATAATACTATCACATGAGTATTATATTTACTTCCTATTTGTTGCATAAAGTGAATTTTAAATCATATACACATGGCATAATGGTTAGAGTGTTCGCCAATCATTTGGGAGACTGGGGTTCAATCCCAACTAAAGTCAGAGAGCAGTACAAACTTTGCAAGCAATTTAAGATTTAAACGAATAAAAAAAATAGAAAAAAAAGAAAGAAAAGAAAAAGGTACTTGGTGCCTCCTTGTTTAACACAATATTATAAGGTGCAGATCAAGGGTAAGTGGAGTAATCCAAAGAAAAGAGTAGCACTGTCCCCTACACCTCCGTCTAGTAGCTATTGAAAAGGCAGCCTTCGGGTTACCTTCTACAATGGTTGGTTAATTTAACACTAATATATGGTTTCTTTGTTTATAATTGCGTATCAAGGAGGTACCCGTGGTGTAATGGTTATTGTCGTAGGAAATGGACACGGCGACACGAGTTCAAATCCTGGATGAGACTGATTGCATTTCAGATAGCACTAATACCCTTAGGAAAGGTATGAATCCAATTATCCTCCCTCCAGCTATGGGTAAATAGTAGGGCAGACTGGGTTCTTCAGCCTTGGTGAAGCAACTAGTCTAGAAGAAGGACAACTCTAAATTCAAACCTGTTAAACTCCGCTTAAAAAACTGACCTTGTGTCATATCCTGCCCGAGCGGAGGGGGTGGTAAATATGATAATGGCATATCAACCTTCATAGGTTTTTTAATGCCAAAGCCATTTTTCTCAAAGAACAGTAGTGGTACTATTTAACCCATAGCTGAGAAGATTAAGTAGTTCACGCCTTTCCCAAGGGTATTAGTCCTTAAGTCAATGTTATAATACAACTGGAGATTGAACTCTGATTTTTTAAGATGTTGCAGTCCAGCCCATTAGTCACTACAGAAAAGAGACTCCCCTCCTCTCCCCTCTACATAAACTCAGTGTTGATACAAACAAACAAATAAACAAGCAAACCATACTACCCCTGTCCCATAAGAACTGTTATCATATTCACCCAACCCCTCCGCTTGGGCAGGATATGACACAAAGTCAATTTTTAAGCAGAGTTTAACAGGTTTGAATTCAGAGTTTTCCTTCTCCTAGACTAGTTGTCTCGCCAAGGCTGAAGAACCTAGTCTGCCCTACTATTTACCCATAGCTGAAGGGAGAATAATTGGATTCATACCTTTCCCAAGGGTATTAGTGATATGTGAAATGCAATCAGTCTCATCCAGGATTTGAACTCGTGTCGCAGTGTCCATTTCCTACGATGATAACCATTATACCCCAGGCACTTCCCAAAGAACTGTTATAGTGCATAAAATTTATATGCAAATGTAACAACTATTATGGGACAGAGAGCAGGACAAACCTTGCAAGCCATTCCCAAGCAACAAATTTTCACTGTCTCTTTCAAAATAGTTTCAAATCCATTTTAGATTTAAGACTGGAAAAATTGAGAAATAAATTTAACATCTAGTCACAGTTAAAAAGAATTCTTGATAAATTTTTTAACCATATTTACCAACCCCTCCGCTCGGGCAGGATATGACACAACGTCAATTCTTTTTAAGCGGAGTTTCACAGGTTTGAATTTAGAGTTTTCCTTCTCCTAGACTAGTTGCCTCACGAAAGCTGAAGAACCTAGTCTGCCCTACTATTTACCCATAGCTGGAGGGAGAATAATTGGATTCATACCTTTCCCAAGGGTATTAGTGCTATGTGAAATGCAATCAGTCTCGTCCCGGATTTGAACTCGTGTCGCAGTGTTCATTTCCTACGACGATAACCATTACACCACGGTTTGTGAGGTTTCATGCTTTCAACTTACGAGTAGTTTCCATATCCACAGATATTTCCACGTGTGTCAGTTGGATAGACAAGTCTGCGGGGATCTCCATGTATAAATCCTACAAAGATAAAAAAAAAAAAAAAAAAATCATAAATAGTCAGTTTGATTCGTATAAAATTAAATTAAGAACAATTGTAACAATTATGCAGCCCAGTTAACTAAGGCTGTAGAACACACCGACTGCATCTCTGCAGAGAGGTAAGGACCCCCGCCACTTCACCCAAAGAGGGTTTTGGATATGACACAAAAGCATCTGATGTTGATGTTCTAGTCCGGGAGCTCTGGAGAATGTGGAATACTTTTTCATTGCCATTACTCCCAGGTCCACTCTGGCTGAAGTGATAGTACCTGTAAGGATCCCATCTATGGGTCAAATAGAAATATTTAATCATTCACTCTGGTTGAAACTATTCAACTGTGTGCCAACAAAAGATAAATATTTGATAGAATTTTTAGTGCTAAATAAAAATACTTGAAACCATTAAACTGTGTGCAAACAAATGAGCTCTGGCTTGTTTAAAAATAATGTTACCTACAAATTATTCATTTACAAATTATATACATATATATATATATATATATATATATATATATATATATATGTGAATAAACTGTATTTGGCATTAAATAACCTACAAGTGTTGATATGACATAAAACCCAACCAACCAAGAAATAATCATGATAATCCAATCATCATCACCTTGTCGTGCCATCAACATGGATATCCCTGTCCCTCTCTTGTCATCCCTCCCTATTGTTCATTGCTTCTGGCAGGTCCTCAGGGATACACACCATATCCTCACAGAGTTGCTGTATGCAGGTGCAAGCTGGTTGCCCTGACTTTGCTTGGCCATATGAAGGGGCCCATAGGAGTACATCACTTATGAGCTCATCCCTACTTCTTCAGCAGTGTCCTGTATGTCTGGTTCGTCTAACTTTGATAGTTTTTGTAATGGGTGGTTGCTGCTTTGTGGGGTGTTGCCTCTAGGACTTGTTCAATATATCTCAGTATTCTTGTGTAGTTGCCGTCAAGATTTTTCTCCATATGTTTCATTAGCGTCCATGAAGTGCATCCATATAGCACTATCGACATGACCGCTGCTTGGAAGAAAGGTCTGACTTCCATACGACCGATAGCTGTCTATGCCTTTGTTAGTCATGTGTTGATGTCTGTCTCGGTTGATGAGACACTGCTTCCTAAGTAAGTGAACTTGTCAACTAGTTTCAGAGAGTTACTGTTTAGTGTGGAAATGTCGCCTGTTTGATTAAAGCACATATATTCCATTTTGTGTGCAATGACATGGAGGCCAATGCCTGCAGCAGCTCGTTCCAGACTATGCAGTAGGGTTTTGGCTTGGGCGGGTGCATTTGACGATAATCCAAAAATCAGGACAAATATGATAAAATATGAGGGTTAGTCAAAATTTTGCCATATTTTAGTATGTGCTGTTTGCATTTTATATTACATTAATCATATTTACCAACCCCACCGCTCGGGCAGGATATGACACAAGGTTAATTTTTAAGCGAAGTTTAACAGGTTTGAATTCAGAGTTTTCCTTCTCCTAGACTAGTTGCCTCACCAAGGCTGAAGAACCTAGTCTGCCCTACTATTTACCCATAGCTAGAGGGAGAATATTTTGGATTCATACCTTTCCCAAGGGTATTAGTGCTATGTGAAATGCAATCAGTCAGGTCCAGGATTTGAACTCGTGTCGCCGTGTCCATATCCTGCGACGATAACCATTACACCACGGGCACCTCCAAATTTTATATTACATTAATACCCTTGGGAAAGGTATGCATTCAACTATTCTTCTTCCAGCTAGGGGCAAATAGTAGGGTAGATTGGGCTCTTTAACCTTTGTATGGAAACCAATCTAAGAGAAAGAAAACACTGAATTCAAACTTGTTAAATCCCACTTAAAATAATTGCTCATACAATGGGGTTGGTGAACATGTACATATTGACAATAAGCAAACAGTCCTAACAGAATTGGCTAATTTGCATATTTTGAGATATATATATATATATATATATATATATATATATATATATATATATAAGGTCTAAAGAGTTTATCAAAAAAACTTAGATTAATATTTAAGAATCATTTCTTCACTGTCATTACTCCCAGATTCACTGATCCAAAATGATAGTACCTGTTAGAGTCCTCATTAGAGGTCAAACAGATCCATTTGAGATAAGTTTTTAACCATTCAAAATCATACAGAATTGGAGGACATATTTGTTAAACCGGCTTCCATATTAAATAACCCAATGAGGGTTGATGTGCCACAAAACATAGATATATTTTAAAGTACCTTTTGAATTTTCATATATGTATATTTACCATACCCCTCCACCATGGGTAAAATATGACAAAGCAAATCTTTTAAGGAGGGTTTAACAAATTTGTATTCAGAGTTTTCATTCTTCTAGACTGGTTGCCATACAAAGGTTAAAAAGAGCAGTCTACCCTACTATTTACCCATAGCTAGAGGAAGAAAAAGTGAAGTTGGCGACCTTAGTTAAGGCTGATCCGAAGGCTCCGTTTTCAATAGCTACCACCTGAGGTGTAGGGGAGGGGGCTACTCTATTCCCTGGATAGCTCCACTATACCCTAGATTACTCTTACCTTATAGTGCTGAGTGCTAAGCAAGGCGGCATCAAGTACCATTTTTTGAGTCTTTGGTATGACACGACCTGGGATTGAACCCTAGTCTCCCAGACCATTGGCGAACACTCTACTCATTAGGCCAATGTACCGGAGTTGGATTGGTTTGGTGGGTTTTATGGCATATCAACCTTTGTAGGTTATCTAATGCCAAATTCATTTTTATGTAAATAATCTGTTCTTTTTAAAACAATTCACTTTAGCATAAGTACATAGTTTAATTGTCAAAAATATTTCCATTTCAAACTATTCAAGCAGTTATATGTAACAATTCAGTTAAGTGTAAATATAGTTTTAATGTCGAAAAACAGTTCTATTTGAAATAATTCAGTTAAGCATAAGCACGCAGTTTAAATGTAAGTACGGTTTAATTGTCAAAAACATTTCTATTTCAAGCTATTCAGTTTACTCAAACAATTCAGTTTAGCATAAGTATGCTGTTAGTTCTATTTATCAGGTGCTACCGCTCCGGGCCAGAGCAGACCTGGGAGCGATGGCAATGAAGGGGCACTCCGCATTCCCCAAAGCTCCAGCACTGCTGGAACCTTACCATCAGATTGTTTAGTGTCATATCCAGGACACTCATTAGTGGGGGGGGTCTTACCCCTCTGCAGAGAAGCAGTCAGTGTATTCTATCTTTCCCAAAAGTATTTGCGCTATGTGAAATATAAACAGCTTTGTCCAGGGTTTGAATTCAGATTACCGCTTCAATAACTAGTATATCACTTTCATGAATTCCAAATACTTTGCCATATATCAGTAACTTTATCATTGTTACAGTATTGGCCAAAAGATTTATTCTTTAAACTTAAAAATATCACTATAAACATTGGTATATGTGGCAGTCAATTTTTAATACCATCCAACCATCCTCCTTACTCCCTCCTGATTGTAAAAATATTTTATGACATCATTCTTTTAAATATTTTGGCTAGACGAGAATTTACCAAAATTTCCTGTTGGTAGTGAAAAGCAGAAATTTAGTAGATAACAAAGACAGTTACATTTCTCAAGCCCAAAAAAATAAATAAATAAATAAAACTCCAAAAAGAAAAAAAGAAATAAAATTCTGGGAATTCCTGTTAGCAACTGATAATTTTCATTGCATTCTATTTGCTATATATTAATATGAATGGGGAGTGACAATATCCTAAAAGTGCACTGCCATGTCAGTAGGGCTTAGAATATGCTGATGGTATTCCCTACAGATGGGGTAAAAACCCCCCCCGGGACTGTCCTGGGTAAGACACTGCATCTGATGGTCAGACTCCAGTTTTTGAGATCTGGAGAGTGTGGAGTACTCCTTCATAGCTATTATTTCCAGGTCCACTCTGAGCTGGAGTGGAAGTACCTATTAGAGTTCAATCTAGGGGTCAAATAGAAGTGTTTAAAAATTATTTGTATTTGATAGGAACTTTCAAGAAACTACACACAAAAAAAAATAAAAAAATAAAAAAAATGTAAATATGGATGTATAAAGAATGTGATTCCCTAACCTCTCGGCATGATATAAGTTGATGGACTGACATGTCAGTGAACTCAATCAACCGAATCCATGTGTAAAATGAAGTTCTTGACTGTACTAATGAGAGAGGTATTCCTTGTTGTAGAAATCTGTTATCAAATAATCTGACGGCAGAAATTCATTATAAAATAATTTTACTATCAAAAGGTATTAAGTGATGCCATTCACTATATTAGTAAATACACTGATTTTAACAGCATGTCAATCCATTTGGGGTTATTTTATGCCTAGAGGTGAAGGAATTATTCTTTTTTCACAGAATATATGATATCAAAAATTCCAATCTAATCCAAATAATTGCTAAACAAATTTATTTGACCCATAGATAGAAAGCTGACAGATAATTGCTAAACAAATTTATTTGACCCATAGATAGAAAGCTGACAGATAAAAGGGTTCCATTCAGGGGTCAAATAGATCTATTTGAAATAATTATTTACCTGTTTAAAATGATTGTGAATATACATTTTTTTACCATATATAAGTGGAAAACATCATCATCATCATCATGTTGCGCCATCAGCATGGATATCCCTGACCCTCCCCCGCTACCCTTCTCTATCATCCATTGCTTCTGGTAGGTCTTCAAGGCTACATCCTGTATTGGCGCAGAACCGTTGTATGTAGGTTCTAGCTGGTCATCCTGCCTTCGCTCATCCATGTGAAGGGGTCCACAGGAGTACATCACTTATGACTGTCTCTAATTCTCCGGCAGTGTCCTGCATGCCTGGTTTGTCTAACTTGGATAGTTTTCGTGATGGGTGGTAAGTGGCCGTATAGCTGCTGCTTTGTGGGGTGCAGCTTCCAGAACTTGTTCAATATTGCTCACAGCATTCTTGTGTAGTGGCCGTCAAGCTTTTTCTCCATATGTTTAGTTAGTGTCCATGTAGTACATCCATACAGCAGTATCGACACAACTGCTGCTTGGAAAAAACTGTGTTTCATTTCATTGGTCAGGTCGAACTTCCATATGATTGATAACCTATCGATAGCTGTCCATGCCTTTGCTAGTCGTGTGTGGATGTCTGTCTCAGTACAGCATTAAATAACCCTGTGAGAGTTGTCATACCATAAAATCAACCGACCTGAACATTATGAACATTTTAGTAATATATAATTGAATAAAGGATTTAAATGCCAAGTTAGTGAGGTTTATTATCATATTCAAAGAAGAGAAAAAAAATTTCAAATAATGGTAAGAAAACCCGCCTTTTAAAAAGAGAATACTCACTACAAAAATTTACAATTCACAAATGATAATTTCAAGCCAGTTATGTTTGTAGGAAAGTTGCAGATTTTCTGAACATCTAAACAAGAGCCACACCCCTTCAATATTGTCTGTAACAGTGCTGAGAAAGTTGCTACCATCAGAATAATGCTTTTATAGTCAGAGCCAATGAAAATCTATAGCACTTGAAAATCAATAATAATTCAATACAGCAATGTCGCAATAACCACATAGGAGAAAAAAAGTAGGTCAGATGTATATCAAGAGGAATAGGGCAAGTCTTGTGTAAATATCCACAGGCAAGATGTGACACAAGGTCAATTTTTTTCTAAGTGGAGTACAGCTGCTTTGGAATTAGAGATTTTGTTCTACACTGGTTGTTTGAGAAAGGCTTAAGAGCCCAGTTTACCTGACTAGTTATGCTACATCATTATGTCAGGGGGGGTATTTATCCATGCCTCTCACCAGGCAGGATTTGACTCAAGCTCTTTTTATAGTGGGGATTTAGGGGAGGCCAAAACTGTTGGATTTTGCTGGTCATAGGATCACTAAGTGCAATGTGAACTAAGCTAACCTTTGCTAAGTCACAAATGTGAGGTGACTTTGCTGGTCAGAGATTCACTAGACCCTAAAGGTTGTTAACTGTCGCTTACTGATGTTGACAATGGCTTCCATTGGTGAGTAATGGGATTAGATTTTCACCTTCCACCTTCACCAGACAGTACCTCAATTTCAACTCCCATCATCCATATATGGTAAAGAAAGGAATAGTCTGTTGCTTACAACATCGAGCAAAAACCATTAGTAGCGATACTGATGCATATCAAGAAATGATTAGTCTGAGACACAACCTCCATCGTAACAACTACCCAGAGAGCATAACATCGGCTCCAAGAAACGTAGATAGGAGGGTGGAGGATAATACCCGAAAACTCACCGCAGTATGTCTGCCCTATATCAAAGGATTAGCCGAAAGGATCAAAAAGATATGTAGTCTATATGACATTCGGACAGTATTCACAAGTGGTTCAACTCTCCGGAGGTATCTCTTCCGGGTCAAACCACCAACAGAATTCAACATGACCAAGAACTGTGTTTACTCCATCCCTTGCAGTTGTGGTAAAATATACAAAGGTGAGACAGGTCGCCCACTAAAAGTAAGGCTAGAAGAACATCGGAAAGCAATAGTACGAGGGGAGATTGAAAAGTCGGGTATGGCGAACCATATATGGAAGGAAAATGGAAATCATCTCCCCTTATGGGACAAAGTTGAAATAATTGATAGGGCTGAACATTGGAGGATTAGACGCCTTAAGGAATCAGCACATACGTTGGGCTACAATGACCTGCTGAGTAGACCAAGTATAGAGTTGAATACAATATGGGAACCGATAATCAAGAAGGCTAGATAATAAAAAAAAAAAAATTTTTTTAAATGAAATCTGAATATGAGCACAGGTAAAAAATCATACATAATAGTAGTAATTCTAGCTAAAGTAAGAACATTAAGTTTATAATACCCAAAAATTCACTCTGAATTGTCCAGCAGGACACATGGCGTAACGGTTATAGGCGTTGGTTCCCTGAGCTACTAAGAAGACAATCATCTGAGGGTTGCAGGTTCAATCTTCATTACAGGCGAGTCAATATACAGGAATACTTAACACTTGTACCCGGATATGGCAAACGGAATCAGAACAGGCGACCCCCTGTGGTTTCAATAAAGGACGTAGTTTGAAGTTCCGTGAAGGTTCCCGAGTTCGACAAACACCTGAAGAAGGCCGGAGGACATATCGGCCGAAACGTTGTGGAAATAACAATAAAGATGAAGACAATAGTCTGGAAAACCTTAATGATAAAAATCAACAAGCTTCGTCTCAGAAATTTAGACAACTAAGAAGTTTGCAACTTTTTTTTCCTATCGCCTTCTTCTGGTAACTTTTCAATATTTGTACAGAAGAGCCCACCCATGAAAATTTGCATTAATTTTGTTTAAGCATATATAAAAAAAATTTTTTTTTAATTATATATATATATATATATATATATATATATATATATATATATATATATATATAAATTAAAAAAAAATTTTTTTTTAATTATATATATATATATATATATATATATAAATTAAAAAAAAATTTTTTTTTAATTTATATATATATATATATATATATATATATATATATATATATATATATACCTCCCATCCTGTACAGCTGGTTTGAATTCAGTTTTCTTTCTCGATTGGTTGCCATACTAAAACTAAAGAGCTATATCTGATCTACTACAGTGATCCGAGTTCAAAACCTGAATGAGACTGTTTGCCTTTCACATAGAGGTGATCATATTTACCAACCCCTCCGCTCGGGCAGGATATGACACTAGGTCAATTTTTTAAGCAGAGTTTAGCAGGTTTGAATTCAGAGTTTTCTTCTCCTAGACTAGTTGCCTCAACCAGGCTGAAGAACCTAGTCTGTCCTACTATTTACCCATAGCTGGAGAGAGAATAATTGGATTCATACCTTTCCCAAGGGTATTAGTGCTATGTGAAATGCAATCAGTCTCGTCCAGGATTTGAACTCGTGTCGCTGTGTCCATTTCCTATGACGTTAACCATTACACCATGGGCACCTCCCCATAGAGGTGATACCCTTGGGAAAGGTATGAATCCAACTATTCTCCTTCCAGTTATGGGTAAATAGTCAGGAAGACTGGGCTCTTTAACCTTGCTATGGCTAGGAGAAGGAAAACTGAATTCAAACCTGTTAAACTCCACTTAAAAATCTGAGTATTTATTTTATTGCGGACTTTTGTCCTCATCTTGGTAGTTTTTGTTGTTTTACTCACAATTACAATTCGGTATGGACCTGACTATGGAAGACCTGATAAGAAGAACAAATAATTGGATTTATAAGACCAAAAAATCCAACTTTGATCGCCCTTCGGGGCCCATGCCGCAGCGGATAGAGGCTTTGAGTCTTTACAGTTTCAGGTAAGCATTGTCAGAAGATAGCAGTTTCAATTCCTACCCAAGCCGGCCAGAGGGTTACTTGGTCAAAAACGTTGTGTGATAGACAACAACTATGGAAGGCAGCAATTACTGGGGATACAGTTACAAGACTAAGCATTCCTATCCGAGGTCACGGTTAATCACCTGAAGACGGCCAGAAGTGAAATTTGGCCGAAACGTAGTGAGGAAAACAACAAAAACTACCAAGATGAGAACAAAAGTCTGCAATAAAATTAATACTCCACTTAAAAATTGATATGCGTTACATCACGCTTGTAGTAGAGGGGTTGGGTAAATACATACTTTTTATCAGTAGCTGGTGGGAGAAAAGCTGGATTCATGCCTTTCCTAAGAGCATAAGTACAAAGTGAAATACAAACAGCCTTGTCCAGGATTTGAACTCTTGTCACCAAATCTAATTCCTATGACGACGTGAATACCTCCAGATGGTATTAAGCAAAACAATGATAAAAAGTGTTGTGTAGGGCACCTCGGGTGGTGTAATAGTGAGCAATTGAGACTAGCAAACATTTACGAGCGCGTTGAGTCTCATTGAATTCCCTATTCATATGACCTAGTGCAACATCTGAGCAAAACACTTAGTAAATTACAACAAAGAGTGTTGTGTCTTTAAATGTGAGAAGAGGTCACCAAGTACGTCTTATGAGCAATCGTTCTTTTTGTCTGTTGTTAGGAGAGAAACATTTTGTAGTAAAGATGAGTCCTCAGGAAATTTTAATTGCTAAAATAGAGATTTTGAAAAGCATCTTCTTGCAGGAAATCTGCCCTGAATCATAAAATGAAAACATCATTAAACCGAAAAGATTTTCTTTTCATTTTTTAAAAAATAAATAGAAATTTTACTAAGATCCATTTTTTCTAATTAAAAAATAAGCGCAAAAATCAATCTATTTTGAAGAAATATAGAACCTGTTTCTTCCCATACTGTTACGAGTATATGAGATGTTATTCAAAACACCTGAGTAATGCCAGGTAGGCCTTCTAGTTGTCTGTAAAATGATGTAATTTGTTACTCAAACTAAAAGATAGCGGTTAGTAAACATTTTACAGACAACTAGAAGGGCTATCCAATGCTGCTCAGGTGTAGGAAATAGCACGACATATAACAGACTGTGAAATAACTGGCTCTTGATCATATGGAAATCAGACCTGACCGATAAAATGAAATGCAGTTTCTTCCAGGCAGCGGTTGTATCGATACTGCTATATGGATGCACTACATGGACGCTAACTAAACGGCTGGAGAAGAAACTAGACGGCAATTACACAAGAATGTTGAGAGCAATATTGAACAAGTCCTGGCGACAACACCCCACAAGACACCAACTATACGGCCACTTGCCTCCCATCACGAAAACTATACAAGTTAGATGAACCAGACACGCAAGGACGAGCTCATAAGTGATGTACTCCTATGGACACCCACATATGGCCAAGCAAAAGCAGGACGACCAGCTCGAACTTACATACAGCAGCTATGTGAGGATACAGGATGTAACCCTGAAGACCTGCCAGAGGCAATGAATAATAGGGAGAAGTGGCAAGAGAGGGTCAGGGATATCCGCGCTGGTGGCACGACATGATGATGATGATATTTTCAGCAAAGAGCCTCCGGGGAAGAGAGGGCACTAGCATTGGGGTAATTGGGGTGCTAAGGGTTAATTACAGTGTATTTTCCTTCATTTATTTATTTACTATTGATTATAAACTAAAACTCACCAAGTAGGATAAGAGTTAATTTTGAACTTAATAGTTGCTGAAAGTAGCCTTTAAGTAACTTTTTTTTGTGGGGGTGGCTTCTCAACCAAGTTAAAATAGACACAAAGTAATTTTTTTAATATAGGGTGCCACACAGAAAGCAAGCCTCACACAGTAACAAGTTTTAAAACTGCTAAGAGTCTGGTTCTGGAAAATAAATTCAGCCCTTAACTATTTTAGATTAGAGGATGTGGCAGGGAGGGAGGCACTGGAATCTTGCCATCAGCTTTGTTTCACTATTTAGCACAAGAGAAATCATTGTGAAGTTAGTAAAATGAAGTTTTCCTTATCATCAGGTTCTGATAAAAAAAAACTGTTCTAAACTTCATACCAAATATAGAGCAGAAAATCTGACTATATATATATATATATATATATATATATTAGATTATTGAATAAAATACTATATCTGTCCAGATGGGAGAATCCTGCATGCCGTTTTGAACAAATCCTGGAAGCAGCACCCCACAAAACAGCATCTGCATGGACACTTACCTCTGATTTCACAAACAATCTAAGTAAGATGAACAAGATATACAGAGTACTGCTTGTAAGTAAGGGCAAGCACATAAGCAGTATTCTCCTATGAATCAATTGTGTGGACACTGGATGCAGTCTAGAGGACCTTCTAGGACTGATGGATGATAGAGAGAGAGAGAGAGAGAGAAAATGAAATAATGATGATTATACATTATGGTTGAGAGAATTCAGACCTTGTAATAATGCACAAAAAATGGGGGGGGATATTACAAAGTATCAAAAACACTAGACATGATATAATCCCAGGCTATTTGCCTCAATAGCAAACGAAGAAAGAATACTATAATATAGAAAATGCATTGATTCTTGTCAGAAATAATTTGCCCTATCAAAGCTCAAGATATATTGCATATGAAAGAGAATTGCCGCTACAGCAAGAAGATGGCAGAGGAGAAGAAAGGCTTGGTTCAGTTAATTCATTTCATTGGATATCAATTTCTTATGGGTTATTTAATTCTGAAACTTGATTCATTTCTGTTTGATTACAGTCATAACATCTACAGATAAAAATCAAAAATGGTTTCAAGCTGACAAAGGAAAGAAGCAGAAAGTACCCTGCAAAAACAATTACCGAAGCCAACTACGACGATGACATAGCGCTTCTGGTAAATCCACCCGCCCAAGCTGAAACCCTGCTACATAGTCTGGAACGAGCCATTACAGGCATTGGCCTCCATGTCAATAAATACAAGACAGAATATATGTGCTTTAATCAAATAGGTGACATCGCCACACTAAACGGTAGCTCTCTGAAACTAGTCGACAAGTTCACCTACCTAGGAAGCAGTGTCTCATCAACCGAGACAGACATCAGCATGCGACTAGCAAAGGCATGGACAGCTATCAATAGGCTATCGGTCATATGGAAGTCGGACATGACCGATAAAATGAAACGCAGTTTTTTCCAAGCGGCGGTCGTGTTGATACTACTACATGGATGCTAACTAAACATATGGAGAAAAAGCTTGACGGCAACTACACAAGAATGCTGTGAGCAATACTGAACAAGTTCTGGAGGCAGCACCCCACAAAGCAGCAGCTGTACGGCCACTTACCACCCATCATGAAAACTATCAAAATTAGATGAACCAGACATGCGGAACACTGCTAGAGAAATAGAGACGAGCTCATAAGTGATGTACTCCTGTAGACCCCTTCTCATGGACAAGCAAAGGCAGGACGATCAGCTAGAACCTACATACAGCAGCTCTGTACCGATACAGGATGTAGCTCTGAAGACTAGCCAGAAGCAATGGATGATAAGGAGGGGTGGTGAGAGAGGGTCCGGGATATCCATGCTGATGGTGCGACTTGATAATGATGACAGTCATAGCTATATTTTCTATTATCCATTGAATTTTTTTTTTTTAAATGCAATCTTATTTCTTATTTGTCTATTTGCACAGTTATATGATATCATGTATTCTTATTTAAGACAGATAATTTGCACTCGGGTTTCAAGTATTTCTATCTAATACAAACAATTTGCACTCAGGTTTCAAGTATTCCTATTTAATACAAACAATTTGCACTCAGGTTTCAAGTATTCCTATCCAATACAAACAATTTGCACTCAAGTTTCAAGTATTCCAATCTAATACAAATATTTGCACTTGGTTTCAAGTATTCCTATCTAATATTAATATTTATATGGTTACAAGTAATTATTTTTATATAAGAATAATCATTTGTTTGCATAGTTATATGGTTACACATATACCAATAATTTGCAAGCTATTACATACTTTCAAGTAATCAATAATGATAATAACCATTAGTAAACAATTACAGCTTCAAGTAATAATTCTTGATACAAATAATTTGGATACAGTTATATGGTTTTAAGTATTTCTATTAAATACTAATAATTTTCAGTCAGATTCATTTGGATCTCAGAGTAAAGGAAAGGAAGAGAAGACTCCACGTTCGCAAGAGTTTCACAACTGAAGCTGTACCATTTGATACAATTCAGTTTTGTACCCAGGATATTCCCGTGTGTGTGTGTGTCTCTCTCTCTCATTTCTCTGCAAGGGATGCAAATAAATTAACATTCTAAATGATAACATTTTAAGAAAAAAAATGAACAAAGTAAGATAAGACAAAGAGAAAACTAAGAAGGAAAGAATAGAAAAAAAGAAAAAAAATAGGAATAGAAAAAAAAGAAAAAAAAAGGAAGGAAGGAATAGAAAAAAAAAAGAAAGAAAGGAAGGAATAGAAAAAAAGAAATATAATAATCTGGAAGCTCCTAAAATTCATGGACAGAACTAAGAAGAGTCCTAGAGACTTAAGGTGATTTGCTGTCCAATGACTCCAGTGAAAGACTATCAGCTGCTGCTGGTGTTGAAGAATAAGAAGAAGAAATAAAAGAAGAAGAAGGAATAAAAGAAGAAGGTACAGAAATAGAAAAAGAATAAAAAAAGAAAGAATGTAAACAGCAGCAAGCAAGCAAAGAAGCAATTTTCTATTGGCTGTTACGTTTTTAGATTAGGAAAGCAGCTTGTATTCCAAATATTTCAGAACATTAAATCAATTTTGTCGTCTTGTAGTAGAAAGACGAATATCTCCTGTAATGATAACTGCTTGCCTTGTCTACATAAATACACAGCACCTTTTTTTAAATTTTCTTATTCATTCACTTGATGCAGATACAAACTGTATGACCCTTTTCAAGTAATTTCACACAGCGTACTATGTTATTGATTAGTTAAAAAGAACATTTCTCTCTTATGGATTTTTCATTCATAAACAGGGAAATAAAATAATCTATTCTGAAGGAAATTTACAAACTATTTTAGGTTGGTTGGTTGTTTGGGTTTTATGGCATATCAACCTTTGTAGATTATTTAACGCCAAATCCATTTTTATGAAAATAGTTCTATTTCAAACAATTCAGTTTAGCATAAGTACGCAGTTTAAATGTAAGTACAGTTTAATTGTGAAAAACATTCCTATTTCAAGCTATTCAGTTTAGTCAAGCAGTTCTACAGTTAATGTCAAAACAGTTCTATATTAAACAATTCAGTTTAGTCTAAGTACAGTTTCAAAGTCTAAAAACAATTCCATTTCAAATAGTTCAATTTAGCGTAAGTATAGTTTAATTGTCAAAAACATTTCTATTTCAAGCTATTCAGTTTAGTCAAACAATTCATTTTAGCATAAGTATGCCGTTAGTTCTATCTAACCCATAGATAGGACTATCAGGTGTTACCACGCCAGGCCAGAGTGGACCTGGGAGTGATGACAATGAAAGGGTACTCCGTATTCCCCAAAGCTCCAGCATTACTGGTACCTCACTATTAGATTGTTTAGTGTCATATTTTGGATACTCGGATAGGGGGGTCTTACCACACTGCAGAGGTGCAATCGGTGTATTCTACACTAGTCTAGTCTATTCTAAAATAGTTTGTGTTGCCCAGCCGACTGGGCAACACAAACTATTTTAGCTAATCAAATAATTTAACTTAGTGTCGATTATATTTAAACTAAAAATCACACGAGAAACTTGTACTACATTATGTTAAGTAACATCTTGTGGAAATTTATTAAGCTTTTTGCTTAGATGTGGCACAAGGCCATATGAAAGGGGCACCCAATGAGACTCGAAATTAAGTAACATCTTGTGGAATAAGGTGTTCATGACATAAAAGCTATCATCATAGGAAGAGGAAGTCAGCAAACTGAGTTCTATTTCTGAATGAGGCTGTTTATATTTCATTTGGTACAAATATCCCACCAGTTATGGGTAAATAATAGGGAAGACTGGGTTCTTAAGCCTTGGTTTGGCAAACACTAAGTAAAAGAAAACTGAATTCAAACCAGCCTTACTCCACTTAAAAAGTTCTTACAAATATACTATATAACCAAATAAATTGATTAAATCCATGTTTTCCTCAATTTTTTGTACCCTCCAAATTATACACTTATGTAGGCCATCACTACCCTTAGCTCCCTTGGGAATAGTATAGACTATCAAGAAAGACATGATTCTGTCGGTTCTCTACTCATCAAACTGTGGGTAAATAGTAGTGGAAAACTAGGTTCTTTATGTAACATACTCAACGCAATAAAGATGAGCGGACACGGTTCTTTAGAAATATATACCTCTCACTTTATTTGAAAGGGTTCAAAAGGTATTATCTGTGAGAGGTGAGTTGGAGACTGAACAGAACTGCAACATATTGATCCCCCCCCCAACTCTTCTGGCCACTGCAGCATTTCTCTCCCATTCTCCTAGGCTGCTCAACCGGGGGCTTGGGGGCCCAGCCTCTGCTGGGATATGGTTCTCATTCCAGCATCTTCTCTCCAACTGATCTGAACTTCCTGTTGCCGGGGTTGTATAATAATTTGACACCCACCTACTTTGTACTCAATTCAACCCGTCGACAGTCAAGGTTATCCCCTGATATCTTCAGCTGGATGCACCTGTTATTTACACAGGTGCATTTCTTCTTTTGACAGCTTGGGCGGGGTCAATATGTCACATTTAGTCTTGGATAGACAACCAGTCTAGAAGAAAGCAAACTGAATTCTAACCAGCTTTACTCAGCTTAAAACTGACCTTGTGTCATATCTTGCACGTGACGGAGTTGGGTAAACACACACACACACACAAAGAGACAGAGAAAGTGAGAAGAGTTAAAAAATCAATCAAGGGTTAAGTGGAGCAATCCAGGGAATAGAGTAGTGCCCTCCCCTACACCTTGATGTAGTAGCTATTGAAAAGGGAGCCTTCGGGTCACCCTCAACTAAGGTTGCCAACAACTTTTTATTTTACAACATGGATAGTTATCTTATGCAAGATCTGGATCAGTGGTTTTATATGTTGGGAGGATGGTAGGAAGAAATCAAATCAAAACATATTGCACATTACAGGAAGGAGGCTAGACATAAAAACAAGCAAAACATTAGTCATAGCATCTGGTAGGGAAGGATGAAAGACATAGGTGATATCCAACATAGCAGATGTTATTTTAAGTATCAGAGCTTAAAGTATTTAGTCTCCATATAAGTTTGTACCAAAGTTGGGCTGAAGTTAGTAAATAAAAAAGCTTTCAAGTTAATTTGGTGGCCTGGGCATGACACTAAACTCTATCTGATATTGAGGTTCCAGAACCCTAAGGTGTGTAGAGTTACTTCTTCATTGCCATATTCCATGTCTAATATGGGAGGGGCTTATAGTATTTATCATTATAAGAAACTCAGTGTAGAGTTCAAATTCTGGATGAGACTGTTTGCATTTCACATATTGCTAATACCTTTAAGAAAGACAAGAATCCAACCTCCAGTTATGGGTAAATAGTAAAATAGTCTCGACTCTTTCACCTTGATATAGCAACTAGTTTAGAAGGTCATATCCTGCTCATGGTGGAGAGGTTGGGTAAATACACACCCTGTCCCAGAGTGATAATATCTCTAAGGGTCCCATCTAGAGGTCAAATAGATCTGTTTAGAATGATTAATACATTGGCTTTTAAAACCTGGCCTAATGGATAGAATGTTTGCCAATGGCCCAGAAAAATGGGATTTAATCCCAGGTCAAGTCAGGCAAAAAAAAAAAAAAAAAAAAAAAAAAAGGTACTTGATACCTCCTTGCTTAAAGCTCAGAATTATGATGTACATATCAAAGGTCAAGTGGGGCAATCCAGGGAAAAGAGTAGTGTCTTCCCCTACACCTCAGTGTAGAAGCTATTGAAAAGAGAGCTTTCAGGTTGCCAACTTTACTATATATTTGTATCTAAGTATCAAACTGTTAAGAAAATACAGTCCGATTTTAGTAAAAACTGTTTAAATTCTGTTCCAGCATATTTTAACAGTAGTTGTATAAACGATTCATATTCCTAATGGGTAAGATGTTTTCTTTGTTGATTTTCTATCATTTTCAGAATTTGATATTTATAAATTATAACTATTAAATAAAAATAATTACTTAAAACCATATAACAGTAATCAAACTGATGTTTATAGATTATAACTATTAAATAAAAATAATTACTTAAAACCATATAACTTTTTAACTACGGTATGACAGCCAGTTTAACAGAAGAAAAACACTGAATTCAAACCAGTGATATTCTACTTAAAAATTGACTTTGTAGTAACCATTAGAAATATCTTGTATATAGTATTCTAAATAAACCTTAAAATATTTTCAAGAGTCAGTATTCAGTAGATATGTTTCAAAAGCAACACTCCAATCTGAATATAATTTTGTTGAATCAGTTAAGAATATAGAGTTTAAATATCTGAATTAAAACATAACCCAGACTTGATATCACCAACAATGGTTGACAGACTGTAAAAAGAAATTATAGTTAATTCATCTCATAAGAATGAATATGACAAACAAGCACTTAAGGGTAACGACTGCTGACCTATAATAGTTAGATTTTGTGAATGAAATTTAAGTGCAAATGTAGTATCTATTATGGCACAGAAGTCGTTCAAACTTTGTGAACCATACCATGGTCACCGCTAGTCTTGGCAATACACGATTTCATAGTCAATATGGACTCGGTAACCTAACTTAAAATCCAATACATATTTTACTTCAAACTAGAACCTTTCAAAAGGGTATAAATCTACATCTTCTTCCTCCAGCTATGTAAGTTAAAGGGCAATCTTTGTCAAGCTTTATAAGTAAGCAAGCCAGTCTAAAAGAAGAGGGAAACTGAATTCAACCCCCTACGAACATGTTCGCATGGCAAGGTTACATACCACAGGTCAGTTATCAGAGATTGTTTAAGTCAAGTCCGAAATCATTCCTGGCTACTAGTACCATGTAACTCAGTACAATCTTACATATTACTTGAAGAGATAGACACTACCAAGTTACCCTCCTAATGTCAAGAAAGGCACCATGATAAAGAATTGCTTGGCATCGTGACCAAAGACACAAACAGGTGTATATATTTACCCAACCCCACTGCATGAGCAGGATATGACACAAGGTCAATTTTAAACAGAGTTTAACAAATTTTGAATTTAGAGTTTTCTTTCTTCTAGACCGATAGCCATACCAAGGTTAAAGAGCACAGTCTGCCCTACTATTCACTCGTAGATGGAGTGAGAATAGTTGGATTCCCAAGAATATTAATGCCATATGAAATGCAAACAGCTTCATGTAGGATTTTAACTCTGGTCAGTGTGTCACTTGTTGGTGTGTGTGTGTGTGTGTGTGTGTGTGTGTGTGTGTGTGAGAGAGAGGGGGGATTTTACACCCCACTGCAGTCAGTGTATTCTACAGCCCCAGCCAACAGGGCAGATAAAAACTAAAGGAAAATCTGATCATAATATAAAGAGAATACAAAAAAGTATCATTAATTTGGGCTATCAATGCTCTGTTTGGTGTGATGCACACTAAATCCTGAGGATGAAGGTTGTTAGGTAGGTAGTTACAATATCAATATATAGATTTCATACCAATATCATTATTTTATATAAAGACCACTATCAGTGAGCTTGGACTATGTATTTCCTGTAGAGGGATAAGACACACACACCCAAAAAAAGGTTATCCTAGGTACAACACTAAACTATATCTAATGGTGAGGTTCTAGATATGGAAATCTAGGCAATGTGGAGTACCCATTCATTGCGATTATTTTCAGGTCCACTGTAATACAGAATAGTAGTATCTGTTAGGGTCCTATCTTTGGGTTAAATAGATCTGTTTAAAAATTATTCATAGTAGATAGGAATACTTGATACCATAACTGAATTATTTGCATTAAGAATAGTTACTTTAAACTACAGGGGGTGTCCTCGTGGTGTAATGGTTAAAGCGATGGACTGCAGAATCGTAGTAAGCGAGTTCGTACTCCAGTCGCAATATTACGTTCACTTTCGGGCAAATACCCTTGGGAAAGGTATTGAATCCCCTTATCCTCCCAGCTATGGGTTAAATAGTACTGCTACTGTTCTTCAAGGAGAATAGCTTTGGCATTAAATAACCTACAAAGAATTGATATGCCATTAAACAAAGAAACCAATCCATTTAAAATACAATTATTTAAGTTTGATTTCAAGGTTTAATAACATATCAACCTTTATGGGTTATTTAAGGCCAAAGCCATCCTTATCCTTGTAGAAGGACAGTAACTGCATTTATTATTCAAATCATAGCAGGAGGTGGGGGATAAGAAGTTTCATACCTTTCCTAAGAGCATTAGTCCAAAAAGGAACATCATTATTATGACTAGATTTCAAATTCGCTCATTACAATGTTGCAGTCCAGCAATATATGTGTAAAAAAACTCTATTATTGAATAGAAATATTTACTTTAAACCATATGATTATTAGTATTGGATAGGAATACTTGAAACCATACAACTGTTCACAGATTATTTGTATTAGATCGATATATTTGATATCAAAACTCTTAAGAAATAACTCCACAAAGAATATAAATATAGATGTAAATAAATGCAATTCTCTAACCTCTAGGCATAAAATAACCAGAGAAGAGTTGACCTGCCATCAGAATCAATCAATTATTTATATGAAGAGCAATTTTTCTAGTAGGAAATCTATAATCTTTTTGCAGTAACACTAGACAAAAATGACTAAAAGAGAAAATCCTGTTCATCTGTGAAGTTATTCAGGGTTTCCCATGTCTCACCGGATATTTCACAAGTTAATCACTCTTGTACGAGTCATTATAAACATCAAGTAAACCAAGTTCTTTTTTTTTTTTAAATCTATTCTGACCCACTGATGATACCCAGGGAAACTGGAATGAGGTCATTTCTGGGTTAATCTAAGCAACTTTAAATATTCTCTTTATTCTCACCCTTAAATATCCTCTCTCCCATATGGTTTTCCTTTCCCACCTTGCCAACAAAACAGAAAAAGGTCAAAGCCTGTACTCCCCCCACCCAACTATTAGTGAATAAATAAACTCAATGACTAATCAGTGCCCTTATTGCTTTATCTATTAACTGTTTAATAGCTTAGTGGACAGAGTATTAGACTGGGGGCCATAAGGACAAATTCATTGTATTGTAATAAAAACTTGCTCAGCAGCCACCTTTGATGAAGAGGCATTTAAAAGTCAAATTTAGTCACGCCTACCTCAAGCAAGGAACACCATCCATGATGTAATAAACAATACTGGAAGAGTGAAATAAGAGTTTGAGTCAAAAGTTTGGCAATATTTTGGTAAGTACTAGATAGTTTGGTTTGATTTCATTGTGGGTTATTCAATGCCAAAGCCATCCTTGTAGAGCCAAGTTGGCTGGGTTTGGTTTGGTTTCTTTGTTCAATGGCATATCAACCTTTATAGGTTATTTAATTCCAAAGCCATTCTCCGAGAAGAACAGTAGTGGTACTATTTTACCCATAGCTGGGAGGATAAGGGGGTTCATACCTTTCCCAAGGGTATTTACCTAAAAGTGAATGTAATAGCACAACTGGAGTACGAACTCGTTTACTACAATTCCGCAGTCCATCGCAAGGACACCACAAGGACACCCCACCAAGTTGGCTAGGGCTGTAGAAACATTAACCACATCTCAGAGTGGTAAGACCCCTCACTCCAATGAGTGTCCTGCAGATGACAATAAACCATCTGATGGTGAGACTTCAGTCTTGGAGGTTTGGGGAATATGGAGTACCCCTTCAGTGCCATTACATCAAAATCCATACTGACCAACAGAGGTAGTATTTATTAGGATCTCATCTATGGTCAAATAGAAATAGTACACTGGTTATGATATTAAATTGCATCTGATGGTGAGGCTCCACTCCTGGAGCTCTGGCGAATGTGAAATACCCTGCATTGCCATTACTCCAAAGTCCACTCGGACCCAGAAAGGTAGTACCTTTTAGGGTCCTATTTATGGATTAAATACAACTGTTTGACCATTTAACTGTATGCGAACTAATGATTAATACTAAATAGAATTATTTATGTGGATAGGAATACTTAAAACCATTTAGCTGTATGCAAACAAATGATTATCATTAAATAGCATTATTCGTATTAGATAGCAATACTTGAAACCACTAAACTGTTTTCAATCAAATGAGCTCTGGCTTGTTTAAAATGTTGCCAACAAATTATTCATTTATAAATCACACACAATTAATAACCTGACCAGAATTAATATGCCATAAAAACCAACCAACCAACAAACCATTCATTCTTGTAGAACAGTAGTGATATGATTTAACCCTTAGCTGGGGGGATAAGGAGGTTCATGCCTTTCCCAAGGATATTAATATAAATGTGAAGGTATTAGCACTACAGGAGTTTGAACACACTTACTATAGTGTTGCGGTCCAGCACATTAACCACAATGCCATAGGGAATCTTCCAAGTGAGAGTTTGCAGCACATACCATGTGATCAAAGCAGATCAAGCCATGGATGGTAACCACTGTGTTTGATAGTATTGTAGTAGTTGATGCACTGATACATTGTCCATTGTTTCCCTATGTGTAACTTAAAGTCCAATGTCATCTTATTTGGGAACTTTTGCTTTACAAGTTTGAACTGGGCTATAATGCCGTGGGTTTGGGTTTGTTGGGTTTTATGGCATATCAACCTTTGTAGGTTATTTAACGCCAAATCCATTTTTATGTAAATAATCTGTTCTATTTAAAATAATTCACTTTAGCATAAGTACAGTTTAATTGTCGAAAACATTTCCATTTCAAACTATTCAAGCAGTTATATGTAATAATTCAGTTAAGTGTAAATACAGTTTTAATGTCGAAAAACAGTTCTATTTCAAATAATTCAGTTAAGCATGAGCACGCAGTTTAAGTGTAAGTACGGTTTAATTGTCAAAAACATTTCTATTTCAAGCTATTCAGTTTACTCAATTCATTTTAGCATAAGTATGCTGTTAGTTCTATTTAACCCATAGAAAGAACCCTAACAGGTGCTACCACTCCGGGCCAGAGTGGACCTGGGAGCGATGGCAATGAAGGGGTACTCCGCATTCCCCAAAGCTCCAGTACTGCTGGAACCTCACTATCAGATTGTTTAGTGTCATATCCAGGTCACTCATTAAGGGGGGGGGTCTTACCCCTCTGCAGTCAGTGTATTCTACAGCCCCAGCTGACTGGGCAATATAATGCCGTGGAGGCAACCAAAAACATTTGGTATGTAAAAAGGGAAGGTGCAGCGGATCAGAGTACAGTAACTAGATGGTTCAAGAAATTTTGTTCGGGTCGCAAGAATCTCAATCATAAAGCAAGGTCAGGTAGGCCTAAAATTAGATTCTGAGGCCAAGCTCAAAGTCATAGAGGCAAATCTGGCAAGTAGCAATTGAAGAGTATCAGGCTAACTTGGCATGGTTTGTCACCTTCAAAACCTCAGCAAAAGGAACCAGAGCTGCCAAATTGTGCCTCATGTTAGCAAAATATTGCAAAACTTGACTCATCCTGGTACATAATTGTTTCTCTATAACAACTCAAATTCACTGATTTTTCATTCAGGTTAAAACTTTGAATAAGAGAAGGCTGTGAGTTAAATGACCATGAAAATAGAAATACAATAATCAATTATGTCTAAAATATTTTTCAGCACTAAAGTTAGAGGTATATATTATACATGAGAACTATATACCCTAATCATTTATGTATAAGACATTATTTTTATAGATTCTTCAATTCAAAAGTTATGGGTGTATATTATATACAAGAACTATATTTTTTTTTTCCAGCAACATGCCTCATCATATTTAGAATGAAATGACTGAAAGGAGGTTATTATATCCATAGTCCAGTTGTCTATATTTCTGAGACGAAGTTTGATGATTTTTATCATTAAGGGTTTTCAGACTATTGTCTTCATCTTTATTGTTATTTCCACAATGTTTCAGCCGATATGTCCTCCAACCTTCCGGTGTTTGTCGAACTCGGGAACCTACACGGAACTTTGAACTACATTCTTTATTGAATCCATGGAAGTCGCCAGCAGGACACATAGCGTAATGGTTATAGGCATTGGTTCCCTCAGCTTCTAAGGAGACAATAATCTGGAGGTTGCAGGTTCAATCCTGACTGCAAGTGAGTAACAATACAGGAATTCTTAACACTTGTACCCAGTTATGGCTAATGGAATCAGAACAGGCAACCCCCGTGGATTCAATAAAGGACATAGTTTAAAGTTCCGTGAAGGTCGCCAAGTTCGGCAAACACCTGAAGAAGGCCGGAGGACATATCGGCCGAAATGTAGTGGAAATAACAATAAAGACGAAGACAAGAGTCCAAATGAAGACAATAGTCCGAAAACCCTTAATGATAAAAATCCATAGTCCAGACTAATGTGTTTTATGCCTTTTCAGAGAAACATCCACTGGACTGTGACGGTTTAAAATATGTTTCCTCTAATGGGAGCTTATTTTCACAGCAAGCTCGTTGCCTTTTTTGCATCAACATGTTCATGTATTGGCTACAAATACTGTGTAAATTTTAAATTTTAAGACATAATGTAAACTATACTAAGATTTTTTTTTATTAATCTGTACAAAATGAGAAAACGTTAAACAAATGTTAAGATTAGATTAACTATATAGCTGAGATAAATTCTAAAATATCAGTTGGTATTATACATGCGAATTGGAGGTGCCCATGGTGTAATGGTTATCATCATAGGAAATGGACATGGCGACACGAGTTCAAATCCTGGACGAGACTGATTGCATATCACATAGCACTAATACCCTTGGGAAAGGTATGAATCCAATTATTCTCCCTCCAGCTATGGGTAAATAGTAGGACAGACTAGGTTCTTCAACCTTGGTGAGGCAACTAGTCTAGGAAAAGGAAAACTCTGAATTCAAACCTGTTAAACTCCGCTTAACAATTGACCTTGTATCCTGCCCAAGCAGAGGGGTTTGGGTAAATATGATTATACATGAGAATTTCTTTTTTTAAATTTTGTAGTCTAAAGTTAGAGGTGCATGTTAAACACAAATAATTATGAGGAATGAACTAATTGGCAGGCGCATTGAGTAGTGTAATGTTCAGCTAGCTGGAGCAGAAGACTTACTAATAAGTTTGATTACCACTGGGTGCCCCATACTTCTGACCTAGCGCCAAACTAAGACCAGTTTATAAAATGACAAATTAGCAATTTATGTTTTTTAATGAAACCACGAAAGTAGATGAAAATAATATGTATTTAACAAATCCTTCCACTATAGAAGGACTTCAGGTGGCCTAGTCCGAGGAGACCTTCCTCGCAGGCAGTACCTGCTTAGAAAAGCTAAGTCTATTGCTTCGTACCTAAAGTGCTTCAAAAGAGGAACGCCGAGGAGATCAAGCATTTTTGTGATGGCCACACACGAGTCTCAATTTATGCATGACCCTCCCCCACTATAAAATGGTAAAATTTCAAGTGGAGTACAGCTGGTTTGAATTCAGAGTTTTCAGTTAGAGTATCATGATTAAGGAGGCTTGTCTGCCCTACTATTTACTCATAGCTAGTATTGGGGACAGATTTATGCCTGTCTCAGAATATTAGCAAAAAGTGAAATACAAACAGCCTCACCCAGTATTTGAACCCAGGTTGCTGGATCCATTTCTTTTGATGATAACTAACCACATTTTCATTAGCTTGATCCTCGATGCCGCATTTTCATTAACTTGATCCTTATTACTATATTTTTATTTGAGGATCACATATAAAGTTTTTATACATATTCGATCTCTGAATCTGTGGTAGATACTTTAGCATACCAACAAACTAGTTGAACATAATCATATTGAATGGCGGGAGAAGTAAAATATTTTACCATAAGAGGGCCACCTTTGACCAAATCATAATAAAGGATCCAATCTTTATCAAAATCATAGCATGTAAAGGTCGCAAAGTCAAAATAGTCAAATCAGAATAACTGATTAGTTTGGCATTTAATTTAGCCATTTTCTTTTCTTTTTTTTTTTTTTTTTTTTTTTTTTTTAGAAGAAGAAGAAGAAAAAAGGTTTTTGTGAAACTCTTGACTCTAGAAAATTTTTAATGAAGAGCTTCATCTTATCTAGGGCCCCTATGTTATTTAGCATAGTGTTCTTTATTTCTCAAAGGCTTTCTTTTTAATTTAATCTAATTTAATTTGGCCATTTTCTTTTTCTTTTTTTAGAAGAAGAAGAAGAAAGGTTTTTGTGAAACTCTTGACTCTAGAAAATTTTTAATGAAGAGCTTCATCTTATCTAGGGCCCCTGTGTTATTTAGCATAGTGTTCTTTATTTCTCAAAGGCTTTCTTTTTTCTTTTTTTTTTTAAACCAAGATTCACACATGGCAAAGCTAGATTAGCCACTAATCAGCACTGGGTTAATTGGAAAACATCCAGTGAAAGAAGATGAATGAATAAATGGACAAATAGGAAGTGAGTCATCAATCTAAGGAGGCATGAGATACTGACCTCAAATTTTAAAAGGTCAAGCTCACATGCTGCATAGTAAATAATACTATGCTTTGTTTATTCTGACACATGAGCCTTAGGTTACTTTCAGTACCTTCCATAAGGAAGTGGTCACCCATCTAAGTACTGAACAGGTTCATCATTGCTTAACTTTTTTTCTCCTTACCTAAATTTGCTTAATCTGGCATACTAAGTGGTCACCCATCTAAGAACTGAACAGGTTCATCATTGCTTAACTTTTTCTCGCTATTTAACTTTGCTTAATCTGGTACACAGGTTGCTTATAGTACCTGTTGTTACTAAGTGGTCACCCATCTAAGTACTGAACAGGTTTATCATTGCTTAACTTTTTTTCTTGTTATTTACTAAGCTTTGCTTTGTCTGGTACATGAGACTTAGGTTAATCTTGGTACCTACTGTTATTGAGAGGTCACACATGTAAGTGTCCAACAGGGTCATAATTGCTTAAATAGAATCCAGCACTAACCATTACACCACAGAGGTGCCCGTGGTGTAATGGTTATTGTTGTAGGAAATGGACACGGCGACACGAGTTCAAATCCTGGACGAGATTAATTGCATTTCACATAGCACTAATACCCTTGGGAAAGGTATGAATCCAGTTATTCTCCCTCCAGCAATGGGTAAATAGTAGGGTAGACTGGGTTCTTCATCCTTGGTGAGGCAACTAGTCTAGGAGAAGGAAAACTCTGAATTCAAATCTGTTAAACTCCGTTTAAAAATTGACCTTGTGTCATATCCTGCCCGAGCGGAGGGGTTGGGTAAATATCATTACACCACAGGGACTCCCTCAAAATAAATTATAAGAATTCTTAAAATAGGGAGTTACTTTTTAATCACCTCACCTTTTATAACCCCAGATGATTGGGTGGCAAAGGCCAAAAGAGCTTGGGTCACGTGTCGATAAAAGTATTCATTTCTCACTATCAAAATGTTCTGGTCATTTTATTTACATTTCTTGAGGAAATTGTACAAGATATAGTTTCACAGTTGGAAAACGGAAAGCTATAAGATGCAACTTACCAAGGGCACAGACTGCTACCATTCCAATAATAGAGAGTGCAAACAAGATGCAACAAATGACATCAGTGCAAGATCTGAAACAGAAAAGGAAGATGGATGAAGGCATGGATTTTTATGTCTGTCTGAAAAAACAATGAAAGAAAAGTGAAGAGGAAGGAAAAAAAAGCAAAAGCAATTGAATTAGCTTCAATGAAATTTGCTACTTAAATTATCATTACTAGCAAAAATATTTACCTTCCCACCAGCACAAAGTTTTTTGTTTTTGTTTTGTTTTATGGCATATCAACCTCAAAGGGTCATTTAATGCTGGAACAGTAGTGGTTCTATTTAACCTATAGCTGAGAGGATAAGGAGGTTCATACCTTTCTCGAGGGTATTTTCCAGAAAGGAAAGTGAACATAATAGCGTAATAGCTGGAGTACTCGACACCCACTATTTAAGTTTTAATGTAATAAGACTATTTTAAATTAGAAAAACTAAAATAAATAAATAAGTATGCATATAAAAAGACTACACTTATATCATCATCATCATATCGTGCTGGTAGCACGGATATCCCTGACTCTCTCTCGCCACTCCTCCCTATCGTTCATCGCCCTAGGTAGGTCTTCAAGACAACATCCCGTATCCTCACATAGCTGCTGAATGTACGTTCGAGCTGGTCGCCCTGCTTTTGCGCGGCCATGTGTGGGGATCCATAAGAGTACATCTCTTATGAGTTCATCTCTGCTTCTCCAGCAGTGTCCTGCATGTCTGGTTCGTCTAACTTGAATAGTTTTCGTGATAGGGGGCAGGTGGCCATACAGTTGGTGTCTTGTGGGGTGTTGCTGCCAGGACTTGTTCAGGATTGCACGCAGCATTCTTGTGTAATTGCCATCCAGTTTCTTACACTTATATAAAATTGTATATTAATAGGTTTCTATATAAAAATGATACATAGGCTTGCTTTTAATATGCTTGAGAATAAAATAATTAGAAATTAATAACACCAAGTAATTATTTATTAAACCGTCATCTTAAAACCAGAATGCAAATTGCCCACACCATTAGCTACATAAACCTTTATTTCTTAGTTACATACAACACACCTTGCAGGATTTTATAAGCATTAATTCCAACGGCTGTTTTGGTTTGGTTTTATTTGTTTAATGGCTTATCAACCTTTGTGGGTTAATTACTGCCAAAGCCATCCTTGTAAAACAATACTCTGAGATAGTTTGGTTAGGTTTCTTTTTTTAATAGTATATCAACCTTCATGGGTTATTCAATGCCAAAGCCATCCTTATAGAACAGTAGTGGTACTATTTAATCCATAGCTGGAGGAATAACGGGGTTCATGCCTTTCTTACTGGTATCGATGTGAAAGTGATCATTAATAGCAGAACTGGAGTTCAAACTCACTACAATGTTGCAGTCCAGTCTGGAGGTTTAAGGGGGTTCATGCCTTTCCCAAAGATATTAGTCCAAAAGTAAACATAATAGCTCAACTGAAGTTCAAACTCACTCACTACCATGTTGCAGTCCAGCATGGAGGGATAAGTGGGTTCATGCCTTTTCCAAGGATATTAGTCAAAAAGTAAACATAATAGCTCAACTGGAGTTCAAACTCACTCACTACCATGCTGCAGTCCAGCATGGAGGGATAAGTGGGTTCATGCCTTTTCCAAGGATATTAGTCAAAAAGTAAACATAATAGCTCAACTGGAGTTCAAACTCACTCACTACCATGCTGCAGTCCAGCATGGAGGGATAAGTGGGTTCATGCCTTTTCCAAGGATATTAGTCAAAAAGTAAACATAATAGCTCAACTGGAGTTCAAACTCACTCACTACCATGCTGCAGTCCAGCATGGAGGGATAAGTGGGTTCATGCCTTTTCCAAGGATATTAGTCAAAAAGTAAACATAATAGCTCAACTGGAGTTCAAACTCACTCACTACAGATTAAGCAAATCTGACTAAATAACAAGAAAAAGAAAATTTAAGCAAAAATGTGTCTAATTCTTACTTCGATGGATGACAACTGTAAGTAGATACTGTAAGCAACCAAAGACCTACAGGAAAGCTTAATAAATAACAAGAAAGTTAAGCAACAATGAGCTTGATCTGTACTTAGATGGGTGACCACTTTCTAGCAGCTGTAAGCAACCAAAAGTTTGTGTGCAAGGCTAAGCAAAACTGAGTAAATAAGAGTAAAAAAGTTGAGCAATGATCTTGTTCAGTATTTAGATGGGTGACCACTTCTGAACAGCAGATAATGCAAGCAAAGAAGTGTGCCAGACTAAACAAGACTGAATAAATGGCAGGTGATAAAGAAGAGTTACTTAATTTACTAAGCTTTACTTAGTTGTGGCACAAGGCCAGAAGTATGGAGCACCCAATAAAAATCAAACAATCTTGTTAATCATTTAACCATGTGAAGTACCCATTTTTTTGCAATTTACTAAGCTTAACTTAGTTATGGCACAAAGCCAGAAGTATAAGGCACCCAATGAGAATCAAACTCACTAACAATGGTTTATGAATCTAGATGGCTACACATTACACCACATGAGAAGAGTTACTAAAGAATAAAGATAAACTAAAGAATAGTGGGGAGAGTCCTGTGGTGTAGCAGTTAATATGCTGAACTGAGACATCATGGTAGAAATTATCAGAAGAAAAAAATCATAAATAAGTAATCACCTCATATGACTTCTCCCATTTGGTTAAGCCTTGCAAAGCGAGGAAGTACCTGCTACCCAAGAATTAGTATAAATCTGGAAAGATTTGGAAAGTGTACTTATAGACCCATTTCTAGAAATTTTGCTTCAAATCAGACAAAATGAATGGCCAAGAAACTTCTTCCATTATTATTGAATTATTATCCTCTTGATTTCTTGTTGCTTTTTATCCTAAATCATTCTGGTCATTATTTCTATAGTGGCAATCGTTTGACTTGGTTTATTTGTTCAATGGCATATATCAACAACTTAGGGATTATTCAGTGCTGAAATTTGATACACATCTAAATATTTGATTGCAATAACTATATTTTTAAATTGATATAAGATAGAGGCAGAGAGAAAGACAAAGAGACAGCGATAAAAATATGAAAGAGGAACATATATATATTTATTTATGAGAGAGAGAGAGAGAGAGAGAGAGAGAGAGAGATAGTTTTTATGGCATATCAACCCTTGTAGGTTATTTAATGCCAAATCATATATATAACCTCACCGGGGGTTGCGCACTCTGGCGAAAGAATTAAAGACTGCCACTTGTGTAATGCAAAACTCTTCATATGAATTGAGTACTCTGGTATCCAATAAGACAAAATGTAAACAAGCAAAAGCTACTGCATAATGCCTTATAATTCCTGAGCTGACGTATGTCAACTAATGGCTGAGTGGTTTGATACTAAGTCTAACGTAAAGTTGGGCAGGTTTCAATCCCAGCTTGAAGCATCCTGCGTGTCTAGCCACACTGATGAGTTGTGATACAATGAAACTGTCTGTGGATGACAATATATGATTCGTAAACAAATAGTTTATGAGTAACATTTTAAACAATCCAGATCTCATTTGTTTGCAAACGAATGATTTCAAGTAATCCTAACTAACATGAATAATTTTATTAAATAGAAATCATTTGTTTGCATACAGTTAAATGGTTTCAAGTATCACTATTTAACACTAATAATTCTATTTATATTTATCATTTGTTTGCACACAGTTAAATGGTTCTAAATATTGTTATGTATCACTAACAATTCAATTTAACATCAGTCATTTGTTTGCACACAATTAAATGGTTCTAAATATTGTTAAGTATCACTAACAATTCAATTTAACATCAGTCATTTGTTTGCACACAGTTAAATGGTTCTAAATATTGTTATGTATCACTAACAATTCAATTTAACATCAGTCATTTGTTTGCACACAGTTAAATGGTTCTAAATATTGTTATGTATCACTAACAATTCAATTTAACATCAGTCATTTGTTTGCACACAGTTAAATGGTTAAACAGTTCTTTTAATAGAACAGAGACAGAAGTGGAAAGATTTTTCTCTTGATCAAACATCATAAGCCTTTTAAAGTTTAACTTGAGAGTGCTAAACTCCAATAAGATTTATATCTATGTGTTCTGGTTGTGTGTATACAGACAGATAAATAGATAGCCAAAATTTAACTTTTATCTTATTAGAGTTAATGAATTATAGAGCCCCCCCCCCAAAAAAAAAAACAAAAAAATATCATCTTTCATCAGGAAGCAGTCAAACTCAAAGACAGTAGTTATTTCCTCATGAAGATCACCTTTCCAAGTGGCTATCAAAAATACTATTAGCATCAAAGAAGAGAGGTGGGTGATAAAAGACCCAGGTGACTCATTTGAATGTATTAGGATGGAAAACATTCTGGCCTATCCTTGAAGGTGTCTTGGCTATAAAATAAACAGTCTATGGATATGTAAAGAAATGATTCTGGGACTAGAGCTCTTGGTTGTTTACTTGGTGGAAAGTACAGCTGACAAGAATAAAGAATGACTGGAAATGTAATTATTCAAGATAAAAAAAAAAAACAACCTTATAGCCTTCTATAAGATAGATAATATATAACTAGTCAGATCCAACCAAAGACAGAAAATTATCAAGGAGTTATTTAAGCGGAGGTGCCCAAGGCGTAATGGTTATCGTCGTAGGAAATGAACATGGCGACACGAGTTCAAATCCTGGACGAGGCTGATTGCATTTCACATAGCACTAATACCCTTGGGAAAGGTATGAATCCAATTATTCTCCCTCCAGCTATGGGTAAATAGTAGGGCAGACTAGGTTCTTCAGCCTTGGTGAGGCAACTAGTCTAGGAGAAGGAAAACTCTGAATTCAAACCTGTTAAACTCTGCTTAAAAATTGACCGTGTGTCATATCCTGCCCGAGCGGAGGGGTCGGTAAATATGGTTATTTAAGCAAGAAAGGATTATTTGAAATTTTATCACATATAAATTCAATTGTTGCCTTTGCAATGAATAATATAAAAATCGACAACAGCAATCTATATAATATTTAATATACACGTCATTTATTAGCATTTAATAGTACTAAAACTATAAGATCAATATTTAGTTACATATTCTATTTTGTGAATAATGGGGTACAGAGGAATAATTGGAGCACTTTTTCCTTTTCAACCGCAGACTGCATATTTTTGGAACTTATCAGACTGTCAGAGCTGACTGGATCCTTGAAGCTGATTAGAACTTCAGCAAACGAATATACAATAATTTGTTGACTATGCTACTTTGTGAGAATAGTTGAAGTTAGCACAATTAAACAGTGTTTGATCTGAGAAAGCAACATCTACGTAGAAGAAAATCCCAATTGATTGAGGGGGAGCACAGAAGAATATCCCATTTAGCTGCAGGGAGGAGATATCAAAGAATATCTCACTTGATTGAGGGGTAGGATGGAAGAATATCCCACTTGGCTGCAGGGAGGAGACATTGAAGAATATCTCACTTGGTCAAGGGGGAGGGTACATGGATAGGTATAAAATATGAATTAAAACATAATTTGGACAGGTTCTAAGCACATACATATTTTTTTAAAGAACAACAACTTAGGTTTAATTAAATCAAAAATAAGCATAAAAACGTTTCCATTTTCTCTTCATATATATCATTATAAGAAAGGGAATCCAGAATTCAAGTCCTGGATGAGACCTTGGAAAAAATATCAATCCATGAGCTATGGGTAAATAGTAGGGTAGACACGGTTTTTTATTCTTTGTTAGGCAACCAGTCTAGGAGATAGAAAACTGAATTCAGACTAGCTTAATTTTGCTTAAAATTGACCTTGTGTAACATCTGGCAGATGGCAAAGAGGTTGGGTAAATATATATATATATATAAGTTCTCATTGTGTGTGTATGTTCCTTGGTGCCCACTAGCTGCAACAATCAATAAGTTGAGTGCACTAACTGAGACAGAATGCACCCAAATGCCAATTGAAACAATCTGTGAAGTTTACAATTCCAATTTAATAGCCTTATTGAATGTTAAATGACACATTACAACTGTTCACATTTTCAGCCATTTATTCAGTTAGGATACCAGTATTAAAGGGTTAATTTATGGACATGAGAAGGACAGGGTTCTTAAATTTAAAAAATTTAGATGACTAATATATATATGATTTTCTTTTTAAAAGAAAAAAAAAAATCATTGCATAAACATTTCATTGAAAACATTTTTTGGCAGAAAATAAAACTAGGGATTGTTGGTTGATTGATTGATTGATTATTTTTAAAAGGCATGTCAACCAGTCTTGTGTTATTACATACCAAGAGGTTAGAAAATTGCATTCATGGTTCATATACATTGTTTTGTAGTTGTTTCTTAAGAGTATTTTTTGCACAGTTATATAATATCAAGTATTCCTAATACAAATAATTTACACACAGTTGAATTGTTACAAGTATTCCTACCTAATACTAAGAATTATATTGTTTCAAGTAATTATTTCTTTTTAATTAAAGTCATTTGTTTGCCCACAATCGCAGTCTCAAGTAACTAATAATGATCCTTAGTAAACAATTATTCTTAATACAAATAATTTGCATGGTTATATAGCACCAAGTATTCCTATCTAACATTTGGCCCATAGTTGGAACCCTAACAGGTACTATCACTGTGGGTCAGAGTGGACCTGTGAGTAATGGCAATGAAGGAGTATTCCATATTCCCCAGATCTCCAGGACTAGAACCTCAACATCAGATGCAGTCTGTCATACACAGGTCACCTCTTTTGGTGTAGGGACTGATTCCCTCTGCAGGGGATACAGTAAGCTTATTCTAAGAGGATGGTTGAAGTCCTTCCATTACCAATGTAAATATTCCCTAATTCCTTCATTTGGGGGTTGGGGTAATGGGTGGACAGAAAAGCTGTATTTGTTTATCCTGCTGAAGAGAGTAGTAGACATTTCTTCTGACCCCTTCATTTTGGCAAAATTCTTGAGTTACTAAACTATATATGGAGGCGTGTTCCAGTCGGATGAAGAAAATGGAAATGAAAGAAAAGATGGGATAAAAGCCTATTTGATTTTTTCTTGAGTCTGGTTTAATAATAGATAGCTGGATTTTCAGATTTGAAATAATAGAAAAAAAGCTTTAGATAATTACAAGGATTAATATGATACAGTTGATTATTTCAATATAAAATTTTTTTTTTTTAAATTAAATTTTTTCTTTTAATTTAATAATTACTTTGATGTTGCAATAAAAAGTATTTACCCAACCCCTCCACCACAGTTAGGATGTGATACAAGGTCAATTTTTAAGTAGAATACAGCTGGTTTGAATTCAGAGTTTTCCTTCTCCAAGAAGGGTTGCCATCATTTATCATTAAGTTGTGCTGACTTAACATTTTCACTCAACTCTCTCTTGCTAACCATCCCAATCAGCCATTGTTCTCGTCAAGTCCTCCATACGGCATTCAATGTCTGCACAGAGATGATGAATGTAAATTTTGGCTGATCTGCCAATACTGGTATGTTCATGTGTAGGAGTCCACAGAATGCACGTTTTCCCTTAGCTCTCTCTTGCTAACCATCCCAATCAGCCATTACTCTTGTCAAGTCCTCCATACGGCATTCAATGTCTGCACAGAGATGATGAATGTAAATTTTGGTATGTCCATGTGTAGGATTCCACAGAAGAACATTGTTTATGAATTCATCCCTGCTTATCTGGCTGTGAACAATGTATCTTGTTCATCTTACTAGGATAGTTTGTAAGAAGAGAAGTAAGCGGCCATACAGTTGCTGTTTTGTGTGGTGTTGCTTCCATATCAAGACTAAATAACCCAGTCTACTTTATACTTCATATAATACCAATTGAGAATGAATTAGTAAAATAAAACAACAGAGATCAGGATACTAGTCTAAACGATAAAATAATGACATTATATCATTTCTGAGTGAACTTCACATAATACAGACAATGAATTAGTAAAAGATAACCATGAAACAGTTAAGTTCAGATAAACCAGTGGGAAGCCAATTCAGTTGTAAGATTTAGAGGATGAGACCCATAAAATTCCCTGGAATTTTGAGATACAAACAGATCCCTTAATCCAAGCCAGAAGATTAGATCTAGTGTTAATTAACAAAAAAGAGAATTTGCCCTCTTGTGGATTTAGCTGTTTCAGTAGACCAGAGTGAAAATAAAGAAAAAAACTGGACAAATACTAGGACCTTGCTTGAGAACTGAAAAAGCTGTGGAACATGAGGGTCAGGGTAGTACAAATTGTAGTTGGAGGAACTGGAAAAATCAGTGAGAAAAATTGAGACTATCCAGAAAACCTTACTGCTGACATCAGCTAAAATATTCAGAAGAGACCTGAGGACACTTGCTATCTCTCAGACTCCAGTGAAAGACCACCAGCTAATGCTGGAGAAAAATACTTGCAAAGAGCAATAATTTGGAGGAAAAAAAACCTTTAATTTCACAAGTAAACAAAAATATTCCTAATTTTGTATTACCCAATCGGATGGGGCTGTAGGCGTGTTCATCTTACTAAGATAGTTTGTAAGAAGAGAGGTAAGTGGCCGTACACCTGGTGTTTTGTGTGGTGTTGCTTCCATATCAAGACTAAATAACCCAGTCTATTTTTAAAATCTTTTTTTTAAACAATAAAAAAAATTTGCTGTACAACCATTTTTTTTTTTTTTAAATATTTCTCTCAGACTGGGTGATCCTTGCACTCTGCAGAGGGGTGAGACTGCCCCCACAATGAGTGTCCTAGATATGACACTCAACAATCTGATGGTGAGGCTTGGGGAATGTAGAGTACCCCTTCATTGCCATTGCTCCCATGACCACTCTGGCTTAGAGTGGTAGCAACTGATAGGGTCCTATCTATGGGTCAAATACAGCTAAACTGTACTTATGCTAAACAATTGTTTGAAATAAAACTGTTTTTGACTGTTTCAATGCAACAACAAGGAGTTTTTGTGTAAATATGTGACAATGGATAAAATATGGATCCACCACTTCACTCCAGAGTCAAATTGGCAGTCAGCTGAATGGGCAGCAGCAGGTGGAAGCTGTCCAAAGTGACCAGAGATCCAAACATCAGCAGGCAAAATTTTGGGCCCCATATTTTGGGATGCACAAGGTGTTTTGTTCATCGATTACCTTGAGAAAAGAAGAACCATCAATAGCAAATATTATATAGCATTACTGGTTCATTCGAAGGAAGAAATCGCCAAAAACTGCCACAAATGAAGAAAAAAGTGCTTTTTCAACAAGACAAGGCACTGTGTCACAAGTTGACCATGACAATGGCAAAACTACATAAATTGCATTTCAAATTGCTTCCACATCCACTATTCTCCAGATCTGGCCCCCAGCAACTTAAGGCTGGTTGCAGACTTCAAAGGAATGCTCCAGGGAAAGAGATTTGGCTCTAATGAAGAAGTGATATCAGAAACTGAGGTGTGTTTTGAGGCCAAAGACAAATCATTCTACAAAAAAGGCATCAAATTGTTAGAGAAGCGTTGGAATCAGTGTATCACCCTAAAAGGAGACTATGTTGTTGAATAAAGTTAACTTTTGCCTAAAAGTTGTTGTTTTATTAATTAGGCCCGGGACTTATTGACTGATGTGTTGAATACAATCCCAAACTAAACTGTTTTTCTTAGTGAAATTTTAAAGTTTATTTCTTTTTATGCGAGTTAAGAAAAAATTTTAATCATTTGCCTTTAAAGTAACTATTTGAAAAGACTTGGTTATTAAACTATCCATTATTTGACTAAATCATTTTCTTAATCATTATATATATATATATATATATATATATATATATATATATATAGGTCATCAGTCATGTTCTTTTATGGGTACATGACTAAGTTTTTCTATCAATCTATATTGAAAATATCTTTACATAAAAATCTACACATAACAGAACTTTAAAAAAAAGTGGCTTAAAAAAGACTATATCATTAAAAACTATTTTAGTTTAAAAATAGACTAAATAGCGTTTTCCTCAAGTTTGCACAATAGGAAAATGCCTTACATTGAGCTAAGCAAAAAACAAAATTGTTTACATCATAATTTTCTAAGTAAATGTGAACAGGAATCAACATTTCAAGTTCGAAATTATTATCATTACCATTATTATTAAATCTTGATTTATTCAAACTGGTATCCAACTTCATTGTTATTATCAACTATTTACAAACATATCGCATACAGTCTATCATTATTAAAAATAAAGGAGGTTTCTATACCTTAACATTGGATTGGTCAATGAGCAGCCAATAGAAAAATACCTTACATTGAGCTATCACTAAAAAAAAAAGTTGCTCTTCTTTTCAAGTTCCTTTGACTGAAATGAGTTAAAGAAGCAAATACAAACAAGTTTTTTTTGTTTTTTTTTCCTTTCAAGAACACATTGTTAAACTATCACAGTAAAACAAAAAAAAACAAACAAACCTTCTTTTAACATGAAAACATCAATTTACAGACAACACAAGTTTCTAGTAAGGTTAATTCTTTTGAACTCCCACCCCACAAACCAATGATTCAAACGCTGGCAGGTGGGAAACTTACATGTAAAACCTTGTAATTAAAACATGTGCTTTGCTTGTCAAAATTCCCTCAACAAATGACGCCTGACATGACATCTACCATTTACTTTTTTATTATTATTATTATTATTATTATTATTTCTATTTTTAAAATTTTTTTTTCTTTTTTTTTTTCTTAAAATCAAAAACATTCGGTGTACAACCCTTTTTATTTATTTATTTATTTATTTATCTTTACATTTCTCTCAGACTGGGTGGTCTTTGCACTTTCATTACTAGATGATAAGGAGAAAAATGTCTTCAGGACCTTTGGAATGACTGGTACCATCTGTTTAGGATTCTGTAGCCCCCAAGATAAAAGGAGAAGTAAGTCAAGAATGATCAAATCTAAAATAATTACAAACTATAAAGATTAAACACTATTCTTTGTAGATAAACATTATATATCAGAAAAAAGGGGAAATGAATCTGACAGTATTTAAAAATATGAAGAAAAAAAAAAAAAAATTATTTCAGAGGATGAGATCATTTATAATTGAATATCATGCCAATGTTAAGGTTTCAGTTTTTAAGCCATTATCAGGGCAATGTTAATACATGATGTATCTTGAATTACATTTAAAAAATGAGAAAATTCTTAGCTTAATAAAAAAATCATAGGAAAATCCTTACTAATGGTAACAGAATGCGGAGATTTTAACAGTTAATTTGTTAAAATAGGCTGACATTTAAATATCTGAGTTAGTTATAAATAAAAATAATAACTGAGACTTGTTTTTTGATCCATAAGTCACTATTTATTGTATTCATATCTTGCTTCACATATAATCAAATGTTTTCATGTTATTGGACAAGTAGTCACTAAACCCAACATCATAATAGAACTATGCTTTCAGTGTCAAACCCTTCAAATTCCCTGAATTACCAAAAATACCCGGGGGTGTCCTCGTGGTGTTATGGTTAAAGCACTAGACTGCGGAATTGTAATAAGCGAGTTCGTACTCCAGTCATGCTACTACGTTCACTTTCGGGCAAATACCTTTGGGAAAGGTATGAACCCCTTTATCCTCCAAGCTATGGGTTAAATAGTACCACTACTGTTCTTTGAAGAGAATGGATTTGGCATTAAATAACCTACAAAGCTTGATATGCCATTAAACAAAGAAACCAAATCAAAGTACCAATCAAAGAAATTAATCATCAATTAAAATTAATCCATCTTGCTTTTTTTATGGAAATCGAAGTTTCAATCTCATTTCAAATTTAGAAATCCACTTCACATGCTGATTATATATAAATCAGTTATTTCAATTCATTAGTGCAAAAAAAAAAAAAAAAAAAAAAAAAAAAAGTGTGTACCATGTCATATGAAATACAGAGAATTCAAGAAAGTAACCTACTATCGAAAAGGAATTAACTTAGTTCCTAGGTCAAGGGTATGGAACTGACTATACTTGGGTCCTGTATAGTAAGGATTACTCAAAATTGAATTTGAATCCATGAGATTTAATTTCAAGAGGGGGTCCACAAGATTTCATTTAAAGGGAGGTCTACAAGATTTCATTCTCATCTATGGGAGCAGGGTCCTTGAGATTTCATTTTCATGGGGGTGTTCAAGAAGGTTTCTCTTTCTGTTTTAGGATTTTGGCACCATAAAGTTTAAAAACCACTGGTTTAGAAAAATCAAATGTCTGTAATACAAGCTTTGGTTGGTTGGTTGGTTTTCTGGCATATCAATCCTTGAAGAGTATTTAATTCCAAATCCTCTTTATATATATATATGAGGTGCATACGATAAGTTTCCAGACTTTTTTCGTATGGGCACTTTTATTGATAGTACGCACATGAAACTCTATTCTCCTTCAAAGTAATCTCCTCTGGCTGCAATGCACTTCTTGTACCGTTCCAAAAACTTCTGGAAGGCCCCGTGGTAATCCTCTAGTGTGAACATGTCAATGACCTTCATCACAGCCTCTTTCATCTCCTCAATTGTCTCATAACGACAGCCTCTGAGCTTAGGGAATAACCAAAAGTCACAGGGAGAAAGGTCTGGATTATAGGGGGGGTGAGGGACTGTCTTGATGCCCATCTTGGTCAAATAGTCTGTGACAAGGATGGAGTTGTGGACTGGTGCATTGTCCAGGTGGAAATGCCACTGACCTGATTTGAAGAGTGCTGGCTTCTTCTGACGGAATCTCTTCCTGAACTCCTTTAAAACCTCAACATAATAACCCTAACCCTTTGGTCAATCAACTCTGGTGTATTGACTTCCTTACTCCTCCCACACCTCTCATCATCCCTCACAGACTACCTGCCTTCCTTGAATCTCTTATGCCACTCAAAAACTGATGCTCGATTCATGCAAGATTGTCCAAAAGCAGTCTGAAGCATTCCATACGTTTTTGTGGTATTTTTTCAAAGTTTAAAACAGAATTTTATTGCATATTCAAAGTTTAAAACAGAATTTTATTGCATATTGTTCTTCTAAAGTGTCAGATTGCATTTTTTAAATTCACCAGCAGTGACAATCAGGGAGTATTCCAATTGCTGTTGTAGCTGTTCATTTGAACCTGAAATCATAAAAATTGGTCAGTCATCTGATAAGATGTATAGAAATAACATACTGAATTTTCAAGGGTCTACAACAATTCTAAATGCCCATACAAAAAAAGTCTGGAAACTTATCGTATGCACCTCATATATATTAAATATATATGATTTGGTTTGATTGACTTTTATGGTATTTCAACCATTGTTGGTTATTTAATGCCTAATCTTCTTTATACATATATATTAGATGATTTGTAAACACATTTTGTATATAACATTTTTAAATGAGCTTTTTTTTGCTCACAATTAAATGGTTTTATGTATTTTTAACACAAATAATTCTATTTACAATTAATCATGTGTTTGCACACAGTTATATGAATATACACAAGATTTGTAAATGAATAGTTTGTAGGTAATTTCATTTTTAGATAAGTTAGACCTAATTTGTTTGCACAGAGTTTAAACGTCAAACAGTTCAATTTGACCCACAGATGGGACCCTTTCAGGTGCTATTATTGACAATTGTCAGTTAATGGCAATGAAAGGGTACTCCACATTCCCCAGGACCTGAGCCTCACCATTAGATTGGGTGTGGGTATCTTACTCCTCCGCAGAGATGTCGTTGGTGTCTTCTACAACCCCAGCCAACTTGGCTGTACAAGTTTTGGCCCCTTACCTAGAATAGATGGGTATTTTGGCTAGTATATAATTATTTTCTGAAATTCTTTTTCTATAGTTCAAACCAATCTGTAATACAAGCAATTCAACATTTTTTTGCTATTTGTTTTTTGCAAAAAACAAGCTAATTTTTTTTAAAGATAAAACTACTAAGAATTGAAATTCCTTTCTCTTGAGAATGGCATTTTGCCAATATTGTGCAGACAGTAGCATTAGGAATTTTGTTTAATGGGTGTTATACAACTCACTAAGGAATTTTTTGGTTAATTTTATACAATAGAACTGACATATTCTATGAAAAACAAACTTCTTTCTTTCCAAACAAGAATATATCAAGTGGGCTCCAAAAATAATGCCTCCTATCAATTCCTCTATAAACTGTAACAAGCACAAAGAACATAACACTATTGGAGAGAGCAAGTTTTCAGCTATGAAACATGGTTTTTCAACATAGTCTCTACAATTGGCTATGCATTTTAACAAACAAAGAGCCTGTATGCCACAATAGTAAGAGGTTCACTCCGAAAGTAATGCCTTCTATTTATTACAGTAAATACAAGAAACAATAACATTGTTGGATAGAGCAAGTTTTCAGCTACATAACACCCACCACCACATTGTCAATATCACTGGGCTTGGAAGTGGGTTGATCCAAAAAGTAATACCTCTTATTTCTTCAGAGACAGAGCAAGTTTTCAGCTAGAAAACACTATTTTTCAACATAATCTCTTCCATTGGCTATACACTGCAACCAGCAATAAATAACAGCCTATATGCCTCAAGGATTCCACAGAAAGTAATACTTTCTCTTTATTACAAAAAATACAGTGAACAAAACAGCACTGTTGGATAGAGCAAGTTTTCAGCTACTAAACACCCCACAGTCACTATTATTCTCTGAACAGTACACCAGCAATGAACAAGAGCCTGAATACTGCATGACCAAACAATGTAGATATGTTGGTGGTCATGAGGGTGTTAAATTCAGAGGTTTCCTTCTAAATCAATTTGCCTACCTTTAAGATGAGTTGCCTAGTTGGCTGGGGCTGCAGAATACACTGACTGCTTCTCTGCAGAGGGGTAAACCCTGCCCCCTCAACAAGTGTCCTGGAGCTTTGGGGAACACGGAGTACCTCTATTCATATTTACCAACCCCTCCACTCACACAGGATATGACACAAGGTCAATTTTTTAAGCAGTTTAACAGGTTTCAATTCAGAGTTTTCCTTCTCCTAGACTAGTTGCCTCACCAAGGCTGAAGAACCTAGTCTGCCCTACTATTTACCCATCGCTGGAGGGAGAATAATTGGATTCATACCATTCTCGAGGGCATTAGTACTATGTAAAATGCAATCAGTCTTGTCCAGGATTTGAACTCGAGTCGCCGTGTCCATTTCCTACGACTATAACCATTACAACACAGGCACCTCTTTATTGCCATCACTTCCCAGGTCCACTCTGGCCCGGAGTGGTGGCACTGGGTCCCATCTAAGGGTTAAATAGAACTAAACTGTGATTCTTTGAGTTTACTGCTTTTTGCATTTAAAAACAGTGTACTGATGCTTAATTGAAATATCTGAAATAAAACTGTTTTGACATTAACTCTGTGTATTGCCCAGTAATTTGGGACAGTAAAATACACTGACTGCACCTCTGCAGAGGGTAATACCCTAACCCAACGAGTGTTCTAAATATGACACTAAACAATTTGATGGTGAGGTTCCAGTGATGCTGGGGCTTTGGGGAAGAACCCCTTCATTACCATTGCTCCCAGGTCCACACTAGCCTGGAATGGTAGCACCTGATAGGGCCCTATCTATGGGTTAAAAACCTACTAAACTGCATACCTATGCTAAACTGAATTGTTTTAATAAGAACTGTTTGACTAAACAATAGCTTGAAATAGAAATATTTTTAACAATTAAACTGTGTCCTTATGGTAAACTGAATTGTTTGATATGGAACAGTTTTTGACATTGGAACTGTACTTATGCAAAACTGAATCATTTAATATTGAACTGTTTTGACATTTAACTGGGTGTAAACAAAATCTATAAGAACTGTTTGAATAAACTGAATGGCTTGAAATAGAAATGTTTTTGACAATTAAACTGTGTACTCATGCTAAACTGAATTGTTTGAAATAGAACTGATTATTTGTATAAAAATGGATTAGGCGTTAAATAAACTACAAAAGGTTGATATGCCATAAAACCCAAACAAACGACCTTTAAGATGAGAATCTGCCCAACTATTTACCCATAGCAAAAGGGAAAAAGATGGATGAGAGCTTTTCACAAAATTTCAAGGGCATTAGTGCAAAAGAAAATACAAATGTGTGTGTGTGTGTGTGTGTGTGTGTGTGTGTGTGTGTGTGTGTGTGTGTGTGATGTGCTGAACAAAATCTCGTGGTATTATAAAATACTGCTAGGGTACCCTGGATGATTGATTGTTAATACTTTGATCCCTGAAACCATGCTCGACTCCAGAGGCATCATCCAACTGTAAATATTATCTGCTATCAACAAATCATTGGGGATTTTAATTAAGTCAGTCCAGTGAGATCATGTGGTATTTTGGTGCAAGTTGGTATGGAAGGAGATTGAGTGAATCTATTAGCAGAAATGGATCTCCATAGAGGCTAGCTAAGATAATTAAATGAATATGATGACCCCTCATTTCCTCAATCACCCCCCCAAATCCTTGGCCTTGAGCCAAAGCGTAAATGTACAAGCTATTTATGGCAAATGGATGTGTTTTGAGAATGCAGTCATTTGTTAGGCACAAATACATATGCATTTACTTTGTTTGGTTTCATGGCATATCAACTCTTGTGGGTTATTTAAAGCCAAATTATATATATATATATATATATAAACACAGATTTCGTGGGTAACATTTTTAAACAAGCCCAAGCTCATTCTTTTTTTAATACAGTTAAATGGTTGCAAGTATTGTTATGTATCACTAACAATTCATTTAAACATCAGTAGTTTGTTTACACACAGTTAAATGATGAATAGTTCGAGTACAAATCATTTGCTTGCACACTGTTTAAATGTCGAAGTTCTATTTGATCCACAGCTAAGTGATACCACAACAAGCCAGAATGGACCTGGAAGCAATGGCAATGAAGAGGTACTCTACATTTCCCAAAGCTCCAGCATTACTGGAGCCTCACCATCAGATTACTAAATGTCATATCTATGACACTTGTTGGTGGGTGGGGTGTTAGCCCTCTGCAGAGATGCAGTTGGAGTCATCTTCAGGGAAGTGAATAATGAAATAACAAAACACAGAGACAAGTCATGTACATTCATAAAAAGAGTAGGAGAAAAAACAAGTGGGAGGAGAATTCACAGAAAAGAACTTTATTAGAAGAGGAAGAATTGGCAGGGAATGTGCTTTAGGCATTTTAGAATGTGGCTACTGTAAGTAAAGTAAAGTTGTCTCCCTTTAGTCGAGGGTGACCCGAAGGCTCCCTTTTCGATAGCTACTACACCAAAGTGTAGGGGAGGGTGCTACTCCTTTCCCTGGATTGCGCCACTTTACCCTTTATTCTTACCTTATAATGCTGAGTGTTAAGCAAGGTAGTATCAAGTACCATTTTTAGACTCGACCTGGGATTGAACCCGGGTCTCCTGGGCCATTGGCAAACACTCTAACCATTATGCCAATGTCCGGTATATATCTAAAGCCAATCTTATTTTTAAAAAAAAGTTTTTAAATCTTTATATAGAGAGCGCCAAGAATCTGGAAATTTTTTTTTTTCTATGTGTAATATAGATGTGAGTCAAGAATGTTTTGAGATGTCGAGATGGAGCCAGTCAGAAAGATAAACTGTTAAACGTTTCAACAGAGTTATAGTTGTCAGATCTATGTAGATATTTTATTGGAGAAACATTCTCTAAGTGGACATCTTAACTGGTACACTATAGTGGTCATGGTAAGGTAACTAGTCAAAGGAGAGAAGTTATAGAAGCTGAGGTTTGTTGTGTTGAATTTGGAATAACTTATATAATATATGATAATATATACCAATAACACATTTTTGGCCATTTCTTCTTGTAAAAGTCTTTTCTTTTGTAAATTCTCTTCCTAATTTTTCTTCCTCTTACATAAATGTATATGACTCATCATTGTCATTTCATCGTTTGCTCCCTCAAAGATAGTTCCAGTTGAGGCTGAAAGTATTTGGAGAAACATATGGTGCCTTCGTGAATCCAATCCATGCAGATGTCTGACAATGCACATGAAGACTTTAAACAAATCAAAGATGGAATAGGCAGACATGAAGTGTCTGTCCTATTTAATGAAATGTGTTTACCTGCATGTTTATTGGGAGGCACTCATGGTATGATTGTTGTCCTTGTAGCAAATGGACCAGAGTTCAAACCCTGGACAAGGCTGTTTATGTTTCACATAGTGCTAATACCCCTGAGAAAAAGGGGTGAATCCAATACTTCACCCCAGCCCCCAAGCTATGAGTAAATAATTGGGCATATTGGGTTCTTAAGCCTTGGAGTGACAACCAATCTAGAAGAGAAACAACTCAAAATTCACACCTATTGAATTCTGCTAAGAAACTGACCATGTGTCATGTCCTGCTTGTGGTGGAGGGGTTTGGTAGATACACGTCTGCTTACATGATTTACTGAACAAAACTCAAATAACAAATTAAGGATGTCTTTGAATTTTTACTTTGAAACCTGATATGAAAATCCTAGCCAGATTCTTTTTGAGGGAAGAAGGTGGCGGGTTTCTATTCACAAATCTTCTCATATTTCGATGTAAAGAGATCAAGTTTGTTTTAATCCTGATCATTTTAAATAAAGGTTATTTTGGGCTGAAAATAAACAACTGAATTGTCTTTTGCCGCCATGATGTCATTTACATGAAGATTGTGAGAAAAACTATTAAGTCTAAAACGTTCCAATGACTTAATAGCTTGAAAAGGCCAAGTTGAAACCCCCGAATGTACAGTTACAGACAAGTCTGGCATGCATGCACAAACATATATATTATCCACCATCCTAGAAAATTACATTTAAGCTTGAAAAAGAGGTTAATCTTTGGGGGGGGGAGATAAAAAGAACAAACTTTGTTATATCATCTTTTTTTTTTAAAAGGCAGTTTTTCTTTCCCATGCAAGAATTTCTCTTCTCTTTCTAAAATAGGCACCTCGCATGGTGCAACAGTTAGTAGACTAGATTAGCAGATCAATGGTAGTGAGTTTGATTCTCACAGAGTACTCCATCATTCTGGCCTTGTGCTACACCTAAACTAAGTTTAGTAAATAGATGGGCACCTCACGTGTAATGGCTTGTAAGCTAGATTAACAGACCATTTTCAGGAGTTCAATTTTCACTGACTGCCCCATAATTCTGGCCTTGTGCCACATCTAAGCTTAGTAAATAACTATATACAACTAAAATTCTCATAGGCTTCTCTCTCTCTCTCATATATATACATATATATATAGTGTCACTGGAAAAGAATCAGGACTAAATCATTAAAGTTTTAAAATATCAATTTAAATGAGATAATTCATAGCAGAGCAACTTATCTACTAAAGTGATGATGACTTGATTAAGGTAAGATGATATACAGGGTGGAACGATAAAATTGTCGCCCTAGAAAAGACGACATGATTCCATTTCCGTTTAATGAAAACCAATTTTCTTTTTTTGTTGCAGACCATCTACTAGTTGGTCAGTTATGTATAAATTCCAAGAGCGATAGGAGCCTTCTATCATGTCTGAAAGTGACACAATGCGTAACGAGCGAGATCAGAGATGCGCCACTGTACAACATATGCTCTCTACTGATCCAAGTTATGACAACAGGACCATTGCCAGCACCCTCAAAATGCAAATCTGGATTGCAATGATTAACAGGGACGTGCCCAGGGTGATAAAAACAAAGTTTCCGGCTTTAGTTATGGTCTTTGGTGTGGTTTCAAGTGAGGGCCACATCATGCCACCTCACATCTTCGAAGTCAGCTTGAAAGTCAACACCAAAGTGTACTTGGATGTGCTGAAGAGTGTGGTGATCCCCTGGTGCAATCAGGTGGCCGGTGGCAGACCCTGGGTGTGACAGCAGGACTTGGCACTGGCCCACAAGTTCAAAGAGACCCAGGCTTGGCTTCAGAAGGAGTGCTACGACTTTGTACCCTTCTCTCACTTCCTCCCCTCCTCCCTCGACCTGAACCCTCTGGACTACTTCGTTTGGTCATACGATGAGAACATCACCAACATGACCTCCCACAACACCAAAGCCAGCCTGATCGCCACCATCCGCCGAGTATTCGGCGAGCTCCCACCAGCACTTGTGGAAAAGGCATGCTCCTAGTTCCAGATCCGTATCGAGGTGGTGATTGAGGCTGAAGGCGGCTACATAGAATAGATGTCAGCTCTACTGCAAAATCAAGTTACCTGAATTGATTTTTTCAATAAAAGTTTTAAAATAAAGCTGTAGTGTTGTTTTCTTTAGGACGAAAATTTTATCATTCCACCCTGTATTATATAAGTAAAGTTGGTGACTATAGTCGAGGGTGACCTAGAGGCTCCCTTTTCAATAGCTACTACATCGAGTTGTAGGGGAGGGCACTGCTTCCTTCCCTGGATTTACCCTTGATCCTTACCTTATAATGCTGAGTGTTAAGCATCAAGTACCATTTTTTAAGTCTTTGGTATGACTCGACCTGGGACTGAACACTGGTCTCGCGGACCACTAGTGAACACTCAACTCATTAGGCCAATGGCCCAGTTATATATATAAGACAGCATTTGTTATAAAATAACCTAAAAATATTGATAGGGCATAAAACCCAACCAACCACCAATTCTTTACACTTTATATTAACCATTTTTATGTTAGGTTATTTGGTTTAATGGCATATCAACTCTTGATGGTTATTTAATGCTAAATCCTATTAGGCAAGTCAATTTTTAATGAGCCAAAGCTCATTTGTTGGCAAACAGTTAAATGGTCTCACATATAGTGTGGTTCTAAGCTAGTCACAGTACTTGATCATGGCCTTAATTCTGTGATTACCACATGTGTTTCCAGCTAGTTGGTTTATCAACTCCCTTTGTGCCCATGTTGTGTTTGAAAGATCCACAGATCGAGGATGACAATCTATACGGAACTTCTTCTTGAGGTTGGGGTGGGTCCAAGCAAACAAAAATTAAACATTGATGCATAGGGCACAAATGATTTGCTCTAAATCTAAACTTAATGACGAAATCAAGTTAGTGATAAATTTGCTAAACAAATCTCTCAAGTTATACAAAAGTGTTATTTTTCAGCTAATGTATATGTTGTCTTTAACACAAAATATGAAGTTCTTGGTCTGACCACAGTCTGTCTTCCCTATGTCAAAGGCTTGGCTGAAAAACAAATTCAAAAAATATGTAGTCCATATGATATTAGAACAACATTTAAAAGTGACTCAACTCTTAGTAAATATCTCCTCTGAGTCAAAACCCCCAACAGGATACAACACGACCAAGAATTATATATATTCAACCCCATGCAGCTGTGGCAAATAATACAAAGATAAGACATGCCATCCTCAGAAGGTAAGACTACAGGAACATTAAAAAGCTGTAGTATAAGGGGAAATAAAAAAGTTACGTATGGCTGACCATATGAGGAAAGAAAAAGGAAACCCTCTACCCTTGTGGGATAAAATTAGTGTAATTGCTAAGGAAGAGTATTGGAAAAGAAAAGATCTCAAAGAAGCAGCACGTATATTGGGCTATGTGACTACTTGAGTAGCTCAAGTATAGAAATTAAAACAATTATTGAAAAGGCTAAATTAATTTTTTTTTTGTTTTTTTTTTTAAGTAAATTACTTTAAAAATTAAAAATATCACGAATAACTGATGCCATTGGATTTTACATTTCAAATTTATCTCATAACGCTTCTTGTAATGCTTCTCGGATTGATAAGCTTGAAAAACAATAACATTATTTGAATAAGATCTTCACAGTTCTTGAATGCCTTGTTTGATCAACAAACTTTAAAAATGATTTCCTAGGTGGAATAATTTCTATACTCAGATAAACAAGAGACACCAGAGGAAGGCCAAAGGACACAGCAGCCAAAATGTTGTATTTTAACTTATTGTAATAAAGATGAGGACAACAGTCCAAAAAATCACAACCAAAATAACATTAATCATTTGTTTGCACACAGTTAAATGGTTTCAAGTATTGATACCATTTACACACAGTTATATGTAAAGACTGTTCTATTTCTAACAATTCAGTTTAGCATAAGTCATTTGCTGTCACTGTTTAAATGTCAAACATTACTATTTGATCCATAGATAGGACCCAATCAAATGCTACCACTCTGAGTCAGAATGGACCTGGGAGCAATGGCATTGAGGAAATACTCTACATTCCCTTAAACTCCAGCATTACAGGAGCCTCACCATCAGATTGTTTAGTGTCATATCCAGGACACTTGTTGGGGGGAGTCTTACCCTTCTGCAGAGATGGCTGACTGCGCCAAAAAGGATGAGAGGGAATAGAGAATGGGAAGAAAAGGTGAAAGTAAAGTGAGAAGGTGGGGAGAGGAAGCGGGAGTGAAGACAGGGAGCTAGGTGTGTCATAATCTAAATATTTATTCCACTCATAACACAGAACTGTTTGGGAAGGAGATTTGTGGCATTTGAAGCTGAGGGTGGAGCCAAATGTCTAGAAGGATCTGAGAGACTAAACACAGAAAATGGCAGGTGACACAGTTTCATTGAACTTTGTTCACAAATCCAAAATTTGATCCGTCTCTTTTCAAGGAATAGAATGGCATTGGGTCAGAGAGACTGGAACAATGACTTTCAGTAATAAATACACATGAAACTTGTTCGTTAGACATTACACATAATATTACACAAATTAAGTCAATAGTCGACCAGATGTTTATACTGATAGATCTGTTCATTTTATAAGATAATTTAGTCAAAGTTATGATCATTGATTTTAATAGTCTGTCAAACCCGTCTTGGGATGTTAGAGAATCATGCCCATTGTATGTATGTATGTATTATGTAATTGCTTCTTAAGAGATTATTTTTAACACAGTTATAGGATATTATAGCTCAATGGCCCGGGAGGCCAGTGTTCAGTCCCAGGTCACGTCATACCAAAGACTTAAAAAATGGTACTTGATACCTTCTTGCTTAACACTCATCATTATAAGGTATTATCAAGGGTAGTGGAGCATTCCGAGGGGAAGGAGTAGCGCCCTCCCCTGCACATCGGTGTAGTAGCAATTGAAAAGGGAGCCTGCTTGTTGCCCTCGACTATGGTCGCCAACTTTTTTATTATAGCTCCAGACTAATTTTTTTTTCACCATTATGCTGGAACTGTCATGAAAAACAATTTTAACAGTCCCAAAATAGAAATATATACATATATATTTTTTTAATTAGTTTGTTATCATCTATAGTTGTTGGTAGCATAATGAAAACACCATTATAACATTTATATAGTTAGTAGCATGATAAAAACACCATTAAAATGTTTAGAAAATAAAAACAATATTTATTTTGGTCTATTTAGATTTGAAACTGTGGTAAAGGAAGAAAAAAAATGAAGTTAGTATACTTGAAGTCTATTTGTTTACAGACATTTTAAAGTTGTCTTTAACAACTTATCAGTTCAGTTGACTGCCATATTTGTTTGGAGTGTTGAGAAACTGTAACAGTGAACGAGAGTCGAATGGAGATTCCAGCAGAAAGAGGGCAAGACTTTATTTGGCGTGTAGAGCAGAGAAATAAGATTTACCTTGAATTTGATGCCGGCGAAAATCGAGAAAATGTAGAATATGAGTGAGCGGAATATGTAGAGACTAGGCCTTCATCGTATGCAAATTTTTGTTGCATAAAAGTAGGCTCGGAGACAAACACGATGGACTGACACAAGTGAGTAAGCGATTAATTGGAGAGAAGAAGAGAGAAAGAATGGACCGGACGAACGAGAAGCAAAGTTGGGAGTTAAGATACTCTGCCCGTAAAACGGGGAACTAGTAATATCGGACCCCCCCCCCAGAAACAAACTTTTTGGGGGGGGGATGGCAGAAACTAAACGTAGTGGTCTCCCTTTCTGGGAGTTGTAGGTTGAGCTTCCAAGAATCGCGTGACGTTTCGAGAAGTAAGCTCTAACTTTTTTTGATAGCAGATTGTTGCCAGAAAGGACTTGCCTTTCGTCTCTGCTTTTACAACCAGCACATGTGTGCAAATTTATCGCTCATGGATCATTTCCCTATACCAGAAAAATGTAAGTTTTTAATTGCCACTATCAGCCTGTTGGTTCTGTGGAACAGCTTATGTACCTTTTTTTCACACTTTCGGACATTATATCATGTTTCTTAACTACATGTACTATGCATGTCAGGTTTCTTAATCATGTATACTACGTATGTATATAAAATGTATATTGTTGTAGTTCACTGTTCTTCACTATCCACAACCACAAGTTCAATTACTTATGATCCTTCAATAGTAAACCCATGTTCACTTATCAGCAGTGTGATGTTGAAGGGGCTACTGTGATCAGTAGTACTTTAAGTACCTTTGTATACTATGCACCTTTATATATGTAATCATTGAAAACGGTGTATGTAAATAGTTCATCAAGGCTAGGACCACTGGTACATCTACAACTTCCAGCTACAAAAGTCAGTAAATAGTCAGGGTAGTATCGGAGGATACACTTGAATACAAAATTTGCATGTTTAAATAATTGGTCAAGGCTAAGCCTTGGCCAATTGGGACATCTACAATTTCCAACTACAAAAGTCAGTAAATAATTCAATGTAGCATCGGAGGATACTTGTGTAAATACTGTAAACATCTCATTTGCCAAATAATCATTTATTTTTCTTTAAATATTTTTCCACAAAATTAGGAGAGGGGGGAAGCAATTTTCTGCATATTATTTTATGCTTACAGATATCCATATTCATAATTTTTACATTTACTTATTCTTGTTTTGTTTTCTTTTTTCTTCATTGAGGAAATTTTAAGATATATTTAAAAATAAAATAGGAGGTGTAAGATTGCAAATAGCATTCAGACAAAATAAAAAAGATCTTTTTGTTTTATGCTACAAACATGTTTTGATGAATGACATCAGCTGTCTTTCAATCTGAATGAACAGGTTTTTCTAGAGATTCTCTTGATCTACACATTCCATAATAAATTCATTATCTCTTTCTATTTGCAAGAAAATAGCAGATTTGACTCTAAATCAACCAGTGGCTACTCGCCATATATATATATATATATATATATATACATACATACATACATACACATACACACACACTCACACACACACACACACGGTGTATATGATAAGTTTCCAGACTTTTTTCGTATAGGCATTTAAAGTTGGTGTAGACCCTTAAAAATTCAGTATGTTATTGTAATACATATTGTGAGATGACTGACCAATGTTTATGATTTCAGGTTTAAATGAACAGCAACAGCAGGAATTTAAATACACCCTACTAAAGCCTGATTGCCACAGCTGGTGAATTTCAAAAATGCAATCTGACACTTTAGAAGAACAATATGCAATAAAATTCTGTTTTAAATCGTTTTAAATTCTGTTTGAAAATGCTACAGAAACGTATGAAATGCTTCAGACTACTTTTGGAGCATCTTGCATGAATCGAGCATCAGTTTTTCAGTGGCATAAGAGATTCAAGGAAGGCACAGAGTCTATGAGGGATGATGAGAGGTGTGGGAGGAGTAAGGAAGTCAATACACCAGAGTTGATTGGCCAAAGGGTTAGGCTTAGGCTTACTATGCTGAGGTTTTAAGGGAGTTCAGAAAGAGATTCCATTGGAAGACCAGCACTCTTCGAATCAGGTCAGTGGCATTTCCAGCAGGACAATGCACCAGTCCACAACTCCATCCTTGTCACAGACTATTTGACCAAGATGGGCATCAAGACAGTTCGTCACCCTCCCTATAATCCATACCTTGCTCCCTGTGACTTTTGGTTATTCCCTAAGCTCAAAGGCTGTTGTTATGAGACAATTGAGGAGATGAAAGAGGCTGTGACGAAGGTCATTGACACACTCACACAAGAGGACTTCCATGGAGCCTTCCAGAAGTTGCCGGAACGGTACAACAAGTGCATTGCAGCCAGAGGAGATTACTTTGAAGGGGACTAGAGTTTCATGTGTGTACTATCAATAAAAGGGCACATACAAAAAAAGTCTGAAAACTTATCGTATGCACCTCGTATATATATATAAGTAAAGTTGGTGACTGTAGTTGAGGGCGACCTGAAGGCTCCCTTTTCAGTAGCTACTACACTGAGGCATAGGGGAGGGTGCTACACCTTTTCCTTGATTGCTCCACTTTACCCTTAATATGTACCTTATATTGCTGAGTGTTAAGCAAGGAAGTATCAAGTACCATCTTTTAAGTCTTTGGTATGAACCCTGGTCTCCAAGACCATTGGTGAACACTCTACCCACTAGGCCAATATATATATGAGTAAAGTTGGCAACCATAGCTGATAGACCCGAAATTTCCTTTTTCAATATCTACTACACCCAGGTGTAGGGGAAGGCAGTACTCTTTTCTCTGGATTGCTCTAATTTACCCTTTATATGTACCCTATAATGCTGAGAGTTTTTTTGAGTCTTTGGTAGGACTCAAGCTAGGATTGAACCCCGGTCTCTCAGACCATTGGTAAATACTCTACCCACTAGGCCAATACGCACATGTATATCGTCACCAATAAATAATAACACCTTTACCAATTTTATTGTTAATGAAGCATACACTCAAAATGGATATTATTAGGAATTGTTTATTATCAATCTCAGTAGCATTGAAACTGTGATAAAACCAGACCTCTTTATTTTTTTGCAATCTTATTTTTGTTGCAGTTTCAATTTTGTAGAGTTAGGTAATACATAATGCCTAATAATAACCATTTTACTTTTATAATGTTCAGCTAAAAATAAAATTCTTGTTTGATAGCCCATTCACAAAGATTTATATATATGTATATATATATATATATATATATATATATATATAAAAGAGCTATTTTGTAGACATCATACATTCTATAAATTTCACATGGTTTCAGATTCTAATTCACCAAAAATTTGATAACAGACCTCTGTTCAAGCCTGGAACACCGATTTGCTGCCATTTTGAATAGCCACAAAATAAATGTTTGGGGGATTAAAATAGGTTTTGGTATAAAGCAATTCCAAACCATGCAAACTTTACAATTATGGGGGGGAAAAAATTTCTGAAAAACTAATTTATTTAGCTAAAAAAAAAAATTAAAAAAAAAAAAAAAAACCTTGTGTGTGTGTGTGTGTGTGTGTGTGAGAGAGTGAGTGAGCGAGTGAGAGAGAGAGAGACACACACACACACACACTAATTCCTATGTGTAGGATATGTATAAAAAAATTAAAATGTGGTTTAAAACAAATATATATATATATATATATATATATATATATAAACCACACACCCAAATTCATAGACAAACATCATCATTCCAGAAAGTGTGTGGATGGGAAATGTAGCAAAACATGTTTATGAAAAAGATGGGTTTTCAACAAAATATTGTTGGTATGTAGTTGGTGCCTTTAACAAAAAAGGCGTGTGAAATAACATGTGGGACAGGGAGAGAATTGAAGTCTACCCCCAAGGAAAAACAGTGCAGAGAAGGGTGGTTGGCAGATGGGGGAGTTGAGAAAACAAAATCCTGAGGTTTATAGACATACGTTACAGTCTGGGATTTTGTGAGAAAGACTTGTTCAGTGTGCAATGAAAGGTTCAACTTTAAACATACAAATCTATAAACTGGGTTCTCTGATTGTATATATCTGTATATCACTTGAATTATTCCCTTCAGAACCCCCTGATCCGTTTTAATCATCATAATTATTTTGTGTATAATATGCACTTTTCGGATTCAAAGTTTATCTTCTAGACTAGAGGCTTTATCTTCAAGGCTAGAGAACCCAGTTTATCCTACTATTGACCCATAACTGGGCACAGTTTGGTTTAGTTTTATGGCATATCAACCATTGTAGGTTATTTAAGTCCATTTTTATACATATAAACAGTTCTAATTCAAACAATTCAGTTTGGCAGAACTATCAGGTGCTACCACTTTGAGCCAGAGTGGACCTGGGAGCAATGGCAATGGAGGGGTGCTCCGCATTCCACAAAGCTCCAGCATTACTGGAACCTCACCAGTAGATTGTTTAGTGTCATATCCAGGACACTCGTTGGGTGTGGTGGTGGTGGGGGTTCTTACCTCCTCTGCATAGATGCAGTTGGTGTATTCTACAGCCCCAGCCAACTGGGCAAGCCTAAAAGCTGGGAGTGCATATTATACACATGAACTAAATAATACCCCTTTTTTTTTCTGACCTTGTGTATTGCCATATTTAAAACAGCAGGTAAGTAAGTTAAATCTATGGTCTGAAGTAACTAATATATAACACACACTAGTTTTATGCTACTAGTTAGTTCTCGTGTATAATACGCACACCTAGCGTTTAAAACCTGGGAAAAAAGGTGCATGTTATACACAAAAAATTATGGTAATTTTATAATGCACAAAATGTTCATCCATCGGTACATACAACGAAGACTGTTATTCATCTCCCAATTTTAACCAGGCTTTAATGAATTGTTAGAATCATGCCTAGAAAGGTTTTAAACTATATAAGAAGATCCAGTTTTAACTTGTTTTTAGGTGGAATCTGTCTCTCACCCTTTTTGTCTACTGTCCTCCTTGCTGTAAAACGGTATCTCACAATGCTTACCCACTCTCTTGGTAAATGTCAGGAGAAGATAGATTTAGACTCTTTCTGTAGTCCTTAAGTGTTGAGTTGCTAAATAAAATTCATTTCCTCTTAATAGTTGCTGAAACTAAAAGACTTTGAAATCCAGACTTAAAAATATGAAATTAGTTTAATACTACCCTTCTAGCTGTGAAAAATAATATAATCAAATACTTATTAATTTTTAAGAATTTTTGAATGTATCAGATCTCCGAATAAATCAGAAGCCATTTTGCATCTGCGAAGCTCCATATAAACAAAGCAGTAACCAGTAGCAAATAAACAATAAAAACAAAATATTCTTTAAATGTTATATACTCACATGCATATATATCTACATATACATGCAGAATCATAACGACACAATAAATAAACATATGAGCAAAGACTTCTTTAAAAAAAATATACCTCTCCTTTATTTTAAAGGTTTGTGTGTGAGAGGGAGTTGGAGACTGAACAAAGACTGCAATATATTGACCCTCACTCTTATGGCCGTCAGCGTTGTGTCTTTCTCATTCTCCAGGGCTGCTCAACTGGAGGCCCAGGGGCCCAGCTCTCTGCTGGATGATGGCTTTCTTTACTACATCTTGTCTCTAACCCATCTGATCTCCAACTGTTTGACTTCCTGTCTTGACCGAGTTATATAATAGTTCAACACCCACTCAATCGCCCACTCAATCTTTGGAATGGCATGTTTGATCGTCATCAAGTGGAAATAACTGTCATGCAGTTCAGAGGTCACTCTCTTCCGGTGCATCAGTCTATGAGTGTATCATGGGCTTTTACCTTGTCCCATTTCATCAGCCAAATCCGTCTACGCGATTTCTTTTGATTACTGGCCATTGGAATGTGTCACTTCCTTCCGATGCATCACTTTGGAATGGTATGTTTGCCCGGGCCGAAGGTCAATATATAAGAAATATGAATACCGTATATGACAGCATTTAAGGCACTTTCTTTTTTTTTACTAAAAATATCTTGAAATTCCCCAGCGTTTTATATACCATATGTAGGTTAACAATTTGCAATAGTCAGACGAAATTAACTACCTAGCAACTCTTATTAGTTTAGACTTTAGAGTAACTTTCATATACCTATTATCATTATTTAAAAGGCTATTATGCAGATTAAAATTGTTATCATTGATAATATTCATTATATTAATTTCATAATGTTTAATATTAGTACTTTGTTTTTAATGGCATATCAACCTTCTTGGGTTATTTAATGCCAAATCCATCTTTTGCAGTCCAGCGCTTTAACCATTACACCGTGGGAATACCCCCTAGAACTAAAAACATTTTCTTGATTTGCTCTGCTGAACTTGGTTTGGTTTCTTTGTTTAATGGCATATCAACCTTTGTGGGTTATTTAATGCGAAAGCCATCCTTCTAGTAGAACAACAGTGATACTATTTAACCTATAGCTACGAGGATAAGGGGGTTCATGCCTTTCCCAAGAGTATTTATCTAGACGTGAACATAATAGCATGACTGGAGTCCGAACTCACTACGATTCTGCAGTCTAGTGCTTTAACCATTACACTACGAGGACACCTCCGGCTGAAATTGAGGTGCATCTGATACGCCGTCAAATATAGTAATTACCATAAACTTTGAAAAGAAAAAAAAAGGAAGAAAAAAAAGGAAAAATGAAAAAAAAAACAAAAAACTTTACATCTGTTATTTCAAATAATTTTGTTTTAGACTAAGGGTTGTATGTAAATTTCCTGAGTGTATATTGTGTTGGTTTGTTTTTTTGTTTAATGGCATATCAACCCATGAAGACTGACATGACATTTAAAAAACAATAAAACAAAAAAAAAAATGAAAGACTTGAATATTTTAAACCTAAAATAGCGAGAATTTAACAAAATAATAATTTTGTATATGTCGTCATTTTTGACACCACATGTAGGAAAAAGTTTGCTTTCAGCTTGGTTTCTTTGTTTGATGGTATATCAACCTTTGTCGGTTATTTAATACCAAAATCCTCCTTCTAGAAAAACAACAGTGATAATACTTCACCTACTGGTGGGGGTAAAAGAAAAGAAAAAGTTTAAAAGATCAGCATGTTAAATCTAAATAACAGTAAGGGTTTAACAAAATATTAATTTCATATATGCTTTTGATGGTACCAGTATATTAATGTAAGCAAAGGGTAAGTATGTTTTTCTACATCAGAACTACTTACCATGACAAGTTATGCCCAATTGACTTCACTTCTGTTTAAAAAAATACCAAGTCCTTAAGTCTTATCTCAAAGAAAAAAAGTTGGTCAAATGTTATTTTCAGATGAGCATACTGTTTCATCCATAAATATTGTCCTCACATTTTTTTTATAGAAACTTTATTTTCTTCCAAGACAAAGATACCAAGAATCCAATCAGTATATAGGATTACATCACATTTATGAATATTATTTCCAATGCATTTTTATAGCAAAAACAATTTCCAATGCATTTTCATTGCAAAAACCATTTCCAATGCATTTTCATTGCAAAAACCATTTGCCCAGTCGGCTGGGGGTGTAGAATACACCGACTGCTTCTCTGCAGAGGGGTAAGACCCCCCCTAACGAGTGTCCTGGATATGACACTAAACAATCTGATGGTGAGGTTCCAGCAATGCTGGAGCTTTGGAGAATGCGGGGCACCCCTTCATTACCATCGCTCCCGGGTCCACTTTGGCCCGGAGTGGTACTATTTACCAACCCCTCCGCTCAGGCAGGATATGACACAAGGTCAATTTTTAAGTGGAGTTTAACAGGTTTGAATTCAGAGTTTTTCCTTCTCCTAGACTAGTTGCCTCACCAAGGCTGAAGAACCTAGTCTGTCCTACTATTTACCCATAGCCGGAGGGAGAATAATTGAATTCATACCTTTCCCAAGGGTATTAGTGCTATGTGAAATGCAATCAGTCTCGTCCAGGATTTGAACTCTTGTCGCCGTGTCCATTTCCTACGACGATAACGACTACACCACGGGCACCTCCGGAGTGGTAGCACCTGATAAGGCCCTATCTATGGGTTAAATAGAACAGCATTCTTATGCTAAACTGAATTGTTTGAGTAAACTGAATAGCATGAAATAGAAATGTTTTTGACAATAAAACCGTACATTCATTTAAACTGCGTGCTTATGCTTAACTGAATTATTTCAAATAGAACTGTTTTTCGACATTAAAACTGTATTTTCACTTAACTGAATTGTTACATATAACTTCTTGAATAGTTTGAAATAAATGTTTTTGACAATTAAACTGTGTACTTATGCTAAACTGAATTGTTTTAAAAAGAACAGATTATTTACATAAAAATAGATTTGGCGTTAAATAACCTACAAAGGTTGATATGCCATAAAACCCAACAAACCAACCAACCAGCAAAAACCATTTCCAATGCATTTTCATTGCAAAAACCGTTTCCAATGCATTTTCATTGTATAATTTTCTGAATAAAATCAGTAAATTTCTTTTGCTTTTTGTTTTATTACATATAGTCTTCATCAGTCATCATAGTCATTGCTAATTTCACTCAAAACCGAATCTGAATCACAAATTTTCCTAACTGACTGATATCATTTATCTCTGAGTTTCTATCGTAACAATTTAATGAAAAATATGGCAAAAATAATTGAATTTGGTCTTAGAATAAAGAAAAACTTGTCTGCAAAACTCTCCCTCAGTAAAAATAAAAATAAAAACTAGCAAATAGACAGACCCAACCCTTCTGCAATGATCAGATGCAAGATAAGATCAAGTGCAGTGAAGCTGGTTTGAAATCAGTTTTCCTTCTAGACTAGTTGTTCTACTAAACCAAGAGTCTAGCCTGTCTTACTATTTCACCGATAGCTGGAGGGATAAGTTCGTGCCTTTTCCAAGAGCATTAACTGGAAATCAAATGCAAACGGAATCATCCCAGGATTTGAACTCTATTTCACTATGTTGATTTCCCTATGCTTATACGAATGGAACATAGTTTGAAATTTGACTATAGTTGTAGATGGTATGATAATAGGAATTTGACTATAGTCTTATACAGGAGTGAAAGGGTTAATAATTGATGTCATATCAGCTCATTGGACTAGTGGGCAGAGTGTTCACCAATGGTCCGGGAGACCTGGGTTCAATCCCAGGTCGCGTCATATCAAAGACTTTAAAAATGGTACTTGATAACTCCTTGCTTAACACTCAGCAACATAAGGTATGTATCAAGGGTAAAGTGGAACAATCCAGGGAAAGGAGTAGCACCCTTCCCTACACCTCAGTGTAGTAGCTATTGAAAAGGGAGCCTTCTGGTCACCCTCAACTACAGTCGCCAACTTTACTTACTTATATAGGCCTTCATCAGCCAAAATGGACAATAGATATAAAAGCCATTTTTTGTTATAGCTCAGGCACAGTTTGTCGTGGAAAAAAAAAGAAGAGAAAGAAAACCTGAAGTCAAAAAAAAAAAGAAGAGAAAGAAAACCTGAAGTCAAAAAAAAAAAGAAGAGAAAGAAAACCATCTTACAGG
>OY757947.1:44954009-44964009 GCA_963585895.1 Sepioteuthis lessoniana | reverse complement strand
ATTCAATTTAGCATAAGTCAAAAGTTAATTGGTTCCAAGCATTGCTATGTATCACAAAGAATTCAATTAAACATCAGTCATTTGTTTAAACACAGCTAAATCATCAAACAGTTCTATTTCAAGCAGTTCAGTTTAGCATAAGTCATTTATTTGCACTCAGTTTAATTGTCGAAACTGGGCCATTGGCTTAATAAATAGAGTGTTTACCAATGGTCCAAGAGCTTGGGTACTTGATTGTTTGGGTTTTATGGCGTATCAACCTTTGTAGGTTATTTAACGCCAAATTCTGTCTCTATGTATATACATTCAACCAAGGATTTCTGGACGAATACCAAGTAGGTAAAATTTTCTATAACCAGGATTTCACTTGTTTGCACATGAGCCCGGGTACTTGATGCCACCTTGCTTAACACTCGGCATGGTAAAGTAAGGAGCAAGGGTAAAGTGGAGCAATCCAGGCAATGGTTTGGTTTGGCTTGGTTTATTGGGTTTTATGGCATATCAACCTTTGTAGGTTATTTAACGCCAAATCCATTTTTATGTAAATAATCTGTTCTATTGAAAACAGTTCAGTTTATCATAAGGACACAGTTTAATTGTCAAAATATTCAAGCTGTTATATGGAACAATTCAGTTAAGTGTAAATACAGTTTTAATGTCGAAAAACAGTTCTATTTCAAATAATTCAGTTAAGCATAAGCACGCAGTTTAAATGTAAGTACGGTTCAATTGTCAAAAACATTTCTATTTCAAGCTATTCAGTTTACTCAAACAATTCAGTTTAGCATAGGTATGTTGTTAGTTCTATTTAACCCATAGATAGGGCCCTATCAGGTGCTACCACTCCGGGCCAGAGTGGACCTGCGAGCAATGGCAATGAAGGGGTACTCCACATTCCCCAAATCTCCAGCACTGCTGGAAACTTACCATCAGATTGTTTAATGTCATATCCAGGACACTAGTAAGTGGGGGGGGTCTTACCCCTCTGCAGAGGTGCAGTCAATGTATTCTAAAGCCCCAGCCGACTGGGCAACCAGGCAATGGAGTAATGCCCTCCCCAACACCTCGGTGTGGTAACTATTGAAAAGGGAGCCTTTTGGTCACCCTCGACTTAGGTCACCAACTCAAATTACTTAATTGTCAAACAGTTTGATTTGATCTATAGATAGGACCTATCAGGTGCTACCACTCTGGTCCAGAGAGCAATGGTAATAAAAGGGTACTCCACATTCCCCAAAGCCCCAGAATTATTAGAACCTCACCATCAGATTGTTTAATGTCATATCCAGGACTCATTGGGGAGTGAGGCTTACTTCCCTGCAGAGATGCAGTTGGTGTATTCTACCGCTGACTGGGCTGATTAGTTTGTGCTGTACCAGCTGAATTGTTACACTGCACCACACCCACCCAACTAACTAGATATGGCTCCCTGTGGTTTCCTCTTCTTCAAAATAAAGTTCAAGCTGAAAGGTTAATATTTTGACATGGTCAAGAAGAACTGCATATGGTCTGTTGTACACTTGAAAAACGTGACTTTTAGAGAGCACAGCGAAAGTGTTGGGGGAGTTGATATATTGGTGCACAAGGTAACTATTTTGAAGGGGAGAATAGCCAAATTTAAGTAGTATATGAATAACGCTTTGCATTTTTTATAGCATGTCAACCCTTGTTGGCTTATGCCAACTATTTTGAAGGGGAGAATAGCCAAATTTAAGTAGTATATGAATAACGCTTTGCATTTTTTATAGCATGTCAACCCTTGTTGGCTTATGCCAACTATTTTGAAGGGGAGAATAGCCAAATTTAAGTAGTATATGAATAATGCTTTGCATTTTTTATAGCATGTCAACCCTTGTTGGCTTATTTAATGCCAAAGTCATTTTTTTTTTAACTTGAAAAAATTTTAAAAACTTTTTAAACATTTTCTTAAACAACCAATTACTTAGTTCTAAGTATCTAATAACTAAACCATAGTAAACAATTACAGCTTCAACTAACTATTCTTGATACAAATAATTTGTACACAGTTATATAGTTTAAAGTATTCTCATCTAATACTCATCATCATCATCATATCGTGCTGGCAGCACGGATATCCCTGACCCTCTCTCGCCACTCCTCCCTATCGTTCATCACCCTAGGTAGGTCTTCAGGACAACAACCTGTATCCTCACATAGCTGCTGAATGTAAGTTCGTGCTGGTCGTCCTGCTTTTGCGCGGCCATGTGTGGGGATCCATAAGAGTACATCTCTTATGAGTTCATCTCTGCTTCTCCAGCAATGTCCTGCATGTCTGGTTCGTCTAACTTGAATAGTTTTCGTGATAGGGGGCAGGTGGCCGTACAGTTGGTGTCTTGTGGGATGTTGCTGCCAGGACTTGTTCAGGATTGCACGCAGCATTATACGACTTCATTTAACTCATCCTATTTAATAATAATAATAATAATAATATTTTGTCTGAACACAATTATATCATTTTCAATCATACATCTTAGATGCATCAGGGAGGTCTTCAGTGATGCGCTGTCTTCATTGCCGATTTCGGGTTATTTCTGCATCATATCAGCTCCGACAGTAACCCCGGCTTGATTCTGAAAGAGCCAATCCGCCTCCATGATCGTGACGTGCTACACTCGTGCCTCTACCAACGCAAAGAAAAAAATAAAAAGGCCGGACTTTGGCCGTTCTTATAGACATCTATCTTTTAGTAAACAGCCAATGAAAACAGGGCATTCCACACTCCTCTGCTATATAACACCATCTTTACCTCATCCGGTTTCGCACAGCTACTTCCGGAATCGGTACTAAGGTAAGGTGTCATTTTAATACTTGTCCGTGTCCATGATTTACACTTCACTAGACTTACGCGAATCTCCCGCCAAATCTGTCCTATACTAATACTTCTAAAACTAACATGAATTAAGCCCCCGCTCAAAACTATTCAGTCAGTCTTTAACTCTTACCTTATACCCCTATTCGCTGAAAAAAAAAAATAAATAAATAATAATCCCGTTTATTTGGCTCACGAGATTATTTGCTACAGATTAACTCATGCTTTTTGCCAAAATTTCCCTCCCCGTTTATCATTAATCTATGCTCATATTACCAATCTAATGCATATTCCCCCTCAAAAAAACAAAAAACGCTACTCTTAAGTATTCCTATTGAATTGTGACTAGCAAAGGAATGGACAGCAGACCTGACAAATAAAATGAAACACAGTTTCTTCCAAGCAGCAGTCATGCCGATACTGCTGTATGGATGCACTACATGGATGCTAGCGAAACGGATGGAGAAAAAGCTTGACGGCAACTACACAAGAATGCTGCGAGCAATTTTGAACAAGTCCTGGAGGCAACACCCAACAAAGCAGCAGCTATACGGCCACCTAATACCCATCATGAAAACTATCGAAGTTAGATGAACCAGACATGCAGAACACTGCTGGAGAAGTAAAGACGAGCTCATAAGTGATGTACTCCTATGGACCCCTTCACATGGCCGAACAAAAGCAGGGCGACCAGCTTGAACCTACATACAGCACCTCTGTGAGGATACGGAGTGTAGCCCTGAGGACCTACCAGAAGTGATGAACGATAGGGAGGGTTGGCGAGAGAGGGTTAGGGATATCAGTGCTGATGGCATGACAAGATGATGATGATTGAATACAAATAATTTTCGAATAGATCTATTTGAAAATTATTTGTATTTGATAGGAATACTTAAAATGATATCATTGTGTTCAGACAAAATATTATATATATATATATATATATATAGTTATGACATTAAGTATTCCAATTGAACATGAATAATAAGCAAACAGATCACTTTGAGCCATAGACAAGACTCTAACAGAGACTATCACTCCGGGTCAGAGTGGAGTAATAGCAATGAAGAAATGACTCCTCACTCACCAGATCTTCAGAACTGGACCGTCACCACCAGACGCAGTGGTGTGTGACAGGTTAAAAATAGCATCCAGTGCAAACAAAAACCCCACAAAATTGTCATGCAGTTGTAAATGGGACTAGAAATTGCTTTATTCTTTCAATGAGCATTAAAAAGAAGGAGAAAAGAAAAAAAAAAAGAAAAAGAAGAAAAAGAAAAAAGAGAAAGAAAAGGAAGAAGAAAAGGAAGAGAAAAAGAAAAAGAAAAGAAGAAAAAGGAGAGAGAGAGAGAGAGAGAGAGAGACTAATCTCGTAACCAGGTCTGGCCGAGAAGGTACTACTCACAGTGCGTGTTGGGCAATAATAACCTAGCGGAGTCCATCTCTCTCCTGGTCCGATTTGAATTCAGTTTTGTATATACAATTTGATAGTATGTATTTACCAATCCCTCTGCACAGGTGGAATGTAGCAGTCTTGTTTCTTTGTTTAATGGCATATCAACCTTCGTGGGTTATTTAATGCCAAAGCCATCCTTCTAGAAGAACAGCAGTGATGCTATTATCCCAAAGCTGGGAGGATAAGAGGGTTCATACCTTTCCCAAGGGTATTTGTCTGAAAGTGAATGTAATAGTGCAACTAGTTCAAACTAACTATGATTCAGCAGTCCATTGCTTAAACCATTACACCATGTGAACAACCCCACAGGAAGTGACACAAGATCAATTTTTAAGCAGAGTTTAACAGGTTTGAAATCAGAGTTTCCCTTCTTCTAGACCGATTGCCAAACACTTAAAGAGCTTGGTCAACCCTACTATTTACCAAAAGCTGGAGGGAGAAAAAGTGGATTCATACCTTTCCCAAGAGTATTAGTGCAATGTGACATGCAAACAGCCTCTTCCAGGGTTTGAACTAAGTAACTGAACCCACTTCCTAGGATGATGAATGTTATGACATTCTAAGTATAGTGCCCTATATAAGGAATAAATATAAATCATGTATGAGATAGCCATTATTTAAACTATCTTAGTCAGTTTAGAAAATCACACCTGCTAAGAAGAAGAAACCACTACAAGAACACAAAATTAGAAGGGTTGACCAGTAGATTAATTCCACTCCTGTTTCTTAATCGTTTCAACACATAACATTTTAACCCCCTCTGCCCACGCCTATGAATGAAATAACTTGTAATTTGATTTCCACCTTTATTCTTATTTTTATTTATTTTTTTATTTCTTAATTTTTATTTCTACCTTTTTATTTTTTGATTCCTTTATTTTATCTTCTGAAAACGAACTGTAACTCCACATTTGCTACTCTGCGAAGAGAGAGAAGCATGTAAATGGTCATCTGACGAGACGGAGAGTATAGTAATATTCTCCGCCGAAATAAATTTGTTATGATGACTTAACAGAGTTTGAGTCTCCATCAAATTGTACTATATATATATATATATATATATATATAAAAAGAACTTCTCTCTATGACACGCAGTTTTTGCTGGGGTACAATTACTGTGTGTGTGTGTGTGTGTGTATACACATAAATACATACAAGAATTTTAATACACAGATGAGAATGACGTTGGCACAAGAATGTGTCCACATGAGAATTGTCTAAGTTGAATGGTTATTCAAAATTAGAAACAGAAGTATCTCTTGAGTAAAGACTTAGTCTTAAGCCTAAAAGAAACTAATTCTTGATTCAATTAAAAAGGTAAGAGCCTCTTGGGATTAGTGTTAGGAGGGAACAGGAAGTAGAAAATAAACACACACACACACACACACTTGTGTGTATATACATGTGTGTGTGTGTGTGTGTTTATGTAGTTGGGCAGCAGTCCTTCATTTAAGCATGTTTGATTAAATAATAAAGACATTTTTTTTCTATATAATTTTATTAAGATTCTTTCAAGTTTCCTGAAAGAAACCATATAACTATGCAAATAATTTGCATAGTTATATAGATTCAAGTATTCTTATATAATTCTAATAATTTATACACAATTATAAGCTTTCAAGTAACCATTCCTATTTGGTTTTAGGTTGGAGTTGATAGACGAATTTGCCAAAATTATCCTGAGTGATTTCAGACCCTTTGAAGGCCATTATTAGGGAGGGTTTGCAAATGTAAAGATTGTTTTTTTTATTTAAAGTTTTTTTTACCATGCAAAAATTATGTAAATGTACAGTTAGACTAAACTGAGAGGCTAATGACATCGACTGAATTTAAAACAAAATGCAACTATAATACCACATGAAATTAATAAGTCACAACTATAACAACTAGGAACCTACATATTAAAAACAAAAAAGCCTAGAATTGATAGAATTAATTTGAAAAATAGTGACAACGTTTTGAAATGTCTTTATTTTTATTTTTTAAATGAGTTATTCATGAGGTGAAAAAGAATATTTAAAAATTTTCTATTTCTCTTGATATTCTATTTCTGTTGATGGCGTTTTGTTTTAAATTCAGCCGATGTCATAAGCATCTCAGTTTAATCCAACTAAACAGTTACATAATTTTTATAACATTTAAAAAAATAAATAAATAAATAAAATAATATCATGGGTTAGAGGTCCTTTTCAATTACCTCATTCTTTCCCAATTTGCTAAAGTTGAAAAAGAATATTTTTGTTTTCGAATAATTGTCCATAATTTATGATATTCTTCGTTTGATTGAGATAAAGGCAGGCAAAAAAAGAAAATCTCTTGTTAATGAATTCATTAACTCAAGGGGCAATTGCTTAGAGTTTAAGGCACATGACAAATTTGATATCTTTATAACTAAAGTGAGATAAAAAAAAAAATAAATAAATAAATTTTTAATTGAAATAATTTGGGGCTGTGACAGAATATCCAAACTTTGTTTAAAAAGGTACAATATATAACTTGGCTCATTGGCCTATTGGGTTGAGTTTTTGCTAATGGTCTAGGAGACCTGGGTTCAGTCTCAGGCCGCATCATACCAAAGACTAAAAAAAAAAAAAAAAAAAAAATAGTACTTGATACCTCCTTGCTTAACACTCAGCAATATAAGGTACATATCAAGGGTAAAGTGGAACAATCCAGGGAAAGGAGTAGCGTCACCCCTACACCTCGGTGTAATAGCTATCTAAAAGGGAGCCTTCTGGTCACCCTTGACTACAGTCGCCAACTTTACTTACAATATATAATGAAAGTAACTATTCATAATACAAATAATTGGCATACAGAAGAAACCATATAACTAATACTAATAATTTATATACATTAAGTAACTAATAATAAATTATATACAATAAGTAACTAATAATAAATTATTTATATACAATAAGTAACTAATAATAAATTCCTAATACTAATAATTCATATACCATTAGATGCTTTCAAGTAATTATTCCCATTCAATAATGATAATAATCATTTGTTTGCACAGTTATATATGGCACCACATATTCGTATTTAATGCAAATAATTTGCATAGTTATATAGATTCAAGTATTCTTATATAATTCTAATAATTTATACACAATTATAAGCTTTCAAGTAACTATTCCTATTCAATAATAATTGTTTATATTCATATGGCTTCACTTAATAATAACAAAAATAAACCTTTCTAAACAACTGTAGATTCAAATAACCATTCTTAATACAAATAATTTGCACATATGGTTTCAAGTATTCTGATCTAATAATAATAATAATCTTCAAACAGATCAATAGAGAGGATCCTCACATAGTCAGAATGGACTTGGAAGTAATGACAACAAAATGGTGACTCTACACTCCCAAGATTTCTAGAACAGGATTGATTGATTGATTTTAACAGCAGATAAATCTGTTTAGAGTTATTTAATGCCAAGAATTTAGGGAATCACATTCATTGCATGGTTATATTTACAATACATTTTTTGTACAGCTATTTCTTTATTTTAGGCCCATGGTCCTGTAGAATATGAATAAATTTCAAGTCAGATCTATTTGATCTAGAGATGGGATTCTGAAAAGTACTACCACTCTAGGTCAAATTGACCTTGAGAGTAATAAAGAGGTCCACCACACTCCCCAGATTTCTACAATTAGAGCCTCACCATATGATGCATTTTAGTATCATAACCAGGAGACTCCTTTTTTGTGACAGCCCAGTAGGCTGAGACTGTAGAATATACCAACTGTGTCTTTGCTGAGGGGTAAGACCTACACCCCAATGAATGTCCTGGTAATGACACTAAAATAATCTGATGGTGAGGATCCAGTAATGCTGGAGCATCGGGGAATGTAGAGTAACTCTTCATTGCCATTACTCCCTGGTCCACTCTGGTTTGGAGTAGTAGCACTTGAAAGGGTCCTATCTATGGGTCAAATAGAACAGTTTGACATTTAAACTGAGTGCAAACAAATGATTTATGCTAAATTGAATTCTTTAAAAGAACTGTTTGATCATTTAACTGTATGTAAAAAAATAACTGATGTTTAATTCTTAGTGATACATAGCAATAATTGGAACTATTTAACTTAGTTAACTTATGCTAAACTGAATTGTTAGAAACAGAACTGCTTGATTATTTAACTATGTATATCTAAAAAAATATGTTTACATATCATATATCTAATATATAATGTAAAAACAGGACTTGGTATTATAAACCAACAATGGTGGATATGTTATCAAACCAAACCAAACCTTTTTGATGGGAGAGAGAGGCCTTACTTCTTTTTTCACGAGATACAGTTAGCATATTCTAATCTCTGCTGACAAGGAGTTTTCAGAATTGGAGTCTCACTACCAGATACAGTTTATTATCATACCAAGGAAGATATAGGTTACAAAAATGGTTCCTCTACAGGAATAATTCATAGTCACACATGGTCTGCAGAGTCGAGTATTTGAGACCAGTTTTAAATTAGGGATTTTCTTGGGGACACTTCCTGGTCTTATCCACGGATTTAAATAATTTTTCATTAAACTTATTAAATGGTAATTTTCATTTCATTCTTAAGAAATATGTGCAGATATTTCATTTTTAGAGACTTAATCTGGTTGAGCCCATCCCACTCCAGGTCTACAAATGGTTTAAATTCAGAGTTCTCCTAAATGAGTTTTCATACCAAGGTTAAAAAGCCCACTTTGATGCATACCTTTCCCAAGGGTATTATCACTAGGTGAAATGCAAACAGTCTCATCCAGGATTTGAACTCCGATTGCCATGTCTATTTCTCACAAGAATAACTATTACACCACAAGTACCACTTATGTAAACAATTATCTTCAAATTGTGCAGGTCACATGGATTTCCCAGACTCACCATCCGTCCCTATCATCCCTTACTCCTGGCAGGTTTTCCAGACTAAGATGGCCTGTAAATTTGTCACTTGATTAAAAAGTAGTTTTTAAATACTTACCGATTTTTAACAGGTCCTTGGAAAGATGGGTCATAAGAGACTGGAGAACCTGGAAAAACAAATTAAATCTATTAGCAATCTATAAAAATTAAACCATTTTAGAGAAAAATCAAAGGGGGGAAAAAAATCATTGTTTTAATAACACGCTTAAAAAACTCAGGTAAATTAAAAGTTTTGCAATATTTTGAACAATTTTATATTTCAAACATCTTAGTGTTGGTTCTCAAGGCTGAAACTATGGAGGTATCAATTGATGGTGCTTTTTTTAATTCAAAAAAAAAAAAAAAAAAAAAAAAATTTTTTTTTAAACCCAATTTTTTTTGGCAATGTATGGGACCTTGTGCTTGACTGTTCAACTATTTCAAGCAGGGTTTCATTGTAATATAATTGCAGAGGGATTTTGTTTTGTATATCTTGCCTTTCAGTTTAGTTAGGATGAGAACCTTTCGGCTGAGTGCATGGGTTAGTTAGGTGCAAACAAGAGCGCAGGTGTTCACACGCGCACGGGAAGCATGCATCATTCACAGATGTCAAAATAAAATCCCAGATAGGAAATAGGACCAGGGGATGTGGGTGACGTCATGCACCGGAAGCGTGGGCTGAGGATTTTTAGGATTTGAGAAAAGTCAGTTAGTTGAGTTCCTGCCTCCGAACGAGAGAGTCGAGGTTCAGAGCAGGGCGAGGCCAGACGAATTTGTGCGCTACGGACGCTGCGCGTTGGT
>OY757947.1:44854009-44949009 GCA_963585895.1 Sepioteuthis lessoniana | reverse complement strand
AATAAATACATGTGTGTGTATGTATATATATATATATATATATATATATATATATATATACACACACACACACAAATATATATATACATATGTCAAATAAATCTTATACATCCAGATAAAATTTCATTTCTGATGAAGCTATCCTTATTAGGGAAAAAAAAGAGTTGTACCAGAAAATATAGACTTGGTTACAATCCTGAAAACACAAACTAACCAACTGAAAGCAAATTATTGCTGAATAGAAATACCGTTATGTTTGTATTAGTAGAAATAGTAGTGAGAAATAACTAAAAATAACCAAAAAAAAATAAATAAATAAAAAAAACACTCATCACTAAATAAACTAAATGTCATATAGAAATACTTGCAAATACTTACTTGTATGCGAGTAAATGAGTTATATGGTTTTAGTATGGTATCATTAAATTATGTGTTTATGTATGTATGTGTAAACAGGCTTTGGCATTAAATAACCTATAGAGGTTGATATGCCATTAAACCCAACCAACCATTATTAGGGAAATAAGTCAAATTTACTTTCCCATACTGATTTCGTGTGTGTGTGTACACAAGTCAAAAACCAAAAGTACAAGAACACTCTCCCTTGGAGAAAAAAAAAAACAAAAAAACTTTTCATCCATCCATTATTTTTCAAAAGATTTCTACTAAAGCCATTTCAAAACTTCATAAACACTCAACAGACTCTTAGGAAGAAGAGCTGTTTGACCCGATTTGAAATCAGAATTCTTTGTTTTTATTACTACCTCTTGTCCCATAATAGTTGGTACATTTACATTTAAATTTCATACAACAAATGTATCAACTTTAAGGAGACAGAAGAATTTTACTTATGGCATGAAATTCACCGAACTGATGCAAAACATATGTTGTCTAACTTAAGTAAAGCTGGAACAAATGTTGAAATCAGCTTAAATGGTAATCACTTCAAGAATTCAATCACAATCTAAATAACTGAAGAATCCCACAGGCTTTTGGTTGAGGAGTGGCAATAGGGAAAAAAAAAAAAAAAAAAAGGAAAAAGATTTTATACATATATACATATATATATATATACACACACACACACACACACATACATACAAATCTGAAACCCTTGATACCAGAAATATTTTTTGGATTCAGAAATGTGTGTTTGTGTGAATAAATAAAGGTGATGGTGTCATATTATTGTCATTGGAAGTGGACTCAGCTACCCCATGTTCAAATTCTGAAGAAGACTGTTTGCATTTTTCATAGTACTCATACCTTTGGGAAAGGTATAAATCCAACTATTCTCCCTCCAGATATTTGTAAATAGTAAGGCTGACTGGGCTCTCTAATCTAGGTATGGCAACAAATTTAGGAGAAAGAAAATTCAAATCGGTCGTAGACTTAGGAAAGTATGAGTCCCACCACGGTATTCCTGTCTAAGACATGCTACATTAGTAGCACTCGCACAACCAAACCAGGTTATGCAACCAGTTAAAATGAACCTGGCAAGCAAGTCAGTTTGAGTTTTACTTTGGAAAATATCCTTAAGAAAGCCAATCTCTTCTCCCACACCTGCAGCTATGGGCAAAATAGTTGGGCAAATTGGGCTTTCTAGCCTTGGAAGAGCAACCAGCCTAGAAGGAAAAACTGAATTCAAAGGATTATTCTACACTCGCCAGAGCTCCAGAACTGGAACCTCACCACCAGATGAAGTTTAATATCATCCCCAGGACACCTGGCAAAAATGCATGGCTAATCAATGTGACTATATGAAAAAAATATTGTTATGAAGCCGAAAACTTGCTCTATCCAACTGTATTATTGTGATTGCTACATCTGTTGTAGTTATTAAGAAATACACTTTCTAAGTTCCTTTCATCTATAATGATTTTGTTTGGTTTATTTAATGGTATATGGATTATCTAATGTCAAAATTTGATTCATTTGTAAGAGTTTCTTTATAATCTTTACTATTCTACTCTGACCTGGAGTGGTCCTACCAATTAAGAGTTCCAACTATTGTTCAATTAGATCAGTTTATAAATTATATTACAATTAAAAAAGTTTAGTGTTATACCTAAGATATCCACTTTTTTGAAGAGGGGCTTACTCATATACATGGCTTGGTTTGTCTAATGGCATATCAACTCCTTATGGGTTATTTGATGCAAAAAATCAATTCATTTGTCAAAATTTGATTGTAATCATAATATTTTCAACGTTCTACTGCATTTTTAAAATAATTTTTTGTTTGTGAATCATTATTTTTGCACACAGTTATGATATCAAGTATTCCTGTTCAATACAAATAATTTGCACATAGTTGTGTGGTTTCTGCCTGGAAGAAACACTGCTATATGGATGCACTACATGGACGCTAACAAAACGGCTGGAGAAGAAGCTAGATCGCAATTACACAAGAATGCTGCGTGCAATCCTGAACAAGTCCTGGCAGCAACACCCCACAAGACACCAACTGTACGGCCACCTGCCCCCTATCATGAAAACTATTCAAGTTAGACGAACCAGACATGCAGGACACTGCTGGAGAAGCAGAGATGAACTCATAAGAGATGTACTCTTATGGATCCCCACACATGGCCGCGCAAAAGCAGGACGACCAGCACGAACGTACATTCAGCAGCTATGTGAGGATATGGGATGTTGTCCTGAAGACCTACCTAGGGCGATGAACGATAGGGAGGAGTGGCGAGAGAGGGTCAGGGATATCCGTGCTACCAGCGCGAGATGATGATGATGATGATGTGTGGTTTCAAGCGATCCAGTCTATTTACATACAATTTACATACAATTATATGCAATCAAGTACAAGATCAAATACCAATAATTTTTAGATCTATTTTACCCACAGATGGGACCCTAACAGATACTACTAAACTGGGTCAGAGTGGAACTGTGAGTAATGGCAATGGTCCTCCACACTCGCCAGAGCTCGAGCCTCACCACTGGATGCAGTTGAATGTCATACTTAGGACACCCCATCTTTTTTTGGATGAAAGAGAGGGTGTTACCCACACTGCAGAGGATACAGCTGGCATAATTTAACCCCCCATTCATTTAGCTGTCTCAGCTAAGAGTATAGGTCCCAAATATCAGCAATAGTGACTTTCCTTGTAAAATTGAGTGTTTTTTTTTCCACAAACTTTGAACACATGGTAACACTATTTAAGATTTTATATATATATTTTGTAAAGTATTTGAAAATCATAAATACTTTCAATTTTTTTAAGATGTGTGGATGGGAAATAAAGAATGCTTAAAAACAAAAAAAAACAAAACAAAAAACAGAAAAAATGAAGCAAGAGGAAGCAGTAGGTATGAGTGGGAGATGCTTTTAAAGAATTATGCCTCATCAACTAATGTTAATGCAAACGACAAACCTAAACTGAAGATGTTTGGTTGTTTGAGTTTTATAGCAGATCAACATTTGTAGGTTATTTATGCTAAATCCATTTTTATATAAATAATCAGTTCTATTTCAGACAATTCAGTTTAGCATGAGTACACAGTTTAATTGTCAAAGACATTTCTATTTCAAGCTATTCCGTTTAGTCAAACAGTTCTAATTCAAACAATTCAATTTAATATAAGTATAGTTTTTGTCTACTAACAGTTAAATTATCAAACTGTTCTATTTCAAGCAATTCAGTTTAACATAAGTATGCAGTTTAGTTCTATTTCACCCATAGATAGGGCCCTATCAGGTACTACCATACCAGACCAGAGTGGATAATGAAGTGGATAGCAATGAAGGGGTGCTCCACATTCCCCAAAGATCCAGCATCACTGGAACCTCATCATCAGATTGTTTAGTGTCATATCCAGGACACTTGTTGGGGGGGGGTCTTACCCACCTCTGACTAGGATGCAGTTGGTGTATTCTACAGCCTCAGCCAAATGGGCAATAAACTGAAGAGGAGATATCTAAAAGACTATATATATATATATATATATATATATATATATATTATATATATATATATATATAATAATACACACACACAGAGCCAGAAGTTATCTACCTAGTTTTCACCTGACCATATATATATATATATATATATAGCAGTAGTCTCCATTGTGTAGTAGCTAATGAACTGGAGTGTGACATAAGTGAGTTCCAACTCCAGTTGTGCTATTACATTCACTTTTAGATTAATATCCTCAAAGATATGATTGCTTTGACATTAAATAACCCATGAAGCTTGATATGCCATTAAAGAAACCAAACCCAACTATATATATAATGAATTATACACCTCACTTATTTTTGTCTAATCTTATGCCAGAATCATTTACTATGGAAATATGACTTGGGCTGAACATTCCTTATATATTTCATGTCTTTTTTTCTTTTTTTTTTTAAAGGAAAAAAAAAAGAAAAAGAAAAAGGCTTCAAACACTGTTCAGTCATTACATAAAAGCTTAATTTTTAGTCAATTATAAAGATACCAGTAAGTTATATGTTGACCTAAATGTTGGCATTTTTTAAAAATATCTTCAAGTGAGACTTATAGTTCTCATATGGTAGTGCTTGTCGACATAGTATTCAGTTTTAGATACACTCATTCAAAGCAACCATTATGGATGCACTGGGTAACATTAACAAGACATACCAAGATCTGGGCTTGCAGTTGCTTCCAAGGACCCATTGAAGCTGCCTTTAAGGCTATGGACTTTTTTTCTTTTTGTAAAATTCCATAGGGTTTTTTTCTAAATATTTTTTCATACCTTGTTCTAAATTACCTGCTACACCTTGTAAAGAGTGCTACTATCCAGATTTTCAGATCTTTAAATATTTCAAGGTAAGGTTTGGTTTCTTTGTTTAATGGCATATTAATCTTCATGGGTTATTTAAAGCCAAAGCTATCCTAGTAGACGAATAGAAGTAGTACTTTTTAACTCATTGCTAGAGAGGGGGGACAAAGGGGTCCATATCTTTTCGAAGGGTATTACTTACTTTAGGGCTGCAGTCCAGCACTTTTACCATTATGCCACAGAGATTCCCCTGGTGAAAGGGTATTAGTCCAAAAATGAACATAAGTGTGTGGCTGGTCTTCAAACTCATGATGATGTCACATTAGCCACTACGCCATGAGGACTCCCCTGTGGGTGTATGCGTGTGTGTGTGTGTGTGTGTGTGTGTTTACCCAAGAGAAAATCAGAAAATGGAACTGCGTGTACAGTAAAGATTTCATTTCCTTCTTTCTGTCTGTCTACAGAGTCCTCTTTAGAAAGAATGCTTCCATATCACCTTGAGGCAACCAGAATCCATTTAAAACTTACTTTATGATGACAAAGTTCCTAATGGAACTCTTATATTGGTTAACTCTTAATCAACATCAAGTCAAAAGCTGTTATTGCATTCCTTGTATCTGGTTTATATTCTGTGAAACCAATAGAAAAAAATGTTCAACCAAAATATAAACAGAAAATAGACTGGAACTCATCGCCAACACAAAAAGAAATTGTTAGGCACATTTGAAGGAGAATGAAATGCAATGACCATTCTTGTAACTTGACTTTTACCGTAAAAAATGAATGTAAAAAAAGAACAAAGGAAAGCTCTGTGTGTGTGTGTGTGTGTGTGTGTGTGTGTGTGTGTACAATATCATTGATTGGTAGTAAATCTTTAAAAAAGCAGTATACATCATCTACTTGAAATTTAAAAAGAAAAAAAAAAATTTTTTTTTTTAAAAGTCCTTAAGAAGGCTCCATCCACCAAAGATCTTTTAATAGCCATTCAGGAAAGTTAGAACCACTTTGATAAAGAATATTACTTTAAATTAGTGAAATCTATGTCTGAAAAAAAAAAAAAAAAAAAAAAATCAAAGCTGTGGTTATTCATCTTCCGGATCTAAGCAAAAAAAACAACATCTGGCACTGATGAATTTAATCCCATGATAGCAAAATGGGATTCCCCTCAGTCTGAGCATAAAAGGTTACTTTTTTTTTTAAATTTTTTTTACTATCACAAATCTACAGTTAATATAAAAAAAAATCTAATTTTTAAAAATTCTTAAAAAAAAAAAAAAACAAAAAAAAAAAAAACAAAAAAAAAAACTGCAGACTATTCATAAAGGTAAAAGATGGTATTTTTCATCTTTGATTCGTTTATGTGTTTTAATTCATTCAAATATTAATGAACTTTTTGGCACACTTTTTTTTTTTTTTTTTTAAATAAGATGGTCTCTCATGACAGACTAATGAGAAATTCCATTGTTTTATAAGCATGAAAGGATACATTCACATTTTCTCCATTTTTATATTATATTTTTAATATTACCAATTAACTGTTCAAATTGGTGTTGAATGTTTTTCTTTTCAATTACAAAAACTATAAACCCTATTTATATAGCTAAATCCATTCTACGGTACAATTGGTTAGCACATTCAGCTGGTAACTGAAAGGGGAGGGCATCTTAGTTGGCGTAATGGTTAACAAGCAAACCTTCACAAGGGAGTTAGAGTCTCATTAAGTGCTCCATTCGTATGGCTTTGTGCTACATCCAAGCAAAAAGCTTAGATGTTATTTATAAAGCTAAAAGATATGTGACATTATGTATACTTCATTTTGTGATTAGTCAATGTGTTTAATCAATTTAAATATCTTGTGACTTTTGGAGCATCTTTTATTATAAAAAGAAAAAATATATAATTCAGTCCTAGTTGCTAAGAAGAAACATTGATATGAAAAGGCTAGATCAAGAGAGAGATTGATAGACAGACAGACATATATATATATATATAGATAGATAGATAGAGAGAGAGAGAGAGACATTATATATATATATATATATATATATATAGATAGAGAGAAAGAGAGAGAGAGAGAGATCAATATATATATATATATATATATATGAAAGAGAGAGAGAGAAATAGAGAGATTGATAGATAGATAGAGATATGAAAACCCTTTTTAAACAAGACTAATGTAATATATTAATTTTCTTGTCTATTAGGAAGTTTTAATGGGCATTTTAACTCATTGGATCATTTAATGCTACAGTTTGTTTTGTTTATTTAGCAAAAAATTATTTGTTTTCAAATAAATAAGAATAATCATTTCTAAACAATTATAGCTTTTAGTAACTATGCTTAAAACTAATTATGTACACAAATATATGGTATCAAGTATTCCTCTCTAATACTAATAATTTTCATGCAGCTATAGTCATTATTGTAGTCATTGAAAATAAATTATACAGAGCAGTTGTTGCGATTTTTTTTTCTATTTTATAGACTAATTTTGCTATCATTAGTATATAGTCCAGATGAAAAACATTGTTAGACCCATTTACCAAAACTTGTTTCCCAACGATACTTGCATCAGAATAAGATCTAAAAAGTCTGGCTTTGGATTATCCTTCCTGTGTTTTTAACTTGGACTAACATTGTTTAAATTCATTAAAAAAAAAAAAAAAAAAAATAAATAAATTTTCATTATATATATATATGTCATAGTCGAGGATGACACAAAGGCTTCCTTTTCAATAGCTACTACACCAAGGTGTAGGGGAGGGCGCTACTCCTATCCCTGGACTGACCCACTTTACTCTTGATCCACACCTTATAATGCTGAGTGTTAATCAAGGAGGTATCAAGTATCATTTTTTGAATCTTTGGCATGACTCGACCTGGGATTGAACCCAGGTCTCCTGGGCTATTGGCGAACAGTCTAACCATTATGCCAATGTCCAAGTAGACTATAAATCAAAATGACATTTTTTCATCTTTCTTTAGGATTAGTTGATGCGTTTTAATTCATTCAAATATATCAAGTGATCTTTTTGTCACACCCTGTATTTAAATAATAAACTTGTCTTTCACAGACTAATGAGAAATTCCATTCTTTTGGGAATCGCAAGTCAAGATTAACAGTTTACATGTCATTCCCTCTAAACAAAACTTTTTTTCGCAATTAACAACAAGTTGGTCTTATTGCATAATAATGAGAAAATTCCATTGTTATGAGGACATAGTAAATGACAACAAATACAAAAACAAAGCTTAGCTTCATTTAGCACATAACCAGAAGTATTAAGCATCCAGTGAGAATTGAACTCACCAACCTAACTGTTACATGATATGAAGAAAACAGATCAGTAAATTATATAAAAATGCAAAATATACTTGTATAAAGAATTAATAATTGCAATATTTGTATGGTGCACTGTATCAATTCTAAATGTTGTCAATAGGTTTAGATTAGTCTGGCACAAGGCCACAATAATGAAGCAGCCAGTAAGAATCAAATCAACATTAGTCTCAGTTGTCTGAATTTCTGAAACAAAGCTTGATGATTTTTATCATTAAGGGTTTTCGGACTATTGTCTTCGTCTTTATTGTTATTTCCACAACATTTCAGCTAATATGTCCTCCAGCCTTCTTCAGGTGTCTGTCAAATTTGGGAACCTATGCAGAACTGAACTATGTCGTTTATTGAATCCGGTGGGAGTCACCTGTTCTGATTCCGTTAACCATAACCGGGTACAAGTGTTAAGAATTCCTGTATTGTTACTCGCCTGCAGTTAGGATTGAACCTTCAGACGATGGTTCCCTAAGCTTCTAAGAAGACAAACGCCTATAACGTTACGCAATGTGTCCAGCAGGACACATAGCATAGCAGTTATAGGCGTTTGTCTTCTTAGAAGCTTAGGGAACCATCGTCTGACGGTTGCAGGTTCAATCCTAACTGCAGGCGAGTAAGAATACAGGAATTCTTAACACTTATACCCGGTTATGATTAACTGAATCAGAACAGGCGACCCCAGTGGATTCAATAAAGGACGCAGTTCAAAGTTCTGTGTAATTTTTGGTCTAATTTTTCTCAATTTGAAACCATAAAAATATGATTTAAAATTAGAATTAAGAGTTTATTATTATTCCTAATTTTATATATTGATACACTCAGAACCTAATAAATTTGTGTAACATCAGTCTCAATGAAAGATTCTTGTTAGCATTTCATATCTATCAACATTGGAGGGAGTCCAATGTAGTGGTTAAATGCTGGACTGCAATAGTGTAGTAAGCAAGTTTGAACTCCAGTTGTGCTATTACGTTCACTATTAGACTAATACCCATGGAAATCAGTGACCCGAGGTCAAGTCTTGGACAAAGCTATTTGCATCTCACCTTAAGTTAACTCCTTTCGGAAAGGCATGAATATTTGTTCTTCTCCTAGCTATAGATAGGTTCTTTAGCCTTAGCCAACCAATCTAGGAGAAGGAAATCTGAGCTCAAAACAGCTATACTCTGCTTAAAAATTGACCTTGTACCACATCCTATTCATGGCAGAGGGGTTGGGTAAGTACAAATATGAGAATTTAAATGATGTATAGGTTTTTTTAAGGGAAGCATTTCCATGGTTTGGTTTCTTTGTTTAATGGCATATCAACCTTAGTGGGTTGTTTAATGCCACAGCCATCCTTGTAGGCGGACAGATGTGGTACTATTTGACCCATAGCAGGGAATTCTAAGTGTACAGATACTACTCTCTGATCCTAAAAGAAATGACATGAACTATGTTAGCTTGATAAAGATGAAACTACAAAATGAACAATTTTTTTTTTTTTGGCATTTTATATCTTTTTGCCTTTCTATATAAAAGGTTTTATGAGGCTAGGACAAAGATTATCCAGATAAAATTAGTGGTTTCAGAGATTATTTTAAGCTGGGTAAATCCCAGATAAATCATTTATTTAAAAAGAAAATAAATATGAATATATGACACAACTTTGAATCTTCCTTAGGCTCCTTTTGATTCTTACTCATCTTCAAAAACAAACACATTTAATTCTACCCCAACTCACGTTTTTTCTTCCCCTCATCATACTCTCTTGGGAGGTGTCCTAATGACGTAATGAGTAACATGTTGGACAGCAACGTTGTAGTGAACGAGTTCAAACTAGTTGTGCTATTACATTCACTTTGGGACTAATACCCTTGGGAAAGGCATGAACCCCCTTATCCCTCTATGTTTGACTGTGACATCGTAGTGAGTGAGTTCAAACTCTAGTAGTGCTATTACATTCACTTTCAGACTAATACCCTTGGGAAAGGATGAACCCCCTTATCCCTCTATGTTGGACGGCAACATCATAGTGAGTGAGTTCAAACTCCAGTTGTGCTATTACATTCACTTTCAGACTAATACCCTTAGGAAAGGCATGAAACCCCTTATCCCTCTATGTTGGACTGCAACATCATAGTGAGTGAGTTCAAACTCCAGTTGTGCTATTACATTCACTTTCAGACTAATACCCTTGGGAAAGGCATGAAACCCCTTATCCCTCTATGTTGGACTGCAACATCATAGTGAGTGAGTTCAAACTCTAGTAGTGCTATTACATTCACTTTGAAACTAATACCCTTGGGAAAGGCATGAGCCCCCTTTTCCCTTTATATTGGATGGCAACATCATAGTGAGTTCAAACTCTAGTTGTGTTATTACATTCAATGTAATAGGAAAAGGAATGAGCTCCTCATCACCAAAACTTTAGGTTAAATCGTATCACTTCTGTTCTACATGGATGATTTTGGCACTAAAAAACCATGAAGGTTAATATGCCATTAAAACAAAGAAATCAAACCATATTCTCTAAGTCTTCTGGAAATATCATTCACTTGCAAGTTGAGCTGGAAATTATTTTTAACTATCAATTGTTTCCGAGATGTATTAATGGGACAAAGTAAATGCACACGTTATTTTAAAATGTGTGGATAACTATTTTCATGCTTTACAATTGTTCAAACTGATTGAACTTATTCAAGTTAAGCAAGGCAAACAGGGTTTGGTATTTCATGCCTATGAAAGAAATTCTTTCAGATTATAAGTAAAGTTGGCGGCCATAGTCGAGGGCAACCCAAAGGCTCCCTTTTCAATTGCTACTACACCGAGGTGTAGGGGAGAGCGCTACTCCTTCCTCTGGATTGCTCTACTTTACCCTTGATACGTATCTTATATTGCTGAGTGTTAAGCAAGGCAGTATCAAGTACCATTTTAAACGTTTTTGGTATGACGCGATCTGGGATTGAACCAAGGTCTCCCAGACCATTAGCGAACACTCTACCCACTTGTATATTTCATATTTTTTTTATTCTTAAATCAATACTGTCCCATAATATTTACTACATTTAGTATATAAAATTTATATACAAATGTAACATTATGGGACAGAGGAAGTTGGGTTTTTTTAAATATCAGAAGTCTTTTAATCCTAACTGACTATTATGTGTCATAGTTAAAATTACTTCTGTCCCATTACACTTGTTACATTTAGTATAGGAAATTTATATGCAAGTGTAACAATTATGGTGTTGAGTTGGCCGAGATCAGCAAGGTTGACTGTAGTTAAACTGGGGCGTTGCTATTACATATGGTATGACGTTTGAGTGAAGAAAAAAGTATAACGGGTTGACTATTGACCACTGCTTATATTTCTTCTGTGTTTATTCTATATACTCATAATAGCATAGCACGTGTGTGTGTGTGTGTGTAGCTATTAGCTGGCAGTATCACTTTGTTGAAACTGCTCCAAGTGACATTTCTCCAGCCACCACACACATCTAACAGAGATACGTCATCAAGACCCAGTGTATAAAACAGACCAAACTTTGAATTCTTGTCCACCCCATATCTTCATTAATTTTCTTTCCCCACCATACCTAACCTCTTACCATGTAGTGACTTTGATACTCACAAGGTGTCCCATACTATCAGCTAAATCTACTAATCAATAAAAATCAACTAATAAAATTTAATAAAAGTTTTGCTTAATACACACACACACACACACACACACACATATATATATACATGTAGAAAAACTGATAACAACGATCCAAGAGGAAGGAATGATTTATTAACGGGTCAACACTATAGCGTTTTGGTTCTACTGAACCATCGTCAGGACCATGAGGGGTGATATTAATAATTTTAAGTTAACGATGGATGATTAGAAATGTGAAATACAAAAACCTACGGGAAAATATGTATAGTTAGAAAAAGTTAGCCGTTTAACTGGCAAATCAGCGTTTGATGTTTAAATTACGTCATTTGACTTATTAGGAATATTGTATAGAATTATGTACGTTGTTTAACGAGAAAGATTACGTGACAGAAAGAAGAAAAGAAAGAAAGAAAGAACAAAGGAAGAATAAAAAGCATGGAAATTATGAGATATACGGAAAATATTAACTAAGGATGGAATATATTGTAGCTGTTTAAAATGTGTTTGCTTAAGTAAGGAGAAATATTATAAAAGCCAGGACGAGTATTTAGGGAACTGAGGAATGAGATAGCTGCGGCTTCGAAAATTCGTCTAAGATTTTTATTATGAATGTAAGTAAGCATCTTAGCAGAGTTGAAGTCAATGTTATGATTATGTTGAGAAGTGTGTACGAGTAATGCGTTGTTTGAGTTGCCAATTCTTATGTCTCTTTCGTGCTCTTTCAAACGGATATGAAGGTTTCGGGATGTTTCGCCGATGTACTTTAGTTTACAATCCTTACAAGGGATGCAATAAACACCGGCGTCAGAAAATATGTTACGTTGAGGGCTGGAGTGTACTAATTCGCGGATTGTTTTAGAAGGTAGAAGTAGTTTTGATATTGAGTTTATTTAAGTTGTTTGTTATGCTGTGAGAAGAAGAATTGTTTGGCAAAGTTATGTATCTATGGGGGGAACTAGTTTTATCAGATATTGAGTAGATATTAGTTTGAGATTGATTCTTGTTGTGGATTTTGAGGGCTTTAGATTTAGCATAATGTATAAAGGATTTGGGGTACTGTAGGTTGAGGAAGGAGTTTTCTATGTGGATGAATTCATCGTTTAAATATTTCGAGGAACAAATGCGTAGAGCTCTGAGGTAAAAACCTATGATGATACCTCTTTTAGTATTGTTGTTGTGGTGTGAATAAAAGTGAATGTGGTCGTTTTTACAGGTGGTTTTACGATAAACCTTAAATTCTAGTTCATCAGAATGGCAATTAGTGGAAGCGGCGATAATACCTTGTAAAAATCCCTTGTCGAAGTCAGAGTCATGGTGCTTGTAGTTAGTGTTGATTATTTTTCCCATATCATAGTTTTTAATGCCTGTGGCAAATTTTAGTCCGAAACTAAGGGCTTCGGTTTCAGTCAGGCTGAGATTGATGCTGGAGATGTTGTTGACGAGATCAGCCCTGCCCAATTTTTTCCAACGACTATTGTTGCATAAGGATATGAATTTAGATCTGAGTTTAGAGATATGGTTATTGTTTATCCTGGATATCTCAGATCTAAGTTGATTGGCCGTGTTGTGGGACATTCCATGTTTCCAACGAAGTTCTAGTCCTAAAAGTCTAGCTTTTTCGAAAGTATTTATCTCAGAAAATTTCAATTCAATATATATATATATATATATATATATATATATATATATATACACACACACACACAAAATCCAGAGACCAACTTGTCAAGAAATAAGCATTTCTGTATAAACTAACAAGGCAGGTTGAAAAGGAGGGGGGTTGAACATCAATAAAGGCCAAGTATTGGAAAGTTTTTTTTTTTTCTATGGAGATAAAACACTTAGCATTTAATATGAGCAAAGAAGAGGGTACTGGGAGGCAAACACTCCCCACAGACAGATGGATCAAGAGATAGTGTCACATCTTTCTCCATCACATAAAAAGTAAATATATACAAAAAAAAAAGGCCACTAAGCTTGAGCATGTGACTTGATACTCTAACAGCTAATTGGCTGGATTACTGAACCAAATAAAATTAAGAAACATAGGGTCTGATATTATATATATATATATATATATATATATATATATATATACTAGACTAAATAACATAGAATAGACAGACACAAAGTCCCTATCTTTGATTTGTTCAAGTTTCCATATAAGTCATTTGAATTTTGGATGGAATGAATTTAGGAAGAGTGTGTGTGTATGTGTGTGAGAGAATTTACCCAACCTTTTTTCCCCATGGGTAGGATGTGACACAAGGTCAATTTTTAAGCAGAGTAAAGCTGGTTTGAATTCAGAGTTTTTCTTCTAGATTGGTTGTCTAACCAAGATTAAAGAGCCCAGTCTGCCATAGCAGGCTGGAAAAGAGGGTTTCATGCCTTTCTTAAGAGCATTACAGTGAACTGAAATGCTAACAATAACTATCACTCCAAAGCCGAGTAGTACTGGGAAGAATATCAAAGAGGGTTGGTTGGTTCTATAGTGCATCAACCATTGTAGGCTATTCTTTACACACACACACACACACACACACACACACACACACTTTATATATGATTTGAAAAAAAAAAAAGATTGTAGATAAGATCTTTAAAAAGCCAGAGTTCATTTGTTTGCACACAGTTAAATGGTTTCATATATTCCTATCTAACATGAATAATTCTATTTACTATTAGTCATCATTTGTACACAGTTGACTGGTTTCAAGTATTCCTGTCTAACGTAAACAATTATATTTAACATCAGTCATTTGTTTGCACACAGTTAAGCGGATATAATTATGATTTGGAAGTGTATAGTCTGTATGTAATCCTGCATTTAAAAAGTCAGAGCTAATTTGTTTCACACCATGAAGTATTGCTATTATTTACACACAGTTAAATGGTTTCAAGTATTGCTAACACAAATAAGTAAAGTTAAGTTGGTGACCGTAGTCAGGGGTGACCAGAAGGCTCCCTTTTCAATAGCTACTACACCGAGGTGTTGGGGAGGGCACTACTCCTTTCCCTGAATTGCTCCACTTTACCCTTGATACGTACCTTATATTACCGAGTGTTAAGCCAGTAGGTATCAAGTACCATTTTTAAAGTCTTTGGTATGACACGACCTGGGATTGAACCCAGGTCTCCCGGACCATTGGTAAACACTCTACCCACTGTTTGAACACAGTGAAGTGATTACAAATATTGCTATTTATAATTCTATGCAACACTATTCATTCATTTACACACAGTTAATTGGTTCGAAGTATTGCTATATAATACCAACAATTAAATTTTTGTACACAGTTTCAAGTACAGCTACTAATAATTCAATTTTGGCACACAGAGTTTCAAGTATTGCTATTCAACATTACTTGTTTGTTTGCACATAGTTAAATGGTCAAACAGTTCTATTTGACCAACAGATAGGACCCAACAGGTAATATCACTCAGAGTCAGAGTGGACCTGGGAGTAATGGCAATGAAGGGGTACTTCACATTCTCCGAAACTCAAGGATTGGAGCCTGACTATCAGATGGTTTAGCGTCACATCCAGGACAATCATGCAGAGATACAATTGGTATATTCTACAGCTCCAGTCAATTTGCCTGTATCAATGAAGGATAACTCCACAGTTCCCAGAACTGGAGCCTCACCACCAAGTGTTGTTTAGTATCATACAGAGGATAAAAGAAACACAATAAGGACATCAGTTTGAATAAATCATTGTATAATAATGATAATTCCTCATCTGAGAAATACCTGAAACATTGTGACTATAAACTATCAAGATGAGGATAACAGTTTGAATAAATCAGTGTATAATAATTCCTCATCTGAGAAATAGCTGAAACATTGTGATTATAAACAATCAAGATGAAGATAACAGATTGAATAAATCATTGTATAATAATTCCTCGTCTGAGAAATAGCTGAAACATTGTGATTATAAACAATCAAGATGGGGATAACAGATTGAATAAATCAGTGTATAATAATGATAATTCCTCATTTCAAAAATCCAGAGGGAAAATATTTTTGGTTCATCTACTTTGGGTTATAGTGTATAGTACTTCCCCTAGAAATAAAAAAAAAGAGCAGTAACAATCAGATGCCAATGAAACAGACCAAAATTGATTAAATTAGTAATGAGGAAAAATGGTACAAGTTGTGGGGGCCAAAAACCCAGCAAGTCACAACTACCTCACATAAGCGCTAAGGCTGCTAACACTCCCTTTCACCTAGCTTCTTTTACACTCACACAGACACTCTCAAAGTGAGGGGGGAAGAGTGAAGGGGAGGAGTGGTCGCTTGTGTGCAAGAATCATTATAGAAACATCCAAAGAAGACCCATGTTGACACTAAAGTCATGTTATTCCCCTGTTTCTGGTTAAGAGATCTGGGGTTTTTAGCTCTATAAACCCTGAAAACATTTTTTCTCAGCTGGGGGTTCACAAATGACCAACCTGTTTAAATACTTTATACCCTTCACTTGGTTCGGCGAGAGTGCACAAAAACAGATTAAAAGACTCATTGTGCGATGATGTAAAAGAAAAGGTTCCTTTGTTTATTTCTTATATCAAGAACTGATGTTTTTAGTAGACGTGCACATGACATGCACTTAGTCTTTTTTTTCCTCCAACAAAAAAGAAGTCTCGGTTGTTTTTAAACTTTTTTAAAAAGCACATAATCCTTTTATAAATCATTAGTAAAAAGGACACAAAGAACCCTCTAAGCTCTAAAAGTCTACCAATAGTATTTTCATTTTCAACAGCCCTTTACTCAAAAGATTATCTCATGGTTTAGCATGTATTTATAGAACTTCTACCCTTGACATGGATAAGATGACATCAGATTAACAATTATGATACCCAATTAAATATTTGAAAAAAAAAAAAAATCTTCCTAATCATTTTAAACAGGTAAACACTTCATACTTAGTTGCAATATCAATATTTTAAGAGCCAATGTATCAATAAAGTTGACAATCATTTTAAAAACAGCTAAACACTTCATACTTAGTTGCAATATCAATGTTTTAAGAGCCAATGTATCAATAAAGTTGACAATCATTTTAAACAGCTAAACACTTCATACTTAGTGGCAATATCAAATGTTTTAAGAGCCAATGTATTAATAAAGTTGACAATCATTTTAAACAGCTAAACACTTCATACTTAGTTGCAATATCAATGTTTTAAGAGCCAATGTATTAATAAAGTTCACAATCATTTTAAACAGCTAAACATTTAGTTGCCATGTTTAAAGAGTAAATGTTGTTCAAAACATGTCGTACCAGGACACTTGAAAACGTGGAATGTATTAACATAGTACTAAGTCATTTTAAACATAAAAAACACACACACAGATCTATTTGATCCATAAGTAGGACCCTATAGTGAGCCTGGGAGTAATTGCAACGAGTAACTCCACTCTTGCCAGATTTACACTCACAAGTAATTTTTGTGACCAATGTGTGTCATTCTTTTTCATGATCAAGAGCAACGATTTTAATGGCATGTCAACCCATACAGGGTTATTTTGTACGTAGAAGTTAGGGAATTGCATTCATTGTATATTCATATCTATATTTTTTTTGTATACACTTATCATATCAAGTAGTCCTACCTAATACAAATGATTATATGGTTTCAAGTAATGATTTCTCTTTCATAACAGTCATTTGTTTGCACACACAGTTATATGGTTTCAAGTAACTAATAATAATAATCCTTAAGAAACAAATTATAATTTTCAGGTAAGTATTCTTAACACAAGTTATTTACAGTTACATGGCATCAAGTATTCCTATCAAATACAAATAATTTACACACAGTTGAATGGTTTCAAGTATTCCTATCTAATACTAATAATTATATTAGTTAGTTAGTTAAGTTGACGACCATAGTTGCGGGCGACCAGAAGGCTCCCTTTTCAATAGCTACTACACCAAGGTGTAGGGGAGGGCGCTACTCCTTTCCCTGGATTGCTCCACTTTACCCTTGATACGTATCTTATATTGCTGAGTGTTAAGCAAGGAGGTATCAAGTACCATTTGTAAAGTCTTTGGTATGACTCGACCTGGGATTGAACCCAGATCTCCCAGACCATTGGTAAACACTAGGCCAATGAGCCAGTTTGCACAGTTATATGGTTTCAAGTAACTAATAATAATAATCCTTAGTAAACAATTAGAGCTTCAAGTAACTATTCTTAATACAGATAATTTACAGGGGGGTGTCCTCATGGTGTTATGGTTAAAGCGATGGACTGCGGAATCGTAGTAAGCGAGTTCGTACTCCAGTCGCGCTATTACGTTCACTTTCGGGCAAATGCCCTCGGGAAAGGTATGAACCCCCTTATCCTCCCAGCTATGGGTTAAATACTACCACTGCTGTTCTTCTAGGAGAATGGCTTTGGCATTAAATAACCTATAAAGAGTTGATATGCCATTAAACAAAGAAACCAAACCAAAACCAAATAATTTATACTTATATGCTTTCAAGTAACTAATAATAATAATAATAATAATAATAATAATCCTTAGTAAACAATTAGAGCTTCAAGTAACTATTCTTAATACAAATAATTCACAGTTATATGCTTTCAAGTAACTAATAATAATCCTTAGTAAACAATTAGAGCTTCAAGTAAATATTCTTAATACAAATAATGATTTACTATTCTATATTATCAAGTATTCTAAGTAAATATGAATAATTTCATTCATAGATGGGATCCTTAATAGATACCAACACTCAGGATCAGAGTGGGTCATGGATAATAGCAATGAAACGATACTCTACACTTCCCAGATCTCCAGCTTCACCATCAGATGCAGCTTCGTTTACTTAATTATGGCACAAAGCTGGATGTATGGGGCACCCAGTGAGACTCAAACCCACTAGTAATGGTTTGCTGGTCTAGCTTGCTCACTATACAAGAACCATTTGATAAAGTAGAAAATAGAAAAATACATTATTAATATTACCTATAGTACCTATTCTTTTTTTTTTTTTTTTTATTAGAAAATAGAAAAATGTTTTATCTTTGAAAACTTACTCTCTCTAACAGTGTTACTGTACTTGTATCCCTCAGTCTTTTTTTTTTTTTTTTTTTTTTTTTGAGGGTGGGTCTCTTTCCTAGATAAATTTAAGAGCACCTTTTGCTTTTTAATGACTGGACCATCTTAAACCACGTTTTTGAGACCAATTCGAAGGAAAATATAACAGCAAGAAATAAACCTGAGATTTTAGTGACCTATGTGCGTCCTTCCTTTCTAGAGTAAGGATCAAGTGATAACCTTTTACTACGGCAGGAAAGGAATGAGCAAAATTACTTATGCCATCCATAATTCTTTGATTAGAAAATAGTAAGAAAAATGAATGCTTCGTCTCTGAAAACTTGCTCTATCTAACAGTGTTATTGTGTTCTCTTTATACACATTTTCCATGTTTATTGATACAAGCTTTTTCTTTTGGAGCCCCTCTCATATAAGTTTAAGAGCTCCTTTTGCACACAAACAAAAATTAAATAAATAAATAAAAAGATTGACCCATATGAATATTGATGTAGTGGAAAATTATGTTTATATTTAAGGAAAAATAATTCTTTGAAAAAAGAAGGGCGAAAAAAAAAATGGCAGTAAATTGTATAATGCCATAAGAAAGGTTTTCTGCAATTTTCTGGTGAATGGATCTCTAGTTTCTAACATATTCTCAAAGGACATGTGACTTATTAAGGAAAAAAAAAAAAAAAAAAAAAAGACAGATTTAACAACAAAATAGAAAACAAAATTGATAAACTCCCATGTTTCTTCCTGTCATCAGGTCTGTTGGTTCTTGGCATTTGAAATTGGTGCCACAAAGCTCTTGAAACAATTTTGAAGAAGTCATCCAAAAATCTTACCAATTCTTGAAAATCTGGTTCACACACACACACACACAGAGTATCACCTATAAATAGTACAGCCATAATTTTTTTGATAAAATATTAATTTACAGGATGTTTCAGAAAAATTGCTTACATTTCATGATCAAATAACCTCACTAATTCTCATTCAAATGATCTCAAATTTTGACAGCGTGTGTAGAAAGAATTCAAAATTCTACGTTTAATGTTTAAAAACTTTTTTTTCCCTTGTAAATGTCATTTCTATGTCTGAAAAAAAAAAAAAAAAAAAAAAAAGAAAAAGAAGAAGAAATCGCAACATTGAGTATAAAATTTTGAGTCGTTTCTACACGGACTGTTAAAACTTGAGATTATTAGAACCAAAATTAGTAAAGTTAGCAGATTACAAAATAATATCCATATTGCTAAAATACCCTGCACATCTCAAATGACATATCTTAAATGCACGTAAAAATAATTCAAAATTTTATGTTTAATGTGCTTTTTTTCTTTTTCTTTTCAGGTATGGAAATGACATTCACTGGAAAAGAAAAAGCATTTAAATATAGAATTTTGACTTGTTTCTAAACATGCCGTTAATATTGGAAATCATTTGAATAAGAATTAGTCATGTTATCAGTTTTTCTGAAACACCCTTGTGTTTCAAAACTGAAAATACCAGAATTCTATTATTTCTAGTGAAACATAGCCACATAACACTTTATTTAAATGTTTATTCAAAAGGTAAAAACTAATAAAGTGCTCAATATACTATAAAGTGCAGCATAGAAATGACATTTACAAGGGAAGAAAAAGTTTTTAAACATTAAACATAGAGGTAAGTAAAGTTAGCGACCATAGTCGAGGGTGACCCGAAGGCTCCCTTTTCGATAGCTACTACACCAAGGTGTAGGGGAGGGCGCTACTCCATTCCCTGGATTGCTTCACTTTACCCTTGAACCGTACCTTATAATGCTGAGTGTTAAGCAAGGTGGTATCAAGTTCCATTTTTAAAGTCTTTGGTATGACTCGACCTGGGATTGAACCCAGATCTCCCGGGCCATTGTCGAACACTCTAACCGCTGGACGGCGATACGTGTTCAAATCCAGGACGAGACTGATTGCATTTCACATAGCACTAATACCCTTGGGAAAGGTATGAATCCAATTATTCTCCCTCCAGCTATGGGTAAATAGTAGGACAGACTAGGTTCTTCAGTTGCCTAGGTGAGGCAACTAGTCTAGGAGAAGGAAAACTCTGAATTCAAACCTGTTAAACTCCGCTTAAAAAAATTGACCTTGTGTCATATCCTGCCCAAGCGGAGGGGTTGGTAAATATGATAAAGTGCAGCAATATGCAATCAATATTCAGTATTAAAACTCACTTGCATATTGTTGTATCAATATCATATTGAGTACTTGTTAGATTTTTCTTTGAGAGTGTCTGCCAATGGTCCGGGAGTCATACCAAAGACTCAAAAAATGGTATTTGAAGCCTCCTTGCTTAACACTTAGTAATATAAGGTACGTATCAAGGATAAAGAGGAGCAATCCAGGGAAAGGAGTAGCGCCCTCTCCTTCACCTTGGTGTAGTAGCTATCAAAAAAGGAGCCTTCGAGTCACCGTCGACTAAGGTGACCATATATGTGCGTGTCTGTCAGTCATCTACAAACAGACAGTTTCTTTGTATCACAACTCTTCAGAGCGGCTTGACATGAGAGACGCTTCAAACTGGAATCAAAACCCGCCTAAGTCTACGTCAGGCTGATGTCATACCTCTAAGCCAAGCCTGCAACTCAACGTCAGCTTGGGAATTAATGCATATGTATTAACTTTCATTTGTTAACATTTTGCGCTATCAGATACCAAAGTGCTCAATTCATTAGAAGTGATTTGCATGATACAAGTGGCAACCAATAATTCCTTCGCTAAAGTGCTCAACCCCAGTGGAGGGGAGTATATATATATATATATATATATATATATATATATATATATTAGTTAGCAACCATAGTCAAGAGCAACCAAAAGGCTCCCTTATCAATAGCTACTACAGTGACATGTAGAGGAGGACGCTACTCCTTTCCCTGGATTGCACTATTTTACCCCTGATATGTACCTTATATTGCAGAGTGTTAAGCAAGAAGGTATCAAGTACCATTTTTAAAGTCTTTGGTATGACGCAACCTGGGATTGAACCCAGGTCTCCTAGACCATTGGCGAACACTCTACCCACTAGCCCAATGAGCCGGTTTCTATATCAGATTATATAAAAGATGTATTAAAAGATGTCTAAAAGATGTATAAAAAGATGTATAAAAAGATGTATTAAATACTAACTCATTTGAGAATTGAAAATTGTAAAACTGAATTTTAAGCTTTTTTTATTGTTTTATCTAATATTTTTTGACACTTGAAATATATCAATACTGCTTTGCATTTTCCTGTATTGAGCATTGTAAAGATATCATAGATTAAAAATCGTTTTTTAGCATTATATTCTAATCATAAAGATTGTATATATGAGAGCACGTCTAAGAGTGTGTGTGTGTATGTGTGTGGTAAAATGGTTACCATTATATAAAATAGTCATAGCAACACAAGTTCAAATCCTGGATAAGACTGTTTGCTTTGCACATAGTGCTAATACCCTTGGGAAAGGTATGAATTAAACTATTCTCCCTCTAGTTATGGGAAATAGACAGAAAAGGCTCTTTAAGCTTGGTATGGTAACCAGTCTAGGAGAAGGAAAACTGAAGTCAAACCTATTAAACTTTGCTTATAAGTCGGCCTTGTAGAGGTGTTGGGTGCGCTCACACACACACACACACATATATAAAAATGAAAAACAGTTCCCATCCCCTTAATTGGTTTTCAGTTAACACAGAAATGAAGGTTTGTAACTCATATCTAAATTTCACAAGCCTCCATTCTTTTTTATATGGAGGGGCCAAGTACTTATGGCACACTAATACTATTCATGTGTGTGTGTGTGTGTGTGTGTGTGTGTTTAAAACAAATTTGTCTCTGGGCTGTTGGTAGGGAAGAGAGAGGTTTTTTTTGTTCTGCTATTTGTCAGCTTATTCCTTCCTACTTAACCATACTAGACATTTATTCAACAACCTAAGAAGAGGATTGTTCCCTAAGAAAAGCACTTTAATTTAAAACCTACACCCCCCACACACAACATTCCGATGCTATTATGTGTGAACTTGAGCTTTACAGTAAAGTTATTAAAATAATTGGCTTTTGTGTTCTTGTTTTGAAAATGAAAATAATTAAAAAGGGAGAAATAGGAGAATAATAACAATGTTTCTGGAGTTGTTTTTTTTCCCCTCTTTTACTTAAAAAAAAAAAAAGAAAAGAAAAGAAAAAAAAAAGCCAAACTACATAGACTAGAATGTTGTTGTCACCAGATGGATACACAATATAGAAGAATGCCCTGTTTGTGGGGCTTTAAATAGGCTGGCTATTCTCTGCAGAACGGTTAGCCCCCCCACCTCCCAAAGGGTTCCTAAGCATGACACTAAAATGCACCTGATAGTGAGACTCCAGTAATGGAAATCTGGGGAGAGTGGAATACTCCCAGGTCCACTCACACTGGGACTGGTAATACCTGTTAGGGTCCCATCTATGGGTCAAATAGATCTGCTTAAAAATTATTCATATTTGATAGGACAGTATGCATGAAAAAAAAAGGGGGGGGTCCTCATAGCGTAATGGTTAAAGTGCTGGATTGCAGAGTTGTAGTAAGTGATTTCTAATTCTAGTCACACTATTATATTCACCTCAGGAAAGGTATGAACACCCTTATCCTCCCAGCTATGGGTTAAATAGTAACACTACTGTCCTTCTCAAAGGATGGATTTGGCATTTAATAACCCAAGAAGATTGATATGCCATTAAAATCAAACTTCTTCAGAAACAACTACACAAAAAAAAATGTATTGGTTGGGTTGCAGCTATGCGTCAAATAGATGTTTGCAAATTATTCTTATTAGATAGGAATACTTGATATCATAACTGTGTCTAAAAACCTTTTTTACACAAATAATGGAAATCTAAATGTACAGTGTACACAATTCCCTAACTTATAAGCATAAAATAAGCTTAGATGAGTTAACATGTGATTAAAAAAAAAAAAAAAAAAAAAAAAAAAAACACACAGAGGATTGAGTTTCCTGTCGGTATTGGCCTAGTGGGTATAGTGTTCGCCAATGGTCCGGGAGACCTGGGTTTAATCCCAGGTTACATCATATAAAAGACTTTAAAAATGGTACTTGATACCTCCTTGCTTAATACTCAGCAATATAAGGTACGTATCAAGGGTAAAGTGGAGTAATCCAGGAAAAGGAGTAGCACCCCTGGTACACCTCGGTGTAGTAGCTATTGAAAACGGAGTCTTCTGGTCGCTCTCGAGTAAGGTCGCCAACTTTACTTACTTTTTTTATATAGCGTGCTCTTTTCATAATGCAGGAAGCATTAAGCATACCTTACATTTTACACCATTCCACTTTTCAAATAGGCTTATGTCACACAATGACATGAAACAAACTCATAAGCAAGAGTGAGAAATGTAATATATGATACAACAATATGATAATATCAACTCTCACCTTTGGAGCCCTTTAAAAAAAAAAAAAAAAAAAAAAAAAAAAAAAAAAAAGAGCAGAGCAAGTCCCTCTGGCACAGTGGCTAACCTGCTGGACTACAACATCACAGTAACCAAGTACAAACTCAAGTCGCACTGTTACTTCCACTTTCAGAATAATACCCTTGGGGGAAAGGTATTAACCAACTCCTTATCTCCCCACCACCACCATAGTGCCACTACTGTTCTGCTTCAAGAAGAGCTCTGGCATTAGATATGTTGATACACCATTGAACACAGAAACCAAAGCAAACATTTAAAAATTCATAAAATAAAAAAAAAAATGAATACACACACAACACACACACACACACACACAGAGGTGTGTACATGTATAAAAGCTTTATCATTGATATTGAACACTATTTAATATTATTGCAACATTTGGCCCTCCATTAAGTTACCAAGTGAGCTATTAAGAACCAGATATATATATTATATGTTCCTAATATGTAGTGCTTCGAGAATCAAAATAACAAGCAAAAACGAGATTCTCAAGGTACTACATATTAGGAACATACAACCCAAACTTAACAGAATTGATTTTGAAACCAGTGCTAATGTACTTAAATATCTTTAGCTACTGACGCTATTTATAGAAACAAATTCAAAAAGTCAACACTACACAATATAACAGTACAGACACTTTTCTTACAAAGTAGTAATGTACATTCAAAAGTTACATCACTTTTGTAATACACCCTCCCCTGATGATGGCCCAAAGTTGGGCAGAAAGTACTTGGGAAATAACTAATTATGGAAGATTTATCAACCAATTCTGCCGAATATCATAAGGTCAATACGGCAATTTGAAAGGATTAACAAAAAAAAAATATGTAGACAAAAAAATGTCTATTATATTCAATCAAATATGTATTAATGAAGAAATGCAGCCTATATATATATATATATATATATACACACACACACACACACAAGTGATTAAAATCTCACCTACTTACTATTGTTCCATAACATCTACAGAACAGAAGACAATCATAAAATAAAACCTTATTTAACACATTCAACTCTACATTATCATAATCAAAATAAAGTTTCATGTAATGGTTGTGTTTATAGTAATTCTATCCTTGAGTTTTAAGAAACAGCAAAGACCAATTCTGCCATCATCATTTGTCGAAAAAAAAGAAAAAAAAAAAGAAAAAGACTCCCTACCAGCAGTTAACATCTAACTTGACTGGAGTCTTATGTTGAATTTTTATGGTTGCCATCCTTCAAGCTATGAAACATTAGTAATTAAGTGAGATCTTAATTACTTTTAGTTTTTATAGTGCTCTGCTGGTCAGCATTTGAGTATTTTTTGATTTATCAAACATCTTTCATAAATTGTTTATTCTCATCTGTTTACTACGTATATGCATATAGAGACATTGGATTTAATATATTTTGATTATCATAATTATTATTAGTATTCCTCCTCCTCCTTCCGTATCAGCTGGGGCTGTAAAATACAACTAAACCTCTGCAGAAGAGTAATACCGCAACAAACAAGTGCCCTGGGTATAACATTAATCTGCATCTGATGGTGAGGTTCCAATCCCAGAGTTTTGGGGAATGTGAAGTACTCCTTCATTGTCATTACTCCTAGGTCCACTCTGACTTGGGTTGGAAGTATTTGACCAGGCCCCATTTATGGGTCAAATAGAACTATTTAATGATTGACAAAGGATTATTATTAATTATTTGAAACATTACAGCTGTGAGCAAATTATTTATGTTTCAAGAATACTTCATAAATAAAAGTGTTTGTGTTAAATAGTAATTCTTGAAAATTTAAACTGCGTGCAAACAAATCATCTAAACCAACTTGTTTAAAAATAAATTACCTAGAAACTATTTATTTACGAATCACATAAGAACAGGAATTGGCATTAAATAATACACAAGGGTTTATATGCCATAAAACATCAGACCAACCAATCAAATCCACCTTTTCAATAACCAGCCATTATAATTAATAGTAACAATAAAGAAATTGTTGAAACTGATATTTTCACTGTTGCTTTTGTGACATTTTTATTTCTATTTATTTATTTTTTTCCAAGTGTATAAATCATCCAGGAGATGGTGGCGGTGGGGGGTGGGGGGTTACTTGCCGTTTATAGCTCTAGAGCTGGGTGTCAGATATTTCTGCTAGTAGCATCAATTTTTTTTCTTGGCACAGCTTGCAAGAATTTCTGATGCCCAATTCTAGAACTATTAATGCCAAGAATCCCGTCCCCTAACGGATGAATTATAATAAATCTGTTGAGCAGTGATTTTACAAATGTATCATTGCCTGACAATAGTGAAAACATGAAACTATTAGTAGCAACGTGTGATTTCAATTTTGGTGCGATATCCAAACTAACACCTCCACCATGAGTAGGATGTGACACAAGGCCTATGTTTAAGTTGAATTCAAAGTTTGTTTTTTTTCTTTTAGATGGTTTGCTACACCAACATTTAAACTGCTGGAGGGAAAATTTTAGGATTCCCAAAGGTATTAGGGCTATGTGAAATGCAAGCAGCCAGGATTTGAACTCTGGTTGCTGGGTCCATTGCCTACAGTGATAACCATTGCACCATGAGTACCACCTAATTTTGGTATTATACTGGCTATATATCATTATGGAAGCAGTCATGGTATAAGGGTTACTGTTCTAGGAAAGACACAGCAATACAAATTCAAATTCTGGGCAAGAATGATTTCAAATGGAAGAAATATCCTTAGGAAAGGTATGAATTAAACTTTTCTCTTAAGCTATTGGTAAATAATAAGGGAGCACTTGGTTTGTTGTTTTTTTTTAACCTTGGCATGGCAACTAGTCTAGGAGAAAGAAAACTTCATTCAGACCTGTTAAACTTTACTTAAAGTAGACCTTTTGTCACATCCTGCTTGTACAGAGGGATAGGTAAATATAAGTTGACCGACTGTAGTCAAAGTTTCCTTTTCATCAGCTATAACACTGAGGTGTAGAAGAGGGTGTCACTCTTTTCCATTTCTTGCTCCACTTACCCTTGATCCATACCTTATAATGCTGAGAGTTAAGCAAGGATGTATCAAGTACCTTTTTTTTTAGTCTTTGGTATGACTCAACCTGGGATTTAACCCTGGTCTCCAGGACCATAGGCAAACATTCTACCCACAATGCCAATTTTTAGTTCCCTGCTGAAGAAAGGCCCTCCCCAATTCCTATCATGACAAACTGGATTGTACTAACAGCTACTATGTCTTATCTGTGCACTTATAATGTTTATCAGAGAAAATGGAATCGGTATCCAGAGTTCAAATCCTGGACAAGGCTAGCTATTTTTTATTTATACTAATGTCCCAGAGTAAATAGCAGGGCAGACTGCTTTCTTTAGTCTAGGAGAAGGAAAACTGAATTCAAACCAGCTAAATTCAACTTAAAATTTGACCTTGTACCACATCCTGATTATGGCAGAGGGATTTGGTAAATAGATACTATCTCTAACTTCTGACTTAAATATATGAGGCTCCAGCTTATGGAAAAGAAAACCCACACCTCCCATGCGGACTTCCAAGAACTGAAGTCTCTGAAATAATGATATCCTTCTCTATTGACTTCCGACCATACGAGTGCTGAAAACTTCGGCTAATTATGGACATTAAAACATCTAACCCCTTTTATTCCATCCAGAAATCCTTTTTTATTTTATCATCTTAAAATTTGCCTACCCTCTCTTAACTTGTTTAGCTATCCTTTTGATACGACTACATCCACCCACACACACACAGAGCCTATGCCCACAAATACACTCATACAGATATGGGCACATATACACAATGCCTATATGTACACATACTCAAAGACATGCTTGTATATACACACATGAATTATTGCACCTAATATGTGCAACCAGCAACAGAAGAGCTTATAGTGTCACAATGGTACGTGCTGTTTTCATGTAACCCATCTCAGAACTAAGCAGCTTTATTGTTGCTTAACTTTAATGATTTAACAGGAACCAGTGCTTTCACTTTGACTCAACTGTAAAATGACATTTACCACTGCCTCCCATCAGACAGGATTTGACAAAAGGTTTTTTTTTTCATAGTTGAGGTTTACGCTTATGGCTTGCTGGACAATGTTGGTCATAGGCTCACTAGGTGCAATGTGAGCCAGGTGACCCTGCTTGACTTGGACTCACTAAGTGCAATGTGATTCCAGCATATATGTCTGCTGATAACTTGAACCAGACCTGAAGGCCTTGCGCAATACTGTGCTTATCAATGATTTCTCACTCACCTGAAGCCAAGAGGCCATTCAGTATTGAACCTAACATTGATACTGAAATCCCAGATGATACTAACATTGATACTGAATGCCAGATGAAATCCCAGATGATACTAACATTGATACTGAAAAATTAAAAAATTAAAAAAAAAAAAAAAAAAAAAAAAAAAAAAGAAAGAAAGAAAGAAAGAAAAAACAGGAAAATGTTCACCTTGACTTGACTAAGTTGTGAGTCATTGAATGGCTTTGAATATAACAATGTCATCACTACTATTTAACATTGAACTGCTTATGCAACTCAAGGTGGATAGATAGTTTTATATATATATATATATAACTATCAACAGATTAAGATAGATAATCCAATCCAATACTCTCACACTCACTCACACACACTTGCAGAGGGGTCAAACCCCACCAATGAGTGTCCTAGATATGACACTAAACAATCTGATGGTGAGGTTCCAGTAATGCTGGAGCTTTAGAGGAATGTGTACCCCCTTCATTGCCATCATTCTCAGGTCCACTCTGGCTAGGAGTGGTAGTACCCGATAGGATCCTATCTATGGGTCGAATAGAATTAAACTGTACTTTTGCTAAACTGGATTCTTTGAAATAGAACCATTTTTGACACTGAAAGTGTACTTACACTAAACTAAATTGTTTTACATTTAACTGTGCATAAACAAAAAACAAAAAAAGATATTTATACTGAACTGAATTGTTTTAATGAGAATTTATACTTTTTCTTATTATAAACATATTCAAGTGTATGCACAATTTCAATACTCAATGACATCTCTTTTCTATGTTATAAATTGACATATATATATATATATATATATATATATATACACACACACACACACACACACACAAGTTTGGTATATTTATGAATAAAGAATACTCAATATTAGTGATAGAGTATATAAGTTAAGATAGCATAGATCGAGTCAACGACACTTGCTAACCGTCATTTTCTCATGACCATTAGACACACACACATTTATATATATATATATATATATATATATATATATATATATATATATATATATGATAGGTAGGTACATTCAAAATCTGTGACAGTAAGTGCTTCAAATATTTAAACACCACCAAAAACCTAACTAGTTGTGTAACTGCTGATCTCATTTCCTTCTTTCAGCCTGACTCTTAAAATGCCTGGGAAGCCAGCCTCATCAGGAGTCACTGATGAATGATCCTCAGTCTGACCACACCCACAAAATGAGAGAAAAAAAAAATACCTCTATCTAGCAGACATGTACAACAATAACACTATTGCTCTATTAAAATACAAACAAGAAAACAATACACAAAATAGTATTGGGTGTCCCAGTAAGATCGAATGGTTACCAACCTGGTCACAGACATCATTATTAGTGAATTTGATCCTCACTGAGTGTCCTGTAAATGTGGCCTTGGACCAAAACTAAGCAAAGTTGCAATTTAGGCTGGAAATTATCTTATTCTCAAAGTTAGAGCATTTTAAGTGTATTACTCAAATGAAAATCGATGATGCATACATGAAAATTTTAGAAATATTTGGATATTATTTGGGGATCCTTCCTTTAAAAAGAAAAATTTAATGGCAAGTCTCTGAGCAGTTCACATACCTTGGTAGCAATATCTCATCCACTAAAAGCAAAGTAAACATGCATAGGTAACGTATGGACTGCTATTAACAAGTTAATTACTATATAGAAATCTGATCTGATAAAATGGGGATATTTCCAAGCTTTGGTAGTGTAAGTACTACTGTATGGTTGCACCACTTGAAATGCTTGACAAAAAAGATAGATGAGAACTACACAAAGATGTTGCCTGTTTTGAACAAATCCTGGAAGCAACACCCAATAAAACAGTTGTATGGTCACTTACCGCCCATCTTACTAACCATCCAAGAAAAGCAAGTAAGACATGCTGGGCACTGCTAGAGAAGAAAGGATGAATTCATAAGCAACATGGACTCCGACATGTTTGGACCAACCAGCAAATACTTACGTTAATCAGCTCTGTGCGGACACTAGATGCCATCTAGAGGACTTGCCAAGAGTGGTGAATGATAGAGACAGATGATGAGCAATAGCCAAAAAAAATCCGTGTTGTCAGCACAACTTCATGATGATAAATAAAAGTGACTCTACATACTTTATTTTTAATAATCTCTATCTGACAACAACTTGTAAATAATATAGCTAATTACTGCTTATCTGACTCGTTTAGATATGAATAATTATCTAAAACTTTAATGAAAATGATTATATATATATCCTTTACTTTTGATAATCCGCCTGGTTTATTAAAAGTAAAGGATATATATAATCATTTTCACAAAATAACCGGATGTTGGCCTAGCGGTTATAATGTTCGCCAATGGCCCGGGAGACTCAAAAAAATGTTACTTGATGCCTCCTTGCTTAACACTCAGCATTATAAGGTACGGATCAAGGGTAAAGTGGAGTAATCCAGGGAAAGGAGTAGTGCCCTTCCCTACACCTTGGTGTAGTAGCTATCGAAAAGGGAGCCTTTGGGTTACCCTCGACTATGGTCGCCAACTTTACTTTACTTTTAATAATAACCATTTTTCCAACCAGCATGTAATATGAGCAAGTTCTGAGAGTTTGCATAAAGTTCCAAACTATTGGTTTCAAAATTTATTTTCTCATGGAACCCTTATATGATTTTCCTAAAATCAATCAAAGAAACCATACCTATATTATTTCACATCCTTTAGCTAACTTAATTTAAACAAAACATTAAATTAAGCAAAAGTTATTTAAAAATCACCCGCAAACCTATTCTTATTCAAAAAGATATATATATATATCTTAATTTTACTTCACTGGGGCTGTCTTCCTCATGGCTGAATCTTGGATTGGCATTTGAGTCAACCAGGTTTCGATCCCAGCTTCGGGAATCTAGCCTGTCTAGCCACACTGATGAGTTCTGATAGAACGAAACAGATCTGTCTGTGGATGACAATATTATTTTTTTCTTTAAGTAAGTAAGAGAAATGAAATGCAAAAATAAAATATAAAATAAATAAAAAACGATTTTTCTTTTATAAATTTGTAATTGTTATGAAAAAAAATTATTAAAACAAATACAGAAAGATTTTATTATCAGATTGAATTTTTTTTTTTTAACTTCTTTCTCTAGATTTATTCAATTGGGAGTGAAAAAAATTAAAATAGTGATAACTGCTTTTTTTGATATTTCATATTAAATTATTTGATTCAAAAAGATACCATATCTTTCCGAACCCCAGAATTTTCCCACAGAACCCACTTAGGAAACACTGCAATAAACCAAATAAGATTTTAACAGTTTATTAAAATATACATGTAAGTTTATTTTTATATACAGTGTCCTTTTTCACAAAGGAAATGTTTTTTATAATACTTCAGTTATCCTAAACACTTCCTCTAGTGATGCAACTTGACTCAGATAATCACACTGATGAGATCATATATATATTTCAGGTGGATTAGTTTTTATAATTGGTAACATAATATTTCCTGTTGCTCATTGTTACAGTACAGACATACATGCCAAACTGAATAAAAAGGCCTTGTTTAATAATAATAAAATATACCATAAACTGCAGAAAACAAGTCAACTTTTTCAGCCTGAAACAATCTCTAAATTATAGTTTGACTTATACAGCAGGGCTAAAATCCAAACCTTTACCCCACAGTGATCAATCAGTGGAACAGTTCTCTTAACAATTTATATACACCACTACACCAGTAGACAGACAAACATTTCCAACTCACGTTTGAACATATCTAACAAATTAACACAATGCTTAATATGAAATAAAACTATAATACAAATTAAGTATGATATTAACGCCATATGACAGTTTCCAACAGCCGATGCACTAACCAGAATGTCACAGCAACAGGTATGTTATCGTTGTGGACCAGTAAAAGGTCTGGAAGACAGATATGAACTTGGGATTACATGAAACAAGTATATTGAACAAAAGCAAAAATACAGCATAGGTAAAAGACTGTTGAATGTCAGTCTGACTGCCAGAGTGTTAGGCTGGAGTTAACTTAACACCGAGATGAATATTCTCCTGATATTCATAGTAATAGGAAGAGTTCATTATAGTCGGTAAGGTAGGTACCATAACAGTTATATATTAGAGTAATTTCATGATAGTGCTATAGATTATCGTACCCAGTAGGCCTAAATGAGAACAGGCTAAATTTCGGCCGACCACCAGCCTCCTGTATGTTTGGTTTAACCCAGGATATTGCGCAAAAAATCTTGACATTGACTTATATGTTAGATTGACTTGTACACTGCAATTCGTGGTAAGCAGCAAAAACTTTGGAAAACTAAGAGCATTTTCTAAAACAAACACCCCCTCCAATGAGGAGGGTCAGGCCTCACTAAATACACACATAAAAATGAAATATATGTTTGTCATTAGTTGTATTAAAAATTAAATGGAAAGATATATTTTACATCTATCATGATATAGGTACTCCCACTCCTAGTCAGAGTGAACCAGGGAGTAATAGCCATAAAGGGGGTACTCCACATTTCCCAATGCTCTAGGACTGGAACCTCATCATGTGGCTTAGTATCATATCTAGGACTCTTGTTGGGGGTGGGGGTCTTACCCTCAGCATATTCAACAGCTGACAGGACTTTACATTATGTCTTAAAATTTACACAGGATTTAGAGCAAACACATGGACATATTCACATAAAAAAATGCTACAAGCTTGCAGCAAAAATATGCTCACATTAAGAAAAAGAAAATTATAAACAAACAAAGTGGATATTTTACTGTAATGGCATAAAAAAAAACAAAAAAAAAACAAATTTTGAATATGATGATGCATGGAGCTAGAAGAAATAGTTGATTATATAGTTCTCGTGTATAATAAGCACACTTAACTTTTGGGCTCAAAAAATCTATGGGAAAAACAATAAATAAAATAAAATAGTGATTCTTATATGCAAATAATTTTGAAAAGAAAGCCAGAACTACATTTGCTAACTAAAAAGACAGGACAAATTGGAATTCTTGTGTTGACAAAAAACTGTAAGCAACCTTTGATGAGAAAAATTAATAATTATAATAATAAACAACAAATAATAAGACAGATGAAATAGTTAATCACAAAAGTGAATGCAGTAGACATGGCTGGATAGGAAAGAGACAGTAGACATGGCTGGATAGGAAAGACAGTAGACACGGCTGGATAGGAAAGACAGTAGACACGGCTGGATAGGAAAGACAGTAGACACGGCAGGATAGGTAAGATGATCCATTGGGAACCGAGTGAGATTAAAATTTGACCATAGTGACAAATAGGATTTTCCAAAAGTCAGAATCTGTGACTAACCTGTGAAGAGCTCCACAAATTGATTGATTTTTAATTATAGGATTTCAGTCAATAAAAATCAAAAATTAAGTTTTTAACTTTCTTTAAAAACATTAAAGTGTATACATGATTTAAATGCTCAATGACATCTCTTTATCTAAGTTATGAGTTGACATATACAGACTAGAACAAACCCAACTCACACACACACACACACACACACACACACACACACACACACACACACACACACAAGACTTGTTCAATATTGCTCACAAAGTCCTGGCGGCAACACCCCACAAGGCACCAATTATACGGCCATCTGCCTCCCATCACGAAAACTATCCAAGTTAGACGAACCAGACATGCAGGACACTGCTGGAGAAGCAGGGACGAGCTCATAAGTGATGTACTCCTATGGACCCCCACATATAACCGAGCAAAAGTAGGACGCCCAGCTTGAGCCTACATACAGCAGCTATGTGAGGATATGGGATGTAGCCCTGAAGACCTGCCAGAGGCGATGAACGATAGGGAGAAGTGGCGAGAAAGTCAGGGATATCCATGCTAGTGGCACGACATGATGATATATATAATATATCTCAATCTCACACACTTTAAGATACAAGCAGATCGCTAAATCCCAGCCAGAAGATGGGACCAGATGTTAATCAACAAAAAGAATTTGTCAACTAAGAGATTCTGCCATAGCAGCAAACCACAAAGTGAAAATAAAAGAAAAAAAGATAGACAAATACTTGGATCTTGCTAGAGAGCTGAAAAGCTGCTGAACGTGAAGGTGACTCAACTAGAAGTTGGTACCTTTGAAACAGTCCCCAAAGGCCTGAAAAAGAAACTGGGGAATCGGAGATCAGAGGAAGAATCAAGACGATCCAGACTAGAGTATTGTTAAGATCAATTAGAATACTTAAGAGTTCTGAGGAAACTTGCTATTATTCTGACTTCAGTGAAAGATCAGTGAAAATACAAAAAGTATAATTACAATAGGCCTAGTAAAAGTCCCAAAGAACTTGGAAAAAGAGGCTGAGACAATTGGATATCTAAGAAAGAACTGAGACAATCTAGACCACAGCACTGTTAAATTTAGAAGAATCCTGGAGACCTAAATAGACTTTACTGAAAACCCTCTGTTAAAATTGATGAGAAAAATATTTTACGCTTTTCTTAGTTTAATAATCACCCCATAATGATGAATTAAAGTAATTCAACGTAATCAGATCTAATTATAATCAGTAGCTTTTATTGTATTTTCTGTTTTATGGTATCCCCAGTTTAAAATTTAAACATTTTATACACACACACACACACACACACACACACACACATATATATAGATACATAAAAGAAAACAACAAAAAGAAGCATATATGCACACACTGCACATTTTCCAAATGAACATCTAGGAGTGGATTTTAATGGTCAGAAATGAGAGCCACAAACCCCCTCCCACACATACATTCCCCAATCGGTTAGATAACAAAGAGATTATGTCTAAATAAAAGTGTGGTTTATTTGACAGCTACAGTCTAGGCGAGTCCATTCTCACCCGACCCCAACCCTTAGGGTCATGTATTCTGTTATTGCAGTGCAAATTAGTGCCTCTTCTCATGTGGAAAAAAAAAAAACAGTACGTACATAAGCAACAATGAATAAATGCAGAAATACACCAGACACACACGCACGCACACACTATGCTCATTGATTTCGGTGTGTGAGGGCCCAGCAGTTCTGTTAAAGGCTGGACTACTAACACAAGTGATAGGTTATGGCAACCACTCTAAGAGAAGGAATAACTGAATTCAAAACCAGAAGTATGTTGTACATTTTTTTTTTAAGGAGGAATTATATTGTGAATTGAATTACCATAACCAGAAAATCCAATGAACACTTGTACACGACATATGGAAATACTGGACAGTTGTTTCAACCTTATTTATTAGGTCTTTACATCTATATCCTTGCCCTTGAGGTTATAATAATTACGCAGATGCATATTTCCAACCCTCTTGGAAAGATATGGCCCTGGAGGTGCCCATGTCCTCTGTAAAGAGTACGGATGTAACTGCCAAGACACACTCAGGTTAATTGGCCATGCAATTACCATACTTAGTTCAGTTTGGCATCACTTTTGTGCGATGTGGGCAGCTGGCTCAGTGGTAGAGTTTTGGCTCTGCATTCTGTGGTCACAGGTTTGATCTCCAGTGGGGGAGATCACGGTAAGTCAATTCACAGAAGTAAGTAGTTCAGAGAATCTGTCACATACTAGTGTGACTGGTTCTATCAAAGCCCTCACAGGATTATATATATCATACTCACACATTAGTGATTGGGTCATTTCCACAACTACTAATCATAAAAACTTGATGAAAACAATAAATGCATCCTCTATCAGCATCCATAAAAGATAAATACTAAGGTCGTCCAATGTTATTAACCCTTTTACAGGGCAGATTGCTTGTCACTCACCAAACAGAAAATGCTAAATTACAATTTAAGAATTAAAACAAAAATATACTTCCCAGAAACAGAAATAGGATTATTATTCCATTTACATTTAAATGAAAAAAAAAAAAAAAAAAAAATTAAAATAATTATAGACATTTTTGCAGTCATGTTTCTCAAACCAGGTAAGAGTACTTCCTATAATTATTAGACTGTTTATAGAAACGAGAGAGAGAGAAAAATTAATTATATGTTAATGGTGTAGTGCTATCAGAATGGAGTTCTGAGCAAAAATGAATTTTAGCAAAAGTAGTGGGGCAATTCATTTTACATACGCACATACTTATTTATGTATGTAATATATATGTAAGTAAAGTTGGCGACCATGGTCGAGGGTGACCCGAAGGTTCCCTTTTCGATAGCTGCTACACCAAGGAGTAGGGGAGGGCACTACTCCTTCCCTCAATTGCTTCACTTTACCCTTGATCCGTACCTTATAATGCTGAGTGTTAAGCAAGGAGGCATCAAGTACCATTTTTTGAGTCTTTGGTACGACTCGACCTGGGATTGAACCCAGGTCTCCTGGGCCATTGGCAAACACTCTAACCACTAGCCCAATGTCCGGTATGCACAAAAAGATCATCCAAATAGTTCTAAGCCTCATTGAGAAAGAAGAGCCATAGCTGAACATTTTTGTTGTGGCAAAATACAACCACTTCTTATAAAACTAGAAAAATCTGTATTATTTTTTTTTTGTTTTTATAAGAAGTGGTAGTGTGTTGCTACAATTAAAATGTTCAGTGATGCTCTTTCTGGGTGGGGCTTAGAACTTTTTTGAACAATCCTCTTATATACTGGTTGGAAGGAAATCCCAAAATGAATTACCACACTTAAATTAAATTATGACCAAAATGCCCTATTCTTCCACATGTTAGATCTCCAACATACTTTTATGAAATAACTCACCAAGTCAGTTGGTTTGGTTGGCCATCTAGTAGTGTGGACCCCATTATTGCTTCTCACACCTGGCCGAGTGGGCATTTCACGAGTTGAACAAAAATAATGATAAGACAAACAGAGGCTGGTAGGAAGAAAAGACAAAATACGAATTTAAGGACAATAAAATCTAAGGTGAAGTCTGGTACATTTTTGGCATTTTATATGTATTTATGGCAATTGCAAGAATAAGGCAAAAATCCGAAATAGGTACCAAAGATGCAGACTCATCTCTGGTTATCGTCTTCACCGCTCGACGCCTGTTTCTGACTGTCCTGGGGTTAATTGTTACACTTAGCATCCTAGCATTCTGTGGTCACAGGTTTGATCTCCAGTGGGGGAGATCACGGTAAGTCAATTCACAGAAGTAAGTAGTTCAGAGAATCTGTCACATACTAGTGTGACTGGTTCTATCAAAGCCCTCACAGGATTATATATCTCATACTCACACATTAGTGATTGGGTCCTTTCCACAACTACTAGCCTTGACTCACCAGCCCCATGTTCAGGGCCCTAAATGTGCGACTTCTGCCAGAGTCGCACTCCTTACTCACCAACTTCTGGTCTCACAGGTTCACGCAGACCCAGTTCTTTGTGTAATCTTCGTGCCAAAATAGACAAACGAAGATCACACAGACAATCAGACACTGGTCAAAGATACTGAAGATAAGATCCCTTCTTTGCCCCCCCCATGTCCATTTTGTACCATATTTTCAATTCCTCACCTCCATACCATTTTAATTAAACCCATAAATTGCAAAAAAATCCCAGACCGTTAGAATCTGTAGTCATTTCCAAAAGTAAACACTTTAAACAACGAGCTGATTTCTTCCAGATTTCACCCAATTTGGCAGACATAAGTCAAAGAATACATATTCATATCCTTGCAGGATGATCTTCAGTAATGTACTGTCTTGTCTCATTGGGTACCCCATTCATTTAGCCTTGTGCCACAATTAAGCAAAAATCTTAGTAAATTACTACTGTCTTCATTGCCGATTTCAGCTTGTTACACATATCAGCTCTGACAGCAACCCCAACCCGGGTCCAGAATTACCAGGCCAGCTCTTTAACAGCTACATAATTCCACCCCCCAGCAAAACTCATACCTTCTATCATGCCAATGGGAAGAGTTCATTTCTCCACCCTCACCTATATAAAGGAATTTAAACTTTACACCCATTTCGCTTCATTACTTGTTAAAAGCTGTCTTTTCTGATATGATCATCATTTTCTTTCTTTTCTAAATTCAGCCCTTGTATCTTTAGCGTGTTAATCCTGATGTTACAACTACCACTAGATTAACTTGTTTAGTATTTTGTTCCCACCACCTGCCAAATTTATTTTCTGACTTAACTGGCATATAATTTAATCATTACCATTTTCAAAAATTATAAATTAAAACAAAACTACCAATAAAATTTGAAAATTATAATGAAACTACCTATACTTGTCAATGTTAAAGTCTTTCACATATATTTGTTATCCAGGCCATTGGCCTAATGAGTAGAGTGTTTGCCAATGGTCCAACAGATCAAGATTCAATCCCAGATCATGTCATACAAAAAAAAATTTTTTAAATTTAAAAAAATAGTACTTGATGCTGCCTTAACACTCAGCATTATAAGGTATGGAACAAGGGTGAAGTGGAACAATCCAGGGAATGAAGTAGCACCCTTCCCTACACCTCAGTGTGGTAGCTATTGAAAAGGGAGCTCTCAGGTCACCCCTGACTCAGGTCGCCAACTTTACTTTACTTTTATAAGTATCTAGATTATTATTAATTTCATTCTTTGTTTCCAAAAAATAAAAAAGATGAAATTTTTCCTTTGATTCCTACCTTTCTCAGACTCTTTAAAAGGGAGGGAATAAATGTAATGCCTCTTACTAACCTGTTTTTTCAATGCTCCTATGAACATTTTAATTTTCATATTAACATTTTCAGCCTATGTTTAAAATTTCCTTATTACCGAAATACCTTGCACACAATACCATACTCCTATTAGCACATCCTCATGTACATATATATGCATTGTTATGTCCCAGACAATAACCACCATATTTGTTACGTGCCTCTCTCATGTTCAGATGATATTCAATATTTTGGTATTCTTGCTTGTCCCGGACACATCAGCGAAGAGAAGTACATAAACGAATAAAATTTATAATTCGCCCTGTTTATTCTGAGTTGGCTCATTGGTATATTTCATGGGTAATAAAAAATTTAAAAAAAAAAAAAAAAACGGTATTGACAACAGGTTGAGGAATTACTACACGGAAACAATGTATCAGAATGACTAGCAAAATACAATTAAACAACAGATATTTCAACAACATAAAATATATTTATTCCGTTAGCATTCAACTAACAAAATGATAGAAACATAATACAGTTCAAGGTATACACGAGTAGAACTCATCGAAGGAATGGTGTTTAACACCAATACTCGATATACAGACATGATAGAAAATTATGTTCTATTTCGCTTTTTCTTTGATGTTCATTTTCTGCATGCGGTTGCACCTTTTCTTCCCGATCCCGACTGCCAACGTCACATGTTTCTTTTCAACTGTTCATGTTATGTTTCTTTTTCCAACCCTTCACGCCCGCATGTCTCTGCTCAACTGTCCCATTTTAAAACTAAACTTTCCATTTGGTGCCGGTAGGCAAAAGGGATCTCATTCTTTTTACTCTAGAGGCACTAGTCAACAACCTCCTACTATTCTTCTTCTAGTGTCTCCGTTGGCTGCGACTATGGGCAAGTCACAAGTATATGTAATAGTGTTCCCACTCTAATCTATAACTAAACTAAAAGAAAAAAAAAATTAAAATAAAATAAAATAAAAAATTTTTTTAAATAGGCTGATTAGTGATCAGATGAAACTAAATAAAACCGAATGGATTAATTTATGTAATCAACGAATGATTAATTGAGACATCTTAGCTAATCCTACTGTTCTAAGAGGTTTTTTTTTTGGGGGGGGGTTCTCGAAGTAAATACAAAACACTTTCAGTGCAGCTTATCACCTAACTTGTCAACTCAAGTAGGACTGCCATCCGCCATTATTTAACGAGTGATCAATATTCTGAACAATTTGTTTCCTTGAATCATGAGAAGGTACCAATTAATGATCATGTCTTCTCAGTTTCAATTAAAATATCCAATGATCTTACTAATTTTTCTCATTTAATTAATAGAATTAAATGATTCACAAGAGAAAAAGCTTTATAAGTTTGTTTATTTTTAAATTGGTATACACCAGGTCTTTTTGCTACTATCTCTATGCATTTTTCCCCTCTTTTTTACTGATTGACGAGGTTGGGATTAAGACCTTTAAGCTCAAACAGGTGGTTGATGTTTGGAGGAATAATTCTATGGAACAACTCCTTCCATAGATTTTCTTTAAGCCAAATCTCAAATCTTTTGAACTAAATCCATTTTGAAGCAGCTAGAACTTCATTGGTGATGTTCCTATTTGCTTTTGCCTTCGTTACTCTCGCTATCCCTATCTTTGCAAGGGATCTACATAATGATCATCCAGCAAAGCCTCTGCACCCCACTTCGATTGGATCATACTCAATTTTCCATGATTCCTGCTGACATTGTTTGACCAGTTCATGGTATTTTGTTCTTTTCCTTTTATTTGCCAAGGTCAGGTGTTCTTCCCATGGCAAAGAGAACTCCCAAATAATGCAATCTTTAGTGCTGTCCAAATACAGAATCAGATATGATCTGAGTGCTGTCTCAGCTATGGGAATGGGGAACTTTTTTTAAAATCTACAATTAATTGCCAATCCACTGCTACTGAAAGTGGGCAATCTTGGTTTCTCTGCCTTTTCTCTTTTGGTCCATCTTTAATGAAGGGTATCAAGGTCAATCTCTCTCTCTCAGTTGTTATTTACTATCCCTTATCACTTCACTGACCTCAGTCGCTATTGAACTTAAGGGATTGATTGTGATGCCAACGATACCGACCATCCCTCAAGTCTTTGGAGAAGCTGCTGAGAATATCCTGTAAAGTGGCCTGTTTACCACATAACTGACAGTTGGGGGTTTTGGTCTTGCTCCATATGTATAGATTTGTTGGATGAGGCAAGATGTCGTACACTGATTGGATCAGGAGCTTAACCTCACTGAAATCTGCCAGCCAGCAATATTTTACATGAGAACAATATCAAAATAGAAAATAAATAATGAATATTAGTAGAAACTAAGACATTCTTTACCCACAATACTTCCATACTTTTAGAGGATTTTCTTTTTCCTTTTTTTCATTTAGATATTCCAATATAGTCAAAGTCTTTGATGAAATGGATCTCTCCTTTTTACTTCCCTTCCATTTCTTCTTTACAGAACCTCCCCCCTCATATTTCTTATTCTCACTTAAATTAATCTATCTCTGCTAGTCAAATCTCAGATGAAACCTCATGGTCACAGTCAAAACCAATAACCCATGCCACCATCACTAACCTATATCTATTTCTTTCCCTTTCTTTCCTTTATATTTTTTTTTTTTTTAGAACCTTCCTTACTTTTATATTTTTCTCTTTATTTTATCTATTTCCCCCAACTGCTGAACTTTAGAAAAAAAAAAACAACATTTTCATTCTGAAAAAGTTCTTTTTTCAATAAAGAAGGAAATATTAAAATTGCTTAATCTGTTGTCGGCTAGTTTATCCACTTTCCCTCTTATTTTTATCATATATAAGTAGGATTTGGCATTAAATAACCTACAAGCATAAAATACAACCAACCTTATCTCTCACACACACACACACACACACACACACTTTGATCAGCAATCGTATGTCATAGTACAATAGCATGAAAACAATAACACTCTTAATTATGGCGTTTTGAAAAACAACCTTTACACAATCCTAAACCACAGTGAGGCCTCCAAACAATGTTTCTATATATTAACATTGTATTGGTCAACAAGCAGCCAATAAGATGTCTTATACTGATTTACACAAAAGAAACAAAAAATGTTGCTCTGCCAGTGAATTGTTGGTTTAACTCTTTCACTGCAAGCAGATAATTTTCTAAATCCTTGTAAACTGGACAAATTATTTTCAGAGAATTAGAAAAAGAGAGGGTATGTTCAAACATCATATATAAATAAAAAACAAACAAAACGTGATAATTTGATCAGCAATCGTATGTTATAGTGCAATAGCATGAAAACAACAAAACTCACTTTTAATTATGGGTATTCTTTCTTTGTTTTTAATGGCATATCAACCTTTGTAGGTTATTTTATGCCAAAGCCATTCTCCTAGAAGAACATTAGTGGTACTATTTAACCCATAGCTGGGAGGATTAGAGGGTTCATACCTTTCCCTAGGGTATTTGCCCGAAAGTGAACGTAATAGCGCGACTGGAGTACGAACTCGCGTACTACGATTCCGCAGTCCATTGCTTTAACCATTACACCATGAGGACACCCCCAGAACAGTAGTGGTACTATTTAACCCATAGTTGGGAGGATAAGGGGTTTCATACCTTTCCCAAGGGTATTTGCCCGAAAGGGAACGTAATGTCACGACTGGAGTACGAACTTGCTTACTATGATTCCGCAGTCCATCACTTTAACCATTACACCACAAGGACCCCCCTTTTAATTATGAGATTTTGCAAAACAACCTTTACACAATCGTATACCATAAAATAAGATCCCCAATCTGAGCAATATTTCTAAAATGCCAATCTGAGCAAATATTTCTATGTATTAACAGTAAATTAATCACCAAGCAGCCAGTAGGAAAACACCTTGAAATCTGCCTCTGGTGGTAAGCACTGTTAGAGGGATACCCTTTTACAGCAGAGGTTGACAGTAAAACAAAGAGGGCAAGAAATAAATCTGCCTAAATCCAATACGAGCTGAATCTTCTATAATACTAACTCAAGTCAAAACCCTTGCAATATATTGGTACGTGCAAGTTTGTGATATGTATATCATGTAAATGAAACAGTTGTAGCTATGGAAAGTACCCGCTAGAGTTGGTAGTTTGTGGGAGCTGACATGTGCGTTGCTTCATGCTATTCATTTGTGTCTTTCTTTTTGATGGCATGGATTATTTAATGTCAAAGTCATCCTTAAAGAAGAACAGCAGTGATGCTACTTAACCAACAGCAGAGGGATAACAGGGTTCATGCCTTTCCCAAAGATATCAGCCTCAAAGTGAAAGCAGTAGTGTGAAGAGTTTGAACTTGCTTACTATGATGCTGCAGTCAAGCACTTTGACCACTACGCCATGGGGGATTCTCCATTTGATTTGAAAGTTGTGCAGATAAATGTGCTACATAGGTCAATTTGAGAACTTATGCTTTACAAGTTTGAAAAGAGCCATAATTCCGAGGAAGTAACCCAAAATGTTGGTGCGAAAATCAAGGTGTAGATAATCAAAGTCCAGTGACTAAATGGGTGAAGAATTTTTTCTCAAGTTGCAAAAACCTTGACAATCAGGCAAGGTCAGGTAGGCCTAAAACTGGATTCTGAAGCTGTGCTTCCAACCATCAAAGAAAATCTCATGAGTAGCACAAGGAGAGTATCAGGCGAGCTAGGCATCTCACAGCCCAGTGTGGTTTGTCACTTTCACAAACTCAGCAAAGGCATCCACAGAGCAGTTGAATCGGGCCACAGATTACAAAAATATTGCAAAACTTTTGACTCACCCAAGTAACAAGATGAAAGTAAGGCAGAAAAAAAAAAAAAAAAAAAAAATTATTAAATGTTTTAATTGTATTGGAAATGATCCAACTGAATTCAAATTTAACAATTTGCTTTAAATCTAATATTAATGAATCAAACCAATTATGTGAAATAATGTTGGATAAACAACTTGTACTAAGAAAGGTACAGGTTTTAGTAATTTGGTTACAAAAATTGATAAACAGAGATATTTCATAGGCTTCTACAATTTCAAATAATGCTCATCTATAAATAATAGGCACACTATACGAGTGAAATGTCACAGCTATCATGTCTGACTTGAATTGTTTGTACATTTGACTTTAAAATTAAATTGCAAATGATTTTTGCAATAAATATTATAGTATAATCATTTCTAATGCATTCTTGTCATACTACAAGTACAAAGACACACACACATTATATACACACGCATTTAAGTATTTTGTCAAATTAACCTTTTTTCCAGTTTTTATATAACTCTACCACCCATTTCAAAGACAATCCAAATTAGATGAACAAAACATGTAGGACACTGCTGGAGGAGCAAGGAAGCACTCATCAGTGACGTTCTTCCCATAGACCCCTTCACGCGGACGTGCAAGTGTAGGACGACCAGCTAGAACTTATCTACAACAGCTCTGTATAGACACAGGATGTAGCCTGGAAGACCTGCCTATAGAGACGGATGGTGAGAGAGAGTGTGAGAAATCCATGCGAGTAGCATGACATGATATTACTCGGTCAAAAGGTATAAAAAAATAATCCAAAGTTTATAAGATTTCCAATCCAGTACATTTTGACAAGTTGGCGACAATAGCTAATACACTGAGGTGTAAGGAAGGGCGCTACTCCTTTCCCTGGACTTTGCAGTAGCTACTACACAGACATGTAGGGGAGGGCGGTACTCCTTTCTCTGGATTGCTCCACTTTACCCTTGATACGTAACTTATAGTGCTGAGTGTTAAGTAAGGAGGTATCAAGTACCATTTGTAAAGTCTTTGGTATGACGCGACCTGGGATTGAACCCAGGTCTCCCGGATCATTGGCGAACACTCTACCCACTAGGCTAATGAGCCGGTACATAACTTTTCACTACAGTCCGACAAAATAATTTTAATTCTATCAAAATTAAAAGGTTTTTTGACAGTCATCATCTATAGTTGTTAGTAAATGACATAACAAAAGACACCATTAAAACTTTTAGAAAAAAATATTTATTTTGGTCTATTTAGTAATGGCATATCAACCTTCATGGGCTATTTAATGCTAAAGTTATTTTTGTACAACTTTCTCCAAGAGTATTAGTCCAAAAGTGAATAAAAGCATGATTGGAGTTCCCAATGTTTTAAGAAACATCAATGAAACATTAATAAAGCATAAATAATTAATGAAACATCAATGAAGCAAGGAAGGTTCTTATTCTTAAAAAGAGAATTTTTTTGCTTGTGTCATAAAAAAGCAAATTTTCATGTCATTGAACAGAGTCAAAAAAACAATAATATTTTTAGTTGATGATATAAAAAGTACAGAGCATGAAAAATGAAATAAAACCTAATTATTATGGTTTTATACCAGTTCATGTCAAAGCTCAACAACAAGCCAAAGCAAATTTTTTTCTTTTTTAAATCCAAACCAAAATAAAATACTAAAAAGTGATGTAGTCTATTACTTAAGCCATTATAAAAAAAAAAAAATTTTCAAAGGCTTTTTCAGAGATATCAGTGAAAGAAAGAAAAAAGTTTACCCCAAAATGACAAAATCCCACAAAATTTTTTCATCCTTTAATAGTTGGTTATACGCATTTTGATTTTTAAATTGACAGGCCTGTGTGGTGTCCTTAACAAGGCAGCTCAGTGTCCTCAACAAATACTTTAGCGTTCCCAGAACAAGCCTGATCTCTCTCTCTCTCACAAACACATACTAATGTAACTTCCCTATACTCTTTAAAATGCCTACCAAACCTTTTAGAGAGGACTCCTAATGTTATAGTGACAAACATGCAGGACTATGTTATATTCACTTTCAGACTCATATCCTTCGAAAAAAAAAAAAAAAAAAAAAAAAGGCATGAACACCCTTATTCCCTCCAGATATGGGTTAAATAGTACCACTGCTGTTGTTCTACAAGGGTGGCTTTGGCGTTAAATAAGCTACAAAGTTTGATATGACCTTAAACAAAAAAAAATCAAACCAACACCTATGTTTATACATACTCACACAGAGTCATATTTACTAAACCCTTCTGTACAAACAGGCTATGACACAAGGTCATCTATTAAGCAGTCTAGCAGGTTTTCATTCAGTTTTCCTTCTCCTAGACTGGATGCCATACCAAGCTTAGAGCCCAATCTATCAAACATTCTATATAATTACGAGGGAGGAGTCCCATGGGGCAGTGGTTAACATGCATTAAAGTAATCAAGTTCAAACTCCAGTTGTGCTACTACATTCATTTTCAGACTACTATTGAAAAAGGCATGAACTCCCTGATCCTGTCAGATAGGTATTAAATAGAAATACAACTATTCTTCTACAAAGATGGTTTTGGTATTAAATAATCCATAAAGGTTCATCTGCCATAAAAATTAACCAAAGCATGTCAAATAGAGAAAAAAAAAGGCACAAAAACAAGATGACCTTCATTGCAGAGGAAGTCAAAAAAATATACGAGTCAAAAGAGAGTGAAGCAGTTGTCGCATTTTTGTTGCTGATGTCACTCAGCAGGATGGCTACAACTGTGAGTAACAAATAATCATCACCATTGACTTGGAAGATAGCTTTCTAGTTGAAGTGGAAACTTGCACAAATGGTTGTCATGGCAACCAAGGCAATTAAGGCAGTAAAAACAAAATGGTGAACAGGAACTGAATTTTGTCTGAACTTTTGTTTATATCTTCTTATAAGATGAAAGAGCCCAGTCTGTAAATGTATGTTTACCAAATATCTCCTCCACGGGCCAGATCTGACACAAGGTCAATTTTTAAGCAGTTTAACAAGTCTAAGTTCAGAATTTTCCATTGCTATACAAGGTTAAAAGAGCCCAGTCAGTTTACTTATAACTGGAGGGAGTTTTTTTTTTTTTTTAAATGTATTCTTAGTCATAATCATCATTCAATATTTTTCCTCTCACTTTGTCTTAATTATATGAAAATCCTAAGTAAGAATTGCAGATTTTTGAGATAATTTTCATTAAAGCCAGATAGCCTACCATTAATTAAATCTGCTAAAAAGTGGCTTTGGTTTGGTTTGGTGGCTTATCAACTATTGTAGGTTATTTAATGCCAAATCCATTTTTATAAATATAAACAGTTCTATTTCAAACAATTCAGATAAGCATAAGTACACTTTAGTTCTATTTGACCCATAGATAGGACCCGATCAGGAGCTACCACTCCGGGCCAAAATGGACCTGGAAGCAATGGCAATAAAGGGGTACTCTCCATTCCATAAAGTTCCAGGATTACTGGAATCTCACCATCAGATGGTTTAGTGTCATATCCAGGACACTCATTGGGGGGGGGGTCTTATCCCTCTGCAGAGATGCAGTTGGTGCATTCTGCAGCCCAAGCTGACTGGGCCATTGGTTGGTTTAATAGCACATCAACCTTCATGGGTCATTTAGTGTCAAATCTATGCTTGTAGAAGAACAGTAGTGGTACAATTTAATCCATAACTGGAGGCATAACAAGGCCCATACCTTTCTTAAGGTTATTACTCTTTAAGTAAACAAAAGTCTGACTGGATTGGTTGGTTGGGTCTTATGGCAAATCAAACCTTTGCAGGTTATTTAATGCCAAATCTATTTTTATGCAAATAGTTCTATTTCAAACAATTCTAGCATTAGTACACAGTTTAATTGTCAAAAACATTTCTATTTTAAGCTATTCAGTTTAGTCAAACAGTTCTAATTCAACCAATTCAGTTTAGTATAAGCATACATTTTGTTTACACACAGTTAAAAGCCAAAACAGTTCTACATTAAACAATTCAGTTTAGTGTAAGTACAGTTTCAATGTCAAAAACAATTCCATTTCGAACAATTCAGTTTAGCATAAGTACGCAGTTTAGATGTAAGTACACAGTTTAATTGTCAAAAACATTTCTATTTCAAGCTATTCAGTTTATTCAAACAATTCAGTTTAGCATAAGTATGCAGTTTAGTTCTATGAAACCCATAGCATAAATATGCAGATTAAATGTCAAAAACAGTCAACTCAAACCACAGTTTAGATCTATTTAACCCATAAATAGGACCCTTATCAGATGCTACCACTCCAGGCAAGAGTGGACCTGGGAGTGATGGCAATGAAGGGATACTCCGCATTCCCCAAAGCTACTGGAACCTCACCATCAGATTGTTTAGTGTCATATCCAGGACACTCGTTGGAAGGTCTTACCCCACTGCAGAGAAGCAGTAGATGTATTCTTCAGGCCCAGCCAACTAGGCAAAAGTGTGACTGGAGTTCAAACTCACTTACAATGATGTCGCAGTTCAACACATCAGTCACTTGTCCCTCACTATGCCATAGGGACTCCGCTCTCTGACATCAGACACTAGGGCCACCTTCAGGAGGTGAATGCAGTATCTATGACAAGCGTAGCACTAGACCTTTGGGTCTAGTGAAACTGACCAGCAAGGTCACTTGGCATATATGCCAGGACTCTTGGCAAAGGCTAGTATGGTTCACATTGCATTTTGGGATCCTATGACCAGCAGTGCACAAGTCTCAGCTTGTGTGCAAGCTCTTCTATAAAAAGACCTTGTGTCAAGTCCTGCCTGGTGGGAGGCAAGTCAAATATCAAGACATGCATATAATGAATTATGTCTTCAATATAACCACAGAAAAGACTTTGTAATCTCTCTTTTCACTAAAACATGCTTCAAATTATCTACAGCTATGAAACCAAGTGTTTCATTCATTTTGCTTCAGCAATTAATAATAATTATCTCTAACTGATACAGTAAAAAAAATGAATAAATAATAAAATAACAAATAATACTTATATCTCACATTTACTAATTATCCAACCCTTCGACCAGAAACAGGATGTGAAATAAAGTGAACTGTATTTCTTAGTGTAAAAATCATGTGAAGTGCATTTTTTTGTAGAAAAAAAAAGAAAAAAAATGAAAAAAATAAATAGATAAATAAAAAAATAATAAAAATAAAAAATGATAATAATAATAATTTCTCTAGTTTAAGATAAAAAAAAAAAAAAAAAAAAAAAAAAGAAGGGACTTGTGGAAATGGAAACTGAACAAAGTTCAAGTGCTAGACAAGGTTTTTTTACTATTCCCTTTAGAATAAAGTCCTGGAGTAGGCATGAACCTCTTCAAGATATGAGTAATTAGTACTACAGATTGGACTCTTTAGCGTGAGAGACGGTTGTAATCCACTTATTGTCTGTGCTGTATCACAAAGTAAAGTAAATACATACTGCAATGAGAAAGTTTGATCCATCATTTTGAGGCAAGGCAGAAGAAAATTAACCATCTTAAAAAAATAAAATAAAATAAAATAAAAATAGAAATAAAAATAAATGAAAAATAGGGGATTTACTTATTTATCATACCAAAAACTCAAAAAAAAAAAAAAAAAAAAAAATGGTACTTGATGCCTCCTTGTTTAACACTCAGCATTATAAGGTAAGGATCAAGGGTAAAGTGGAGCAATCCAGGGAAAGGAGTAGTGCCCTCCCCTACACCTTGGTGTAGTAGCTATCAAAAAGGGAGCCCTCGAGTCACCCTCGACTTTGGTCGCCAACTTTACTTACTACTTATTTATGGATTAAACAAACTTTTTTTATAAAATAATTTTTTTTTTTAAAGTGGGGGGGATCTCATTTGAAAATGGAATTCTAAGTTTGTTTTATTAGTTTGTATCTAAATTCCTTATGACAGCCCAATCGTCCTGGGGCTGTAGAATACACCGACTGCATCTTTACAGAGGATGTAAGACCCCACGCCAGGAAACGAGTGCTCTGGATATGACACTAAACAGTCTGATGGTGAGACTCCAGTCCAGAAGTTCAGAGGAATGTGGGGTACCCCTTTATCATTGCCATTACTCCCAGATTCACTCTGAGCCCAGAGTGGTAATACCTGTTAGAATCCTATCTTTAGGTTAAATAGAAATATTCAATCATTTACTAGACTTGAAACTATTTAACTGCATGCAAACAAATGACTAGTTAAATTGAATTATTAGTATTCCATAGAAATACTTGGAACCATTCAACTGTGTGCAAACAAATAATCTCAGGCTCATTTAAGAATAATGTTACCTACAAATTACAAATCATATGTTTGATATAGATATATGTATAATAGAATTTGGCATTAAATAACCCACAAGGATGGATATGCCATAAAACACAACCAACCAACCCAGGTTATTTAATACCAAAGTTTGATTAATTAGTAAATATTTGGTTGGTTAGTTGGTTGGTTGTTTTGTTTGACAGCGTTTCAACCCTTTTCAGGTCATAATGTTGAATTAAGTCATTTTGATAAAAGTTTCAAAACAATTCAGTTTAGTGCAAGTATAGTTTTTTGTTTACACAGTTAAACGTCAAAACTGTTCTATGTCAAACATTTCAGTTTAGCATAAGTATGCAGTTTAGTTCTATTTGATTTATAGATAGGGTCCTATCAGGTGCTACCTCTCCAACCTAGAATAGACTTGGGGAGCAATGGCAATAAAGAGGTACTCCGCATTCCCCAAAGCTCCAGCATTAATGAAGCCTCACCATCAGATTGTTTAGTGTCATATCCAGGATGCTCGTTGAGGGAATCTTACCCCTCCACAGAGATGCAGTCAGCGTATTTCATAGACCCAGCTGACTCGGCCATGTAAATGTTTGATTATAATCAATCTTTTACATTTTCAACACTCCATTATCCTATTTACCCAACCCCTCCACTCGGGCAGGATATCACATTTACCCAACCCCTCCACTCGGACAGGATATGACACAAGGTCAATTTCTTAAGCGGAGTTTAACAGGTTTCAATTCAGATTTTTCCTTCTCCTAGACTAGTTGCCACACCAAGGCTGAAGAAACTAGTCTGCCCTACTATTTACCCATAGCTGGAGGGAGAATAATTGGATTCATACCTTTCTCAAGGGTATTAGTGCTATGTGAAAGGCAATCAGTCCCATCCAGGATTTGAACTCGTGTCGCCGTGTCCATTTCCTACGACGATAACTACTGCACCATGGCCACCTCCATTATAATCATTTTTTGGGGGAAACACAACTTATTTAATTATAATCATGTGTTTGCTCAGTTATATGGTATGAAATATTTCTATCAAATACTAATAATTTATAAACGAAGATATTGCTTCAATTTGTTGACATGTTTGATTATAAATCAAAATAATTTATATTTTAAAGACTATTGCAATCATTTTTTTATTGCACTTTCTTTTACTTGTCTATAATAATCATTTGTTTAAAGAGTTATATGGTTTCAAGTATTTCTATCTAATACAAATAATTTGCACACAGTTATATGATTTCAAGTATTCCTATCAAATACAAATAATTTGCATGCATGTACACACAGTTTCATGCATTCTATCTGATACTAATAATTTTCAAATAGATGGAACCCTAATAGGTATTACCACTCTGGATCAGAGTGGACCTGGGGAGTAATGGCAATGAAGGAGCCCTCTAGAACTGGAATCTCACTATCAGATGCAGTTTAATGCCCTATACCCAAGACACTACTGAAATTCCATAGCAAGGATATTTAAGAATACAGAATAAAAACAAAATAAGTTTTTTGGTTCAAAGAAAGAAATGGGTTGAAGAACTGCAGAAAAGAAAATAGGAAAACCAGAACTATTCATTTTGGGCACATTTCCATTTATCTTTCCTTCTGAATGACCTAAATAGACAAGTCGAAAAAAATGGATGCAGTGTGGATTGGGGGTTGGTGTTTCAAAGAATTTATTGTTGGCATTGAAACTCAACCAACCACAACGTCTGTCTAACACTGTTGAACACATGTCTACAATCTCTTTTCCGGACACACGATGATATGAGATTAAACTAATTGCAACACCACAATGTGTGATTTTCTAAACAAAATAAACCCAAGACATATTCAATATACTGCTCATGCATTTATCTGTCAGTTTACAGTAGAAAACCTGGATAACAGTCGTCCATGATGATGCTGATGCTTCTATTGAGGAAGGAGTGATGATTCTAATTATCATTTCATCGTTATGTCTACTACACAAAGAACTTGAATGATTATAAGTAATATTCAGGACAAACACAAAGCAGAGAAGATTATCATTCCATTGCAAATTGGACAGGAAACTGCTTTATTCTTTGTATTAGAACATTGTATTATTTTGATGATAAAATTTTTTTTTTTTTAAATATATATATATATATATATATATATATATATATATATTTGAGAATTTAAGTGAGTGTGTATATATATATAATATATATATATAATTATTCACCTAACAATTCTACAAACAGGCAGAATATATCATGAAGTCAATTTTTAAGCAGAATTCAATTGGTTTGAATTTAAAGTTTTCTTTCTCCTAGACTGGTGGTGTATGAAGCCTAAAGATCCCAGTCTTCCCTACTATTTACCCATACTAATAGAGAGAATAGATGGATTCATGCCTTTCTCAATGTCATTACTGAAAAGTGAAATTCAGTGTTATTTATTTATTAAGCTTCCTTCAGCATTCCCTCTTTTTATTATCTGCCTACATCAACCTCAAAGAAAAAAAAAGATTTATATATATATATATATATATATCTTCTTTTCCTCTATTTCTATTGCAAGCCTCTTCATATATGAATTGAGGTCTCAGTAGCCGTTGAACAGATGTATGTAAACAATAGTAATTGTGATTCATAACAGTTTAAAATTTACTTCACAGCTAATGGCACCTCGTGGCTGAATGGTTAGAGGCTTGGCTTGGCGTTTGAGTCAACCGGGTTTCGATCCCAGCTATGGGAAGCTAATGTCTAGCCACACTGATGAGCTTTGATTGAATGAAACAGATCTGTCTGAGGGTGACTATATATATATATATATATATATATATATATATACACACACACACACACACACACACATCAACCTAAAAGAGAGAGAGACACACAGACAGAGACAGAGAATATTTACACAGAACATATATACACAGTTGATACAATGTCTATGTACAAATGAAATTCTGTTCAGTAATTCATCTGATAATTCACAAAAATGCAATCTTAATTTCTTTTTCTTGCCATTTTTTTCCGAAATCATCCAATTCAATCTTAAAGTTTTGTTTATACTATTGCTGTTTTTGATCTGATTAAGCAATTTGTTCCAAAAATACATCGCTCTTAACAACAACAAAAAATCCAATGGTTAATAGTTTATACATAATTTTTGCAATCATCTCAAAAGGTTTTAGCATTGGCACTCGCCAAATAGTTGGGAGGTATTAATTCACATGCTCTAAAGGCTATTTGCAATGCTATTTCACATGCTTTCAGTTTTTTTTGTTTTTTTAATTAGTGTTTATATTTTATTCTATTCATCTAAATGGTTTACATTAAAAGATTTTTAGACAAATTGGATAATATTAAGTAGGACATTAAACTGCATCTGGTGGTGAGGCTCCACTCCTGGAGCTTTGTGGAATGTGGAGTACTTCTACATTGCCAAGGTCCACTCTGACCAAGGTTGGTAATACATGTTAAGGTCCCATCTATGAGTAAAATAGAACTTTGTAATCATTTACATGTAAGCAAACGTATGATTAATACTAAATAGAATTATTGGTGTTAGATAGAAATACATGAAACTATTTAACTGTGTTGTAACAATAAATAGCAATACTTGAAACCATTTCACTGTGTTCAAACAAATGATCAATATTAAATTGAATTATTCGAGTTAGATAGAAATACTTGAAACCATTTCACCATGTGCAAATGGAACTATTAGTTTTAGCAATATGTAAAACCACTTAACTGTGTGCAAACAAATGAGCTCAGGCTCATTTAAAAATAATCTTACCAACAAACTATTTGCTTACAAGTCATATATATATATATATATATATATACACACACACACACACATTAGCGTAATGCAAAGCTCTTCGAAAGAATTGAGAACTCTGGTAGCCGATAGGGTATAAAAAATGTAAACAAAGGCTGCTGCTGCTGCTGCTGCTGTTGTTGCTAAAATAAATACCTTAAAATTCCAATAGCCAACGTGGTCCTCTTGGTGGCCAAGAGGTCTGAAACTTAGTCTAACATAAAGTTGGACAGGTTTCGATCCCGGCTTCAAGCGTCCTGAGTGTCTAGCCACACTGAAGAGTTCTGATGGAACGAAATAGTCTGTCTGTGGATGACAATATATATATATTACACACACACACACACACACACACACACACACACGTATAAACAGGATTTGGCATTAAATAACCAAACAGGGTTGGTATGCCATAAAACACAACCAAAGTAAACTAAACGATAATATCAAGTGGTTTCCCAATATTATCAATTTTGTATAAGCAGCCGATTTACATAAAGTGATTTCATTATGATATTTGGTTTCTGAAATGAATTATATATATTTGAAATTTAATGTTAAGACATTCTTCTTACCATTAAGCTTTAAGTGGAACGGAAGGAAGAAATCGGACTGTAAAATTTAGACCCAGAGTGGTATTATCTGCTAGGATACTTTTTTCCTAATGGCATCTTAACCTTTATGGATTATTTAATTCTAAAGCCATCCTTGGAAAAGGACAGCAGGGGTACTTCTTGACCCATAGCTGGGGGGTATAAGGGGATTCTATTTACCCAACCCCTCCGCTCGGGCAGGATATGACACAAGGTCAATTTTTAAAGCGGAGTTTAGCAGGTTTGAATTCAGAGTTTTCCTTCTCCTAGACTAGTTGCCTTACCAAGGCTGAAGAACCTAGTCTGCCCTACTATTTACCCATAGCCGGAGGGAGAATAATTGGATTTATACCTTTCCCAAGGGTATTAGTGCTATGTGAAATGCAATCAGTCTTGTCCAGGAATTGAACTCGTATCGCCGTGTCCATATCCTGTGACGATAACCATCACACCACGGGCACCTCCTAAAATATATATATTTTATAAAGGGATATAAGGGGATATAAGGGGATTCATATCTTTCTCAATCGTATTAGTCTGAAAGTAAACACAAGAGCATACACTGAAGTTTAAACCTACAATGTCACAGTCCCGCACATTAACCACTATGCTCTGGAGACTTACCCATTAACATTTGTGAAGGTATTTGTTCCATGCAAGAAAGCTACATACTTGTAAAATTTTGAAGTGATCATGAGAAAACTAAGAAACATCAAAGTGATCATTTTACTCGCCAGACCAGTCAGCTGGGGCTGTAGAATATACCAACTGCAGAGGGGTAAGACTCTCCCCACCAATCAATGAGAGTCCTAGATATGATACTAAACTGCATCTGGTGGTGAGGCTCCAGTACTGGAGCTTTGGGAAATATGGAGTACTACTTCATTGCCATCACTCCCAGGTCTACTCTGATCAGGATTAGTAGAATCTTTTTGGGTCCCTTAGAACTGTTTAATCCTTTAACTGTGTGCAAACAAACTAATATTAAGGGGATTCATATCTTTCTCAATCGTATTAGTCTGAAAGTAAACACAAGCGCATACACTGAAGTTTAAACCTACAATGTCACAGTCCCGCACATTAACCACTATTCTCTGGAGACTTACCCATTAACATTTGTGAAGGTATTTGTTCCATGCAAGAAAGCTACATACTTGTAAAATTTTGAAGTGATCATGAGAAAACTAAGAAACATCAAAGTGATCATTTTACTCGCCAGACCAGTCAGCTGGGGCTGTAGAATATACCAACTGCAGAGGGGTAAGACTCTCCCCACCAATCAATGAGAGTCCTGGATATGATACTAAACTGCATCTGGTGGTGAGGCTCCAGTACTGGAGCTTTGGGAAATATGGAGTACTACTTCATTGCCATCACTCCCAGGTCTACTCTGATCAGGATTAGTAGAATCTTTTTGGGTCCCTTAGAACTGTTTAATCCTTTAACTGTGTGCAAACAAACTAATATTAAGGGGATTCATATCTTTCTCAATCGTATTAGTCTGAAAGTAAACACAAGCGCATACACTGAAGTTTAAACCTACTATGTCACAGTCCCGCACATTAACCACTATGCTCTGGAGACTTACCCATTAACATTTGTGAAGGTATTTGTTCCATGCAAGAAAGCTACATACTTGTAAAATTTTGAAGTGATCATGATAAAACTAAGAAACATCAAAGTGATCATTTTACTCGCCAGACCAGTCAGCTGGGGCTGTAGAATATACCAACTGCAGAGGGGTAAGACTCTCCCCACCAATCAATGAGAGTCCTGGATATGATACTAAACTGCATCTGGTGGTGAGGCTCCAGTACTGGAGCTTTGGGAAATATGGAGTACTACTTCATTGCCATCACTCCCAGGTCTACTCTGATCAGGATTAGTAGAATCTTTTTGGGTCCCTTAGAACTGTTTAATCCTTTAACTGTGTGCAAACAAACTAATATTAAGGGGATTCATATCTTTCTCAATCGTATTAGTCTGAAAGTAAACACAAGCGCATACACTGAAGTTTAAACCTACAATGTCACAGTCCCGCACATTAACCACTATGCTCTGGAGACTTACCCATTAACATTTGTGAAGGTATTTGTTCCATGCAAGAAAGCTACATACTTGTAAAATTTTGAAGTGATCATGAGAAAACTAAGAAACATCAAAGTGATCATTTTACTCGCCAGACCAGTCAGCTGGGGCTGTAGAATATACCAACTGCAGAGGGGTAAGACTCTCCCCACCAATCAATGAGAGTCCTGGATATGATACTAAACTGCATCTGGTGGTGAGGCTCCAGTACTGGAGCTTTGGGAAATATGGAGTACTACTTCATTGCCATCACTCCCAGGTCTACTCTGATCAGGATTAGTAGAATCTTTTTGGGTCCCTTAGAACTGTTTAATCCTTTAACTGTGTGCAAACAAACTAATATTAAGGGGATTCATATCTTTCTCAATCGTATTAGTCTGAAAGTAAACACAAGCGCATACACTGAAGTTTAAACCTACTATGTCACAGTCCCGCACATTAACCACTATGCTCTGGAGACTTACCCATTAACATTTGTGAAGGTATTTGTTCCATGCAAGAAAGCTACATACTTGTAAAATTTTGAAGTGATCATGATAAAACTAAGAAACATCAAAGTGATCATTTTACTCGCCAGACCAGTCAGCTGGGGCTGTAGAATATACCAACTGCAGAGGGGTAAGACTCTCCCCACCAATCAATGAGAGTCCTGGATATGATACTAAACTGCATCTGGTGGTGAGGCTCCAGTACTGGAGCTTTGGGAAATATGGAGTACTACTTCATTGCCATCACTCCCAGGTCTACTCTGATCAGGATTAGTAGAATCTTTTTGGGTCCCTTAGAACTGTTTAATCCTTTAACTGTGTGCAAACAAACTAATATTAAATAGAATAATTAGAGTTAGATAGCAATACGTGAAGCCATTCAACTATGCAAACAAATGAGATCTGGCTTGTCTAAAATGTTACCTATTCATTGACAAAATCATAAATATCTAGTATATATGTATAAATAATATTTGGCTTTTAATAACCTACAAAGATTGATATGCCATAAAACCCCACCAACCATTTTGGGAGTGATAATAAATATAATAAACAATTCATCCAACTCAACAAGTTTTCCCTCAAAAGGTGTGTCCAGGGTAAGACTAGAGCTTCACCATCATCTGATGGTGAAGCTCTAGTTCTGGAGATCTGGGGAATGTGGAGTACCCTATCATTGACATTACTCTAAGTTCCACTCAGATCCAGTGTTATAGTACCTGTTAGGGTCATATATCATTGAGGTTCACAAGGACCAGCAGTGAACACAAAATATATTTTGACTTGTCCACTTCTTTTCAGTGGTTTGGATGGTTTGGTTTCTTTGCTTAATGGTATATCAACTTTTACGAGTTATTTTATTCCAAAGCCACCTATGTAAAAGATCAGTAGAGATCCTATTTTACCCATAACAGGGGAGATGAAGGAGTTAATACCTTTCTCAAGGGTATTTGTCTGAAAGTGAACATAACATGAGTGGTATTTGAACTCATTAACTTTGAGGTTGCAATCCAGAAGATTAACCATTACCCCACGAGAATCCCCCTTTTTTTTTAATTTTGCATTATCCAAAAAATCAAAAAAAAAGATCTAGTGTGTACAGTGTATTTATTGAAGAGTATATGGATGGCACTTACATTAGATAAATTAAAAGTTAGCTGAGAGGAGAGAAAGTAGTGGTTGGATACCTGAAGTGCTTTTTTGTGTTGTTATTAATATTGGAGATATATATATATTAGTCATCCACAGACAGACTGTTTCGTTGTAGCACAACTCTTCAGTGTGGCTAGACATGCAAGATTCTCGAAGCTGGGATTGAAACTCGGCTTACTCATACGCCAACTCAAGATTCTACTGCACAGCCATGAGGAAACTAGCATAAGCAAAGGAATTTTAAATGCTTATGTATCACATTCGTTTTGTTTACATATATCCACTTAACGGCTACCGAGAGCTCAATTCATTTGAAGAGCCTTGCCTTACGCAAGTGGCAACCATTATTTCCTTCGTTTTATAATATATATACATATATATATATATATATATATATATATATATATATATATATATATATATACCAACCCCTCCGCTCAGGCAGGATAAGACACAATGTCAATTTTTAAGCAGAGTTTAACAGGTTTGAATTCAGAGTTTTCCTTCTCCTAGACTAGTTGCCTCACCAAGGCAGAAGAACCTAGTCTGCCCTACTATTTACCCATAGCTGGAGGGAGAATAATTATATATATATATATATATATATATATATATATATATATATATATATATATATATATATACACACATATATATATATTTTAGTACCAACCATAAAGTACATGCCTAACAATTTTAAGTATCATTTCTAATATTTGTGCTATATAGGATTTTGGTTGGATTAGGTTTCTTTCCTTTATGGTATATCAACTTTTGTGGGTTATTTAATTCAAAAGCCGTCCTTATAGAAAGATTGTAATGGTACTATTTAACCCATAGCTGGGAAGATAAAGGCATGAACCCCTTTCCCAAGGGTATTAGTCTCAAAGTGAACATAATAGAATGTGTAGAGTTTGAACTCATGATGATGTTGCAGCCTTGCACGTTAACCACTACACCACAGGGACTACCCTTCATTTATTATTTAGCTGAGTTATCATTTTAAGAGATATTGATTATTTATATCAATTAAAATAACATGGAGGTTCATTCAGAAAGTTCTCAGTCTCTCCCAGAAAGAAGAGCATAGCTGAACATTCATTGGGGAAAGACACTACCACTTCTTATGAAAAATAAAAACGTCCGAGTTTTTCTAATTCTGAGAAGTGGTAGTGTAATGCTACAACAAAAATGTTCAGCTATATATATTTTTTGTTTCAGGTGAGGCTTAGAATTTTATTAATAACCCTTGTAACTAAATATCCCCTCTACTGAAAGCAATGTTGAAGATGCACAGGAAAGGCATGAAATGCTATTGATAGGGTAATGACCATATTTCTGATAAACACAGGAATTCTTGCAAGCAGTAACCATATCAGTACTACTATACGGCTGCATCATTTGGGCTCTAAAAAACCCCTTGGAGAAAAGCGGCATGTTTGGTTTACACATCAATAAAAGTGTTGGGTATCACCCACCTTTTTCCACACAATAAACTAGTCCATCTGCTATATATAGCAGTAGCTACTAATACCAGGGCAGACTAGAAGGTGAAGAGCAGCTTCTTATAGGAATAGTATAAGAGCATTGGAGACTGGAGATCGTACTAGATCACCTTACTTGCTACCGTAATAACGGAAGCCAATACTATCGTTGGACTATATCTTTATTCTGTATTCACTAATCCTATGTTCTTGTCTACTAATAGTCTCTCTATTGTATATACTTTTTCCTGAGAATATATCTATTTCCCCTCATATCATGGTTTGTTCTTGACAATTGAACGCTTGTAATATTAAATTATTACAAGCGTTCACTCACCAGAACGCAACAAAAAGTCATAAAGTTGTAAGAATTGTTTTGGATTCTTTTCAGAACGGGATGAAAGTTCTATGAAATCTAGTTTTGTCAGAAGTTATAACCAACATAAACTTAACAAATCCTCCGACAAACTGATAATCATCTCAGTTTTTTTTTTCTTTTTCAAGCTGGAAAATATAATGATATTACTTTGCAAGCAATTTGGGTCACAGAATAAGAATACGGTACAAGAGTAGAACATTGAAAATGTCATGTGACTAAACAAAGAAATTACAGTTTCTCAGTAAAGTGCTCTCAAGAATTTCCGGATTCCAAGAGTAATGCACTAGACAATTTAAAAAAAAAACAACAAAAATAACACACAAAGGACGCTAGCTCATCTAGCAATGATGTAGATTAATCTTTAGGCTTACATGGAGGCAGAGGGTTCAAGTCTGCATTGAATTTCCATCAGTAGAAAGTAAAAGTAAAATCAATAAGTTCATAACAAAGATGAAAACAAAAGAAAACCATATATTTTAAACACAAAAAAAAATAAATAAATAAATAAAAATTTAGGCTGAACCTAGAGTAAGGGAAATAAAATAGATACCAGTTCAGGATTTAAAAAAAAAAAAAAAACTGGGGTGTACAAAATTTGGGAACTCTACAGATATTTGTTTTGCCATGGATAGTTTAGTTCGTTTTTACAGCATGTCAACATTTGTTGGGTTATTTTATGCCAAAGTAAGTTCAGGGAGACACTGTAGCATGGTGTCTAATTTGATGAACTGTGACATCAGAGCAAGAGAGTTCAAATTACAGTAACGCTATTACATTCATTTTCAGACTAATACCCTTGAGAATGGTATGAAGCCCCTTATTGCTCCAAGCTATGAGTTAAATAGAACTACTACTGTTCTTCTACAAGGATGGCTTTTGTATTAAATAACCCCCAAAGGTTGATATGCCATTAAACAAAGAACTCAAAACCATAGTCAGTTCATTAATTATGGTTAAGTAATTTTAAAAACATGCCAACCCATCTAGGGTTATTTCATGCCAAGAGGTTAGGGAATTGCATTGGAATTTACATTTTTTGTGTAGTCATTTCTTAAAAAGTTTTTTTTTTACTACACAGTCCTACTGAATACAAATGATTTCTAAACAGATTCATTTGACACATACGAGTAATGTTACTGCATCAAATAGGATGTTAGTACCACTATGTCTATGCATAGCCATTCGTACAACCATGTAGCAAATGTGTTAATGGTTGTATCCCTATGTCTTAAGTAGTAGTCAGACCCTGTTGTAACCTTGCTGTGGGAAAAGTTAATGAACACACGAAACTATCTTAGTTCACTAACACAAAAGTTTATTCGCCACTACAGTTTAAATAGTCATAAGGAGAAAGAAAGAGTATGACAATTGTGTCGACTGTGTTAGCTGGACAAAGAGAAAAAAATACGTCGGGGGAGAAAGAGAGCAGAGACAGACTTTGAATTTTCGTCCTGGTTTTCTATTCTAGTTCTAACGTGCTTGTTTGCCAATTTCATCTTCACAGGTTCGCATCTAGTCTGAGACCCCTCTTTCCGAGCTCACAACTTGTAGGGGCCACAACTTTCAACTATTTTCACATTGTCTTGGATTGTATTTAGTCACATCTCCAAGCCAACTAACTTACAAACTCAAGTTGTCCCTTATCTCCCATCTCTAAAACCATCCAAGATATGTGGGACACTGCTGAAGAAATAAGAACAAACTCATAAGCGACATTATCCGATGGACCCCTTAACATGGACAAGTAGAAGTTAGACAACCAGCTAGAACTTATCCACAACAGTTCTGTACAGACACATGATGTAGTTGAAAAGACCTGCCGGGAGCAACAGATGATAGAGACAAATGATGAGAGGTTAAATGATATCACTTCTATAAAGATGGTATTGTCATTGAATAACTCACTAAAGTTGACATGCCATCAAACAATGAAACCAAACCACCTCATACTTAGTTGCAATATAGTTGTTTTAAAAGCCAATGAATTTAATTTAGTTCAAAATCATTTTAAAGATTATCTTAATTACACAACCATAACTGTCAATGATTATTTATCATAGCCATTTTCAACATTATTTTAAAAGATCTGACCCATAGATGGGTTGGGTTTGGTTTCTTTGTTTAATGGCATATCAACCTTCATAGGTTATTTAATACCAAAGCCATCCAAGTAAAAGAACAGTAGGGGTACAATTTAAACCGCCCATAGCTGGGGGAGCATCGGGAAGTTCATACCTTTCCAAATGGTATTAGTTCAAAAGTGAACATAATAGCATGACTAGTTTGAACTCACTGCAATGTCACAATCCAGCCCATTAGTCACCATGCCACAGAAACTCCCCCTCCAGAAATAGAGCCTCATCATCAAATACAGTTTAGTGTCATACCCAGGATACTCCTCTTTTTTAGCTGGTGGTCTTACCTCTCTGAAGGAAGACATAGTCAGCATATTCTAAACCCTGCTAAAGAATCTGTGCTACTTTTGTCATTACCATGAAAAACAATAACGGTACCACTTTGAAAGGGAGCAGTATTTATTGTATCTTATATATTACTCTTGAGTTTGTCAGCAAATGAATGGGTACTTACATTTGTTTGCTTTCTAAACGTTAGGTTAAGTAATGTCACTAACAAAAGTAGTGACTCCAAAACAAGCACTTTTATTCATACATAAACATTTTGTACAATTGTATGCAAACTTGGACAATGAAAATCTACTTGCTTTCATTATATTGTTGTCGTTTCACAGTTGAGGTCACGAAGTTATCAACAATAGACAAGTGTTAAAAGTTACTAGAAGACAATGGTCTGGTTACAAGTATATATCTAGTGACTAATTTATGTGGTTACTAGAGTGGATGGACCGAGCTGTCAGGCACTCAGGTAGTGCCTGAATACCCAAAGTATCAAGAGACCCTAAGTATCAAAAGTTTTGTTTTTTTAAGTGGCCTCAAATGAATCAGAATGCTAAATGTTTGGTGGTTGTCAAGAATAGACCACAGATGAAATACTTGCAGTAATATAAGTGGGGGGAGGGATGAATCAACTTCTCCCACCACAACAGGTGAAATTGCAGTTCTGATTGGATTCTCTATTCATGGTGAGCAACCAGTCTAGGAGAAAGACAATTCTGTATTTAAACCTGCAGTTGGTGTGGGGGGGTATAAATAATCAACACTAGACCCTACTAGATATTGGCTAGCCACTCTACGACCCAGCTGGATATCGACTAGCCACTCAAAGTCATTACTGGATGTTAGCAAACCATCCTTATACATTTTTCTTGCAAATCTTCATGTTTTATTAGCCTATTCATTGATGAGCACAAATGAAAAATAAGGGTCTATAATTGATTGAAATTTTCTGGCAAGAAGTCAAACCCTGGTTTTCCTCACATGACAAGCAGCAATACTCATGATTATTCTACAGAGAATTTGAATGCATAATCTTCTGCCATAATTATGATTTCATTTGCTGCTTGGGTTTCTGCCATAAAGTGATTGCAAATGACTCGTCTACATTATAGATTTTCTGCAGAAAATTTATAGAGGCATGTGCAACCAATTCTAGTAAACAGGTGGCAACGTATCAGGATTTTTGATTGGGAAGTTTGTTTTAAAAGCATGTCAAACATTGTTGGGTTGTTTTATACCAAGGTCAGCCTTCTTCAAACAGTTATATCATTTCAATTAAGAATAATCATTTTTAAACCATTAACTTCAATTAACTTTCCTTAATAGTAATAATAGTAAAGTAAAGTTGGCGACCGTAGTCGAGGTTCACCAGAAGGCTCCCTTTTCAGTAGCTTCTACACCGTGGTGTAGGGGAGGGCGCTAGTCCTTTCCCTGGATTGCTCCACTTTACCCTTGATACATACCTTATATTGGTGAGTGTTAAGCAAGGAGTCATCAAGTACCATTTTTAAAGTCTTTTGTATGACGCGACCTGGGATTGCATCCAGGTCTCCCAGACCTTTGGCAAAAACTCTACCCACTAGGCCAATGAGCCGGTAACAAATAGTAACAATATATACCTAAATAATGATAGTAACAATATATACCTAAATAAACTAACAAATGAGATTAGCTTTCTACCTATTACATTCAGGGCAATAGAAGTCATTAGGCAGTGTCCTTTGCCCTTCCAAGTCACAGGTTATACTAGGTTACATCATACCAGCAGTAAAAAATTATCCATAACCTGAGCAAAAAATCTACTAGGCATTAGCATATCAAATAATTCCTCTTCATGTGATCACTCACGGTGAAAGGGTCGGCAATGTTCATATCCACAAGTAATATGCACCAGACTGTACTGGGACAGATCGTACGAACAGCAACAAAAGGATTTCCCAATGAGATCGATTGGTTTTACAGTACATCGACCATTGTTGCATTGTCTAATATTAAATTCAGATTTTTTTTGATTTTTTTCAAAAAATTAGATGATATCAAAAACCATTATTTAATTTTTTGCATACAATTATAAGGTTTCAAGTTAATTTGTAAATGATTATAATCATAATTATTTACATTTTGAACATTCCATCAAAATCTTTTTAAAAAAATTATATATATATATATATATATATATATATATATATATATATATATATATATATATCATGGAATTTAGACTGCGACCCCTGGGTTTCATGGAGTTTTTTGCAAAACAACAATAATCAGGCAGTTAAGAAAATTAAATGAATTGAAAAAATTTTACAAAATACAGTCAAAAAACCCGTTGGGATTTTGTATGATTCTTTACGTGTGGTTGTAAGTGTGTGTGTATACGTTTGTGTGGGTTGTAGTTACGTATGAATTTGAGTTACAAACACAGCACATTGTTTCAGCCGGATATGAATTTATAGTTGTATCTTAATTTTTCAATACATTATTTTATTTTTGTATGAGTAGGTGACTATATCTAAGGAACAAAACATTGTCATTGCATGTCAAGGGGAATGTTATGATATATATATATATATATATATAACTTATATTTGTCATTGTTCTGATGACATCACACTGTGTCGACATAAAAATAAATTGCACACATTTACATTGTTTCAAGTATTCCTATCTAATACAAATTTGCAAACAATTATATGGTTTCAAGTATTCCCAACAATTATTATTAATTTCATCAAAATTATATCATTTCAGGTCACAGATAATAATCCTTAGTAACCAAGTTGTTAAAGCTCAATTGATTGTGTACAATTAAATTGTTTCAAGTATTTCTAATACAAATAATTCTATTTGATATTCATTTATTTGCACATAGTTAAATTCTTAAAGTAATACACTTTAACATTAGTAATTCTATTAAGTATTCTATATAATATAAATAATTTGCACAGTTATATCATTTCAAATAATTAATATTCCCTAATAAATGATTGAATAGTTCTATTTGCCCTATAGATGGAAGCCTAACAGGTACTACCATTCTTGCTCAGAGTGGGCCCGGGTGTAATGGCAATGAAGGAGTATTTCCCATTACCCAAATCTCCAGGTGTAGAGCGTCACCATCAGATGCAGTTTAGTGTCATAAACAGGACATTTGTTAGAGGTTAGTTGTATTTTATGGCATATCAACCCTTATGGGTTATTCAATGCCAAATCCTGTTTATACATAGGATTTGTAAGTGGATAGTTTTTCGTAGGTAACATTTTTAAAAGAGTCAGTGCTTATTTGTACAATGGTTTCAAATATTGCAATGCAACACAGATAATTCTATTTAATATTAATCATTTGTTTGCACACAAGGTATTGCTATCTAACATCAATAGTTCTATTTGAACATAGTTAAATGGTTTCAAGCATAGTGAATGATTAAATATTTCTATTTAAACCACAGAGGAGACCCTAACAGGTACTACCATTCTGGGTTAGAGTGGACCTGGAAGTAATGGTAATGAACAGAGTACTCCACATTCCCCAAAGCTCCAGAACTAGACCCTCACAAACAGATGCAGTTTAGTGTCATATCTAGGTCACTCATTGAAGCAATCTCAACCCTCTGCTGAGGTGCAAGTCAGCATATTCTACAGCCCCAGCCAACACATTCTTTGAGTTTTCGTTTGAAGACAGGGGATATTTTATGGGAAACTGGTCATATATTGATGGTCGTAGTCCTGTGGATCAGTGTACTTTCAAGGGAATACTTTCAAGTGAAACAAACCAACAGTTTTGCTGTTTTTATTCAACTCATTAAGAAATCAACAGGACAATGCAAGTGTGTTTAGACAAGACATTTAAAGACAAGTGCGGTAATGGTATGTTGACATTTCTTCTGTTGGTATAAGTAGAATGTCCAATCTAGCCAAACAATTGCCAACAGCTTAATGTGTATTTTTTTTGGGGGGGGTTATCACAAATGAACAGCCAAGAAACAAGCTAGGTAAGTTTTAAACAGAAAACTCTGATGCCAATCTGTCCATCTATCAATCTCATTAAATTTACAGAGGTTAAAGCTTATACAAATAAAAGGACAGCCTCATAATGAACGGGAAAAAAAAAAAAAATAATGAAAATAACAGTATCGCTTTTAGCACAGCTTTGTTATATACACCTGGCCTTCAATTAACAACAGCCCTGTCAGCAGGACTTAAAACATGCTGTCTTCCCTGAAGTCGGGTGTCCTGAGTATGACACTAAAATGCATTTTATGGTGAGGCTCCAATTCTAGAACTCTAGGAAGTGTAGAATCACCATTTCGTTGCCATTACTCCCAGTTCCACTGACAATGATTGGTAATCCTATTTACCAACCCCTCCGCTCGGGCAGGATATGATACAAGGTCAGTTTTTAAGCGGAGTTTAACAGGTTTGAATTCAGAGTTTTCCTTCTCCTAGACTAATTGCCTCACCAAGGCCAAAGAACCAAGTCTGCCCTACTATTTACCCATAGCTGGAGGGGGAATAATTGGATTCATACCTTTCCCAAGGGTATTAGTGCTATGTGAAATGCAACCATTCTCGTCCAGGATTTGAACTCGAGTCGCCGTGTTCATTTCCTACGATGATAACCATTACACCACCATCACACCACGGTAATACCTGTTGGGTCCCATCTATGGATCAAATAGATCTAAAAATTACCAGTATTAGATAGGAATAGGCTTAGAATATACAGATTTCATCCCTCTCCCTCCTGCAGAGAGTGTTAGACACCTGGATACGATACTAACCTACATTTGATGGCGAGACTAATACTGTAGCTCTGGAGAATGTAAAGTCACCAATTTGTCATTACTCCCAGGTCTACTCTTACCTGGAATGGTAGTATCAGTTAGGGTTACATCTATAGGTCAAATTGATATTTGAAAATTTTTTGCATTAAATAGGAATACTTGAAACCATATAACTGTATGCAAGCTATTTGCATTAGATAGGAATACTTGATACCATATAACTGTATGCAAACTATTTGTATTAGATAGGAATACTTGATACCATATAACTGTGCAAACAAATGATTATTCTTAAATACGTATATTTACTTGAAATGATATAAATACATATAAACTCTTAGGATTAAGTATAGTCACTTAAAGTCATCATTGTTTATAAACGATTATCATTAATCAATTGAAACCGTGTAATTACTTCAAAGATAAAATACTTCTCTGACATCAAATAAGCAAACAAAAAGTTGACATACCTTAAAACAACCAAATCAACCAACTCACTTAAATTCTTTAAAGGCTAAGTTTGTTGTTTTTTTTTCTTTTCTTTTTTTCTTCCGTAGAGTGGGTGAATTATGTGCAGAAAATTCAGAAAATAGGTATAGTTTTATGGCATATCAATCATTGATTATTTAATGCCAAATCCTGCTTTTACATATATATTAAATATATGATTTGTAAACACATTTTGTAGATACACAGAGTTAAATCACCAAACTGTTCTATTTCTAACAATTCAATTAAGCATGTCATTTGTTTGCACTCAGTTTAAAGTGTCAAATACTTCTAGTTGATATAGATTGGATCCCATCAGATGCTACCACTCTAAGACCTGGGAATGGTGGCAATGAAGAGGTATTCCCCAAAGCTCCAACATTATTGGAGCCTCACCATCAGATTGTTTAGAGTCATATCCAGGACACTCGTTGGGGGAGAGGGTCTTACCCCTCTGCAGAGATCCAGTTGGTGTTTCCCACAGCTGCAGCTAACTGAGTTATCAAAATAGAGCAAACCTTTAAACAAGTCAATTAATTATATATATATATATATATATATATATATATATATATATATATATATATATCTATATATATATCTCTCTCTATCTATATCTATATATATATATAAAATCTCAACTGGTTTATTGGCCTAGTGGGTAGTGTGTTTGCCAATGCTCCAGGAAACCAGGGTTCAATCCCTGGTTGAGTCATACCAAATGCTTAAAAAAATGGTACTTGATACCTCCTTGCTTAACACTCAGCATTATAAAAGGTATATATCAAGGGTAAAGTTGAGCAATCCAGGGAAAGGAGTAGTGCCCTCCCCTATACCTCAGTGTAGTACCTATTGAAAAGGGAACCTTCGGGTCACCCTCAACTATATATATATATATATATATATATATATATATATATATATATATATATATACACACACACACACAAACCAACAAAACATGATAACTTGATCAGCAATTCTGTGTACAATAGCATTAACACAAAGCAGTCAATTATGAACTTTTGCAAAACAATCCATACACAATTCTACATTATAGGGGAGCTTCCTCGCAATGCTAATCTACAGTAACATAGAATTGATTAATGAGAAACCAATAAGAAACATTAAGTTAAAAGAAAAAAAAAATTTAAATGTTGCTCTGCTTACGTACTGTTAGCAACAAAAATTTACCCTCTGCCTGCAAGAGGATTGATTATTGATGGTAAATTTGGAAATAATCAAAATCTGCAAAAGTTGACATTTGATTGTAGATAAAAATATATAAAGGAATGAATAAAAAGAAAGGACAATCTATATAGGTAAATAAACTGAGGTTGAAAATAAAGATAAGTTAAAGTGACACTTCCTGCCACACACACAAAAAAAAACAAAAAAAAAAACAATAAAACTAATCAACAATGTCAAGCCTGAAAATATTTGGGGTGGGGGTGGGGGTTTAGAGATCACTGGAATCTAGGAGAGGGGCAAGGGGGGAGAATATAAGTAAAAACAATATAAGCACATTCCAGTCTTGTAAGCCAAGGTGCTTATAGTATGAGGTCATAAAGCAATATTATTGTGTTTGTATAACAACAGCATGAGGGAAAAAACAACAAAAAACTGGTGTTAGCTGCTATAAAATAAGCAATGCTATCTGATATTGCCAGAGTTAAAACATCTGCAAATTTTATTTCATCTAAAAAAAATTAAAAAATTAAAAAATAAAAAAAAAAAAAAAAACACACACACATTCAAGATACAGTAACTCCCATAAATAAATACAACCCTAGTATTTTTTTTTTTTTTTCATAAAAGGAAAGGAAAAAAAATTTTCTTCCAAACCAAAAGTTTTATCATTTCCCATAGAACATTATATAATCAAAATATAATTGGATATTATTTAATACTAAATTTTACAGGATTGAAACTCTGTAAGCATTTCATCTATCAAAAATGACATCAATACGCAACTAGCAAAGGTATGGGCAGCTATTGATAGGCTATCAGTCATATGGAAGTCAGACCTATCCAATAAGATAAAACACAGCAGTTGTGTCCATACTAATGTATGGATGCACCACTTGGATGCTGACTCAGCATAGAGAGAAAAAGCTTGACGGCAATTGCCCAAGAATGCTACAAACTATATCAAACAAATCCTGGAAGCAACATCCTACAAAACAGCAACTGTACAGCCATCTACAACGCATCTAAAAAACAATCTAAATTATATGAACAAGACATGCGAGACACTGCTGGAGGAGCAAGGATGAACTCATAAGCAATGTTCTTCTATTGACCCCTTTACATGGATGCGCAAGTGTAGAACAACCAGCTAGAACTTATTTACAACAGCTCTGTACGGACACAGTATGTAGCCCGGAAGACCTATCAGAATCAATGGATGATAGAGACAGATGGAAAGAGAGAGTTAGGGAAATCCATGCGAGCACCACAACATGATGACATAGTGTAATAGAATCCATTTTTATTTTAAAAGGCTTTGTTAGAATAATAATATCATTGGTTTTAAAGAAAATTAACTTTATAAAAAATTGTTAGGAGTGTACTTATATGTGGGTGATACGGCTAACGTTTAAAAAAGTAAGCAATGACCTTACTGCATTTAATGGCATATATGCACCCCATGCACTTGCTCCTCCCCAAACCACTATGCAACTCATATACTCAGGGTCAAATTTCAGATCTAAAGATCTCAATCAGTGAGGGTTAAGCACTATAAAATAAGATTTAAAAAAAAAAAAAAAAAAAAAAAAAAAAAAAAAAAAAAAATGGGGTGGAGTCCCTGTGACATAATGGCCAATATGGTAGACTACAACATTATAGTAAACAACTCCAGTCGTGCTATTACGTTCACTTTCGGACTAATACCCTTGGCGAAGTTATAAATCCTCTTATTCCTTCAGTTATGGGTTAAATAGTATCACTGCTGTTCTAAAAGAATATCTTTGGCATTAAATAACCCACAAAGGATGATATGCCAGTTAACAAATGAAAGCAAACCAAAAAAATCTAGGGTTGCAATATATTTTCTACATGACAATAACAGTTACGCCATGGGTACCTGTTTGTTGTCCAAGGATCATTCAATAAATAGGGTTGATATTGCCTAAGGAGTTGGAAATAGGAAGTACTATTTACAGTTGCACCTTTCTCAAAGAAATCAATAGTGATGTTCTTTCACATCCCAGAAGACTGTCAGCATGACCTTCTTTACTGACCATTGCACTCTGAACTTTTTCTTTACCAGAGAAAAAAAGTGTTTTCACTTCACAGACTACCTTTGAACCCAGGCTTGTTGTGGTAAATTCATATTTAGCACATTTTTAAACATGCTTCTCCGTACACATCAAAGGGTTTCCTATAAAATTTGACATGTTTTGCACTCGTCAGCCAGCAAAAATTTGATGACAGACTTCTGCTCAAGGCTAGAGTATTGTTTGGTTTGGCACCATCTTCAATAGCCTTAAAAGAAAAATATTTTTGCAAGATCAAAATGATTTTTGCTATAAACCCAATAACAAACAAAACAAAGTTTAGATTTATGGAAAGAAATTCTGGAGAAAAAAAAATACCCCTCTTATTATACTGTTTCCTTAAAAATCAACATGAGTATTATTTTGGGAGTGTCTCTGCATATGATCGATTACAATGATAAGTAAGATGCTATCAAACAAAGCACATACAAGCAAAATTATCAAGATGAGGAGTTGGTTGGTTAGATGGGTGGGGTTTTATAGCATATCAACCATTGTGGGTTATCTAATGTCAAATCTTATTTATACATATATATTAAATATATATAAATTTGTAAATACATTTTGTTGATCACATTTTAAATAAACCTAAGCTCATTCGTTTGCACACAGTTAAATGTTTTCAAGTATTGCTATGTATCACCAACAGTTCAATTAAACATCAGTCATTTGTTTAAACACAGTTAAATAATCAAACAGTTCTATTTCAAACAATTCAATTTAGCATTAGTCATTTGTTTGTGCTCAGTTTAAATGTCAAACAGACCCATAGATAGGACCCTATCAGATGCTACCACTCCAGGGCAGAGTGGACCTGGGAGCGATGGCAATGAAGGAGTACTCCACATTCCCCAAAGCTCCAACATTGCTGGAACCTCACCATCAGATTGTTTAGTGTCATTATCAGGACACTCGTTGGGGGGGGGTCTTACCCCTCTGCAGAGAAGCAGTCAGTGTATTCTACAGCCTTGGCCAACTGGGCTACCAAGATGGAAGGAGGAAGATAAAGATGTTAGTCCAAATAAACTGCCAAGTCTCAGAAAAACAGAATATTTAAGATTAGTAGTTTGACATTGCATTAAGAAAAAAAAAAAAAAAAAAAACCTTGTAACAGGTTTTAACAGCTTAATGCATGACTGGGAGTGGGGGGTAAAAAAAACAAACTTGTCTTGATCCAAGGCAAAGCTGTTGCTGATTACAATCATCCTGATCAACAAAATCCATAGCAACTATGGCTACTGCAGGATATTGTTCTATAAATACTTCACTAGAGTACTCGTTTCTATTGGTTGGACTTTGACTGTATTTAGACTTAAACCTTTCAAACCATAAGCCCAATATTTGGTATGGAGTGGTATTTTACCTTATCAGAGAAAAAGTCTAAGGGTCTATTCTGAATTTTGCAATGAATAGAACCACAAAAAACAAATACTGAAGTAAAGATAATCTGCAATTCATTTTAATCAAAAAAAATTATTACACACACAAAGTTTACAGACTTTTTTGGTATAGGCATTTAAAATTGTCGTAGACTCTTGGAAATTCAGTATGTTATTGCTATACATCTTATGAGATGACTGACCAATTTTTATGATTTCAGGTTCAAATCAACAGCTACAGCAGGAATTGGAATACACCCTACTAAAGCCTGATTGTCACAGCTGGTAAATTTCAAAAATGCAATCTGGACATGAGGACACTTTAGAAGAACGATATGCAATAAAATTCTGTTTTAAACTTGGAAAAAATGCTACAGAAACATATGGAATGCTTCAGACTACTTTTGGACTATCTTGCATGAATCAAGCATCAGTTTTTGAGTGGCACAAGAGATTCAAGGAAGGCAGGGAGTCTGTGAAATGATGAGAGGTGTGGGAGGAGTAAGGAAGTCAGAACACCAGAGTTGATTGACCAAATAAAGAATTTTATGGATAAGGACTGTCATGTGTCTATAGAGACAATAAGTGCACAGTTTGATGTCAGTGTGAGAACTGTACACACAATTATTTGCGAGGAACTGAAGATGCAGAAGATTTGCGTGAAGTTTGTCCCAAGGGTGCTCAGAGAAGATCAGAAAGAAAGACACTGTCATGACAGCAGGGAGATGGTCGAGCTGATCAATTCAGATCCTGCAGTTCTTGATGCTCTGGTGACCTGAGATGAAAGCTGGATCTACTGCTATGACCCAGAGACCAAGAGACAGAGTTCCCAGTGGAAGCATGCTGGCTCTCCCAGATCTAAGAAGGCCAGACAGAGCAAATCCACCCACAAACTTTTGATGATCTCTTTTTTTGACAGCACTGGTATGATCTACATGCACTGGGTTCCCACTGGACAGACAGTCAACAAGGAATACCATGTTGAGGTTTTAAGGGAGTTCCAAAAGAGATTCCATCGGAAGAGGCCAGCACTCTTCAAATCGGTTCAGTGGCATTTCCACCAGGACAATGCACCAGTCCACAACTCCATCCTTGTCACAGACTATTTGACCAAGATGGGCATCAAGAAAGTTCCTCAGCCTCCCTACAGTCCAGACCTTGCTTCCTGTGACTTTTGGTTATTCCCTAAGCTTAAGGAAAAACTTAGAGGCTGTCGTTATGAGACAATTGAGGAGATGAAAGAGGCTGTGACGAAGGTCATTGACACACTCACACAAGAGGACTTCATAGGGCCTTCCAGAAGTTGTTGGAATGTTACAAGTGCATTGCAGCCGGAGGGGACTAGAGTTTCATGTGTGTACTATCAATAAAAATGCCCATACGAAAGAAGTCTGGAAACTTATTTAATGAGCCTTGTGTGTGTGTGTGTGTGTGTGTGTGTATATATATATATATATATAAAATTAACAATGCATTTTATAGTAAAAATCATCGTTTTACAAACAATGATTTTTACTATAAAATGCATTGTTAACAACAGCCTCTAAGTTTTTCGTAGTCAAAAATCATTTCCAATGCATTTTATAGTAAAAATCATTTCCAATGCATTTTTATAGTAAAATTTTACAGTGACAAAAGAGATGAATGAATTGTACCTTCAGTTTTATATTAAGAAAGTAATAAAACAAAGAAAATGCAGAACAACATAAATATTTTGATATTTTATAGATACAATGTAATTGCATAATTATTTAAATATTACTGTGATTTTTGTAAACTCATAGATTTATAAATACTATATTGCCTATTTTTAATACTAATACTTTACAAACAGATTTATTTGTCCCCTAAATGGGATCCCAATAGTTACTACTGCTTCAAATTAGTGTAGAAGTAATGGCAATGAAGAAGTACTTCCCACTTCCTAGAGTTCCAGAAATGGAGCCTCACCACTGGATGCAATTTAGTCGCATACCCAGGACATTAAAGTGTAAAGAGTAAACAAAAAAGATGAGACATGTCAGGGGGTTTTTATCATTAAGGGTTTTCAGACTATTGTCTTCAACCCAAGTTCGACAAACACCTGAAGAAGGCCGGAGGACATATTGGCCGAAACGTTGTGGAAATAACAATAAAAGATGAAGATAATAGTCCGAAAACCCTTAATGATAAAAATCAACAAGCTTCGTCTCAGAAATTTAGACAACTAATATCAGAGGGTTTTATATTTCTTTTTTTCTGTTCAGCTAACTCAACTTAATTTCGGATTACTCATTTCTCGTCATTTTATAGGGATTAAACTCACCTGCGCTTAAGGGATTTTAATTTTCTTTAAGCAGTGATTAGGTTTTCAATAGTTGTGAAAAATTTCAGTAAACAAAAACAGAACGAGGTTGATTATAGCATTTATACGAGGTAAGTTCAATAACTATCAAGACAAAAGCTGTACTTACCAAAATAGACATTAAGAATGAATGAAAGGTTAATTTTCTTCAGAATAGGAAATTTGTTTAAAAAAGTATCAAGACTTAAAGTGCATTTACCAAAACAGATATAAAAAAAAAAAAAAAAAAAAAAAAGAAAAAAAAAAAAAAAAGGAATGAAACATTCATTTTTTTCAAAATCATCCCCCCTCTTAGCGTTCCATACTTATTTCAGCAAAACACCACTCAATCCCCTCAATATTATTATGTCTTTCACAATGTCAAATTTTCATCTGGAGATGAATTTTCAGTTTAGGAATAATGAAAGTTGCATAGAGCAGGGTTTGGAGAATATAGAAGTTACTTCATTTACTGTTGTGGACCAGTAAAAGGTCTGGAAGACACGAATTCGGGATTACATGAAACAAGTATATTGAACGAAAGCATAGGTAAAGAGTATTGAATGTCAGTCTGACTGCCAAAGTGTTAGGCTGGAGTTAACTTAACACCGAGATGAATATTCTCCTAGTATTCATAGTAATAGGAAGAGTTCATAGGTACCATAACACTTACGCAATCATGTGTTTCACTAAAAACTGCTGATCAGTATTCGTTATGAACGAACACCAATTCAGCTATGCCTCATCACTAAATTGCTCAGCTATGCCTCATCACCAAGTCATACCGACAACATGGATTTCCCTGACTCCATTTGTTTGCACGCAGTTATAAAGTTTCAAGTAAGTAATAATAATCCTTAAAAAAAGTTTCAATGAACTATTCTAAATACAAATAATTTACAGTTATATCGTCTCATATATTCCTAATACAAATAATTTTCAAACAGATCTATTTGATCCCTAGACAGTGCCCTAACATATCCTACCATTCATTGTCAGAGTGGAGATGAGAGTAATGACTATGAAAAAGTACTCAACACTAAAAAGAATTCCAGAACTAGAGCTTTACCATCAGATGTAGTTTGATTTTATATTAGATAAGAATACTTGATACCATATAACAGTGTGTAAATTATTTATATTAAAATTGTTACTTGAAGCTGTAATTGTTTACTAAGGATTATTATTATTATTATTAGTTACTTGAAGGCATATAACTGTAAATTATTTGTATTAGGAATAGTTACTTGAAGCTCTAATTGTTTACTAAGAATTATTATTAGTTACTTGAAACCATAACATGGTTCGGCAACAAATAATTATCATCAAAAAGAAGTTACTTGAAACCATATAATTGTGAATAAAATATAAGTATTAGAAAGAAATACTTGAAACCATACAACTGCATGCAAATTATTTGTGTTCGATAGAAAAACATAACTGAAGAGAAAAAAAACTCTTAAGAAACAACTACAAAGAAATGTAAATCTAAAATTACACAATTCCCTAACCTCTAGGCATAAATAACCTTAGAAGGGTTGACATGCCATTAAAAAAAAAAATCCGAATATAAAGTTCGAACTTAGTTAATAACTTAGTCCAAATTTACAACTCGAAAGCAATGAAAACTTGTTAATTTAAAAATTGGCTTGTTTTGGTTTCTTTGTTTAATGATTTATCAGCCTTTATGGGTTATTTAATGCCAAAGCAATCCTTGTAGAAGAACACTAGTAGTACTATTTAACCCTTAGCAAAGGGATAAAGGGGTCCATGCCTTTCTCAGAGTATTACTAAGAAAGTGAACGTAATAGTGCAACTAGAGTTTAAACTCTCAGCCATAATGTTACAAGGACTTCAATTTTTTTAAGGGTTTTTTTTTTTTTTTTGGAAAAAGCATTGGGATATCTGGTTATAAAGAGAAGGTGTGCAATTTTGATTGGTTTTTAAAACAAGGCCATACTTGATGGTTTAGAAAGTGAGGTTCTCCACCTTATAAAAAGAACAATCTAAAAATCATCTTTAAAAAAAAAAAAAAAGAAAAAAGAAAAAACATTAAATTCCAGCCACCACTTTTTACTAATTCTTACTTGACCCAGGGGCACATTGCAGACAACAAGAGAGAAAATAATTCTTTTTAATCCTGCATTGTGTACATCATGTTCTCCTCTTGTTGGGAAATAATCAGACAACTATTTCCTGACCCTGGGGCAAAGTGGGAAGGACAATCTCAGCTGCTTTTTCAGAGAAGCCTATTAGATAACATCTGTTTTTGTTCTTCTATCTTACACTCTCACAAAAAAAAAAAAAAAAAAAAAAAAAAAATTGGGGAAGAGAGAGACAGACAGAGACACTTACTTCCAGGCTAGATGTTATCATTTCCAGGAAAGCTGGCACAAAAATAACTTAAACTAAAAGAATAATTTCTATTTCAAAGGAAAAATTCCTGATAATTAACGTGAGTGAAAATCTCTCAAATTTACAGTCAGAGGCAGGGTGGGGCAATTCATTCTTCAATCAAAACACTTCAAGTTCTCTAGCCCAGTTGGCTGGGGCTGTAGAATACAACGACTGCATCTCTGCAGAGGGGTAAGACTCCCCCAATGAATGTCCTAGATATGACACTAAACAATCTTATAGTGAGGCTCCAGGGATGCTGGAGCTTTGGGGAATGCAGAGTACCCCTTCATTGCCATCACTTCCAGATCCATCTTGCATGGAGTGGTAGTACCTGAGAGAGTCCTATCTATGGGTCAAAGAGAACTGTTTGGCATTCAAATTGTACTTATAGTAAACTGAACTGCTTGAAATTGAACTGTTTGATCATTTAGATATGTATAAATAAATGACTGATGTTTAACTGAATTGTTAGAGTTAAATAGCAATACTCGAAAATATTTAACTGTGTGCAAAAAAAAAAAAAAAAAAAAAAAAAAAAGCTCAGGCTCATTTAAAAATGTTATCTACAAAACATGTTTAGGAATCATATATTTGATATATATGTATAAAAAGGATTTTGCATTAAATAACCTAAAATGTTTGGTATGCCATAAAACTAACTCAAAACAGTAGTTCTAAAACTTTTCTTGCTTGAGGTACACTTTTGAAACAATATTTTGCTCAATTGTGTACATACAGGGTGGAACAATAAAATTGTCGCCCTAGAAAAGACAACAGGATTCCATTTCCGTATAATGAAAACCAGTTTTCTTTTTTTGTTGCAGATCATCTACTAGTTGGCCAGTTGTGTACAAATCCCAAGAGCGATAGGAGCCTTTTATCATATCTGAAAGGGAGACAATGTTCAACGAGCGAGATCGGAGATGTGCCACTGTACAACATATGCTCTCTACTGATCCAAGTTAAGACAAGACCCTTGCCAGCACCCTCAAAATGCAAATCTGGATTGCCACAAATAACAGGGACGTGCCCAGGGTGATGAAAGCAAAGTTTCCGGCTACAGTTATGGTCTTGATGTGGCCTTCACTTGAAACCACACCATGCCACCTCACATCTTCGAAGTCGACTTGAAAGTCAATACCAAAGTGTACCTGGATGTGCTGAAGAGTGTGAGGATCCCCTGGTGCAATCAAGTGGCCGGTGGCAGACTCTGGGTCTCTTTGGACTCGGCACCGGCCAACAAGTCCAAAGAGACCCAGGCTTGGCTTCAGAAGGAGTGCTACGACTTCGTACCCTTCTCTCACTGCCCCCCCTCCTCCTCCAACCTTGAACCCACTGGACTACTTCGTTTGGTCATACATCGAGAACATCACCAACATGACCTCTCAACATCAAAGCCAGCCAGAACAGACAACCACTGTGGATTCAATAAAGGACGTAATTCAAAGTTCTGTGAAGGTTCCTGAGTTCGACAAACACCTGAAGAAGGCCGGAGGACATATCAGCTGAAACATTGTGGAAATAACAATAAAGATGAAGACAATAGTCTGAAAACCCTTAATGATAAAAATTAAACAATTCAGTTTAGTGTAAGTACAGTTTCAATGTCAAAAACTGTTCCATTTCAAACAATTCAGTTTAGCAAGAGTATCCAATGTAAGTGCACAGTTTGATTGTCAAAAACATTTCTATTTCAAGCTATTCAGTTTAGTCAAACTGTTCTAATTCAAACAATTCAGTTGAGCATAAGTATGCAGTTTAGTTCTATTCAACCCATAGATAGGGTCCTATCAGGTGCTACCATTCCAAGCCAGAGTGAACCTGGGAGCAATAGCAATGATGGGGTACTCCACATTCCCCAAAGCCCCAGCATTACTGGAACCTCACCATCAGATTGTTTAGTGTCATATCCAGGACACTCAATTGGAGAGGGGGTCTTACCCCCTCTGCAGAGATGCTGTTGATATATTCTACAGCCCTAGTCAACTGAGCTGACCTCTTTTGGGGAGGGGGTCTTACCCCCCTCCCCCTGCAGGGGATACAATGCATTCTATACCCTACCAACAGTGCAACTGATGATTTACATAATTATTATGCTTTCAACAAGAATTTCTAAACAAACATAGCTTCAAGTCTTCCTTTCTAATATTAATAATTTTCAAACTGATCAATTTTATCCATAGATGGAACCTGAACCAGTACTACCCTACAGGTCAGAGAGAACCTGAGAGTAATGGCAATAAAAACTGGAGTCTCACCATCAGATACAGTTTAGTGTTATACCATGGACACTTTTTCATGGGGTCTTATATTCCTTTGCAAGGGATGCAGTTAGCATGTTGTTACGTGGGGTAGAAAATAGATTAATAACAAGAAATATATTTTTCATGTATATTACAAATGTGTTTTGGCGGTGCCCATGGTGTAATGGTTACTGTCGAAGGAAATGGACATGGCGACACGAGTTCAAATCCTGGCCGAGATTAATGGCATTTCACATAGCACTAATACCCTTGGGAAAGGTATGAATCCAATTATTCTCCCTCCAGCTATGGGTAAATAGTAGGGCAGACTAGGTTCTTCAGCCTTGGTAAGGCAACTAATCTAGGAGAAGGAAAACTCTGAATTCAAACCTCTTAAACTTCGCTTAAAAATTGACCTTGTCACATCCTGCCCGAGCAGAGGGGATTGGTAAATATGATTACAAATGTGTTTTATTTGTCCTTATTATTCCGAGATGAAAAATAAGTGGAGAAGAAGAGGCGCCAAGCCTATCCTTTCTCCTCACGCATGATTTGCTCGATAGTTCACGAGGGTAAAAAAGAGAAAGAGAAAGAGAAAAGAAAAAAAAAACGGCAAGGAATGGACTTGCAAGTCAATCCCCTTCCCCCATTGCTGCTAGCCTTGAACTCTTGGAGTGAACTTTGGGTGACTTTACCAGCCACATGTCCAGCCCTAGGAACCGGTGGAGAGACCATTTCTTTAACACCTGATAAAAATATTCTAAAAATCCCCTAACTTAACTGAATTTTTATTTCATCATCAGAATTCTTTACCCCATTATTTAGATTAAAGAAAATTCTTTAATATACAGAGTGGTATTTACCCAACCCCCCCCCACCATCAAAAGCAAGTATGACACAAGGTCAATGTTTACAAGGTATACAACCGATATGAATTCAGAGTTTTCCTTCTTGACTGGTAACCATACCAAGGTTAAAGAGCGCAGTCTTCCTTACTATTTACCCATAGCCGAAGGGAAAATAATTGGATTCTTACTTCCCCTCCCCAAGGGTAGCAGCCATATATAAAATGCAAACAGCTTCAAAATATACGAGATGTCCCATAATAATAAGACATTCTATTTCTAATTTTTAAGAATATGGTCCCATAATGATGGGATATCTTATATTTCCTTTGAAGAAACAATAAGAAAATTATACAATTGCATGTGAAAAACAATCAGGGGTGTGGGATTATTCTTCAGTATAAACCATAAATAACTGTCAAAAATAAATAGCTGTCGACATTGCATCCTGGGTAAAATGAATCTTCTAATTACTAAGAAAAAGCCTAATTCACGGGAGCCATTTAACATGACTTTTCCTATAAGGAAAAGGGACATCTTGCCAACATTGGATCAATGTTACCCTGTTTCTATTGATCAGCATCGCTTTCCAATTAATTTTAATTGGCTAGCAACTAACTAATCAGCTTGTCTTGCTGTGATCTTCAATCTTTATAGGGAAGCATAACTTCCTTTTTTTTTATTTAAACATTCATCATTATTGGATTATCTTCTTGGTATAAACCATAAACAACTCCCTGTCTAAAATAGATAGCCATCAATATTGCATTCTGGGTAAAAAAAAGAAAAAAAAAAAAAAAGCCTCACTCATATGAGCCATTTAACGTGACTTTTCCTATAAGGAAAAGGGACATCTTATTTACCCAACCCCTCCACTCGGGCAGGATATGACACAAGGTCAATTTTTAAGCGGAGTTTAACAGGTTTCAATTCAGAGTTTTCCTTCTAGACTAGTTGCCTCACCAAGACTGAAGAACACAGTCTGCCCTACTATTTACCCATAGCTGGAGGGAGAATAATTGGGTTCATACCTTTCCCAAGGGCATTAGTGCTATGTGAAATGCAATCAGTCTCGTCCAGAATTTGAACTCGTATCGCCGTGTTCATTTCCTACGATGATAACCATTACACCACAAAAGGGACATCTTGCCAACATTGGATTTACCTATTTGGAACTTTGACCTTTCTGGATTTAATGCTGAATTGGATTGTGTAATCTTTGACTCAGGACATGATACCTATCATTTGCTTATATTCTTTATCGCCATTTGATATGTCACATATTCCAACGAGAAGATTCCTGGAAAATTAATATAATGCATATGAAAAATACCTGCAGTTCATGGTAAACTAAGTTCTCCATGGGGAAGGGTAGCCTGAATATGGGCATGTGCTGCCACAAAGTACTGAAACTGCTAGTTACTATATACGATGGTCGTTCAAAAAGTTCTAAGACTCACCTAGAAAGAGGAGCATAGCTGAATGTTCTTATTAAGGTAACATACTACCACTTAAAGAATTAAAAAGAAAAAAAAAAAAAAACTAATTCAGATTTTTCTATTTTTATAACAAGTGGTAGTGCGTTGCCACAAAAAAATACTCACCTATGCTCTTTCTGGGGGAGGTTTAGAATTTTTCAAGGTACCCCTATATTCATGATATAAAGACTATTCATGGACATGAAATTATCAATTAAAATTTTTTTTTTAAGCAAAAAAAAAAAAAAAAAAAAAAATGCTCCCAACTATTTCCAATTACAAGATTATTACTCAAGTATAGGTTGACTGCCAATTTTTTTTTTTTTTCTTTTTCTCCTAAAAATGAGATCGTTAAAATTTGACCTATACACAAGTCTACATACAGTAATCAAATGTAAAAAGAAGGCTTTTTGAAATTGAAAGCCAACACAGAAGTATTGCGGGTTTTTTATCAATCAACAAACTTAATACCAACCAGCTGCAGTGAATAACAGAGTTGTAAGTTGCGTTTTTATCATGGCAAAAAAAAAAAGAAGAAAAACTAAAGAGGAATGAAGTTAAGATAATTAGATTTATTAACATTATAAGAAATGTGAATTTTATTTAATTTCAAATATCAATTTAATAATCATATCAAAGATTGTAATTTCCCAATTTAGTAAAATAAGCAACATAGACAGTATTTTATGTTAACTGTAAATATCATAAACAGATGTGGAGATTATATATATATATATATATATATATATATAATTACACCCTGAGGAAAGCACATATTTTTGCTAGTGTGTGTGTGTGTGTGTGTGTGTATTATATATATAATACACACACACACTAGCAAAAATATGTGCTTTCCAAGGGTGCAATTCTTTAAAGCAATCAAGTACTATATTAATGAAACTGAATAATGCATCTAAAAAATTAGACTTATTTTAATCGATTTCTATATAAAATTATACACAGACTTGTTTTAATAGGTTTAAGAATAAAACAGTATTAAAAATCAATAACACTATGTATTATTTAAACTTGGCACAAGTTATTTTTCAATTTAACGACTTCTTTTTATTTTTTGTTGTCTGTAAATATTTTAATAGTGAGCAAAGCAAAAAAAAAATTTTTTATTTTTATTTTTTTTTTTATCTTATTTTAATTATTTTTAAATCAAAAACATTTAATATTATTAAAATTAAATTATTAAATTAAACTTGTTTGAAATTAAGAAAATATGATTAAAGAATATAACAGCTTGGACACTAGCTCTTCCAATCACTCCTGGCTTTCATTACTAAATTAGAAATTTAAGAATAAAATCAATTATTTCTTTTGTTAATGGAATTTTTATAAGATTTACCGATGAGATTTTTCCTCCTATTTATTAAAATAAAAACCAAGCAATAAGAAATCAATACAAACAATCAAATATTTAAAATTAAATTTTTAAGATCAATATGTAAATTAGCTTTCTCGTTCACACTGTAAACCGCTACTTGGTGATATATTCATAAATACAATTGCATGTTATTAGTTTGTTAATAATATAAAACAATTTTATTAATAACTGAGATTTTTAAAAATAAAATCGTAGAGAATGTGACGTAAATAACTGAAGGAAAAGTGACATCAGTGGCAACATAGTTTAAGTTACGAACATACAGACATTACCTCCATTATAAGTAAGTAAAGATGGCAACTGTAGTCGAGGGTGACCAGAAGGCTCCCTTTTCAATAGCTTCTACACCAAGGTGTAGGGTAGGGTGCTACTGCTTTCCCTGGATTGCTCTACTTTACCCTTGATACGTACCTTATATTGCTGAGTGTTAAGCAAAGAGGTATCAAGTACCATTTTTAAAGTCTTTGGTATGACGCGATCAGGGATTGAATCCAGGTCTTCCGGACCTCCATTATAAGATCAATCAATAACACACACATATATATACACACACACACACACAGTGCTTTCCCTGAATTGCTCCACTTTACCCTTGATACGTACCTTATATTGCTGAGTGTTAAGCAAAGAGGTATCAAGTACCATTTTTAAAGTCTTTGGTATGATGCGACCTGGGATTGAATCCAGGTTTTCCGGACCTCCATTATAAGATCAATCAATAACACACACACACACACACACACACACACACACACAAACAGTTTCATTGTATCACAACTTTTCAGTGTGGTTAGACATGTGAGATGTTTCAAGCTGGACTTGAAACCCAGCTGATTTTACATCAATTAGATATCTTACCTATTAACTATCGTCATCTCAGCATAAGGGATGTGATTTTTTTTTTTAGGGTATATATTCATATACACTTATTGTCTATTGGAGCGCTCAATTCATTAGAGTATTGCATTTACACATAAGTTGCAACTGGCAATTCTTCACTTGTGAGCTCAACACACAAGAGGAAGATACACACCATCATGATCAAAGAATGTTGACAGCATGGGTTCCCTTGAATCTCTCTCACCACCCATTCTTATTGATTATTGCTCTAGATGGCGGTATTTGTTCCACGCCCCACTGAACGTGAAAGTGTGGCACAAGGCCTTTTTTTGGTGGGTCCGGGCGCAGGGCCGTAACCCACACGCGCCTGGTATTTCCTGAAAATGCCTACGGCCCCATCGGCATTCCCCTTATTAGGGTTGCCTCAGGCACCGGGCGATCAACCTAACCCTCCTCAAAAGGGGGTAAAAGCCTGGGGGAAGGCCTCCTGAGGCCGAAGAAAATTATCCAGCTACCGAGCCACACCTGGCCAGATCCGACTGAAGTGCCACCCGGCAACTGAATGCCATTTCTCAATTTAAGAAGCGGCTCTAGATGGCATCCAGTAGCTGCAAAGCTAATGAATCTAAGTTGTTGCTAAGACAACACTGAGCGTAGTATCCATGTGTGGGAGTCCATAGGAGACTGTCTCTTATTTGTTCTCACTTTTCCAACAGTACCTAGCAGGTCTTGCTTTTTTTGGGGGGGGGGTTATGGTTTGTGAGAGAGGATGGAAGTGGTCATACAGTTGCTGTTTTGAACAATACTGCAAATATGATTTCTTCAAAACAGTACACATTGGTTTCTTAAACAAATGAGAATAAATTAAGAGTTTTTTTAGCCACAAAAAAAGGGGGTCAAATCGAGATTTTAAAAAAAAGGTAGTAGGAGAAGGGAGTCTGGTCATAAATTAATGCTAGCCTTAACACAATAGAGCTATTCTATGTCTAATATGAGATGGTTTAAATTTAAAAAACAACTTAAAAAAAACTGATTTCAATCTTGACAGAAATTACCCACAAACCTCTACCGTGACAAATGTATGATGTCATCATCACTAAGGTCCTTTATAAAAGACATACAGCTATGCTATTGTTAATATTAAATATATTTGCTTTTGAGAAAGAAAAAGACAGACAGACAGACAGACAAGCAAACAGAGAGAGTGCAAGAGAGATAAAAAGAGTCAAGCAAGGAGAGATAGAAGAAAAGAGAAAGGAAATAAGAAACAGACACATACAGTTAAACAGAGAGAGAGAGAGAGAGAGAGAGAGAGAGAAAGCAAGATACAGATAGATATGAAGAAAGAGAGATTAACATAAAGAGAGATATACAAACAAAGAGAAAGAGTGGGAACGAATGATAGAAAGATATACGAGTAGGTCAATGCAGAGGCTCCCTTTTCAATAGGGTGTAGGAGAGTGCACTACTCCTTTCCCTGGATTGTTTCACTTACCCTTGATATGCACCTTATAATGTGGAGAGTTAAGCAAGAAAGCATCAAGTACCATTTTTTTGAGTCTTTGGTATGACACAATTTGAGATTGAAACCCAGCCTCCAGGACCATTGGCAAACACTACATATCACTAAGTAATAACCAAGTTAAGAAGTGAACATTATTTTATCATAGATGTCTGAGCCATACTGAAGACAGATTAATTGACTGTCACTCCACAGATCTATAGAGATAAGCATTTAGCCTGGTTACCATGGTAATTGACTTTGATGATAGACAAATACTCAAGAGACTACAAATAATGGCTTGAACATTCTGTTTGGCTTTGCATACTGAGAAACAAGAGGAGCCGAGCTTGTAAAATGAGCAATTGAGGAAGATAGGAGGTGAGGGGTTACATCATATTTTTGTAGCAAGTTAACCACATCCTGTTTTGAGCAGGTAGGGCACAATGATAAAAGCAAGAAACTAAAAGTGGGGTCAAGGAAAGGTTGACACCCACAGTTATCATAATCAATGGAAGCATTAAGGTCAAAATGAAGAGCAGGAACATTGTAGCTGTGGATAGCAGGGATTTGGTGGTAAAAAAAAACAAAAAAACTGTAAATAGTGATATGTTGAGGATTAAGATTTTAAAAGTAGAGAATCCTGGAGAGTAATTCCTTGCAATGTCAATAGAAAGTGTATCACAAAATAGAGTGAATATATATATATATATATATCATTGGCCCAGTGGGTAGAGTGTTCGCCAATGATCTGGGAAACCTAGGTTCAATTCCAGGTCACGTCATACCAAAGACTTTTAAAATGGTACTTGATACCTCCTAGCTTAACACTCAGCAATATAAGTTACGTATCAAGGGTAAAGTGGAGCAATCCAGAGAAAGGACTACCGCCCTCCCCTACACCTCAGTATAGTAGCTATTGAAAAGGGAGCCTTCTGGTCACCCTCAACTACGGTCGCCAACTTATATATATATATATATATATATATATATATATATATATATCCTTGGTGTAATGGCTATTGTTGTAGGAAATGAACACGGCAACATGAGTTCAAATCCTGGACGACACTGATTGCATTTCACATAGCACTAATACCCTTGGGAAAGGTATGAATTCAATTATTCTCCCTCCAGCTATAGGTAAATAGTAGGGCAGACTAGTTTCTTCAGCCTTGGTGAGGCAACTAATCTAGGAGAAGGAAAACCGAATTCAAACCTGTTAAACTCCACTTAAAAATTGATCTTGTGTCATATCCTGCCTGAGCAGAGGGGTTGGTGTGTATATATATATGATATAAACAGAGAGAGAGGGATGGAGATAATCTATTGTTGAGTTAAAATTTAATAGTATCTGCTTTATAATTTTTCATTTTAGATTTAAAATCTAAACTGGGGAAGTTCTCATGGTATAGTGGCTATCATGCTGGACTGTGATATCGCAGTAAGCAAATTCAAACTCCAGTCATGCCATCATGTTCACTTTCAGACTAATACTCTAGGGAACCCATTTCAGCTCCTCTTCAGTTATATGTAAATAGAAGGTCAGTCTAGAAGGAAAATGCTGATTTCAAACCAGCTGGATTCTATTTATAAAATCACTGTGTCCCATCCTGCCTGTAGTGGAGGGGTTGGATCAATACATACTACAAACTGAATTTTGTATATGAGTAGGACAGAATTTCTAAGACAAATATCTACTTATAAGTTTCAAGTATTCAGTATTATGGGTCAGACACTTAATGTCTGCCTATTTTATCTTTGTATAAGTTTTTTTTGACTTCTGGATGTAATGAATTTTTCCTTAAGTACTTTCAGCCCCAACTGGAGCAATCTTTAGGGGAGTGAATAATGAAATGACAAACACAATGATAAGTCACATATCTATATAAAGAGTAGGAGGAAAAACAAGAGGGAGGAAAATCTATAGAAGAAAAGAATTTTATTCGAGGTAAGAGGGAGAATTCATAGGAAGAGTGTTAATGGCATTTTAGAATGTGACAGTTATATTCAAAGTTGATCTTTTTTAAGAAAGGTTAGTTAGTCTTTAAGAAATTGGAATTTTTGTTTGCTTCTTTCTTTGTGTAATATTGAGGTATTTTCTGTAAGAAAGTTTCTGCATTTAAAGAAGGAACACTAATGCATTTTGAAATATTGTGAGATGGAACTAGTGACGTGTTTAACATCTTGACAGAGTTGTAGTAATTAAGCTAATAAAGATACTCACTTTATTTGACAAGCAGTCTTCTTATGGACATTTAAAAAAGAAAATGCTACCTAGATATACATACTACAATAGGTATAAATTCACCAAGTCTCTTCAAAGTACTCTGTGATACGACTGAAATAGATACTAGAGAGAGTCAAAATTTTTCCAATATTTTTGTATGTGCTAGTTTGTGGCATATATATCTCATGACCCCAAGCAATTCAAGCAATGAAAGGTACTCACTGGTTAATAGTATTGTGGTAGTTGGTGTGTTAACATGTTGTGCATTGCTCTATTCCATGTGTAATTTAGAAGCTGCACTTATGAACATGTAATGTCTGATTTATGCTTAAAGTGTTCAAGCTGAGCCATAGTACCGTGAAAGCAACCCAAAAAACAATTGTCGTGCGAAAGGTGAAGCCACAGTTGATTAGAATACAGTAACCAAATAATTCAAGAAATTTCACACGGTTATAAGAATCTTGATGACTAAGCAAGGTTCAGAGGTCATGATCCAAGCCACATTTGGCAAGTAGCACTCGGAGAGTATCAGGCGAATTCATCCTCTCACAGTCCAATATGGTTTATTGCCTTCATAATCTTGGCAAAAAGCATCCAGACTTGCCAAATTGCACTACACATTATCAAAACATTGCAAAACATTTATCTCACCATAGTTAAACCTAAAACAATTTTTTTTTTAAATAAAAAAAAATAAGGATGTTTTTAATTTTGCATGGAATGATTTTTTATCAGGTAAGCAATTCGTACCTTGTTTCTTAGGAATACAGGCCACTGGCACGAACACATATTCATATAGAATTACAGCTGAAAATAAATTGAAATCTGCCAAGTGACTCATCTTTTGAATGAAAGTCTAAATAACAGAAGTGATGTAGGAAGATGATATCTGTTTTTTCCAAGTGGAACTCACTTTCATTCTCTCACCTAGTCAGTTGAAACTATGTTAGAATTCTAAGAATAAAACTACATAGATGTTATATCAGATGTCACAAGTAATTATACAAGTCCTTACTGTTACACTAGTACATTCAAGTGCTGACTAAAGATATTTCCTGTTCTGGATTTTTTTTTATGAGAGGTGGGGTTGCCAACTACTTGCACAGTACAAGGGTGATACTCATAGGGTAATGGTTAGTGAGCTAATCTTTACAAAATAGAAGTATACGTATAATACAGGAGAACTATTTAGTACAAGCTTCCTCAACAGGGGCAATATTACATCAAAGTTAAACTGAGGAGAGGTAATAGTCTGTCAAAACTAAGTTTTTCTTTATCATATTACCAAACTAGACCTCTAGTTTGTGTTCATCAGATTAGCTAAATCAAATCTTTACCTTTTTGTTTAATCATATAAAGTAGATATCTCGCTGAAAATTTCCTAATCAACAACCAAATATCGAATTTTCTATTTAATTGTATAAAGAAAAAAATAAAAATAAAAAAAAAATAAAAACTTCAAGAGCTGTCTTAGTTTCAGCCATAAACAGCTTCCCGTTTTTAATGGTATATCAACCTTCTGGGGTTATTTAATGCCAAATCCATCCTTCTAGAAGGGTAAAGGTACTATTAAACCCATAGCTGGGAGGATAAGGGTTCATGCCTTTCCCAAGGGTATTTGTCTGAAAGTGAATGTAATAGCACAACTAGAGTTTGAACTCACTATGATGTTACAGTCCAACAGAGGGATAAGGGGGTTCATGCCTTTCCTAAGGGTATTTGTCTGAAAGTGAATGTAATAGCATGACTAGAATTTGAATTCGCTTACAATTCCACAGTCCAGCACTTTAACCATTACACGACAAGGACACCCCCACACACATTGACATTGCATTCTGGGAAAAATAAACCTAATTACTATAAAAATACCTAACTCATGTAAACCATTTAATGCAACATCTCTTCCAGGAAAAAGAACATCTTGTTGACAGGATTTATTATTTGGATTTGTACCATAGCCATGATATGGCTATGTGTGAAACGTACATCGAATGTCCATAAAGATAGAACATAGGAATCTCGAAACACGAAAAACACTTACGACTTCTTTGTTCAGGTACGAAACTTTATCACCTTTGAGTTTAAAGGTTTTTTGACATAAGGAGAGAGATGCACATTCTGGCTTTTTCATCTGCCTCCCCCCCCATCACATGCGGCACCCGCCACAAGGCCTTGCGAGCTAGCAAAAGCCAACCGTCTTCCCCAGAGGCAGGTCTCATCTCAACTAACTGACTTTTTTAAAAATCTCCTGAAATCCTCCGTGCGCTTTCGGTGCACGACGTCATTCACACTCTGTAACCCCGTTTCCCATCTCGGGCTATTGTGACATCTGAGTGACATGTCTGCTCCGCGCACGTGAACACCTGTGTTAATGTTGCACCTAAGTAACCCATGCACTGAGCCAAAAGGTTCTCAGCCTAACTAAACCCAAAGGCATGAAACGAAATCCCTCAGCCATTATATTACAGATTTACTTATTAGGAAATTGTTCTTACTGAATTTAATGCTGAACTGGATTGTGTAAGCTTTATTGACTTGGGATCTGATAACAATCATTTGTGAGTTAACTGGAATTAAACCCTTTTCACAAATTCAATGTCACAGTTACAACAAAGACCTTTTTAATAAGTTTGATATTCATGTCATGTCACTTAGTTTTAACTGCATTCTTATAGGGCAGACTAGGTCCTCTAGCCTCAGTAGTGCAATTAATCTAGAAAGAAAACATAATTCGAAGCCAGAAGTTGTAACTCTTGCACAATATTATAGACGTTAAGACAGGAAACTTGATGCATATGTTGCATAGTCACAACCATATACAGATGCATGCGGAAACAAAATCAATAATGATGAACGGATACAGTTCTTTAGAAAAATATACCTCTCACACTTTATTCAAAATGATTATGCGTGAGAGGTGAGTTGGAGACTGAACAAACTGCAACATATTGACCTCCCCAGTTCCTTTGTCTTTAGCAGCACTTTCTCATTCTGCTGAATCGGGGGTCCTGAGAGCCCATAGCCCTTGGCTGGGTGGTGGTTCTCTCTACAGCATCTTATCTCCAACTAACTGAACTTCCTGTCGCACTGGATAATATCATTGTTTGACACCTACCTGCTTCCTGTGAGCGTCGCACCTGCACCCAATTCAACCCGTCCACAGTCAAAGTTATACCCCAATATCTTCGACCAGATGCACCCGTTCCTTGATTGATGGCTGGGTCAAAGGTCAATATGTTACACATAGGCAACAGACAATCTTCTGTGTAACCTTGCCCAGGTCTGTACCAAGATCCCAGCACAAGTTCTTAAGATTTTCTGTAACTGATGAACGCCATAATGCAACAGAACTGCATTATTGTTATACGGTCATAGAACTTGGGTGTATTTATGTTTTGCTTTCTAAGAAAAACTAAGTTTTATGAGATTGATAAAAATGTAATGGCCGAGGGATTTTTTGGGGGTTTAGTTAGGCTGAGAACCTTTTGCCTCAGTGCATGGGTTACTTAGGTGCAACATTAACGCAGGTGTTCGCGTGCACTAGCAAAGCAGACCAGAGCAGATGTGTCACTCAGAGATGTCACAATAGCTGAGATGGGAAACGGGGTTACAGAGTGCAAATCACATCACACACCAGAAGCGCATGGGGGATTTTGGGGGATTTGAAGAAAGTTAGAAGAGTTGAGACTAGACGGTTGACTTCCGCTTGCTCGTGGAGGCCTTGGGCAGGTGTTGCATGAGATGGGGTGGGGAGATGAAAAGGCTGGAATAGAAAGATTGTGCCTCTCTCTCCTTATGTCAAAAAACCTTTAAACTCAAAAAGGTAATAAAGTTTCGTACCTGAACTGAGAAGTCGTAAGTGTTTTTCATATGTTCTGTGTTTTTATATATATATATATATATATATATATATATATATATATATATATATATATGAACATTATATGTCCATTTCACACATAGATGTATCTGGCTATGGTACAAAAAGAAAGAAAAGTTCCTGTGGTGTAGTGGCTAACATGCTGAGTTATGATCTCATAGAAAGCAAGTTCAAACTCCAGCTGTGCTATTGTGGGGTCACTTTCAGACTAATACTCTTAGGAAAGTTATGAACTTCCTTATCTCCCCAGCTATAGGGAAAATAATATCACTGCTGTTCTTCAATAAGGATGACTTTGGCATTAAATAATCTGTGAAGGTTGATATGCCCTTAAAGAAAAGAAACCAAACCAAATCACTTTCAGACTAATACCTTAGCAAAAAGGTATGAACTTCCTTATCTCCCCACTCAGGTATGGGTTAAATAGTATTCCTACTCAGAATAGGTCGGATAATAGTGGGGGTTAAGGGAAGGGAAGGTCAGACTTGAGCCCGAGGTTTGAGTCCTGCTAGTCTACACTGGTCGTTGACTCACATTGCACTAAGTGAACCGATGAGCCTAGCTGGACATGAACCCAAAGACGAGTCCAGGCACAGATCCAAGATTGCAGTAAATGAGTTCAAACTCAAGTCACGTTATTGCAGTCATTTTTGGACTAATACCCACCGAGTAAGGTAGGAACTCCCTTATCCCTCCTACAAATAGGTTAAATAGTACCACTACTGTTCTTCTTGGGGGGTGTCCTCGTGGTGTAATGGTTAAAGCGATGAACTGCGGAATCGTAGTACGCGAGTTCATACTCCAGTCGCTCTATTACGTTCACTTTCGGGCAAATACCCTTGGGAAAGGTATGAACCCCCTTATTCTCCCTCCAGCTATGGGTAAATAGTAGGACGGACTAGGTTCTTCAGCCTTGGTGAGGCAACTAGTCAAGGAGAAGGAAAACTCTGATTTCAAACCTGTTAAACTCCGCTTAAAAATTGACCTTGTGTCATATCCTGCCCGAGCGGAGGGGTTGGTAAATAGTACCACTACTGTTCTTCTACAAGGATGACTTTGGCATTAAATAACCATGAAGTTTTAAATGCCATTAAACAAAAAACCCCAACTGAACATCTCAAGGAAGGAACACCAACCTTTCTTACTTGAACAACCATTACATACTGTCACTTTTTTTTCACAACAGCAATATGCAAATATTAATTCACTCAACACTCTGACCAATGAAGTGTGCTTTTTTTCAAAAGTAAATAAACAAAAAACAATGTTTTGGTTAAATAGTTGGATGGGTTTTTTTTTATATCATCTCTAGTTATTTAATGCTTAAGACAATCGTTGCAAGCAATTACATTTAATAATAATAGTTATTTCTTTGCTCACATTTACTGGGGTCAGCTGAAAAGTTCACAGGCTGACCAAGATACTCTCATGGATTGTGATAAAATGAGGTTTATTTTTAACAATCCCCCGCCTCTTGCAGTCTCTACACTTCTTCCATTGATATCGCCATACTCTGATCACATTGGTCAAAAAAGTCATCAACAGTAAATATGATGTCATATCAACTTTTCAAGCCACCCTTGTATATGGTTTCAAGTATTTCTATCTAATATAAATAATTTACACAATTATATGGTTTAAAGCCACTAATGATAATCCTTCCTAAACAATTTTAGCTTCATCATTTAGAGCATTCAGACTACTGTCTTTATCATTATATTGGCAAAGTTTTGGCCAAAACATTGTCTATATAACAATGAAAAATGAAGACGAGTCTGAATATTCTATGTGATGAAAATCATCAAATTTCATCTCAGAAATTTAGACAAATAATTCTAGTTTCAAATAACTATCCTTAATATGAATAATTTGCATACAGTGATATGATTTTACATATTCTTATCTAATACTAATAGTTTTGAAAAAGGGCACGTTGGGTGGTATAAGGGTTAGCAAGATAAACAAACAACCCTTTATCAGTAAGGTTCAAGTCTCATTGGGTGCACCATCAAAGCACAAAGCTTTGTAAATTAGTATTAATAGTTTTGAAATGAATCTATTATATTCCTAAATGGAACCCCAACGTTCTGGGTAAACCTGGGAGTAATAGTAATAAAGGGGGTTCTCTACACCTCCGAGTCCCAGAACTGTACCCTCACCATCAGATGCAATTAATCATCATATTCAAGACAACCTTTTTTAATTTTTTTTAGGTACTGTTTTATCTTTCGGCAAGAGATGGAGTTGACGGGGTAGAAAATGTTTTAGAAAACCACCCAGTATCTCATGGGTAAAGTGTAGGCTTTGTTGGATTCAATGCTGCAGTATCTACAGACACCAGCCCCGGTTTCCAGATTACTTTATAGTAATCAGTGCAGGGCCTTAGTAATTATTATCTAAACGCTCACAGTACTTACATTATTTCTTATAATAATAATCTTTTATTTGTTTCTTCCTGTGTTTTTTCTATGAAGTCTCACCATGTTGAAAATCCGGACTGAAAATCCACAGATCAATGATGACCTCTAACATGTGTAATGTTTGCCTCTCAGAAGTGGGTTTGGTTCTGAACATGTCACAAATGAAAAATGGAACAAGATCAAATTCTACAGTCAAAATTCAGGACAATACAACAGAAATATTTTATAAGTTAACGCTGAAGTTCAGTATGGGGCACAGGTTTTTATCAATGGTCCAAGCCAATTTTAGATGACCAAGAGACAATAGAAAATTAAGCCCTTCTGATCAATCTGTCATTTCAATCAAACTTTACACACAGTGACTCATTACTTAATAGACAGACCTTGTATTAGAAATTCTAAAGAGAGGCACACTTAGTGTAACAGTTATCACAGGAAATGAAATCAGAGTTCAGAGTTCAAATCTTAGACAAAGCTGTGTTTTACTTCATGCAAATGCCCTTCCAAAAGGCATGAATCAATCTATTCCCTCTCCAGCTATGCATGAATAGTAGGGCAGAGTGAATTCTTTAGCCTTGATTAGGCAACTAGACGAAGAAAAAGATTGATTTTGACAGCATGTCAACACGTTTAGGGTTATTTTATGCCTAAGATTAAAGAATAATGTTCATTGTACATTTATATTCATATTTTTTTGTGTAATTCAAGAGTTTGTTTTTTAGTCCTACTGAATATAAATAATTTTCAAACAGATCTATTTGACAC
>OY757947.1:44676509-44849009 GCA_963585895.1 Sepioteuthis lessoniana | reverse complement strand
TTGAGTCTTGGGTTGGGAGGCCTGTAAATTAGACGAATAATTATAGAAAAAAAACGGGCCCCACCCAGAAGTAAAATAAGTTTTTCAACCTACCGAACTTAGACGAGTAACCACTGTCAGTTTTGGTATCGTCATCATCGTTTCCTCCACACATTTTTGTAAATATTTTCAAAATTATTTCCCAGAAATGATAGACTGGCCGAACACACACACTCACTCCAAAACAGCAAAGATGCTTTAAATAATCGTAGTTGTCTCAGCCGGATCACATGACCGAATTCTCGATTCTCATTGGTCGACGCAACTGGCTCCATCCAATTGATGGTGCTAACTTTCAAGTTCGCCCTCTCTCTCTCTCTCTCTCTCTCTCTCTCTCTCACGTACTGCAGCATACTGTAGCGCTTTAGTACCCCGTGGCTATCGCGGATTTTATGAGCACAAATAATATATTTTTTAAATAATAACTCTCAAGGTCATATTTTTAAGATTTTTTAATTTCTAATTTTCAAGTTTTTTATTTTTCAGAAGGAATGCATTCTTACCTTATTCAATATAAATCCTAATTATAAAAATAATTATGGTTAATTAGCGACGCCAATTTCCACTCCTAGTAATTGGTGACAACTTTCATTGGGTCACATCCCATATCCTAAAAGTAAAAATTAAAATGAAAAAAAAAACAAAAACTTTTTTTTTTTATTTGTGTATTTATTTATGTATTTATCTAGCTCTTTGTCACATATTTACTTATTTTACTTTTTGACACAAGACCCACAATTAAAAGGCCCGGTGAGTCACAAAGTAGTGCAATGGTCGGCGAGTTAGGCTAACTGTAGACTATAATGAGTGAGTTTGATTCTCACTGGGTGTCCCATAATTGTAGCTTTGTGCAACAATTATGTAAAGCTCACCCAGTACTTTACTGACAGAAGCGGGGGACCCCGTGACGTAATGGCTGATGTGATGGACTGCGGCCACGAAGTGATTTGAGTTAGAATTTCAGTTGCACTGATAGGTTCACTTTCGGACTGATACCATTGGGAAAAGCATGAAACCCCTTATTCCTCCTGATATGGGTTTATGGGGATCCAGAAGATTTGGTTAGTTTGTAGGGAATAAATAGATTATTAAACTGAATTAAAATAATTATTAACATATGCAGAAACTCCCAGAGGCCTCTGACAGGAAGAGGGGCGACGCATACGCAAAGAAAAGGGACCGTCCCGACAAAAGGAGGAAGTTTATTCTCTTTCAGCGGCGACCAGCAGAATAACAACACCTTGCTAACTGGTAGGGGACGCCATGCGTTCGTTTTTAGACGACGCATTGGTTAACCCTTCCACTGGTGGTTGTCGTCTCTTTCACTACCAACCCATGACTAAAACACCGGATTTAGACGAACTCCCAAAAGTGACTAATACATCGCAAAAGCTTTATATACCGAATACATTGTTAAAGCTTTAAATCCTGAATAAGGACACATATATACCCAAGAAACGACTAACGCATTTTAACACCTTGACAGGAGGATTCAACCATTTCAATTGTATTCAGGGAGAATTTCCTCATCCACTGAATGGTTGTTGGACCCAAAAATAAAGGAAAATATTTTTAAAATGTCTTCGTCTCCTATCTGTTACTATCTTCTATCATATAATTCTTTTACGGATTTCTTATCCAATAAGTCAAACCAACAAAACAAAAGTGGGATAAGAATAAAATAACCCGGAATGGAGTCAGATAGCAAACGACAACACAGCTTGCCCCTAGGATCCCATAGGTTGTTTAGTTTAGTTTTGTTGGTTTTTGTATCTGACTCCATTTGTTTTTTGGGATTTTCTTGCCCCATCAAACTCATTCGAGTCTTCTTTGTTTGAAAAGGCTGCAAAAGAATTACTGAAGAGAGGAAGAAAAGAGACAAAGGTATCTTTTAAATTTTAACTTTATTTTGGGATTTAATACGGCCACTCTGTTGCGACGAAATGTCTTCCTGGACTATTAGGAACAGTCCCATCTCTCAAACAATGCGTTGAAATATATTGGTCATTTTCGGTGGGTGATAAGTATTTGTCGCTGCCTCCCACCAGACAGGACTTGAGACAAGGTCAAAAGCCCGAAGGCCGATTAAAGTGGGGATAAAGGGGAGGGAAAGGTCGGGAACGAGCCGAGACTCGAACACTGCTTGTCTGTGCTGCTCATCGACCCACTAAGTGCAATGTGGCTCTAATGAGGCAAGCAGTTTCACGAATCCAAATTTGGATCCGGGCACGTATGCCGGGTTATGGCTTAAACTAGACTGCAAGGTCTAGTGCCATACAAAGGGGACAGAGGATGCAGTTCGCCCACCAGAGGGTTGCCCAACCGAAGTTGGGGGCCTTTCGGCCTCGAATCTGCTATTGGTTTCGATACCCCTAGACCAGTGAGTAATGTTACTCCTGTGCCAGGTAAGTACAAAATCGGTTGTTAATGTCCAGTCGGTATTTTTAGTAATATGTGTTTCGACAGTGTCGGCCTGCTTGCCGGAGAGTCATTTCTGTTGAATTGTAAGTTTGAAGGTCTGTCCTGTTATCAATTAGATATATTCAGCAAAGGCTGCTAAAAGTGGGAGAGTGAACCAGCGTCCCACAAAGCAGACTCGTGGTTTTCCCTACCAGCAGCAGGAAAGTAGTTCTTTCCTGTCCAAGTAGTCACTGCTGAATGAAAAAGAGTTTCTCTTGAGCGTCGATAATATTTGCCTTTCAGGTATGCGCGGATCTCGCTTCCTGTAGAAGTTTCTGGAAACTGATACACTTTTGAATCTATTTTATTTTGTTTGATTTTTTACTTTTTAGTTTTATTTCTATTTTTTCTTTTCTAAGCCCCACATGTTAAATAGGATTATTGCTGTTCTTCTACAAGGATGACTTTGGCATTAAATAAACCACGATGGTTGATATGTTATCAAACAAAGAAATCAAACCAAACAATCTATATATATATTGTAGACTTTGATAAATGTCTATTTCATCGATCGTTAGATTGCCACACTGAGTAATTCTCCTTCGCAGTATCTCTCGGAAATAGTGATGCTTAAAAAGCGGCGACCATTTCTCTTTCAAGTAACATGCGACAAATGGTATTAGGTTGCATTGAATTAGAACCAAGGATCGATACCTGACTTCATCTACTATGACGGTGTTGGGTCAGTAAAATGGTAATTCCTGTGTATGGAGTGAGTGAGGAGAGGCTCTCTGTGGTTGGATATACTAATCACGTGATGAACCCCGAAGTCTTGGCGCAAAATCCCAAATCCAGCCAGATAGATTCCACCCGGCGTTCCGTAAGGCAGTGACATTAAAAGCTCTCAGAGAGACAACCCTAAGATACCAGATATCTTCTTCAGCACGCCACTAAGTCCCTTAAACTCAACTTTATACACAGGGAGGACTGTATATTGTTATTCATTGTTTCACGTGCTAGTTAATAAATTGTTAGAATTAAACGAAGTATTAATTTATCTATTTGCTGCTGTTAGCCTTAGAATAAACGCTATATTAACAACGGATTGGTTTGGTTTGGTTTGGTTTGGTTTGGTTGTGTTTTAGGTCACATCTATCCTTATGGATTATTTAATGTCAAATTATATATATATATATATATATATATATAAGTAAAGTTGGCGATTGTAGTTGAGGGCGACCCAAAGGCTCCCTTTCCAAAGTTTACTAAACCGAGGAGAGGACGATACTTTTTTTCCCTGAATTCCTCCTTTTAACTCTTAATACGTACTTTATAATGCTAAGTGTTAAGGAAGGGGTATCAAGTACCATTTTTAGAGTCTTTCATATGATTCGACCAGGGATCGAACCCTCGACCCACTATATATATAATTTGTAAGCGATTAGTTTGTAAGTAACTTTATCTTTTAATGCTCCAGAGCGCATTTATTTGCACACAGTTAAATGGTTTCAAGTATCCCTATCAAACACGAATAATTCTATTTAATATTAATCATTTGTTTGCACACAGTTAAATGGTTTCATGTATTGTTATCCAACACTAATAGTTCTACTTAATTATTATCAATTCTTTTGGACACAGTTAAATGGTTTCAAGTATTTTTATCTAACACTAACAATTCTATTAAATATTAATCATTAGTTTGCACACAGTTAAATGGTTTCAAGAATTCCTATCTAACGCTGGTAATTCTATTTAATATTAATCATTTGTTTGCACACATTTAAATGGTTTCAAGTATTCCTATCTAACACTAATAATTCTATTTAATATCTTTCATTTATTTGCACACAGTTAAATGGTTTCGGGTATTGTTATTCAACACTAATAATTCTACTTAATTATTATTAATTCTTTTGGACACAGTTGAATGGTTTAAATATTACTATCTAATATTAATAATTCTATTTAAAATTAATTATTTGTTTGCACACAGTTAAATGGTTTCAATTATTCCTATCTGACACTAATAATTCTATTTAATATCATTCATTTGTTTGCTCACAGTTAAATGGTTTCAAGTATTCTTATCTAATGCTAGTAATTCTATTTAACACTAATCGTTAGTTTGCACACAGTTAAATGGTTTCAAGTATTCCTATCTAAGACTAATAATTCTATTTAATATTAATCATTTGTTTGCATACAGTTAAATGGTTTCAAGTATTCCTATCTAAGACTAATAATTCTATTTAATATTAATCATTTGTTTGCACACAGTTAAATGGTTTCAAGTATTCCTATCTAAGACTATTGATTCTATTTAATATTAATCATTAGTTTGCACACAGTTAAATAGTTTCAAGTATTCCCATCTAAGACTAATAATTCTATTCAATATTAATCATTTGTTTGCACACAGTTAAATGGTTTCAAGTATTTTATTAATAATTCTATTAATGAAGTATTTCTACTTAATACGAATAACTAGTAGCCAGCTGCATGGTTTCCAATAACTAATTATAATAATGCCTTGTCAAAAAAACAGAACAGTTCTAGTTGATCCATTGGCGAAACTCAAATAGGTACTACCCCCACCTCATACAGAGTAGACATCAGAGTGATAATAGTGAAGGGGTACTTTACATTCTCTAAACTCCAAGACTGGAGCCTTACCATCAGATGTTGTTTAATGTCGTACTCAGGGTACGAAATGGTTTCAAGTATTGCTATCAAACAGCAATAATTCTATTCAATATTATTCATTCGCTTGTACACAGTTAAATGGTTTCAAGTACTGCAATCTAATACAAATAATGCTATTTAAAATTAATAATTTGTTTGCACACAGTTAAATTGTTTCAAGTATAGTAAATGATTAAATAGTTCTATTTGATCCACAAATGCGATCCTACCTGGTACAACCACTCCGGGTCAGAGTGGATCCGTGAATAATGGCAATTAAGGAGTGCTCTACATTCCCTAAATCTCCAAAACTGGATTCTCCCCATTATAGTTTAGAGTCAGGCATAGGACACCCGTTGGGTGGGGATGTCCTACCCCACTGCAAAGGTGTTGTGGCATATTTTACAGCCCCAGCTGACAGAGCAAATGACTGATCGATCGCCCTTCCTTTTTTTACAAGCTTAAAGGACTCCAACTGGCTTGCTAGTTGGCCATGAATTGGAAGAAAAACTCTCTCTCTCTCTCTCTCTCTCTCTCTCTCTCTCTCTCTCTCTCTCTCTCTCTCTCTGTCTACCAGATTTTTGCATTATTCCTGTATCGAATCTTATCTTAAAAACAACTGCACACATTCTTTCTGACAAGCGACATCAATATTTCACTAGTTATTTTATTTACTAAGCATACGTTTGATATAAGACCACAATTAAGGGGCACCCCGTGAGAATCGAACTCACACTCGTGAAATGAGCTTCATTTGGGAAATAATGATCTCAAGATTTCAAAATTCATGCCACGGCTATGTATTTGTAAAAAATAAATTTAATGAATAAAAAACAGCATGACTATTTTTAATTATTTTCTGAAAACAAAGAAACGAACTTCTAGGTGTATTTGGGGTAACACGTTTTTAAAACGGCTTTGAAATAAGTTAATGCTCGGCTAGAGTGTTTGCCAATGGCCCGGGTGACCGGAGTTTAATCCCAGGTGTAGTAGCTATTGAAATGGGAGCCTTCGGGTCACTCTCGACAATAGTCGTTAACAACTTTTACTAAAAATCAATTAATTGATAAAATTTAGTAAATATTTTTTGATTTCTCTCAAATTCTTCAAGCCCACAAGGCTGGGGCTGTAAAATACACCGATTGCATCTCAGCAGAGGGGTCAGACTCCCCCAACGAGTGACATTACGCAATCTGATGGTGAGGCTCTAGTAATGCTGGAGCTTTGGAGAATGTGAAGTACCCGTTCACTGCCATCACTCCCAGGTCCACTCGGACTCGAAGTGAAAGCAGCTGATAGGGTCCTATCTATTGGTCAAGTAGAACTATTTGACATTTAAACTATGAAAACTAATGACTTATGCTAAATTGAATTGTTAGAAATAGAACTATTTGATCATTTAGCTGTGTTTGCAAACCGTGTATTTAATAGATATGTAAAAATAGGATTTGGTATTAAATAACCTACAAGGGTTGATATGCCATAAAACCCCACCAAAGCAAATTATATACATCAAATATGTGTGTCTAAAGAGGATGCCATAAAAACCAACCAAACCAAGCCAATCAAATTCTTCCTTCTGATTGAATCCCCAGCAGGGAGGGGTGATCCGGATATGATATTAAACTGCATCTAATGGTGAGGCTCCTGTGCGAGAGATTTAGGAAATGTGGAGCACCCCTCCGTTGCTGTTACCCTCAGGGTCACTTTGATTTGGAGTAGTAGTACCTTTTACTGTCCTCTCTATAAGTCAAATGGATTTTTTTAAAATTATTTGTATTAAGTAGGAATCAGTGGTACCCTATGTTTGTATGTAAATCATTTGTATTAAGAATAGTTACTTGAAGATACCAGCTCATTGATCTAGTGGGTAGAGTGTTCGCCAATGGTCGGGGTGACCTGGGTTGAATCCCAGGTCGCGTCATGCCAAAGACTTTTAAAATGGTACTTGATACCTCCTTGCTTAACACTTAGCAATATAAGGTACGCATCGAGGGTACAGTGGAGCAATCCAAGGAAAGACGTAGCGCTCTCCTCTTCACCTCGATGTAGTAGCTATTGAAAAGGGAGCCTACTGGCCACTCTCGACAACGGTCGCCAACTTTACTTATTTACTAAGGATTAACATTATTAGTTACTAGAAATCTGTTGAGTTTAAATAAGAAATAAAAAACACAAAAAAATAAAAATAAAAAATAAACATGAAATAAAATAAATAAATGCATAAGTAACAGTTTCCCAGGTGGCCTCTGACAGGAAACAAAATGTGCGCATGCCTAAAAATAGGGGTTTCCAAGTGCCAAAGATTGATTAATTCTCAGTTACCTAGAGATACCTCTACCGAACGGACGCACCTTTTTCTCTCACCTGCTAGTTGGAATCCACGCGCTTGCTAATGATCCTATTTGCCCAACCCCTCCGCTCGGGCAGGATATGACACAACGTCAATTTTTAAGCGGAGTTTAACAGGTTTGAATTCAGAGTTTTCCTTCTCCTAGACTAGTCGCCTCACCAAGGCTGAAGAACCTAGTCTGCCCTACTATTTAGCTGGAGGGAGAATATTTGGATTCATACCTTTCCCAAGGGTATTAGTGCTATGTGAAATGTTATCAGGCTCGTCCAGGATTTGAACTCGTGTCGTCGTGTCCACATCCTGCGACGATAACCATTATACCACGGGCACGTGCTTGCTAATGATAGAGGGCTTAGTAACGTGTTGTATCTTCTGGTAGTAGCGGCCTCTGCTGAACCTACCCACTGAACACAGAGACGCATTAGGAAACCTCAAACTTACAATTTACCAAAAATGATTCCATGATATTCTTCAAATGCTTTGATTAAGAGAGCACGGCTATTTCCCCTGGTTCTGGATAACATTCTACACCACTGTAAACCCCGAAAATAAAAATTGAGTTTAAAGATATCTTTGTCTTTTTCTTTTTCCGTCCGTAATTCCTTTACAGCTTGGACAAACGAAAAAAAAAAAGATAACCAGTGTAAGAAGAAAAAGAAGTCAGATACAAACTTCAGAATTTACCAACAACAATCCACCACTACCCGAAAAACCTTCTTGTGCCCCACAAATCATATAATTATGAGAAAACAAATGATTATTATCAAATAGAATTAATTGTTTCAAACCATATAATTATTAGTATTGGATAGAAATACTTAAAATCACACAACTGTTTGCAGACTATTTTTATTAGGCAGGAATACTTGATATCATATAAAACTGCGTAAACAAATGACTATCATTAAATACAAATAATTTCTTGAAACCATATAATTATTAGTATTAGATAGAAATACTTGAAACCCTACAACTGTGCGAAGGCTATTTGTATTAGATAGGAATACTTGATATTATATGAATGTATGTAATTCCCTAACCTATAGGCACAGATTAACCCTAGACAGGTTGACATGTCGTTAAAATCAACTCATCAAGTCAATCAACTTCTTAATGGCATAAATTTTATGGTAACTGATTAGCTCTTTCTTTATGACTATATCAGTTTTTGTCAGCAGGTGTCAATATTTTAACAATTAATTGCTTGTAATGGTAATATTATTTTGAATTTTTCTTAAGAAGTTCACTGACTATCTCTCTCTCTCTCTCTCTCTCTCTCTCTCTCTCTCTCTCTCTCTCTCTCTCTCTCTCTCCATCCATCCCTATCATCCATCACTCCTGATAAGTCCTCTAGGCTGATGTATGTAAGTCTTTGCTGGTCGGTAATATTATTTTGAATTTTTCTTAAGAAGTTCACTGACTATCTCTCTCTCTCTCTCTCTCTGTCTCCCTCTGTCTCTCTCCATCCATCCCTATCATCCATCACTTCTGATAAGTCCTCTAGGCTGATGTTTGTAAGTCTTTGCTGGTCGGCCAAGACTGGCACATTCATGTATAGGAATTCATAAGAGAGCGTCGTTTGTGAGCTCACCCTAGTTTCTTCAACAGTACCCCGCATGTCACGTTGATCTTACTTGGATGATTTCTGAGACGGAAGGCAGGTGGCTGTACAGATAAAACGAGATTTCTTCCAAGCTGTAGCTGTGTCCATACTATAATATGGATGCACTACATGGACGTTAACAAAACGCATTGAAGAAAAAATCTAGATGGGAACTACAGAAGAATGTTGTGTGCTGTCTTGAACAAATCCTGGAAGCAGCACCCCACAAAACAGCAGCTGTAAGAATAGTTAATTACTATTAACTTTTCAGTGTGATTGGTTTATTGATTATAACGGCATATCAACACGTCTAGGGTTATTCAGTGCCTAGAAGTTAGGGAATTATGCTCATTATATATATAGTCATGCACAGAGAGACTGTTTCGTTGTATCACAACACTCCAGTGTGGCTACACTCACGAGATGCTTCAAGTCGGGATTGAAACCCGACTGACGTAAAGTTAGCCGGATATCTTACCCCAGAGCCATCGTCATCTTCAGGGTAATTGAAGGAATTTTTTTACATATAACTTTTTATATGTACGTTATCGGCTTCCTGAGGGCTCAGTTCATTAGAAGAGCTAATATATATATATATATATATATATATATATATATATATATATATGTGTGTGTGTGTGTGTGTGTGTGTGTGTTGAGAGTTTTGTTATGTTTTGTTTTGTTCGTTTTTTGCTTTTTGCACAGGGTTCAGTAGAATACTTATATATTTTGAACAAATCTATTTGACCCACAGATGGGACCCTAACTGATACCAACATTCCGGGTCAGAGTGGACCTGAGAATGAAAGGATTTAGGGATAAAAAGAAATTTTAAAAATACAATAACGGTAAAATAGGTGAATGCCAAAATAACGGTTTCCCAGGAGATCTCTGACAGGAAGCAAAAGTGGTGTATGCAGAAAAGAGGGGCTTCCTGGCACCAAAGAGAAATTCTCTCAGAAGATTTTATCACTTCGACTTGGACGTGCCTAGCAGCACGCTTCGTCTCCTGTTAATAACAGCGAGACACACGATGGATCATTAAACTTGTAATTGTCGAAGATGATTCCATAATATACTCCAAGCGAGAGAGTCGACTATTTCTACTGTACTCCTTACAATCAATACAGCCCACTTACCATAACTCCAGCAGATTGCCACAGACAATTTCACCTTAAACTTGTGTTTCGTGAACATATTTAACAATTAACAGAGAAATTGAAATAGAATTATAAAACTCTTATACAAATCCAATATCATATTAACGCTATACCACACAACGTTTCCAACAGCCAATGCATTGATGGTAAACGCTACCCGGAATGTCATTGCTTCCCAGACGGCCAGTCAGACAACTATAGTTTGTTGTTTATCTGCACAATTTTATGATAGTGCAATACATTGTGAATTCATATAAATATTAGCTCTAATTAGTAATATTTCCATGTTTCATAGATGGCTGATGTAATTCTGAGTTCAAAGAAAAATTACGTACACCATATACAATTGAAGGACTGACAGTTTAGTGAGACATCATGGTTGTTTACTGAATATACACACACACTGACATTATTAAATAAAGTTGTCCCCCTTTAGTCAGGGGCTACCCGAAGGCTCCTTTTTCAATAGCTACAACACCGTGGTGTAGGGGAGGGCGCAACTCCTTTCCCTAGATTGCTCCACTTTACCCTTGATACGTACCTTATATGGCTGAGTGTTAAGCAAGGAGATATCAAGTACTATTTTTAAAGTCTTTGGTATAATGTGACCTGAGATTGAACACCAAGTCTCCCGGACCATTGGCGAACACTCTATCCACTAGACCAATATGGCACAACATTCTAAATAAGGTTTATCATAGCCTCATTTAGGTTTGCTGGGTAAATTTTGGCCTACCAGTAGCCTACTGCATGTTTAGGGGTCGACTTATACAGCAGTTATAGGTTTAACCCAATTTTTTAGTTAAAAATCTTGAAGTCGATATATGTCAGTAAGTTAGTAAGTTGGCCGACCGTAATCAAGGGCAACCCAAAGGCCCCCCTTTCAATAGCTTCTACATCAAGTTGTTGGGAAGGGCGCTAATCCTTTCCCTGGATTGCTTCACTTACCCTTGATCCATACCTTATAATGCTGAATGTTAAGCAAGAAGACACCAGGTACCATTTATTGAGTCTTTGGTATGACTTGATCTGGGATTGAACCCCGGTCTCCCGGAACATTGGCGAACACTCTGCTCACTCGATATATAATGAATTATTGTTAAAGAAAAAAAGTAATGATCGAATAAAAAATATATCTTTAAAAAATGAGGCCTTGAGGCAGTGATATATGGGTTAATATGGACAGCAGCCTAGGAGCCCAAGATCAGAGGAGCTCCCAATGGGTGTCCTTTGAAGTAATTTGAAACCATTTAGAGTTGGAGTGTGTCTTTTAGATTCGATAAGACACGGGTTGAAGTGTACATATGCAATGAAGGAGCCCCAAATTCTGTTAGCTCTGCCAGGGGCCTTTTAAAGCGTAAATCCGGCCTTCCCCCGAGGATTTGTGACCCTAAATAATAGCTTATTTAGCTTATTTATAAGTTCAGCAGTGTAATTGCCGTCTAGCTTCTTCTCCAGACGTTTTGTTAGCGTCCATGTAGATATGGATGCACTACATAGACGCTAACAAAACGGCTGGAGAAGAAACTAGATGGCAATTACACAAGAATGCTGCGTGCAATCCTGAACAAGTCCTGGCAGCAACACCCCACAAGACACCAACTGTACGGCCACCTGCCCCCTATCACGAAAACTATTCAAGTTAGACGAACCAGACATGCAGGACACTGCTGGAGAAGCAGAGATGAACTCATAAGAGATGTACTCTTATGGATCCCCACACATGGCCGTGCAAAAGCAGTGCGACCAGCTCGAACGTACATTCAGCAGCTATGTGAGGATACAGGATGTTGTCCTGAAGACCTACCTAGGGCGATGAACGATAGGGAGGAGTGGCGAGAGAGGGTCAGGGATATCCGTGCTACCAGCACGATATGATGATGATGATGATAAGTTCAGCACTGATAGTTGTAATGAAAAGAAACAGCTAAAAAATGAAAGAAATACTAATTAAAGTTTAGTAACATGGGCGCTGAAAATTTATGAAGCTGTATAAATGAATTAAGCCCCCTCCCTAAAAGAACAAATCAGTGTGTTTTCCCAATATTTCATCAAGTTTCAAGCTAAAAATCCTACGTTTTTACTTGATGAGCAATAGCAACCTTCTAAATATATAAAACAGTGACAATATTGATTATGATGCATACTCATTTCGCCGAGATTCATGGAAAAATGGGTATCGTCTTTCAAAAATGGATTCGTTAAATTGGTGATTACTTTAGTCACGGTACACCATCCATATCTCCGGATTATTAACTGTCCGGGGTAAGGAAAGAAGGAACTCTCCCAACAAGCAACATAAGACGAGGGGTGGAAGCTAAATGTCTTCTCATTAAGAGTATTTTAGCGGAATAAACTTGATACTGGAATCAAAACCCTATCGCGTCGGCTCTATTCATTTTAATACGCTATATATGATAATATGGAGAAAGGTATTAAGCGAACCGTACATTTCTTAGAATTTAATAGTTTTGCTGAATTAAATTAAATGGTATTTGGGATAAATTAATAATGGCTGTCGAGAGAGAGCGCTTTCAAGTTGATGTTCTGGAGGGGGGCTCAAAAAAAGACATCTTTTCTTTTTACTTTGAACCAAATCCAACGTTGCTCAGCGACTACTATTTCTGTTTGTAGTAGCAGTTGATATATTTTGCGTTGATTTCAGCGCAACGATGCTTGCTACGAACGTTATTTGCACTGATATATTGGGCGTTTCAGAAAAAAATCGATAACATTTCGCGATCAAATAACTTGACCAAATCTCGTTCAAATAATTTCAAATTTTAACAGCAAGTGTAGAAACAATTTGAAATTCTATATTTCATCTTTAAATGCTTTTTCTTTTCCCGTGAATGGCATTTCTATACCTAAAAAGAAAACAAGAAGAAGAAGAAGAAGAAGAAGAAGAAGAAGAAGAAGACATTAAACAAAGAATTTTGAATTGTTTCTATTCATATTCTTAGAATTTGAAATCTTTTGAACGAGATTTGGTCAAGTTATTAGATTACGAAACGGTATCATTTTTTCTGAAACGCACTGTACATCTTAAATGATACCACCCTTGTTATTTACTTATCTTACCTAAGTCTGACACAATGTCAGAAGTATTGAGCACTCATTGAAAATCAAACTCACTAACTATAGCTAGCTTATTATTATATCATTAAAGGCATCCTTGTTTTTTCTCAACTTAATCTTGTCTGGCACAATGTCAGAAATATGGGGCTGTAGAGATTACATCCCTTGCTTTCAAAAAATAATGTTTCAAATGGCCGCTAGGTGGCGTGAACAAAGTTGGAATATAAAACGAGCGGCAAAGTTGAAACTCTCTCTCTCTCTCTCTCTCTCTCTCTCTCTCTCTCTCTCTCTCTCTCTGTTCGAACCTCAACTATGACAGTTGGGGAAGGTGTAGCAGAAAGAATTTCGTATTTTTGTTTGGCGCGTTATTTAATTCGATCGTTAGAGTCGACGCATATTTTCACCCAATCCGGATGACTTATCCTATTCAAACCGGACCATCTTTCCGGGCAGCACAAATTGGGAAAAGCCGCTAAAACACTTTCTCTTTCTCAGAACTTCTTCGTTCAGGACAGACGTAATGACTGTCCGCTCTCTTGAATAACAGCAACAGCACCACCATGTGGAAAGCCGTCTAATTTATGGACCCCTTGCGTCTATTCTCTTAGACCAAGGGTTCCCAGTTGAATATGAATTAGATGAACTCGATACGCCACACACAGGAACAACTTTTAGTCGCCTCCAGGATTGGCTATGTTGACTGCGATGCAAAATTCTGCTCCGACACCTAGCTACTTCATCTCTGGGCAACATTTTCTGGAGACATTCACGCTTCTCCCCGAAACAAACAGAACCATAAACTCACGTTGACTACAATCGTTTCTGTCCTCAAACAGCAAACACGACTTTTGCTACACTATGGCGAACATATCTCCCTCACACATTCAACAATGCCTTAACCTAACGATGCACTTTTCGCTCAGGCATTTAGCTGCTAAAATGCTTTCTCAACTCTATCATAACTTCTTTTCGTTTCCTTACTTCTTTCCTTCCTACAAGACTTGCAACATTCTCGCCCACAACATTCATATCACAGATATCAACAACTCAGAATATAACACTTATCTTCAACTTCTTATTTCTTCATCCTCCTTTATTTTCCAACAACATTTAGCAAGGGAATAACAACGTAACCAACACGCGAAAGAATACAATTCCTCGCTAAAAAGGTTTTTTTTTCCAAACAGACTTCGTGTCGTACTTGACACAATAACATGCTCTGACGTAAGTCTTCATACAACAACTTTCATTCTACAAAGGACCCGTCTGTTACTAGATAGGACTTTCTCTCCATAATAAACTTTTGATATTTCTGTATAATTTCTTTCAAGTTTGGTCTAGGAATAAATATTTTGTTGTATATTCGTCGAGAATTGTTTTATAACATGAGGGCAGATGATATTACCATTTAGATATAAATGGCAGTTGATGTTGTAGAGTTCTGCTGCCTCTTGTTATATTAAAAGAAAGAAAATAAATAATAAATGCGTTGATATTGATGGTTTTCAATTTTTGTAGTTTGATGACAGCTTGAGAGGAAGTTTTTCCTTGTGCCGTGAGTCGAAGAAGATGAGAAGACAGTTGTAAGTGGCTGTGCGGGAACTTAGTACTTAGCCAGATGCTTCGGGGTCCATTTGGTTTAGGAAGGAGAAGTATAGCGTGGGGTGAAAAGGTTAATTTCCCTAACACTATATATTTTAGGCACTAGAATTGAATTACGAGACTTTTCTTTAACAACACACAACAGCGAAAGTTTTTATTTGCAGCTTTGAGGAGGTTTGTTCTTGGTGCTGCAAGACTCGTGGTGTTTAGGCTTGCTGGATGTTTGAGACGAAATGGCTTAGCGAGATGCTGGAAATGGCAGCGTGTCGTTGGACGTGTGAGGGAAGTATTCAAAGTCACAGTGTAGTTTTGTGTCGAGAGCGGAGTGGCGCTCGGATCGACATAGTAAATTTTTGTGGTGCTTGTGGAAAGCATGCTGAACGTATCTAATTCATATTCAACTGGGATTCCTTGGTCTAAAATATATTAGACGCAAAGAATCCATAAATTAGAAGGTTCCCCCGCTGAGTGTCCATGTTGCTGCTGCTAGGGTTAAAGCCACAGTGATATGTCCGCACTGGGTGGCTTGTTTAGCTAAAGGGCATCGCTAAGCAGGGGCGACCAGAGACACGTCCGTGCTGGTCGCCGTCTCAAGCCGAAGAGAGTGTGTTTGGCCGCTCACCCGTTTTGCTAGCCGGAAATGAAGGTCCGGGCTGAATGGGATAAGTCATCCTGATTGGGTGAAATTCAGTGTTGAATTAAATAGCGCGCCAAAACAAAATACGAGATTTTCCTCTTCTCTACAGAAGTAATTGACCAGGAAATGGTCTCCTAAAGGAAGAAGAGCAACAAATGTTGAAGTGTGCTCTCTCGAGATGGATAGTCTCTGTCTGCTGTTGGAATCGTCCCGGGGGAGAGAGAGAAATGTTATCTCTCGTGTCGACTGGTCTTACCTTGCTGCCAGCCAGGAGGAAAGGAAAAGAGAGCTCCCACCTTACTGCTAGCAAGGAGGGGAGGTAAAAAGAGAGGGCGAGCATGGTTTGCGCTGCTTTTTATGGTGCCTGGGGAGGTGTACCCGGGCAGAATAGCATCGGTCATTCTCATTGAATGAAATGTATAATTTCAAACTCCAACGGCCGAAGCCATTCCCACATTAAATAATAATTTGCTATTCTTTCTGCTACAGTTTTATATTGCTTGGCACGAGGTAATGTTCAACCATAATACATGTCCTCTGCTACAAGGGTCCGAATTATCATACCATTAACGGCATCTTTGTTATTGATTCAGCTTTGCAATGTCAGAAGTATGGAGCACTCACTGAGACTCAAATTCACTGACAATTGCTAGCTCACCCTTGTTATTGACTCAGTTTAGCTGCAAGGTGTCCACTGTGCCGAACAGTAGAACCATCGGATATAATTGGATACTTTTTTTGTCGGGTGGAGGGGGTCTAGCCTCCCCGCAGGGAATACAGTTAACACATTCTGAGTCCCACTGATGAGATAACTTGTGTACAAGCATTTCGGAAAGTTAGAAATTGACTCGACATTGAACTGAAGTCGGCTTTTAAGCGAAGGGTTTATAAACGGAAGAAATATGATATTGTATCAAAGAGGAAGTCAGTGTGCAATTTCTAGTAGTGGTTCCTGAAATTCAGGACAGTTGACAATATCTGAATGAATGAAACTTCAAAGTTCAACTGACCTGTTGAGCCGAATAATGACCTGCTGGTTGTTAGCCTTGAAGGACATCCTGCATTTACTTTCAAAGAATCTGCACACCAATTAGATTTGACCTTACAGCAATGCAACTTATGAAACTTCCTTTTCTTTTTTTAATCTACAATTTACACTTGTTAATTACTAAGCTCTGTCTAGTCTGGCATTCAAACTTTAGAGTTGGTTGCAGTGTCAACTCCTACTAAGTGGTCACCCATCTAAGTACCGAGCAGTGTCAATTTTGCTTAACGTCTTCCTTTCCTTTTTTTCTTATTTGCTAAGCTTTCCTTCGTCTGGCACACAAGCGTCGGTTTGCTTACTGCCCTTGCTGTTAGTAAGTAGTCATCCATCTGAGCATCGAACAGGATCATCGTTGCTTAACATTGGTGTTCTGGCGGGAACCAGTGCTTTCAGTGTAACTTGACCTGAAGTCATTTTAGATAAGCTGCTGTTATTTACTAAGCTTGCTTAGTCAGACACTCAATCTCTAGGTTGCTTACAGTAATATCTGGTTGCTAACTACTTACTCATTTGACGACGGGAACAGACTCATTGTTGAATTCTTATCTTTTTTTTTCTTTTTTTTTTTTTTTTTTGTTATTTACAAAGCTTTGCTTTGTTTTGCGTACAATCTCCAGGTTGCTTACAGTACCAGCTGCGACGAAGTGGCCACTCATCTGAGTACCGGGCAGAGTCATTGTTGCTTAACTTTTTCTTTTCTTTTTCTTGTTAGTCACTAGATTTTGCTTAGTCTGGTATACGAGCCGACGAGCACCTGCTGTCACTAAGTGGTCACTCATCTAAACATTGAACGGAGACATTCTTGCTTACCTTTCTTTCTTTTTTTCTCGTGCAATTTACTAAATGGTTACTGATTTGAATACTGAACAGGTCCCTTGTTGCTTACCTTATTTCTTTCTTTTTCTTCTTATTTACTAAGTTTTGCTTACAGTAACCTTCTTCAGGTTGCTTACAATAACCTTCTGTTACTAAATGGTTACTGATTTGAATACTGAACAGGTCCCTTGTTGCTTACCTTATTTCTTTCTTTTTCTTCTTATTTACTAAGTTTTGCTTACAGTAACCTTCTTCAGGTTGCTTACAATAACCTTCTGTTACTAAATGGTTACTGATTTGAATACTGAACAGGTCCCTTGTTGTTTACCTTATTTCTTTCTTTTTCTTCTTATTTACTAAGTTTTGCTTACAGTAACCTTCTTCAGGTTGCTTACAATAACCTTCTGTTACTTAATGGTTACTGATTTGAATACTGAACAGGTCCCTTGTTGCTTACCTTATTTCTTTCTTTTTCTTCTTATTTACTAAGTTTTGCTTACAGTAACCTTCTTCAGGTTGCTTACAATAACCTTCTGTTACTTAATGGTTACTGATTTGAATACTGAACAGGTCCCTTGTTGCTTACCTTATTTCTTTCTTTTTCTTCTTATTTACTAAGTTTTGCTTACAGTAACCTTCTTCAGGTTGCTTACAATAACCTTCTGTTACTAAATGGTTACTGATTTGAATACTGAACAGGTCCCTTGTTGCTTACCTTATTTCTTTCTTTTTCTTCTTATTTACTAAGTTTTGCTTACAGTAACCTTCTTCAGGTTGCTTACAATAACCTTCTGTTACTTAATGGTTACTGATTTGAATACTGAACAGGTCCCTTGTTGCTTACCTTATTTCTTTCTTTTTCTTCTTATTTACTAAGTTTTGCTTACAGTAACCTTCTTCAGGTTGCTTACAATAACCTTCTGTTACTAAATGGTTACTGATTTGAATACTGAACAGGTCCCTTGTTGCTTACCTTATTTCTTTCTTTTTCTTCTTATTTACTAAGTTTTGCTTACAGTAACCTTCTTCGGGTTGCTTACAATAACCTTCTGTTACTAAATGGTTACTGATTTGAATACTGAACAGGTCCCTTGTTGCTTACCTTATTTCTTTCTTTTTCTTCTTATTTACTAAGTTTTGCTTACAGTAACCTTCTTCGGGTTGCTTACAATAACCTTCTGTTACTAAATGGTTACTGATTTGAATACTGAACAGGTCCCTTGTTGCTGACCTTATTTCTTTCTTTTTCTTCTTATTTACTAAGTTTTGCTTACAGTAACCTTCTTCAGGTTGCTTACAATAACCTTCTGTTACTTAATGGTTACTCATTTGAATACTGAACAGGTCCCTTGTTGCTTACCTTATTTCTTTCTTTTTCTTCTTATTTACTAAGTTTTGCTTACAGTAACCTTCTTCAGGTTGCTTACAAAAACCTTCTGTTACTTAATGGTTACTCATTTGAATACTGAACAGGTCCCTTGTTGCTTACCTTATTTCTTTCTTTTTCTTCTTATTTACTAAGTTTTGCTTACAGTAACCTTCTTCAGGTTGCTTACAATAACCTTCTGTTACTTAATGGTTACTGATTTGAATACTGAACAGGTCCCTTGTTGCTTACCTTATTTCTTTCTTTTTCTTCTTATTTACTAAGTTTTGCTTACAGTAACCTTCTTCAGGTTGCTTACAATAACCTTCTGTTACTTAATGGTTACTGATTTGAATACTGAACAGGTCCCTTGTTGCTTACCTTATTTCTTTCTTTTTCTTCTTATTTACTAAGTTTTGCTTACAGTAACCTTCTTCAGGTTGCTTACAATAACCTTCTGTTACTTAATGGTTACTGATTTGAATACTGAACAGGTCCCTTGTTGCTTACCTTATTTCTTTCTTTTTCTTCTTATTTACTAAGTTTTGCTTACAGTAACCTTCTTCAGGTTGCTTACAATAACCTTCTGTTACTTAATGGTTACTGATTTGAATACTGAACAGGTCCCTTGTTGCTTACCTTATTTCTTTCTTTTTCTTCTTATTTACTAAGTTTTGCTTACAGTAACCTTCTTCAGGTTGCTTACAATAACCTTCTGTTACTAAATGGTTACTGATTTGAATACTGAACAGGTCCCTTGTTGCTTACCTTATTTCTTTCTTTTTCTTCTTATTTACTAAGTTTTGCTTACAGTAACCTTCTTCAGGTTGCTTACAATAACCTTCTGTTACTTAATGGTTACTGATTTGAATACTGAACAGGTCCCTTGTTGCTTACCTTATTACTTTCTTTTTCTTCTTATTTACTAAGTTTTGCTTACAGTAACCTTCTTCAGGTTGCTTACAATAACCTTCTATTACTTAATGGTTACTCATTTGAATACTGAACAGGTCCCTTGTTGCTTACCTTATTTCTTTCTTTTTCTTCTTATTTACTAAGTTTTGCTTACAGTAACCTTCTTCAGGTTGCTTACAATAACCTTCTGTTACTTAATGGTTACTGATTTGAATACTGAACAGGTCCCTTGTTGCTTACCTTATTTCTTTCTTTTTCTTCTTATTTACTAAGTTTTGCTTACAGTAACCTTCTTCGGGTTGCTTACAATAACCTTCTGTTACTAAATGGTTACTGATTTGAATACTGAACAGGTCCCTCGTTGCTTACCTTATTTCTTTCTTTTTCTTCTTATTTACTAAGTTTTGCTTACAGTAACCTTCTTCGGGTTGCTTACAATAACCTTCTGTTACTAAATGGTTACTGATTTGAATACTGAACAGGTCCCTTGTTGCTTACCTTATTTCTTTCTTTTTCTTCTTATTTACTAAGTTTTGCTTACAGTAACCTTCTTCAGGTTGCTTACAATAACCTTCTGTTACTTAATGGTTACTGATTTGAATACTGAACAGGTCCCTTGTTGCTTACCTTATTTCTTTCTTTTTCTTCTTATTTACTAAGTTTTGCTTACAGTAACCTTCTTCGGGTTGCTTACAATAACCTTCTGTTACTAAATGGTTACTGATTTGAATACTGAACAGGTCCCTTGTTGCTTACCTTATTTCTTTCTTTTTCTTCTTATTTACTAAGTTTTGCTTACAGTAACCTTCTTCGGGTTGCTTACAATAACCTTCTGTTACTAAATGGTTACTGATTTGAATACTGAACAGGTCCCTTGTTGCTTACCTTATTTCTTTCTTTTTCTTCTTATTTACTAAGTTTTGCTTACAGTAACCTTCTTCAGGTTGCTTACAATAACCTTCTGTTACTTAATGGTTACTCATTTGAATACTGAACAGGTCCCTTGTTGCTTACCTTATTTCTTTCTTTTTCTTCTTATTTACTAAGTTTTGCTTACAGTAACCTTCTTCAGGTTGCTTACAATAACCTTCTGTTACTTAATGGTTACTCATTTGAATACTGAACAGGTCCCTTGTTGCTTACCTTATTTCTTTCTTTTTCTTCTTATTTACTAAGTTTTGCTTACAGTAACCTTCTTCGGGTTGCTTACAATAACCTTCTGTTACTAAATGGTTACTGATTTGAATACTGAACAGGTCCCTTGTTGCTTACCTTATTTCTTTCTTTTTCTTCTTATTTACTAAGTTTTGCTTACAGTAACCTTCTTCGGGTTGCTTACAATAACCTTCTGTTACTTAATGGTTACTCATTTGAATACTGAACAGGTCCCTTGTTGCTTACCTTATTTCTTTCTTTTTCTTCTTATTTACTAAGTTTTGCTTACAGTAACCTTCTTCGGGTTGCTTACAATAACCTTCTGTTACTAAATGGTTACTGATTTGAATACTGAACAGGTCCCTTGTTGCTTACCTTATTTCTTTCTTTTTCTTCTTATTTACTAAGTTTTGCTTACAGTAACCTTCTTCAGGTTGCTTACAATAACCTTCTGTTACTTAATGGTTACTGATTTGAATACTGAACAGGTCCCTTGTTGCTTACCTTATTTCTTTCTTTTTCTTCTTATTTACTAAGTTTTGCTTACAGTAACCTTCTTCAGGTTGCTTACAATAACCTTCTGTTACTTAATGGTTACTCATTTGAATACTGAACAGGTCCCTTGTTGCTTACCTTATTTCTTTCTTTTTCTTCTTATTTACTAAGTTTTGCTTACAGTAACCTTCTTCAGGTTGCTTACAATAACCTTCTGTTACTTAATGGTTACTGATTTGAATACTGAACAGGTCCCTTGTTGCTTACCTTATTTCTTTCTTTTTCTTCTTATTTACTAAGTTTTGCTTACAGTAACCTTCTTCAGGTTGCTTACAATAACCTTCTGTTACTAAATGGTTACTGATTTGAATACTGAACAGGTCCCTTGTTGCTTACCTTATTTCTTTCTTTTTCTTCTTATTTACTAAGTTTTGCTTCGTCTAGCACATAAGCCCCTGGTTGCTTATAGTGACATTTTGTTACTAAATTCTCACCCATTTGAGTACTGAACAGGCCTACTGTTGCTTAACTTCTTTCTGTCTTGTTATTTACTAAGCTTTGCTTAGTCTGGCACACAATCTGCAGATTGTTACTAAGTAATCATACAAAGCAATGAACTGGCAAATCACTACTTCTATGATCTGATTAAGAATCGATAGATTGGCTAGTCTTTGTGTTGTATATTGACCTTCGACCCGGCCAAAGACGTGGAAGTTGCATGTTCCATTGACGTTGGCGGGCTTGGCTGACAAAATGGGACAAGGTAAAATCCCGCGGTACAGTCATAGACTGATGCACCGGAAGAGAGTGACCTGTAGCACTATGGGGGTAGGCTGCCAAAGCAGACGATTCAATTGTCTGTTTTGGCGCGAAACCAGACAAAGGATTCTTGGACATGAAATCTCGCCGTACCCGGAAGTGGTACGGGGAGGCGAAGGAGAGTTGACGACGCGACCCAGAGAGAGGCAGTTGGTAGTTGGAGGAGCAGAGGTTGTTGGTGGCTGGAGAGCAGAGAGGCAAGCAGCAGAAGAGAAGTTGGCGTGGAAGAATGGAGGGACAGTCAACACCAGACACCGAGCAGAGAGGCGAGGAGACAAGATAGGGTCCAGTGAAGAAGAGTCTCAAGATGTCTGATTCCAGTAGCATTGTGGAATTTTCGCTAGTAACCCACGCTAGCGATAGTCCGCATATGCATGTAGTGTTGCAACACCTTCCTCTGCCCTTGGTAACCCCAAGCTTTGTTTGTTCGTTTGTCTTTCTATTTTCTCCTGTCTCCCTCGATCGTATTCTTGTGTGGTGGCAAGAAATGTGCGTTGCCCCCTCGAACCACTAGTTGATCACCGGCCGGCAAAGAAGAAGACATGGTTAGAAGACTGAGATAATGTGGGGGGTGAGGGGGTAACGTTTCACAATGGCGCCGTTGACCAGGATGAAAAAAAAACCTGATGAAAAAAAATAGGAATGAATCGAGGGATGAAGGAGTCGGGAAGCCAGCGGACGAAGAAGAAAGAAAAAAAAATGCAATAAGGATCCTGCGAGCAACGAGAAAAGAAAAGAAGGAAAAAGAAAACGAAAGAAACAAAGAAAAAGAAAAAAAAAAGATGGAAAAGGAAGAAATCTACAAAGGTAGGAATACACATTCCCCACCCACCCACCTGCACTCGAATATAAGAAAAAAAAAATTTTTTTTAGATTAAGGATATCTAAAATGTAGAGAAAAAAAAAAAAAAAAGAACCCAAGTAATCTATTTCGTTTGTGTGTGTGTGTGTATGTATGTTTAAGCCCCTCATAACTGCTGATTTTTTTTGTTGTATTTTTGTTAGAAGGGAAAGAAAGAATTTATTCCCCTACCCTCCTCGCACACTTATCTTGACCAGTAGAATTCAAATGATTTTTTTTTTTGCGTAGCAGTTTCCATAGTATAATCATCCTTAAGTGATAGGACCAGTGGCTTAAAAAAAAAATATTGTCCCTTCTGGGAAGTTTTATAGTAATTTTTTTTTTTATGCTGGAAAGGTGATAAGTCACCGATAAAAAAAAAGAAAGATTTGTTAGATTAAGGAAATTTTGAGATGTAGAAAAAAAACAAAACAAGTAATCTATTTCGTTTTTGTGTGTGTGTGTATGTTTAACCCCTTAGCTGCTGATAATTTTTGTTGTATTTTTGTTAGAAGGTAAGGGAAGGTCTTCTTCCCCTACCCGCTTTTCACACTTAACTTGACCGGTAGAATTCAAATGCTTTTTTTTTTCCTTCTTCGTAGCAGTTTCACATAGTAATTTTTATACTTAAGTGTTAGGACCAGTGGCTTAAGAAAGAAAGTTAGTCAGTTCTGGGAAGTTTTATAGTAATTTATTTTAAGCTGGAAAGGTGATAAGTCACCGATTAAAAAAAAAAAAAAAAAAAAATTTTTTGCTGCAAGGTTCACTAAAAGAAAAAAAAAATTGTGGTATTTCAAAAACCCAGAGAAATTAGAGAGAAAGTGAGATTTCTAGGTTAAAATCGACTGGTCAAAGTCGGATCATCCGAGTGCAGAGGGTAGAAGGTGGGGAAAGCTTCTACCACAAAAACAAAAAAAAAAAATGGAAAATATAAAAAAATAAAAAAAAAAAAAATAAAAATGGCGGAAAAATTTGAACAAAGAAAAAGAAGGAAGAACAGATAAAGTCATGAAAAAGAAAGAAAAAAAAAAGAAAGAAAAAGAGAGAACGAAAAGTAGAAAGAAAAATTGCTAGGGAATTTTTGTCACTGCATCCATGCCTGTCTCTGTTAAAAAAAAAAAAAAAAGAAAATAGAAAGAAAGAAAAAGAATAAGTAAACTTTAGATTTTAGGAAGAAAAGAAAGTTTTTGTTTTTTTGTGGATTTAAAAAAAAAAACGGTTGGAAGCAAACGCTATCCCCTCCCACACCACCCCCGGTAGAGGGAAGAATTCAAGTGGACAGGAGAGAAGGAAAGTAAGACGCAAAGAGAAATGGTGGAAGTGGGCAGAGATCTCAAGGGAAGAGAGACAAGGGTTAGAAGGTGGATGCGTGACAGATTCCTTCAGAACAATTTTATTTTATATAATTGTCAATTGTAGTTATTTTATTTTTTATTTTTTTTGTCTGTGAATTGTTTATTATTAATTTTTTTTTTTTGTTTAACTTGTGTGGATTTTTTTTGCTATCCTTTGTTTTTGTTGTTTGTTTTTTTTGTTATACTTGCCTTGTTTTTTGTTGGTTTTGGGGGACTGGGCTTACCGTGTCATTTGCTTTGTTGTTTATTGTTATTTGTTTATTTTATTTTTTTTAATTTATTTTTATTTTTTATTTTTGTTTTACCTTCATGGATTTTCTGGGTTTATTTTTCGTAAGTTTAACTGCTCTTGGCACTTCTTCACTTCGTCTGATCGTGTTCCCCTGGGGGGGGGGTGCACGGGAGCCCCGTTTCGCGGACTGGTATCGAGGGGTAGTAAGTTATACAAGTGATGATTTGGGAGGGCGAGTGGCCTGGTTGACATGGAATTGATGAAATGGTACCGAGGAAACGGTTGACGATGGGTTGGGAAGACGATACCTGGGCGCGGGGCGGTGTCCGGTTGCTCCCCCCCCTGGCTGGTCATGGCTGGACGATCTGGGAGATGGTGTCAATTGCTTTGTTTTTGTTTTTTTTTCTCTTATCTTTTGAAAATCCATGGTGATTGATGGCTGAGAGACTTGTTTTGTTTGTTGCAGGGGGCAGTGAAGGCCCCAGGTTGGGAAGTGAATTCCACAGTGCTTTCTGGAACATTATTCCTGTTACGACACCGATCGAACTGCGGAGATTACTGATGCTCCCACGTCGTAAGGAAAGGGGGAGACAAGTCCAAAAATACTCCTGAATTGTTGGGTAGGGGTGGTTAAAATTCCCCTGTGTTCTGATGGGTTGGAGAATGTGGTGAAATGTTCGAAAATTGAATAATGTTGGAGGTGAATGGAAAAATCCTCCTGAAATTGTTGGGTAGGGGTGGTTAAAATTCCCCTGTGTTTTGTTGGGTGGGGGCGGGGCGAATTGAAAGAAAATTGAATAATGTTGGAGGTGAATCAAAAAGTCCTATTGAAATGAAGAATAGGGATGAGTCAGGAGACCCCAGAATTGTTCACAGGAGAGCAAGGTGGAAGAGCTTAATCCAGCAATATATTTTTTTATTTGAAAAAAATTTTTTTTTATGTGTATGATGATGTGGTGTTGTTATATTATTTATTATTTTTTTAGGGGACGACCGAACCCCTTTAAAATTTTGTAATTTCGGTTTTTACTTCCTGTAAATGTTCTTGTTTTTTTTTGCTTGTTAAATCGTATTGTAATTTATTGAGAATAAATGACAAGGGTAAGAGAGGGACCTGTAGCACTATGGGGGTAGGCTGCCAAAGCAGACGATTCAATTGTCTGTTTTGGCGCGAAACCAGACAAAGGATTCTTGGACATGAAATCTCGCCGTACCCGGAAGTGGTACGGGGAGGCGAAGGAGAGTTGACGACGCGACCCAGAGAGAGGCAGTTGGTAGTTGGAGGAGCAGAGGTTGTTGGTGGCTGGAGAGCAGAGAGGCAAGCAGCAGAAGAGAAGTTGGCGTGGAAGAATGGAGGGGCAGTCAACACCAGACACCGAGCAGAGAGGCGAGGAGACAAGATAGGGTCCAGTGAAGAAGAGTCTCAAGATGTCTGATTCCAGTAGCATTGTGGAATTTTCGCTAGTAACCCACGCTAGCGATAGTCCGCATATGCATGTAGTGTTGCAATACCTCTTTTCTGCTCTTGGTAACCCCAAGTTTGTTCGTTTGTCTTTCTATTTTCTCCTGTCTCCCTCGATCGTATTCTTGTGTAGGTAGAGAAATGTGCGTTGCCCCCTCAGCCACTAGTTGATCACCGGCCGGCGTAAGAAGTGACATGGTTAGAAGACTGAGATAATGTGGTGGGGGTGAGGGGGTAACGTTTCACAGACCTGTGAACTGCATGACAGTTATTTCCGCCCGATGACAATCAAACATGCCATCCCAAGGACAGCGGAAGTGACACATCCCGATGGCCAGTGATGGGGAGATATTGAGTGGGCGATTGAACTATTATACAACTCGGTGAAGACAGGAAGTCGGTCAGTTTTGGAGACCAGCCTAGTTGGAGACAAGATGTGGTAGAGAAAGCCAACACTCAGCAGAAGGCTGGGCCCCGGGCCTCCGGTTGAGCATCAGGAGAACTAGAAAGACACAACGCTGATGGTCATAAGAGTGGGGGTCAATATGTTGCAGTTCTGTTCGGTCTCCAACTCCCTCTCACACACACAACCCTTTCAAATAAAATGAGGGGTATATTTTTTTAAAGAAGTCTTCGCTCGTATTTATTATTACGTCAATATGTATTCTGCATGTACATGTGTATATATGCATATTTATTAAATGAGTATACAACATTTGTAATCAAATCCAGATGGTCTTGACCCCGCCTCTTCTGCCATACCTACATTACCTCTTTATGTGGTGAATTGATAAAGAGGTAGTATAACTATAGCAGTGCAGCTGAGGTGCACAGATATGGCAGATCTAGAACACAGATAGAAATTTATTGAATATGACTGACTGCAAAATGATTGTGTTGAAACAGAATGACTACACCTTATATCCCAGGTAGAAATTGCTGGGGGGGGTTCGGAGGGGATATGTTTTCCGAATTATTTATGAGATGTATTGGGGATAGTTTTGTGTTGGAAAGAGCAGATAATCTGAGAATGAGAGTTTTCTATGAAAACAAACAATGTGTTAACTTATTGGTTTGTATTATTTTAGAATTGGATTTTAGTTGCACTTCTTAGTAAATAAATTGTAGCAGTCACAGATCTATTTTCTCCCGCGAATCAATGCCCCCGCCAAGCGATTCGGCCACACACTGACCAATCAGCGGGAAGAGCGCATTGCTTCCCTCTTCCTCTCAAGAACTATACTCAAAAATATAATACATAGATATATATCCCGTACAGATGTTAATAATAAGATAATATTTATAATTTACTATAAAATATCCAAAGTTGTAATTGTTGTTTTTTTTACTGGGGTGGGGGATATGTTTTCCGAAATATTTATGAGATGTATTTGGGATAATTGTGTGTTGGAAAGAGCAAATTATCTGAGAATGAGAGTGTAGCAGAAAGAATTTCGCATTTTTGTTTGGTGCGTAATTCAATTCGACCGTTAGGGTCGACGCATATTTTCACCCAATCAGGATGACTTATCCTATTCATCCCGGACCATCTTTCCGGGCAGCAAAAACTGGAGAAATCTGCCAAAAACCTTTTTCTCAGAACTCCTTCGTTCAATACAGACGTCTTACTGTCTGCTCTTCAATAGCAACAGCAGCATCACACCATCATGAGGGAAGCAGCAGTCTAATTTACGGACCAGAACCACAAACTCACGGTGACTTCAATGTTTCTCTCCTCAAACAGTAAACGCGACTTTTGCTACACTATGGCGAACATATCTCCCTCGCACATCCAACAATGTCTTAACCTAACAATGCACTTTTCACTCAGGTGCTAAAATGCTTTCTCAACTCTATCATAACTTCTTTTCGTTTCCTTACTTCTTTCCTTCCTACGAGACTTGCAGCATAAACGTAAATTCTTTCTAAAAGAGTTTTCTATGAAAACAAACAATGTTTTAACCTATTGGTTTGCATTATTTTAGAATTGGATTTTAGTTGCACTTAGTAACTAAATATTAGGTTAATCGGAAAATACTGTCCGATTTTAGTATAAACTGTTTAAATCCTGTTAAAACATATTATTTTGATTGTAGTTGAATAAAAAAATTACTCACATTCCTAATAATTTAAGTATTCTCTTTGTTAATCTTCTATCATTTCTTTCAGAATTTGATTTTAAAGGTTATGTGCCCCTGTAACATATTGACCTCTGACCCAGCCGAGCTGTCAAATAAGAAATGCACCAGTGTAAATAACAGGTGCATCCAGTCGAAGATATCAGGGGATAATCTTGACTGTGGACGGGTTGAATTGAGTGCAGATGCGATGCTCACTGAAGCAGGTGGATGTCAAACAATTATATAACCCGGTGCCACAAGAAGTTCGAGTTAGTTGTAGATCAGAGTTTGGAGTCAGTTGTTGCAGTTCGAGGAGTGAGAACCAGGTACCAGCAGAGGCTGGGCCCTCAGGGCCCCCTGTTGAGCAACCCAAGAGAACGAGAAAGAAATGCTGTTATAGCCCGAAGAGCTGGGGGTCAATATGTTACAGCTTTGTTCAGTCTCCAACTCACCTCACACACAATAACCCTTTCGTAACCCTTTCGAATAAAGTGTGAGAGGTATATTTTTCTAAAGAACTGTGTTTCGTTCGTCATTATTGTGTTGACTATGTTTCTGCATGTTTATGAGTATGTTACACCTCTATTCATGAACATGAAAAACGAAGTGATGTGTTTACATTTCAAACTTATCGTAATTTTTCTTCGTGACAATGCCCAGTTACATGTTGCCAGAATATCACAGCAGAAGTTCACTGACTTGAGATATGGGACTTTGCCACACCCACCAAATTCTCCTGTTCTCTCACCCACTGACTACCATTTTTTTTCAAGCATTTGGACACTTTTTTACGCCCAAAATTTTCTGTTCCAAAGGAAGAGTAGAAAGTGCATTTAAAGATTTCTTGGCATCAGAACCTTCAGAGTTTTATCATGAAGGCATAAATAACCTTGTTAATTGATGGCAGAAATGCATAGATGTTCAGAGATCATATTTTAACTGATTAAACACACTTTTTAAATTCATTCATTTAGGAATAAAAGATTATTCTAAAATTAGACTTTTTTTTCCCGAACAACCTAATAAAACTGAGTCTAGCAATTGCCAATGAATTTGAGTCTCAATGAGTGCTCCATACTTCTGACATTGTGCCAGACTAAACAAAGCTGAGTCAATATCAAGGGTAAACTAGCGATTGCCTGTGAATTTGCGTCTCAATGAGGAGATTGGTAAGAGAAAGGATAAAATAAAAGAAGTAGGAGCCGCACATGCCTGAAAGACCAGATTTACCGGCGCTAAAGAGAAACTCTACCCCACTTACGTGGTAATCTTCAGACTGTAAGGGTGCTTTTCCAATCGGCTGCCACCAGCGAACACGTGTGCTGATCGGGTCTTGTGGCCTGAAATTTAGCCATGTCTGCAGCTAGCAAGCCAACACCGCCGAAACAAATATTACAAAAAACAACAACTTGACATAACCACAAACTTTGGACTTATCGCCCACTGAAAATGAATAATATATTTCAACGCCTTATTTGGGAGATGTGACTGTTTTCTAATATTCCAGGAAGACATTTTCTCGCAACAAAATAGCCGTATCAAACCTAGAAATAAAGCTTTGAGTTGAAAGGTATCTTCGTCGCTTTTCTCCCTACCATCAGTAACTTTTTTGCAGCCTACTGCAAGTAAAGAAAACGCCAACGAGTTCAATGGGGTAAGAAGAAAAACAAATAGAGTTGGATACAACAAATGTAAATTTCTTTTGAAGGACTCCTTCGCTGAGAGTAGAGCAATCGTTTGCTATTCAAACTACACAGCAGTGGATTGTAAAGTATTTTTGGTTCATCCACCTGGAGGATGGCAAAAAGGAACATGGCTGTTCTTATTGGCATAGAATTGGCCGAAACGGTGGGCTTGCTGCTGCTATTGGAGTGGGGAAGAGACAAGGTTTCCTTGTTGGAAGTGGGAGAAGGGAAAGATTTCATTCTCTTTCCTCAACAACACATCGTTGGGTGTTGGTCGTCTCGGAGATGGCTCGTGTAAAAAGTTTATTTTAAATGGTCTAGCAGAGAAACAGGTAGTTTATGAGATATGCAGGCCTGGAGATTTTTGAGTTGAAACTCACTTTTATGGTCAAGATAAAAGATGAATAATTCACTGAAACGAGCGGATTAGAAGTTGCCAATTTGTTTGTTAGATATCTCGAGGAAAAACAAACCGGAATAATTCAAGTCTAAAGGACCTGTAGATTCCAAACAGAAAGAAAGAAAGAAAGAAAGAAAGAAAGAAAGGTTCTAATGCAAAGAAATATGAATTCAATTAGAAAGAAAGAAAGAAAGAAAGAAAGAAAGAAAGAAAGAAAGAAAGACGGAGCGTTTGAAGATGTATTGAAAAAGAAATACAAATATTAATGGATGTGAAAAAGAAAGAAAGAAAGAAAGAAAGAAAGAAAGACGGAGCGTTTGAAGATGTATTGAAAAAGAAATACAAATATTAATGGATGTGAAAAAGAAAGAAAGAAAGAAAGAAAGACGGAGCGTTTGAAGATGTATTGAAAAAGAAATACAAATATTAATGGATGTGAAAAAGAAAGAAAGAAAGAAAGAAAGAAAGAAAGAAAGAAAGAAAGAAAGAAAGAAAGACGGAGCGTTTGAAGATGTATTGAAAAAGAAATACAAATATTAATGGATGTGAAAAAGAAAGAAAGAAAGAAAGAAAGAAAGAAAGAAAGAAAGAAAGACGGAGCGTTTGAAGATGTATTGAAAAAGAAATACAAATATTAATGGATGTGAAAAAGAAAGAAAGAAAGAAAGAAAGAAAGAAAGAAAGAAAGAAAGACGGAGCGTTTGAAGATGTATTGAAAAAGAAATACAAATATTAATGGATGTGAAAAAGAAAGAAAGAAAGAAAGAAAGAAAGAAAGACGGAGCGTTTGAAGATGTATTGAAAAAGAAATACAAATATTAATGGATGTGAAAAAGAAAGAAAGAAAGAAAGAAAGAAAGACGGAGCGTTTGAAGATGTATTGAAAAAGAAATACAAATATTAATGGATGTGAAAAAGAAAGAAAGAAAGAAAGAAAGAAAGAAAGAAAGACGGAGCGTTTGAAGATGTATTGAAAAAGAAATACAAATATTAATGGATGTGAAAAAGAAAGAAAGAAAGAAAGAAAGAAAGAAAGAAAGAAAGAAAGACGGAGCGTTTGAAGATGTATTGAAAAAGAAATACAAATATTAATGGATGTGAAAAAGAAAGAAAGAAAGAAAGAAAGAAAGAAAGACGGAGCGTTTGAAGATGTATTGAAAAAGAAATACAAATATTAATGGATGTGAAAAAGAAAGAAAGAAAGAAAGAAAGAAAGAAAGACGGAGCGTTTGAAGATGTATTGAAAAAGAAATACAAATATTAATGGATGTGAAAAAGAAAGAAAGAAAGAAAGAAAGAGTAAACTGTCACCACAGACAACCACAAAAGAAAATAAGATAAAGAAAAGAGTAAAGAAACGAAAGAGAAAAGAATAAGCTATCGACAACTAAACTACAAGCTTTCCACACAAAGAAAGAAAAAGAAAGAAAAAAGTGTAAAGAAACTAAAGAAAAAACAGAAGAGGTCGCCGACTAAATAACAAAATAAGAAGTTTTTTGCTTTTTCCTACTTGGAGAGAAAGAAAAAGAAAGAAAAAGGGAACCGGTTTCAGCCGCTTACAAGGGAGTAAGATAAATGTAATTTTAGATACTATTATTAATGTTACCTTAGTTTTATGTTTTATCAATGAATGTATGAGATATGTAGTTATTGCTAATGTGTTTAATTTTACTTTTGTTTTATTTTTTGTTAATGAATTAATTCTTACAAAGAGACTGATATGCAAGCCGCTAGCTCTGGTCTGTTTTTGTCTACTCTATAGAATAAAGCATTTGTAACTTGTGTAATAAGTATCTCGTTTGTTTTTAGCTCTGACTTATTTATTTTTAGCATTAGGACCATTACGTCCAGTAGTTTTTGTTCGGGTTTTTTTGTTGTTTTGTTAATTTGTTTTAAAGTCGGTTTTTGGTAATCATATTTACCAACCCCTCTGCTCAGGTAGGATATGACACAAGGTCAATTTTTAAGCAGAGTTTAACAGGTTTGAATTCTCCTAGACTAGTTGCCTCACCAAGGCTGAAGAAATCAGTCTGCCCTACTATTTACCCATAGATAGAAGGGGAATTAGTGGATTCATACCTTTCCCAAGGGTATTACTGCTATATGAAATGCAATCAGTATCGTTCATGATTTGTACTCGTATCGCTGTGTCCATTTTCTACGACGATAACCATTACACCACGTGTACCTCCCTGCATCGGTTTTTGGTAACGACCCCCAAAATTTCGACTCAAGCTACGAACTTTGAATCTACAAAACCAAACTAAATACCCAAACAAATCATCCGTGTCCCATACATGTACCACCATCTAAAGTAACGCCGCTCTGCACAATAATTAAGAAATCAGAGGCCTCTTTACTTTGCTCACTTCTTATTCAACTTTCAGAAAAAGATTCTTGTTCTCTGCACGGTCTTTTTCAGCTTGAACTTCAAATTATAAAAAGATCAAACTTTTTCTTCATCCAGTCATCGTTGCAGACGATGAAAGTAAACATAGTTTAGCGATAATTTGTTTGTTATTGTTTTTAGCGAAGAAATGTATTCTTACTCGTGTGTGTATTATTCCCTCGCTAAGTGTTGTTGTAAAATAAAGGAGAATGAAGAAGGCGAAGATCCTGTTAGCTTTTATGTGAAGGTTTTTAATGGCAGCATGAAATAAAGAGTTTACGTTTATGCTGCAAGTCTCGTTGGAAGGAAAGAAGTAAGGAAACGAAATGAAGTTGTTATGGAGTGGAGAAAACAGCGCGTGTTGTTGGACGTGCGAGGGAGATATATTCGCCATAGTGTAGCAAAAGTCGTGTTTGCTGTTTGAGGAGAGAAACGTTGAAGTCACCGTGAGTTTGTGGTGCTGGCTGTTTCGGGGAGAAGCGTGAATGTCTCCAGAAAATGTTTGTGGGGGTAGTATGTAATTTGGTTATTTCAGTAGATGTGCATTCATACTTTACGGGTATTGCTCTCTGAATTATTCCCACCACAAATACAACACAAAACTTTACAATCGCGTAAACGAAATGGAATAGAACACAACGAACATTAAACAACAAACAATTTAATATGCATATAACAGAATATGAAAACAAACAAAATACATGATGTGTAAATGGCCTTTTGGAAAATAAAGTTTGACAAGAAGAAAATAAATTTGTTTAAAGATGAGTGTATGTTCATATGTTAACGGAGTCCGTAAATAAGTCGTTCTTACTTACATTAAGTTCATAGCGGGTTTTATGATTGTGGCGACAGCGTGTCGCGTTGATGAAAGAAAGTTTGTCGGGTTTTTCTTTTGAATGTGATTCTCGGCCATCTGAAGAGAGGTCATGAACTTTAGTTGAGGAAGGAAAAGAATTTGTCGGACATAGTATCGGCTACTGCTTTACTGGCTTAGTGGCTTGTCTTCGTCTGTGTGTAAGCTGTGTCTATGGCTCCCTAACTGTGTTATTTATATCCTACAGGTGGATCAAAGAATCGTCCTAAAATTTTGGCGAGTAGACATTTATTGACCAATCAGATTTGTATTTTACTATTTTATTTTCGAGCCTAAATATTTTCTGTTAGTTCACTTCCGATCCTATTTTTCTAGAATGTTCTATTCTATATTTTTAGCTGATTGGTTGAAAAATATCAAAATGTAACTTAAATGCTAATGCATTTTTGATCCTAAATTTCTAGAATGTTCTTAAGTATGTTTTTATTGCTTATTTTAAGACTTGAAAAAATGTGTATCCCATATGTTGCTCAGGGTGAAGTCGCTAGGTGTCGGAGCGGAATTCTGCATCGCAGTCGACATAGCCAATTTAGGGGTGACGTAAAGTTGTTCCTGTGTGTGGCGTATTGAATTCATCTAATTCATATTCAACTGGGAACTCTTGGTCTAAGAGAAATAAACGCTGGGGTCCATAAATTAGACTGCTTCCCTCATGGTGGTGTGATGCTGTTGCTTCTATTGAAGAGCAGGCAGTGAGACGTCTGCACTGAACGAAGTTGTTCAGCCAAAGAGGGTGTTTAACAGTTTCTCCAATTTGTGCTGCCCAGAAAGGTGGTTCGGAATGAATAGGATAAGTCATCCTGATTGGGTGAAATTATGCGTTGACCCTAACGGTCGAATTAAATTACACGCCAAACAAAACTACAAAATTCCTTCTGCTACAATAGCAAACCGATCGCAGTTTTTTTTTTTTTTTTTTTTTTTGTGTGTGAAAAAAAAAACAATATCCATGAAAATATGAAATTAAAAAGACTTTGTTCATAAAACGTTCAATTTCAACAATATTAAAATGAAGAACACAACATAAGTAGAAATTTACGAAGCTTTTTGCTTCGATGTGGCACAAAGTCGAAAAAATGGGGGGCCTAATGGTCTACCTTGCCAACCATAACACCACACGGGTCAGGTTTGCCGTAGATCGATCGTCCAGTAAGGAACCCATTGTTATTTCTTACATCCAGCCGAGTGGCTATTTCACAAGTCGAACAAAACAATAACAATAAAAAAAAAAAAACAAACAGAGGGAGGAAGGAAGAAAAGACAGAACAACGGATTCAAGACAGCAAAACATAAGAAGGCGAGGTCTGTTTTCTAGTACTCTGTGTGTGCCTTGTAAAACTCTTTACAGCTTACCAAAAATGCTGACTCATCTCTGGCCATCGTCTCTAACGTCCGGTCTCTGACTTCTGTGACCCCGTCCTGTATTCTCTGCCAACGTGGCCATTTTGCTTGAGGCCCTTCTCTGCTTGCGTCTCTCTCCTGATTGTGAGACTTTCTCATTGCGAGTCTTAGAGCCTTGGTCTTTGCCACCCTGGACCTTCCCACAGGTTCACGTGGGTTCACGTGGGCACAACTCTTGGTCTATTTTAGACCGAATATCACTCAGACAAAGATCTTCCAGATAATCTGATGCCGTCCAAAGACGCTGAGGATAAAATCCTTTTGACTCTGATGGCCACCCACACACACACAGACCCACCCACACACACACAGACCCACCCACATCCATCTCTCTCTCTCTCTCTATATATATATATATATATATGAATACACATTATTGTGCCACATTAGTTGAAATAATTGTTTCATTAAACAATTTATTTCAACATTCGAAGAAAACAGAGAAGTTAACATCAACCACAACAATCAGAAAATGTTTCAGGAAAATATTATTTTCTTCTCCGGGAGAAACAATTTTTTGTCTAGAATTCTTAACAGCAGACGACTTTGCTACCTTTTCCTTTTTTTTTTTTTTTAACTCTCAAACATCAGAAAAGTTTTCTTTTTTTCCGAGGAGAGAAAACCATAAATGCCAATTTCTTTTTCCTTCTGTAAAATAATCCCCGCTTCAAGATATCTTACTATCTCCGCACTTTTTTTTTCGATCAAACAGCCTTCAAAAAATTTTCCCGCCCATTCCTTCGTAAAATCTTCTTTTCTCTCTTCAAATCATCATCTGCCTTTATTCAAATTTTCCCTCGCTGCGTTTATTGGTTGAAACTTGGTTCAAGGGGCGCAACTCTCGTTTTTAAAATATGTATGATAATTTATTTTAAACAAACAAATATTAATAATTACCTTATTTTTCCTTCTTCACCGTTTTTAACAATTCATAGACTTGTTCATTCTTTTATCTCCTCTATTTAAAACAAATGTTGACATCTCTTTCATCACAAACACTGCTTTGGTTAGAACAAAAAAACTTTTGTTTTTGAAAAAAAAAATACATTAGTCTACCAAAATGGAATTTTGTTGTAAGTAGAATATTCATTTTATAACGCTTTGCCACTCAGCCATATAAATGACTTTCACTCGATTTTATTTTTAGTGTTGAAATGGTTGTTAGTTTCCATAATACTATAAATAAATTGACAATAAAATAAATAACGAAACTTCTTTTAAAACGCAACAACGAGAGGTTTATTGTAGTAGCAGAAGTAAACGAGTCAGAGTGAGAGAAGGTTCTTTTTGGTGTTGCCGGTTAGTATGTTGGTCTTTGAGTTTGTAAGAAGTGTGGGTCTCTGTAACAAGTAGTTTGTGGGACTGGCCGCAAGGCTGGTTCTTCTGTGTGTGTAGCTAATTGCAACGTGTTCTTCAGAGAAGGTCTTCCATGTGGAATGTTCGTAGCAGAGGACGCGAGAGAGGTCTGTCTTGGCTGCTAACTCGGTGCTCTCTGACTTGTCGTGACTTCCAAAAGGGAAAAAATAGTTCTACTGAGGAAAAAGGAATCAATCCGTTCTGCCCCTGATTGGTCAGTGTGTGGCCGAATCGCTTGGCGGGGGCATTGATTTGCAAAAGGAAATAGATCTGTGACTGCTACAATTTCTTCAGAATTATTCCACGTTTAGAATAAGAGTTCAGTACTATTGGCTCCTTTTCAATATCTGATTGCTGACCCACAGGCTACAGGTCAAAGATCAAAATATTTTCCTGTGTGGATGAGTGAAAACAATGTGTTGGAAGTATTCCTATACCCTGCTTGGTTATTATGTTCCTGTGATGCAAGATCTTTTTGACTTAAACACTTACAACCTAGACATGGAAACGGAGGGGCTTGGTGCTGAAATGATTAGAAGATAAAAAATAAAAATAGAAATAACATTCTAAAAACTCAAAAGTGAAGAAGTTCCCAGAAACCTCCGACAAGAACAGACTTACAGGCACGAGAAGGAAACTTTTTTCATTCTGCAGTGACTACTTGAGATGGTGGGGAAAACCATGTGTTCGCTTAGCGATTCGCTTGCCCACTCTTCAACCAGTTGCAGCTGTTTCTGCTAACAGCAGTCTACATTAAAAGCAGCAAATGGACTTATAACCCACTATTAATAACACCCAATTTTGACGTATCAACCACCGAAAACGACTTGTACCTTTCAACGCTTTATTTAGGTGAAACAACAGTTTTCTAATGGCCCACGGAAATTAAAAGTAATTTTTCGGCCAATCCATGACCTTCGCGGTAAAAAAACAAAGAAAACCCAATTTAATCTGATCAGAAGAGAAAAAAAATATAAAAGACAAATCTCTCGACAACAGGGTCAGATCAAAAGAAGGCATAAGACACGTACAGACTCGAAACTCCAGCTCTGAGAGAGAGAGAGAGAGAGAGAGGACATGCAGAGAGAGAGAGAGAAAGAGAGAGAGATGACATGTAGAGAGAGAGAGAGAGAGAGAGAGAGAGAGGGTGAAACTTGAAACCACGCATCACCCACTATGACTTTACTCTTCTCCGCTTTGAAGGAAGCGACTGACCCGTAAATCACCAAACACTCCTCTCCTCTCCGCACTCGTAACATCTGATTGACCGCATGCGCGCAAGTCCAATAATCTTACCACTATTTAGGACATTTTTCTACTTTTTAATTCCATATCAACAGGTTTTTACAAACCCAGTTATTTAAACTTTTTACTTACTTATTTAAAAAACTTTTCACGTGCCTTCATGTTCTTTGTTTTTGGAACTGTGTTTATTTCTTTCCTTGCAACTATACGCTGATATAACAGTATTCTGTCTTTACAATTTTATCATATTCTTTTGCCTGTATAAGTTGTACAATAATAGTAATATATCTGAAAAACAATTTTTGTTGCACTTAAACTTCTGGTTTATTGATTTTGATGTTTTGTTTAATGTTGTTGACTTTTCGTTTTTCTTAAAATTTATTGTTCGCTACCTCCCAATATGATGGTTTGGTTTGGTTTGGTTTGTTTGGTTTTATGGCATATCAACCTTTGTAGGTTATTCAACGCCAAATCCATTTTTATGTAAATAATCTGTTCTATTGAAAACAATTCAGTTTAGCATAAGTACACAGTTTAATTGTCAAAAACATTTCCATTTTAAACTATTCAAGCAGTTATATGTAATAATTCAGCTAAGTGTAAATACAGTTTTAATGTCGAAAAACAGTTCTATTTGAAATAATTCAGTTAAGCATAAGCACGCAGTTTAAATGTAAGTACGGTTTAATTGTCAAAAACATTTCTATTTCAAGCTACTCAGTTTACTCAAACAATTCATTTTAGCATAAGTATGCTGTTAGTTCTATTTAACCCATAGATAGGGCCTATCGACAGTGCTACCACTCCGGGACAGAGTGGACCTGGGAGCGATGGCAATGAAGGGGTACTCCGCATTCCCCCAAACTCCAGCATTGCTGGAACCTCACCATCAGATTGTTTAGTGTCATATCCAGGATACTCGTTGGTGGGGGGGGTCTTACCTCTCTGCAGAGGTGCAGTCAATGGATTGTACAGCCCACCCCCAATCCCAATACGAACTCGAAAGCATACACGCTGACAACCACAAGAATAACCCAACAAAAGGTGTTTGTCAACTTCTTTTTATCAATTAGACAGAAATGACGATCTGTAGCTTTTGAGTTCTGTCTGGAAGCAAACACCAGAAAGACCAACTTGCAATATTATACATACAACTGTACATTAATATAGAGATGCCAATGGTGTAATGGTTTTCGTAGGAAGTAGACACGATGACCCAAGTTCAAATCCTGAACGAAACTGATTGCATTTCACATAGCACTAATACCCTTTGGGAAAGGTATGAATCCAATTATTCTCCATCCAGTTCTGGGTAAATACTATGGCAGATTAGGTTCTTTAGCATTGATAAGGTGACCAGTCTAGGAGAAGGAAAACTCTGAATTTAAACCTGTTAAACTCCGCTTGCGGTGGGGTTGGTAAATACATGCAACAATGCTCCTTAAGATAAACCTGACTAAAATAGTTGTTATATATTAGATGCAAAAAGAAATTAGCACTCATTGGTTCGGAGAATGTTGACACTCAACGAGTGGTTTTATGAGTGGTTTTGTATATCTCTTAAAATATTTCATTACTGTGACTTTGTCATATTTGCACAGCACTTTCGTGCAACGAGTACTAATAATTTCGCTGGTTTTAAAACCATTTTAGATCATATCTAACATTTTAGTTTACTAATTATATTTTGGTGGGTTGGTTGGTTGGTTTTATGGCATATCAACCCTTGTAGGTTATTTAATGCCAAATCCTATATTATACATATATCTATATATGATTTGTAAACGAATTTTTTGTACAGCTCATTTGTTTGTACCCAGTTAAATAGTTTCAAGTATTACTATCCAACATTAATAATTCTTTTGTATATGAATTATTTGTTTGCACACAGTTAAATGGTTCCAAGTATCACTATCTAACACTGATATTTCTATTTGCACACAGTTAAATGGTTTCAAGTATTGCTATGTAACAAAAACAATTCAACGTAAGTCATTTGTCGGCATAAAGTTAAATGATTAAACAGTTCTATTTGACCCACAGAGTGGACCCTAACAGGTACAACCACTCCGGGTCAGAGTAGAACTTAGAGTAATAGTAATGAAGGGGTAGTTCACATTCCCCAGAACCCCAGGACTGGAGCCTCTTCATCACATGGTTTGAGTGACCCAGTCGGTTGAGGCTGCAGAATACCCCGACTGCATATCTGCAGAGAGGTAAGATTCCTTCAACGAGTGTCCTGGATATGATACTAAGCAATCTGATGGTGAGGTTCCAGTAATGCTGGAGCTTTGCGGAATGCGGAGTACCTCTTTATTGCCATTGCTCTCAGGTTCATTCAAGCCTGGAGAGGTAGCACCGGAGAGTGTCCTATCTATTCGCTAAATAGTACTAAATTGTGTACTTGTTATCTATAGAAATCCATTCTGATTAACTAATACATTCCACATTATTTCACAAGCAAAATCAATAAATGAACAAACAAATAAAACACCACAAACGTACATTTTAAAAGCCGGATGTTGTCTAGACGATGGCCGAAACCAAAATGAATAAAACACGTCGCTGCGCAGGTAGGCTCCGCGCTTCCATCCGGTTGAAATGTAACTTTATATTTACAATTTAAAAGATCATTTTCCTTTTTTTTTTTTCAACCAATCAGCAACCTTCCTTTTTAAAGTTTTTTGGAGCTGATTCGACTCGAACGCGACTATAAAATGGTCAACGAAAATTCAAAAAGTCAGTCGGCTCTGAGACCCAGAGAGATAACATCGACTGCGACGCCAGCAACATTCAACATCACATAAATTCGTCTTAACCTTCTCACCGCGGCCTTTGATGGAAGCTGCATGACCTGAGAATCACCACCCTATCTACATTCCACTGTTTCAACGTCGACGTTTCTCCTACCCTGTCGACATAAACTTTGGTTGTCTACGTAAGTCTGTGACTCACCCCTACCAACACAAATATTGTGTAGAGAAGAGGAAAATCTCGTATTTTGGTTTGGTGCTCAATTTATTTCGACACTTAATTTCAACCAATCAGGATGACTAATCCTATTCAGCCCGGACTTTCATTTCCGCCCACCAAACCCAGGCTCTTTGGCTTGGGAACGCAGACCAGAATAGACGTTCCTTTGGCCGTTCCTACTTAGCGATGCTTTTTAGCTAGACAAGCCGTCCAGTATAGATATCTCACTGTGGCTCTAACATAGCAGCAGCAACAACATGGACACAGCGAGGGAACCCATCTAATTTATGGATTTCTTACAAGGAATCCCAGTTGAATATAACATAGACGCATTCCAGCAAAAATCATCCAGGCCCCAAACCTCCTACACAAATCCTAGTACAATTGGAACATTTTATTTCTCGATTTTCACTACCCTTCAACACACATCAAATTTCCGAAAAATTAACTCATTCCTATCAATACAACTAGGAACATTTTCTTCTCAATTTCACAGACATTCTTGTATTCACTAACACAATTGTTTGAACCTTTTGTTTCTTGTCTGTTAATATATTTGTTAAATTTTTCACTTGTCTTCTTGTTTGATTTGCTACTCTATGTTGTATCCTTTCTTTGCAACCATACGCTTGATAAAATATTATGTTTAACTAAATTGTTTGAAACAGAACGGTTTATATGTATAAAAATGGATTTGGCATTAAATAACCTACAATGATTGATATACCATAAAACCAAACCAAATCAAATCAAATATGGGGCCATATCCAGAACACTCGTTGAGAGGGAGATCTTTCCCTTTCTGCAGAGATACTGTTTTATTTTACAGGCTTCCAATTATATGTATATATATAAGAAAAAACAAAATATTCAGTTGATGTATTGATTTATGTATGAATAATTTTCATCATACAACGTGTGAAAGCACGTGCGATACCCTAACCTCATCAGCCGCCAACCAGGGTGATAACACAGTTTCGGTAACTCAAGGCGGTACTGCCACTCCTGGCGCTAACGAGCAGCTTTTGCCACCGGATAGGGTATTTAACCCTATCCGATGTATTGATTTGTATATGAATAATAATAAGGCAATGTTTAACGTTTCTTTTTTTTTTTCTTTTTTTGAAAAGGAAAATATTTTTAGCGTTGCATTATTGTTTGTAGCGTTTTGTTTTAAAATGTATGTGACGTTTTCAGCGTTCAAAACTTTTGATTTTATTTTATCGTTTTTATTCATTCATTTTTTTTTTATTTCAATAAAGAGTAACGTATTAGAACATATATACATATATATTTTAGAACCCTAATTTTTTTTTTTTCATCATACAACGTGCGAAAGCACGTGCGATACCCTAGCCTCATCAGCTGCCAACCAGGGTGATAACAAAGTTTCGGTAGCTCAAGGCAGTACTGCCACTCCTGGCGCTACCGAGCAGCTTTTGCCACCGGATAGGGTATTTAAAAGAAATATATATCTATATATACACAAGATCAACTAAAAGCGGACATTACATTGGACGTTCGTTCATCTTCATTTTGGTGCAGTTTGTGATTTAAAAATGCGTTTACTTACGGCCGTTTGATGTCATAGCAACCGTTTCTTGATTTTGCGTAATTACACGAGAAAGGTGGTTCCGCGTGTATAACATTCGTGTTGAAATCCTTTCTATATCCGATATCTATTCGGTTCGTTTTCTTTCATTTATGCGTTACTGCCCAAAAGCACTCGAGACAAACGTCATATATAATTCCGCTAAAAGATTTTATTTGTTGATCAATGGGCCCTCAAGATGGGTGGTGAGTAAAAGGAAAGCTTCTGGTCTAAGATTGTCTGATAGCTATCTGATTACCCTTGGGCCACTAAATTCTTGGCTTGCAAAAAATGTCTCCAGGACGCTGATGGTCAGCAATGGGCTCGTGAATACTGTGGGGGTAAACCTGATTCATAGGCCCATCATTCGATTTACATTCTCCGGCAGGAGAATTACGTTCTTCGCTCCAGCGCGCCTTGTGGATTCGTGATCCTCGCAAGCTAACCTAATAAGATGTCAGAATACTTTTTTTAAATTCTCAAAAATGACCTCAATGTGTGTTGTTTACAACATTTCTTTTTTGATTTCACTTTAATTTTTTTAAAGATTATTTTTATTTCTATATTAAATAAGAATAACGTATTTGTTGTTTTTTGAAAAAAAAAATTAGTTTAAATATTAATAGAGTCTGTTAAATAAATAGTTCCATGGTTGGCCGAAGTAAGTTGGATAAAAATATTTGTCTTTGTTATGAAATAGCCGAGGGATTTCGGTTCATGCCTTTGAGTTTAGTTAGGCTGAGAACCTTTCGGCTCAGCACATGGGTTGTTTGGGTGTAAGATTGAAGCAGGTGTTAACGCGGGTGCGCGCGAGCGGATGGAGGTGTCACTCAGATGTCATAACAGTCCGAGACGATACTGGGTGACAAGGTGCGGGTGACGTCACGCACCGGAAGCACGCGGAAGTTTGTGTGAGAATTTGAAGAAAATAAGAGTTGGGTTTTAGACGCTAAACGAGAAGGATCGATTTTGGAGCTCGCAGGCGCGAGGCGAGTTTGCGCCCGATGAGGGCCGCTCGAGTTGGGGGCCAAATGAATAAGACAGCATAGAAGATTGTGTCTCTCCTCCTTCCGTCGAAACCTTTAACTCAAAGTTAATAAAAAGGTTTCGTACCTGAACAAGAAGTAGTTACGTGTTTTTGAGATTCCTGTTCTTTATATGTTCTGTAGTAATGAACATTACATGTCTATTTCGCACATGGCCATATTCGTGTATATGGCTACGCAACATCTTTACTCACATTAAGTCCACACTGTGTTTTTTCTTAAGATTGTGACGACAGCGTGTCGCATTAATGAAAGAAAGTTCTCAAGTTTTTCCTTTAAATCTTAATTGCCGCGCTGCTGCTGGTCTTGTGATCTCTTGTGAAAAATCTTTTTGGGTAGTAGACGGTATGACTTTTTGGCTGAGAAAGAAATGAATTTACTGACCGACAGCTGACTTGACTGAGTTGATTAAATTCGTTGTTACTTATACTTTAGTAGTGGATCAAAAATAGTTTTATTGCAGTCCTAAAACTTTAGCGCGTAGGCATTTCTTGACCAATCAGATTCGTATTTTTACTTATTTATTTTAGAGCCTAAATATTTTCTGTTAATTAGTTTCCGATCTTGTTTTTCTAGAATGTTCTTATTCTATGTTTTTAGCTGATTGGTTGAAAAATATAAAAATGTAACTAATGCAGTTTTGATCCAAAATTTCTAGAATGTTCTTATGTATGTTTTTGTTGCTTATTTTAATGTTAAAAAATGTGTATTCTATAGTCTTTTGGTAGCCCTCGACTATGGTCGCCAACTTATATATATATATATATATATATAGGTTTTCATGACCTTCACTACCTTATCTACACAAACATACAGACATATGCTTGATCATAAGTTATTAATTTTTGACAAAAGCCTTGAATTACCAGAGTAATTGACCATAAAATGGAAGTGAGTCAGTAAACGTAATACTTTGTTGGAGGTGTGAATGGGGTAATGGTTATTGATGCAGAAAAAGGAGTCAGAACGTAGAGTCTGTATTCTGACTAAAGTTGTTTACAGTCACTTCTTGGGGTGGCCATTTCCAAATTTCCATAAAGGTTTGATTTGGTTTCTTGGTGTTAGATTTCAACCTTCGAGAATTATTTTATGCCAGAGGTCATCCTTGTAAAAAAACAGAAGTGGTATTATTTAACCTATAGCTGGATGGATAAAGGGGTTCATACCTTTCCCAAGGGTATTAGTTCAAAAGTGAACGTAACAATGCGACTTGAGTTCGAACTTATTTACTTCGGGGTTGCAGTCCAACACTTTAGCCATTACGCTACGAAGGAGGAAATTGTTGTCTGAAATAGAGGATTTGAACAGGAAAAAAATGGAAGGCTTAATTTGTCCTCTTCAAATGATTCACTGCTGTCGCTGTAAAATTAGTTCACAGAAATTTTGTCTGGACAAATATATTTTTACAATTTCGATTTCTTTTTTTATTATTAACACTAGAGTGTGTTAAAAAGATTTTATTTACCCAAGGGTTTGTTGGTTGTTTGTTTTATTTTATGGCGTATCAACACTTTTTGGGTCATTTAACGCCGAATTAAGTTATTTTGATAAACGTTTCAAAGAAGTCAGTTTAGTATAAGTATAGTTTTTTTACACACAGTTCAATGTCAAAAACGTTTTATTTCTAACTATTCAGTTTAGCATAAGTACATAGTTTAAATGTCAAAAACAGTTATATTGCAAACAATTAAGTTTAGCATGAGTACACAGTTTAAATGTCAAAAACAGTTTTATTTCCAGCAATTCAGTTTAACATAAGTACACAGTTTTTTATGGAGGTGCCCGTGGTGTAATGATTATCGTCGTAGGAAATGGACACGGCGACACAAGTTCAAAACCTGGACGAGACTGATTGCATAGCACTAATACCCTTGGGAAAGGTATGAATCCGATTATTCTCCTTTCAGCTATGGGTAAATAGTAGGGCAGACTTGGTTCTTCAGCCTTGCTGAGGCAACTAGTCTTGGAGAAAGAAAACTCTGAATTCAAACGTGTTAAACTCCGCTTAAAAATTGACCTAGTGTCATAATCTAATTTTATTTGCTCTCAGTTAAATCATTTTAAATATTTCTATCAAACATGAACAGTTTAATTTGCACACAGTTAAATGTTTTCAATTATTGCTACTCAATATGAGTAATTCTATTCAACATTATTCATTTGCTTGCACACAGTTGAATGGTTTCAAGTATTGCTATATAATACTAATAATTCAATTTTATATCAGTCATTTGTTTGCTTTAAGCAATTTAGTCGTTATATTTCTTTATACTCTTCTTATTTTTTGGTAACAATATTGTCGTTACTTGAATGTATGTTATTTTTGTTACCTTATTCAATGTTTTCGACAAGTATTGGGGAAAATATGCAAAGCCGGATTTTGTAAAGTTTATTTCTCTCTAAATTAATTACTTTGTGAGAACTGGTTGTTTTTTGTTTTCAAGAAATATAGACACTCTTCTCTTTCAGGTAACAAAAGTAAACTCCCCATTCCCCTATTTTTATCTTTGTTTTTTATACATTTCTCTATCCTCTTTGCCAGACTGACAGTTTCAGCTAGATTTCTCGGGCTATGCAGAGATAATGCTTAGCATATTTTTTTAATTGAGTACGATTTCTCATATCTTGTATATTTGAATTCCCATATCTTGCATATTTCGTTCCTTTTAAATGTTAACCTTTTTTCAACTGAATTGTATGTTCGTTTGATTTTCTTCCCGGGTGAGTGAGTTTGAAATGTATTTGTAAATCAGAAGAGATTTCTGTTATATAACATAAAAATCCAGTCAGCCCAACTATTAAGCCATAACTGGGAAAATTGATACTGCTATGTGTTGAAAATTCTACCCGGAACAGTATCATTCCGACGTAACTTGAAATGAGTTCGAAAAGCTCTTTATGTAGAAATTAGATTCAACAGTCTTAAATACGTTTCAGCAGCAAATGCATGGTAAAAGAATGAATAAACCTGTGAAAACAACATTCCGAGAAGTCACTCGGAAATCCTCCGAAAGGTACGGATGAACCAATCACGAAAATTGTTAGTAATCAACTGGACATCAAACTAGGACAGTTTATGCAAGAAGAACTCGACTCAGTACGAAAAAAAATCAAAAATAGGAAAGCTGTAGGGCTTGACGAAATAATCCCAGAAGTATGGAAGACCAAGGAATTCGATGACATACTTCTCCGACATTTTAATGCTGTATATAACCGGAACACAATTGAAAGATGGACAAAGGGATGTATCCCCCCCTTTCCTAAGAAGAGTGATCTCGGAATAGCCTAGAACTACCGAGGTATAACACTTACATCTACAGCAGCCAAGATATACAATGCTCTACAACGCAACCGCATAGAACTGAAAATTGAGAAAAGACAGGGTGAAACGATAAAATTGTCGTCCTAAAGAAAACAACACTACAGCTTTATCTTAAAACTTTTATTGAAAAAATCAATTCAGGTAACCTGAATATGTAGTAAAGCTGACATCTATTCAATGTAGCCGCCTTCAGCCTCAATCACTGCCTCGATACGGATCCGGAACTGGGAGCATGCCTTTTCTGCAAGCACCGGCGGGAACTCGGCGAATACTCGGCGTGTGGCTGTGATCAGGCTGGCTTTGGTGTTGTGGGAGGTCATGTTGGTGATGTTCTCGACGTATGACCAAACGAAGTAGTTCAGCGGGTTCAGGTCGGGGGAGGAGGGGGCCTGACGGATTTGATTAGCATGAGGTTCTTTGTCTTCGCAGTCAAGATCTGGCTTGTCTGGCGCCTGTAGGACCTACACTTCAAGTCCTCCTTCACACATGCATTCACAGTTGTGTGTGAGACGCCTAAATCTCCGGCAATCTGCCGAATAGGCCGCTAGGGAGTTTCATCAATGATTGCCTGGACCTTTTCGATTAACTCCTTGGCCCGGGTCTTCCTGGCTGTGTCCTTCCGCTCCACCACCTCCAAAGGGTCGTCCGATGCGTTGAGCTATACCCTCAAGCGTTGAACCGTCCGGATTTGCATTTTGAGGGTACTGGCAATGGTCCTGTTGTCATAACTTGGATCGGTAGAGAGAATGTGTTGTACAGCGGCACATCTCCGATATCGCTCGTTGAACATTGTGTCACTTTCAGACATGATAGAAGGCTCCTATCGCTCTTGGGATTTGTACACAACTGGCCAACAAGTAGATGGTCTGCAACAAAAAAAGAAAACCGGTTTTCATTAAACGGAAATGGAATCATGTCGTCGTCCTTTCTAGGGCGACAATTCCATCCTGTACTAAGGAAGAACAAAAATGGCTTTCGGAGAAATCAGTCCTCGACATCACAAATTTTGGGTCAAGGCCATGATCGCAACTGATCGTATCTAGAAAAAGATATATGGTCAGATATTAGCTAAATGGAGCTACTGTTCGTGGTTTTAGAAGTCTAGTCGAAATGGAATCACCCTATTGGGGGGGGTAGTCAAATTATTTAACTGATGGATGTTCACCAATCAGACATAAGCCAAATACTGCTCTGCTTTTTCCACCTCAAACTTAGTTTCTTATATGCTCATTAAATCTCGCCACTTCACGTAGGCTTATCACATTCTCCTCCATAAAATAAGTCACACCTCTTGCCTCCTTTTCTTCTTCTGGTTTCCGCGTGCCGGTAGCAGAGAGAGCACACCTTCTGTTTCTTCGAGGTAAGCTACCACAGCTACTATTACCATTTGCCTGAATTCACTTGCACCATACAGGTATTTCTGGCACACCCTGTACAATTGTACAAGTAATTAGAAGTTATAATTGTTTAGTCGAAACGGTATAATTGCTTACAAACCAAAAGACCAACTTTAGTATCAAATAACCTAACAAGGTTTGATTTGTCGTATAAAAACGTTTTGTCATTTTGAGCCATTGACTAAATTACCTATTGTTTATCTTCCCTTTGTATAGTTGGTCGTATCTGCGATGCGTTCCCAATCTACTCGGCCGAGACCCATTTGCATGTCTCCTGCAGCTATGGCCAACGGTGCTCTTGGTCGGACGTCACCGATTACTGCTCTTCCATTTCTTCACATGCCCCCTCCCTTATGAGACCATAGGACGTTCGGGTTTTGGTTGTGTACGAGGGGGGTCCTGACAGTTTGTGATATGCACCACGCAGCTGTGAAAAAACTATACTTATATTAAATTGGATTGTTTGAAATTCAGTTCGGCGTTAAATGAAGCGAAAAGGGTTGCTATGCTGTAAAACTAAGCAAACCAAACCATCTAACCAGTTCGCCAGTGAACGAAACTTGATGCTCAAATAGGGCTGACTTACTGTTACACGTGCATCATAAGCAATCTCAGGCCTTTTGGGCCAGACTGAACAAAGTTTAATTGATATGCAAGAAGCTGGTTGAATTTTCCCTTGGTGCTCCATATATGTGACCTTGTACCAGATTTAAGAAAAGGTTAGTAAATATGTATTTACCCAAGCGGAGTAAAATTAGTTTGAATTCAGAGTTTTCCTTCTCCTAAGCAATCTCAGGCCTTTTGGGCCAGACTGAACAAAGTTTAATTGATATGCAAGAAGCTGGTTGAATTTTCCCTTGGTGCTCCATATATGTGACCTTGTACTAGACTTAAGAAAAGGTTAGTAAATATGTATTTACCCAAGCGGAGTAAAATTAGTTTGAATTCAGAGTTTTCCTTCTCCTAAGCAATCTCAGGCCTTTTGGGCCAGACTGAACAAAGTTTAATTGATATGCAAGAAGCTGGTTGAATTTTCCCTTGGTGCTCCATATATGTGACCTTGTATCAGACTTAAGAAAAGGTTAGTAAATATGTATTTACCCAAGCGGAGTAAAATTAGTTTGAATTCAGAGTTTTCCTTCTCCTAAGCAATCTCAGGCCTTTTGGGCCAGACTGAACAAAGTTTAATTGATATGCAAGAAGCTGGTTGAATTTTCCCTTGGTGCTCCATATATGTGACCTTGTATCAGACTTAAGAAAAGGTTAGTAAATATGTATTTACCCAAGCGGAGTAAAATTAGTTTGAATTCAGAGTTTTCCTTCTCCTAGACCGGTTGCCTACCAAGGTTAAAGAGACTAGTAAGTAAGTTAGCAACCGTAGTCGAGGGCGACCAGAAGGCGCCCTTTTCAATAGCTACTATATCGAGGTGTAGGGGAGGGTGCTACACCTTCCCCTGGATTGCTCCACTTTACTCTTGATACGTACCTTATATTGCTGAGTGTTAAGCAAGGAGGTATCAAGTACCATTTTTAAAGTCTTTGGTATGACTCGATCTGGGATTGAACCCCGGTCTCCCGGATCATTGGCGAACACTCTACCCACTAGGCTAGTCTACCTTAATATTTCCCCATAACTGGAGGGAGAATAGTTGGATTCATGCATTTTCTCCGCATATTCGTGCGATGTAAAATGAAAACAGTCTCGTCTAGGATTAGGATTTGTAAACATCCATAATTCTGGCGCCCAGCTGTAAAAACCAGCTCTGTGCGGACACTGGATGCTGTCAAGAATCATGGCCGATAGAGATGGATGGTAAGAGGGAGAATCAAAAGAGTCAGTACTGAGAGAATACCTTGATGGTGATGATGAGAAAACTCATCTTACAGACCCTTGCTATAGAAATGAGTTTGATCCTCACTAGATGTCCCATACTTGTAGCCTTGTGCCAGAGTAGGTTAATCTTAGTCAATATTAACGATTACTCTGCTGTGGTGAATTACCTAATAAGCTCATCTATGAGACTATAGCTCCTGAATAGAGTTCAATCCCTACTTGGTCAGCCCAAATGGCCAAGGCTGTAGAATACACCGACTGCATCTCTGCAGTGGAGTAAGACCACGCCCCAACGAATGTCCTGTATATGACATTAAACAATCTAATGGTGAGGCTCCAGTAAAGCTGGAGATTAAGGGAATGCGGATTATCCTTTCATTGCCATCGCTCCTATGTCCACTCTGACCTGGAGTGGTAGCACCTGATAGGGTCCTATCTATTTGTCAAATAGAACTGCTTGACATTTAAACTGAGTGCAAACAAATAACTTATGCTAAATTGAATTGTTTGAAATAGAACTGTTTGATCCTTTGACTGTGTGTAAACACATGATTGGTGTTTAATTGAATTGTCAGTGATACATTGCAATATCTGAAACTATTTAACTTTGTTGACTTATGTTTAGAAATCGAATATATCTAACATATATGAACAAACCGGACTTGTCATTAAATTACCCACAATATGCTGATATGCTGTAAAACCACACCAAACTTTCTTAGTGTTACAAATTTGTGCCCTTGTGTCAGACTTAACGAACCTTTTTAACTATCTCTGAGGAAAATGAAGACGTTAAGATACTTTAGTTGGTTGGTTGGGTTTTAAGGCATATCAACCTTTGTAGGTTATTTAACGCCAAATCCATTTTTATGAAAAGACTTCTATTTCAGACAATCAAGTATAGGATAAGTACGCAGTTTAAATGTAAGTACAGTTTAATTGTAAAAAAAAAACATTTCTATTTCAAGCTATTCAGTTAAGTCAAACAGTTCTAAATCACCCAATTCAGTTTAGTATAAGCACATATTTTGTTTACACACAGTTAAAAGTCAAAACAGTTCTATATTAAACAATTCAGTTTAGCATAAGTACAGTTTCAATGTCAAAAGCAATTCCATTTCGAACAATTCAGCATAAGTACGCAGTTTAAATGTAAATGCATATTTTGTCACAAACAGTTCTATTTCAAGCTATTCAGTTTAGTCAAACAGTTCAGTTTTGCATAAGTATGTCGTTAGTTCTATTTAACCCATAGATAGGGTCCTATCAGGTGCCACTACGCCGGACCAGAGTGGACCTGGGAGCAATGGCAATGAAGGGGTACTCCGCATTTCTCAAAGCCCCAGCATCATTGGAATCTCACCATCAGATTGTTTAGTGTCATATCAGGACACTAATTGGGGGCGTCTTACCCCTCTGCAGAAGTGCAGTTGGTGTATTCTACAGCTCCAGCCGACTGGGCAAAAGATGCTTTGGTTCACAACCTCTGCGGAAAATTAAGAAATATGAGACGTATAACAGACATCCAGCAGAAAGAACCGTCGTCTCGAGGCAAATTGCCAAATATTTTCCCTACAGTGAATAATAACGGCTGAATGTGAAAGATCAAGCTTTTATACTTGATAGTCCAGACTTAGAATCTAAATATTTGCTGGCTGAGACTCTGACTCACCCACTAGAGCATCGCTATTGACTTAGGGGTCTAAGGTGGGAGGGCTTGATTCCTACAGAACCCAGGCACTCATTCTGGTGCAAGAAAGAAGAACTCGAGTACACCATCCCCCTAAATTTGAGTTACGATATTCTAAAAAAATGTCTTATATATAATATGCTCTGATTTTTTAGAATTTGTAGCCTCTGAAAATAACGTTTATTAAACTTTTTATTCGGTTCGTAGAGAGTGAAAAATAAAAATTTACAAAGTTTATTCATGTTTTGAAACAATACATTTGTACTGTGTTTAGTGCGCTCAGATTGCTATATATTTTTTACCTTGTGCCAGACTAAGCTAAGCTTAGTAAAAAATTAATCTGTCATTGTAGCTTATAAGATTAACTCAATGGATTAAAAATCTACTGAGGTCTTTCTGCAGGGGTTTGTATCTTATCGCCAATGGTTTGTTGACGGTACCTCAAAAGAGGGTTTTGTGGACAAAATAGCCTAGCAGACCATTTGAAACATCTATCTATCTATCCATCCATCTATCTATCTATCATATTCTGTTCATATTACGCTATCTATCTATCTATCTATCTATCTTATTCTGTTCATATCTATCTGTCTATGATAGTCGGTTCATATTTATTTATCTATGATAATTTGTTCATATCTATCTATCTATCTGTTAAAAGTCTTGCGTGCAAGATCACTCTGTGCGAGTGACCATCAGAGGCCTTTGCTTCGGTAAATGTCTTGTGTTGCGACTCGATGATCAAAACATCTTTTACCTTTTTTAGAAACATTTCTTTGATTACTATCGATTAAGTATCGAAGAATCAAAGAAAAAATGTGGGAGACTTATTTGGGAGGAGTTATATGGAGGGGTTCAATTTACCATATAAATGTTTTGCAAAATGCACCTGCCCGTAACTTATCAAAAATATCAAGTCCATTTACGCATATGTGCTGTATTGATTATTTCTCGTGGCGTCGAGGCTAACGTGTAGGAATGCAACATCATAGTAACTGAGTTCGAACTCAAGTCACGCTATTACCTTCACTTTCGGAATAATACCCTTGGGGAAAGTGTTATATAATTAATGTTGACATTGATTTTTGGTTCATTCCTGGTGACTCCGTGTGCTTTGACAAACGGTTACGTTGTGATTTGTAAACAGGGGGTTGGCAGTGCGTCGAGGTAAGCCGATCGAGCAGGTGTGTAACCGGAAGGAGACCACGTGATATGAGAACCACGTAGTCAGATTTAGACAGAGCCCAGTCAGAATCGAGAGTCGAGCCAGGGATACGCAGCTGATCAGAGGCGTTAGGCCGTCTCTGACGATATGGCTTGCAAGGGGGTGCAAACGTTAGCACCCCCTGACTCCAGGAAGAAGATATGGGGCTAGAAGAAGTCCCCTCTCTGTGTATAAGTCTCTCCATCTATCTCTCAAACTTACAACAAACTATGTGCCCCTTTCGAGAATAAAATGAGAGATATATTTTTATAAAGAAGAGTGTTTCTTTTCGTTCATTGAAGTTCGTTCATTATCTTTGATTATGTTCTTGGTTGGGTTTATGAGAAGTATACAACAAAAGGTATGAACCCTTTTATTCCTCCAACTATGGGTTTAACAGTACCACTATTGTTCTTCTATAAGTATGGCCCTCTTTCAACCACAGACCTTCGATATTTAGGGCAGCAGCCGTTATCATCCAGTTGTGCCCTAACTTCTTTGACGCGTCTCAGGTGCTTTTCTGATGTTGTGCCGTTAGGCACGGTTCCGCTTGGGTTAACGATGTCTATGTCCCTCACAACTACTCTTCCACTTCTCCCTGCGATGTGTTTCTGATCACAGAAGGTGAGAAGAAGGTCGCTAGTTGAGGTCATTGAAGTGCTGAACGGCTAGTGGTTACATCAAGAATAATTCTTCAATCCAAAGAAACAAAGTCCACACGGGTTATAAATGCATCAACTTTTGTTATTTATATCGTTTGGTATATACGATAGTTCCATCCCTTCCCATTCTCCTCTTAGTCATGTGACACTGGGGTATTCAGAGGCTTGCACAGTGTCCCGATTTCAGGAGGTCTTTTCGAGTGACATAGACTTCAGCGGCGGAAGGAAACTAAACCCTCGATCAACGAAAACACTTTGTTTATATGAAATTTAGTTCCCTGTTGTGTGTGGGTATTGGTTGGCACGGATTTAACGATTCTAGTTAATGACGAAATAGTTCTTTCCAAACTAGACTTCGGATATTTATTCCATCACTTCGCAAAAGCTCCAATTTATTCAGTATTTCGCCTAACCTCAGTCCTCTTTCGGAGTGGTCACTTTTTATCTCGTGATATTCCAATCACGGATGACGAAATAGTTTTTCTCAAATTAGGGATTGGAGATTTGTCCATCATTTTGTAAAAATTCTAACTTATTCTGTATTTTACCAAACCTCAATCCTCTTTAGTGGCGCCATTAGCTTTTATCTAGTGATATTTGAATCACGAAAACGCCTACATTTAGAAAAATATTTTTTTTCAGGTTTGAAAAATATAATTCCTCTGGTTATTTTTAATTTTCGCTCTGCACCTGGCTTGTCAAATTGTCTTCGCTATCCTTCTTACCTCTCGACGTAAATGATACGATCACAATTTTAACTTTTACCAAAACAATCCAAGAAATAACTGATAATAAAATTTTAACACTTCTCATATCTTAACTTTCACCAAAACAATCCAATAAACAATAACGGGTGTAGCAGAAAGAACTTCGTATTTTTGTTTGGCGCGTAAATTAATTTGACCGTTATGGTCGTCGCATATTTTCACCCAATGAGGATGACTTATCCTATTCAGCCCGGATCATTTTCCCGGACAACATAAAAATGGTGAAAGCCCGCCAAACTATCTCTTCCTCAGAACCTTTCGAGCAGGACGGAGTACTTTCTGTTCGCTCCCTTCATGGCAGTAGAATCACTCACCACGAGGAAAGCCGTCTAATTTATAGACCTTTTGAGTCTACCCTCTTAGACAAAAGGTTCTTTGTTGAACATGAATTACATGCATGTTATCCGCCACTTTCATGTCGCCTCTAACTTTTGCACTGTCTACAGCGACGCGTAATTATGTTCAGACATCCAGCTATCTCATTCCTGGGCAACCTTTTCTGGAGACCTTCATGCCTCTCTCCTACAGCAACCAGGGCCGCACATTTATGGGTGACTACATCATTCCTTTCCTTAAACAGCACGCACGACTTTTGCTATGTCCACAGCGACGCATATAAATCGCCCAGACATTCAGCATTGCCTTGACTGTAGCGACGCACATTTCGCTCGGGCATTTAGCAGCTATAACTCCTTCTCAACTCAATAAGTTTTTCCTTCCTCTCTTCCCACGAGACTTGCAGCATAAAGGTACCCTTTATTCTGGCTGCCATTAAACCTTCTTGAAAATCTTACGGCATCTTCATTCTTCTCCTTTATTTTCCTTCGAATATAGCAAGGGGGTAACGTAACAATTTTCGTCGCTAAAAGAGTTTGACATTTTGCATATTTTCAAGCACTTAGGTACGAGGTGCATACGATCAGTTTCCAGACTATTTTTGTACAGGCATTTAAAATCATCGAAAATTCAGTATGTTATTGCAATACATCTCATGAGATGACTGACCAATTTTTGTGATTTCAGGTTCAAATCAACACCTACAGCAGCAATTGGAATACACCCCACTAAATCCTGATTGTCACAGCTGGTGAATTCCAAAAATGCAATCTGGACGTGAAGACACTTTAGAAGAACGATATGCAATAAAATTGTGTTTTAAACTTGGAAAAAAAGCCACAGAAACGTATGGAATACTTCAGACTGCTTTTGGAGCATCTTGCATGAATCGAGCATCAGTTTTTGAGTGGCATAAGAGATTCAAGGAAGGCAGGGAGTCTGTGAGGGATGATGAGAGGTGTGGGATGAGTAAGGAAGTCAATACACCAGAGTTGATTGGCCAAAGGGTTAGGCTTAGGCTTACTATGCAGAGGTTTTAAGGGAATTCAGAAAGAGATTCCTTGGGAAGAGGCCAGCACTCTTCAAATCGGGTCGGTGGCATTTTCCCCAGGACAATGCACCAGTCAACAACTCAATCCTTATCACAGACTATTTGACCAAGATGGGCATCAAGACAGTTCCTCAGCCTCCCTTTAGTCCAGACCTTGCTCCCAGTGACTTTTGGTTATTCCCTAAGCTCAGAGGCTGTCGTTATGAGAGAATTGAGGAGATGAAAGAGGCTGTGACGAAGGTCATTGACACGCTCACACAAGAGAACTTCCAGAAGTTGTTGGAACGGTACAACAAGTGCATTGCAGCCGGGGGAGATTTCTTCGAAGGGGACTAGAGTTTCATGTGTAAATGGAACTTGATACCACCTTCCTTAACACTCAGCAGTATAAGGTACGGTTCAAGGGTAAAGTGGAGCAATCCAGGGAATGGAGTAGCGCCCTCCCCTACACCTTGGTGTAGTAGCTTTCGAAAAGGGAGCCTTCGGGTCACCCTCGACTATGGTCGCTAACTTTACTTACTTACTATCAATTAAAGTGCCCATACGAAAAAAGTCTGGAAACTTATTTAATGATCTTCGTACTTATCACTGTTTGTGAAAATGCTCGGGTCTTTAAAAAGGAAGAGTATTTTAACTCTTTTTGCTTTTCGTCTAATTATTTTCCTTTTATTTTTCTTGATTAACCACCTCATGCCCACAGTGTCACGTAAGGATTACTTTCGCATTAAATAACCCACGAAGTTTGATATGTTATCATATTAACCCAACCCCTCCACTCAGACAGGATATGACACAAGGTCAATTTTTAAGCGGAGTTTAACAGGTTTGAATTCAGTTTTCCTTCTCCTAGACTAGTTGCCTCACCAAGGCTGAAGAATCCAGTCTGCCCTACTATTTACCCATAGCTGGAGGGAGAATAATTGGATTCATACCTTTCCCAAGGGTATTAGTGTTATGTGAAATGCAATCAATCTTGTCCAGGATTTGAACTCGTGTCGCCGTGTCCATTTCCTACGACGATAACCATAACACCACGGGCACCTCCTTAAAAGTTTGATATGTTATAATTGGAATTTATTGACGTGTGTGGTATTCATTAAGACTACAACCATCCTATTCTAATAATGCATTAGTCTGTGGAGTTTGAAGGCTTTTGAAGGTCAGGGGCTAAGGGCAAGGCTGTGTTGCCGTAAGATATCTGACTCCATATTTTGGTAACACGTTGACTGGCTGGCGCAATGCCTTGCCCAGAGAAAGTCCCAAAAGAATTATACAAAAAGGAAAGATAGAAATAGATAAGAGACGAAAACATTTCTTCTATACTTTCCTTTATTTATTGGGTGAAGGGACTAACCGACGCTACGTCTTGTGACGTAGCGTGGTGCCCAAAACACCAGACAGCAAAATGGTGTTGTCGGTTCGACGGACACTGCCAGAAAGAGAAAGAATACTTTGCTCCCTTTATCAAGAGGAAATCCTTTTTTTCTTTTTACTCATGCGTTATCTCCTTTTCCGTTAGAGACCTCTGGGAGTTTCTTCAAATTTAATAGTTTTCTTTTTATCTATTTATTTATTTTCTAAATTCAATTTTTTCATTTATTTATTCGTTCCCTACAAGTCTATCAAAGAAAAAAACTAACGCCACATATTTCGGTAAGGAAAAACAAAGTCCGTTTAGATAACAACGACATACATTTTATATACATACATAGTATATATAATTTTAAAAAACATGGCATGCATAGTACATATAATTAAGAAACATGACATATTGTCCCAAAGTGTAAAAATGGTACATAAGCTGTTCCACAGAACCAACAGGTCGATAGCGGCGGTTAAAAACTTACATTTTTCTTGTATAGGGAAATGGTCACGAGAGACAATTCTGCACGCACGTGCTTGTCGTAAAAGCGGATAAGATAATTTAACGCAAAATATCCCAACCGATAAAATGCTCTCCTATTGTTCTGTGAAAGAGCAGTATATGAAAGGGACACAAAAATGGCGAACCTTTTACAGGGCATTTACTTAGTAAATTAATCCCCCTCTTGTAATCCTCCAGCTTTTCTTTTAAATCGGATTCTTTGGTGCTTAATTGATAGTTACCAAAAGATTTTTTTCTAAAAAAGAAAAAGCAGACGTTTTCCCCATGGGGTCGAAACTCAAGACCATGTCGCACTCAACCAGTAAAATTGTTTAATTGGATTACATAATGCATTTTCTTTATCGTGCCATTCAACATTTCAAATTTTAGGTCAGGTTATTTGGTTTAATGGCATATCAACCCTTAAGAGTTACTTAATGCCAAAATCAGTTCATATATATATATATATATATATATATATATATGTGTGTGTGTGTGTGTGTGTGTGTGTGTGTATGTGTGTAGTGCGTGTAAATGATTTGTAATTGAATAGTTTGTTGGAGACATTTTTTAAACGAGCTAGAATTCATTTGTTTACACACAGTTAAATGGTTTCAAGTATTGTTATCTAACACTAATAATTCTATTTAATATTAATCATTTGTTTGCGCACAGTTAAATAGTTTCAAGTATTTTTCCAGCACTAATAATTCTATTTAATATTAATCATTTGTTTTCACACAGTCAAATGGTTTCAAGTATTGTTATCTAACACTAATAATTCTATTTAATATTAACCCTTAGTTTACACACAATTAAATAGTTTCAAGTATTTTTCCGACTCTAATAATTCTATTTAATATTGATCGCTTGTTTGCACACAGTTAAATGGTTTCAAGTATTGTTATCTAACACTAATAATTCTATTTAATATTAATCATTTGTTTGCACACAGTTAAATGGTTTCAAGTATTGTTATCTAACACTGATAATTCCATTTAATATTGATCGCTTGTTTGCATACTGTTAAGTGGTTTCTAGTATTGCTATCTAACACTAGTAATATTATTTAATATTGATTGTTTGTTTGTACACAGTTAAATGATTTCAAGTATTGTTATCTAACACTAATAATTCTATTTAATATTAACCCTTAGTTTGCACACAATTAAATAGTTTCAAGTATTTTTCCAACAGTAATAATTCTATTTAATATTAATCATTTGTTTGCACACAGTTAAATGGTTTCAAGTATTGTTATCTAACACTGATAATTCTATTTAATATTAATCATTTGTTTGCACACAGTTAAATGGTTTCAAGTATTGTTATCTAACACTGATAATTCCATTTAATATTGATCGCTTGTTTGCATACTGTTAAGTGGTTTCTAGTATTGCTATCTAACACTAGTAATATTATTTAATATTGATTGTTTGTTTGTACACAGTTAAATGGTTTCAAGTATTGTTATCTAACACTAAAAATTCTATTTAATATTGATCGTTTGTTTTCACTCAGTTAAATGGTTTCAAGTATTTTTTCCAACACTAATAATTCTATTTAATATTGATCGTTTGTTTGCACACAATTAAACGGTTTCAAGTATCGTTATCTAACACTAATAATTCTATTTATTATGAACCATTTGTTTGCACACAGTTAAATGGTTTTAAGGATTGCTATCTAATACAAATCCTTCTGTTTAATATTGATGATTTGTTTGCACATGGTTAATAGGTTTCAAAATTTTCTATTTACATTAGTACTTCTATCTATCCAGTATTCCTATTTGATATGAATAATTTGCACAAAGCTGTATGGTTTCAAATAATAATAATAATAATAATAAATCCTTAGTAAATGATTGAACAGGCTCCCATAAATGGGACCCTAAAAAGTAACACCACTCCGAGTCAGGGTAATGGCAATGAAGAGGTACTCCACATTCCCAAGAGCTCTAGGACTGGAGCATCTCTAGTAGATTCTTTAATGTCAATTCAGGGCATTCGTTAGGGTGGGGTTTTACTCCTTTGCAGAGGTGAAGTCGGTGTATTCTACAGCCCCTGCCGTCCTGTAATTTACTCCAATTACTCCCAATTAAATACTTCTAAACGACTCTCTGACCAAATCACAATAATCAAACTCTTAATTAAAACTTAAAACCGGCTAAGAAAATTAACATGTTCTAAATTTGTATATTGAATTAACAGAATCCTACACATGACAACTAACTGGACCCAGTGGTGACGCTTTTGTTCTGGAATTCTTAGAAGTTAGGAGTTACCTCTTCATTACCATTACTCCCAGTTCGACGCTGAGCCAGAGTAGTTATGTTATATAGTCATATAATAAATATACTCATATACACATATACATGTTCATGCACATATATACATATATATGCTCATGCAGGATACATACTGACGCAATGATAACAGACGAGTGAAGACTCCTTTAGAAAATGTATGCCTCTTACTTTATTGTAAGGGTTCAAAATTGGTTACTCAAGGTTTGCGTGTGAGAGGGAGTTGGAGACCGAGCAGAACTGCAATATTTTGACCCCCACTCTTATGGCCGTCAGCGTTGGGTCTTTCTCGTTCTCCAGGGCTGCTAAACCGGAGGCCCATGGGCTCAGTTTTCTGCTGAGTGCTGGCTTTCTCTACCACATCTTGTCAGCAACTTCTCTGGACCCCAACTCATCAGGGGCTCCAAGGGCCCCTTCGGCCTGGTGTGGCCTTCCCTACCACATTTCGTCTATAACTCCAACTCTCTGACTTCTTGTCTTGACTGAGTTATATAATAGTTCAACGTCCACTCAATCACCCACCCAATCACCCACTCAGTCACCCACCCAATCGCCCACTCAATCCTTGGAATGGCATGTTTGATCGTCATTAAACGGAAATAACTGTCATGCAGTTCACAGGTCACTCTCTTCCGGTGCATCAGTCTATGAGTGTACCATGGGATTTTTTTTACCTTGTCCCATTTCATCAGCCAAATCCCGCCCTACGCGATTTCTTTCGATTACTGGCCCAGCGGTTAGAGTGTTCGCCAATGGCCCGGGAGACCTGGGTTCAATCCCAGGTCGAGTCATACCAAAGACTTTAAAAATGGAACTTGATACCACCTTGCTTAACACTCAGCATTATAAGGTACGGTTCAAGGGTAAAGTGGAGCAATCCAGGGAATGGAGTAGCGCCCTCCCCTACACCTTGGTGTAGTAGCTATCGAAAAGGGAGCCTTCGGGTCACCCTCGACTATGGTCGCTAACTTTACTTACTTTACTGGCCATTGGGATGTATCACTTCCTTCCGGTGCATCACTTTGGAATGGCATATTTGCCCGGGTCGAAGGTCAAAATACAACAATAATACCTGTTATTGTCCCATCTACTGGTCTGTTGCTGCAGTTGGAACTCGGCGTGATATTTTGTTGTGTCGCCACTCACCCTGGTCCTGTAAGGATTGCATTCCTTGCCTTCCAAATAGTACTTCTAATGGTGGCGTTGTAATATAATAAGGATGGTAATTAATTATATTAATTAATTATTTTATTTGTCGTGGGAGATTGTGAATTTGCTAAAGTCTTTCGGTTGAAGTGTGGGTCACATTGAAAAGGTCGTACGCGTGCACATACTACGACCGGTTGACAGCTCATGTCAAAATAGGGTTTTGTTTTGAACTCGAAGTTGAATGCCAGAAACTATAATGGTAAACATTCCGTCGGCTGAAATTAAGATAAGATGACGTAACACTGAATGTTAAAGACAACTGATTTAGAATACGGGTTTATGTAAAGATTTTTAATGACACGTGTTCTTATCATCATTACCTGAGGAGATGAATATTATATTATATAAGCAAGGGAGTTTGGCAATTTAGTGATTTAGTTCAGAGTTGAGTTAGTCGAGTCAGTTCTGAGATTTGGGTCCTGAGACGACAGATCTCTGGGAGCAAATGGCTTTTTCGGGGAGAAGTCGGTGTTTTGATCGTTCGTCTACCACCAATGAATCGCATACGTAACTACTAATATCGCATATGTAACAACTAATATCTTTCACTCTGTCTTTCTCTCACGTTTCAATGGCGACTGTCAGCTAATAAACTTTCCGTATTTGAAACAATTGGGTTCGGCCTGTATTTGAGAAAAGTAACATCTATTCATATTTATGATCCCATAACGTTACAGCTTGACCAAAGTAGCATACAAAAGATGGCGTGACAAAATCAAACTCTCTCTGTCTGTTTGTCTGTGTCTGTCTGTCTGTCTCTGTCTATGGATTTGTCTCGACAACCAGAAGTGCACACAAGTGCGTGCATATCCCAACAGGAGGTATTTCGCCCCCACAAACCTCGTATCGTATGGCACACGATACCATGACTTAAAGTAAGTCTTCACACAACGACTTCTATTCTGTTAAGGACTCTTAACTTATACCAAAAAGACTCTTCAACTACATGATAGGACTCTATAACGATTTCTTTTAGTATTTCATGTAATTTCTTTTCATTCTTTTAATACGTTTCCTCTGCTACAAGTGTCTGAATAATTATAGCAATTCTAAAGCCCATTTCCCAACAGTCCAATATTAGCATTTGTATATCCATTGATATACTAACATAGAATAAACGGAAGGAAAGACAAGATATGCTCATTTTCACATATAAGAAAATTTAACACAAACATATCCCAACCGATACAATGCACTCATATTGTTCTATGAACGAGCAGTATATGAAAGGGATACAAAAATGGTAAAAGTTTTTCTTGAACTCCTGATGGCCAAAAAATCATACATTAAAGCTCGTGTGTATAATGGCCAGGCAGGATACCCATCTCAATTATTAATAAAACATTGGCTAAAGGCACGTCTTTACCGTTCAAAGAATGGAGATGAAAAGAAACCAAGAAGTATTATGGGACTGACAATCAATCGTTAATGAATGCAGCCCTTAGACAAGGGAAACAATCATTTATTGTCTCCCTACAGCACTAAACAGCAACCAGTGGTGAGGTTCTAGTATGACAATATTGGTCGATGGCGGTACGTGAAGGGTTAACCAAAAAGTTGAGTAGCCAAATATAATTGCCAAGAAGTATAAAATTGAAATTTCTGGGAAAAAGAATTGAAAATTCTGAAAAAGAATTTTTGACAATAGTCAAAACAGAAAATGGAAAGATGTTGACAGGTAATGGGGGTGACCAAGTTGGTTACAAGTAAAATCGCAAATAGAGGAAGAAAGAAAAAATATGTTGTTTTAGGAAATGAGTGATATCATGAACAATTCCCAAGCCTGAAAAAAAAAAATGAAAATTAGAAATTTGACAATCAGGGAAGATAACCCGTGACCTGTGTCTCTCACCTGATTGCAGTGACAGGGAGAAAGGGTGTTGAAAGGTGAACAAGGGAATCTTTGTTGATGGTGGGAAGGCTGTCTGGCATGATGATGTCATAAGCAGTAAAATGAGAGAAACTATGTTGGTAGGAGGAAAGCTATCCTCCCGTAGTCCTCACTACGAGGGTAGTGAGAGGGACGACTCTGTGAAAGTAGTGAAAAGGGGGTTGGACCCTTTTTGATGACGAAAATTAAAACAAAGACATGAAGGATGTCTAATGAGTTGAAAATGACGTTAGGGAGATCACCCCTGCCTCAGTCAGAACCTACCCAGAATATTGGCAATTATTATATAAACAGGCTGATTTTTGAACTCAGCAGTTGGTGGCAGAGAGGCGAAGCAGTTGGAGCCAGACGAAGCAGACGAAGACCAGACAGGGACCAACAGATTGGAATTGTGCTTTGCGCTTCCGACTCATATATCGCCAGTCCGCTGCTGAGACAAATAGTAGTTAAGAAAACTTAACCCTCGTCAAACCGCCGCCTTAGACCATTATAAGTTGGTGGCAGAGAGCGAAGCAGTTCGGTTCCAGACGAAGCAGACGAAGACCAGACAGGGACCAACAGATTGGAATTGTGCTTTGTGCTGCCAACTCGTATATCGCCAGTCCGCCGCTGAGACAAATTGTAGTTAAGAAAACTTAACCCTGGTCAGGCCGCCGCCTTAGACCATTATACGTCACACCCGCAGATTTTTGTCGCCATCTGTAACTTTAAAGTTTTATAAAATCTTTTTTTTTATTGTCTACTGCAGAAATCGGAGTTATTTTTTTTTTGTTCTGCAATATATGTACCCTTCGGAGTCCAGTCTTCAGCTGCCAGTAAACCCTCTTCCTTTCAGACGTGGCCATCGGCCTTACTTTTAAAGAATCACAGCGTGGGACAGGGCAGTGCATGGTCACTTTCCTGGAAGGAACTTTTGATCTGTTTTTTTCCCGCGTTGTAGCAGAGAGATTGGAGGGAGGTGGACAAGGTTGTGGCGAAAAGATACCATAATTGGTATAATCAGAGCTGTGATCGAGGACGGGGCAAAGAAGTTGGTATCCTAGTACCTGTTAGGATCTCATCTAAGGGTCAAATAAATTCATTAGAAAATGATTAGCATCGTTTAGGAATTAATTGAAAATATTTCAGCGATCGAATACAAATAATAATCGGGCATAGATATGATATTTGTTACTGATATATTGGTTTGATTTGGTTTCTTTATTTAATATCATATCAACCTTCGTGGTTAACTTAATGCCGAAACCATCCTTGTAGAAGAACAGCACTCCTGGCGACAACACCCCACAAGACACCACCTATACGGCCACTTGCCTCCCATCACGAAAACTATACAAGTTAGACGAACCAGACATGCAGGACACTGCTGGAGAAGCAAGGACGAGCTCATAAAAGATGTACTCCTAAGGACCCCCGCATATGGCCAAGCAAAAGCAGGACGACCAGCTCGAACATACATACAGCAGCTATGTGAGGACACGGGATGTAACCCTGAAGACCTGCCAGAGGCGATGAATAATAGGGAGAAGTGGCGAGAGAGCGCCAGGGATATCCGTGCTCGCGGCACGACATGATGATGATGATTTATTTAACCAATAAGTTGGCGTAGATAAAGGAGTTCATACTTTTCTCAAGGGTATTAGTCCAAAAGTGGTTTTGTTTTGTTTGGTTTGGTTTGGTTTGATTTCTTTTTTAATGGCGCATTAAACTTCATGGGTTATTTGATGTCAAAGTCATCTTTGTAGAAAGACAGTAGTCGTTCTATTTAACCCATAGCTAGGGAAATTAGGGAGTCGATACCTATACCATAAGAATTAGTCCAAAAATAAACATAATAGTGCTATAACTGTTATATAATAGCCGAGGGATTTCGGTTCATGCCTTTGAGTTTAGTTAGGCTGAGAACCTTTCGGCTCAGGACATGGGTTAGTTCGGTGCAACATTGAGGCAGGTGTTAATGCGGGCGCGCGCGCGGATGGAGGTGTCACTCAGATGTCATAATAGTCCGAGACGAAACGCGGTGACAGGGTGCGGGTGACGTCACGCACCGGAAGCGCGCGGAGGTTTGTGTGAGTTTTGAAGAAAGTGAGAGTTGAGAATTAGACGCCAAACGAGAAGGATCGATTTTGGAGCTCGCAGACGCGAGGCGAGTTTGCGCCCTATGGGGGGGGCGCTCGAGTTGGGGGCCAAATGAATAAGACAGCATAGAAGATTGTGTCTCTCCTTCTCATTTCGAGGCCTTTAACTCAAAGTTAATAAAAAGGTTTCGTACCTGAACAAGAAGTCGTTACGTATTTTCGAATTTCGAGATTCCTATGTTCTTTATGTGTTCTATCGTATTCATATTTACCAACCCCTCCGCTCGGGCAGGATATGACACTAGGTCAATTTTTAAGCGGAGTTTAACAGGTTTGAATTCAGAGTTTTCTTTCTCCTAGACTAGTTGCCTCCCCAAGGCTGAAGAACCTAGTCTGTCCTACTATTTACACATAGCTGGAAGGAGAATAATTGGATTCATACCTTTCCCAAGGGTATTAGTGCTATGTGAAATGCAATCGTAATGAACATTATATGTCCATTTCGCACATGGCCATATTCGTGTATATAGCTATGTAACATGACGAAGGAGAATTACCATTTATACAAAAATGGTAATCAATGTTAATGTAACTTGTAGCCCCTTTATTATATTCAAGGAGAGAAAAATAAAATGATGAAACCGAGAATATTGATTGGTTTAAAAATGAGGAAGTTTTATTACAGCTTGTTCGAAAGATAACCTTTGTGCTGGTCGTCGTAGTGTGGAAAAGAAAATAGTTACTGAATTGAGAAATAATAAAAGTGTTAAATATCTGAGCGAAATATGCGTCGCTACTGTCAAGACAAATATTGAGTTGCTGATTTTAGAACAGGAATGAAATATTCAACCATATATGCGTGGTCCTGTTTACTGTAGGAGAGAGTCATCATTGTCTCCTTAAAAGGTTGTCCAGGATATCCAGTTCAAGCAGTTTTTTAGATGGTGGTCTCTTTCTCCCTGTCCCCGTCCTACGGGTGTCTTACTCACAATACTTACCCACTCTCTTGGTATTCGTTACGAAAAGCAGTCTGCCTTCATACTCTCTAAATACGCTTAAACCCTTTCTGTTGTCGATCTTAGAATACGTTTCATCTCAACACTCCGATAAAAAAAAAGGCTTAGAAATCTAATTTCATTTAATTTAGTTTTATATTGCTCAGGAAAATAATAAAAGTTAATATTCAAAATATTTATTAAGATGCTGATTTTAGAACAGGAATGAAATATTCAACCATATATGCGTGGTCCTGTTTGCTGTAGGGGAGAGATATTGTCTCCTTAAAGGTTGTCCATGAATGAATTGTCTGAGGCAGAATTAATTCGTCTAATTGATATTCAACTGGGAACCCTAGAAGGGTAGACTCAAGGGTCCTTGAATTAGACGGCTCTCCTCATAGTGTAATGAAACTGCTGCCATAAGAGCTAGGACAGAAACACATCCGTCCTACTCGAGAGATGCTGAGGAAGAGAAAGTTTGGCGGGCTTTCACCGAATTCGATTTGCCCGGGAAAGTCATCCGGGCCGAATGGGATTCGTCATCCTCATTGGGTGAAAATATATGACGAGACTAACCTTCAAAATAATTTACGTGCCAAACATACGAAGTTCTTTCTGCTACGGTGCGAATGGAGTTCGAACTCGCTTGATACGGTGTCGCGGTTCAGTACGACATACTGGGAAAAAAAAAAAAACTTTCACATCAAATAATCTTGGTTCCCCAAATGTTCGTCTGTCTGTATCATTAAAACCCCACTATTTTTTGTTCTGTTTCAACCAAGCTTTCAGGAATTGTTTGATTATTGACTGAAAAGGGTTTAAACTATTCAAGGATATCCAGTTCAAGCAGTTTTTTAGATGGTGGTCTCTTTCTCCCTCTCTCTGTGCTACGGGTGTCTTACTCACAATACTTACCCACTCTCTTGGTATTCGTTACGAAAAGCAGTCGGCCCTCATACTCTCTAAATACACTTAAACCCTTTCTGTTGTCGATCTTAGAGGGAATACAGTTCATCTCAACACTCCAATAAAAAAAGGCTTAGAAATCTAATTTCATTTAATTTAGTTTTATATTGCTAAGGAAAATAATAAAAGTAAATATTCAAAATATTTATTAATTTTTCGGAGTTTTCGAGTGGACCCGAGATCTAACGAACCCAATGTCATCTTCTGTACGCCACACTCAATGTAAACAAAATAGTAATCAGTTTAAAAAAAAACAAACAAAAAAACAAAAAAAAACAAATGAAACATCCTTTGAATTCAAGTAATTATCCCAATCTTTGCTAAAAGCGATTCTCCGTTCATGTTCTAAGAATGACTCTAAACAAAAGAGGCACCAGTTCCGGAGTTCGGAAAATGTGGTGTATTCCTTCAGGTTTGTTATTCGTGGTCGTAGTAGTGATTATCAGTGAATTGTTGTTGGTGCTGTCGGGAATTTTGATTTTTGCATTTGGTTCCTTTTTCTTCTTCTAACCCCATTCACTTTTTGTCTTCTTTTTGTTTGTCGAGGGTGTAAAAGGAATTAAGGACGGAAGGAAAGAGGCAAGTATACCTTTAAAGTCAAAACTTTATTTTGTGACTTACGACTATTCTGTGGTATGAAGTGGTTTCCTGAACCAGTAGAAATAGTCGCGTTTCTCAGACAAGGTGTTGAAATATATTAGACTCATTTTCAGTGAGTTATAAGTTTGAAGTTCATCGTATGTCCAATAGGTGTGTTCAATGAAGTATGTTTAGCAGAGGCGGTTACTAGCAAGAAACACAGCAGACTACTAGGCCCCAGAACCCATTCAGCACGTGCGCTGACAACTAGCAGCCAAGAGAAAAGAGGTCCGTCTAGTAACAGTGGTGAATGCTTACTCTTTGGCGTCAGGAAGCCCATCTTTTCCGGCATGCGGGAATCTCGTTTCCAGTCTGAGGCCTCTTTGGAAACTGCTACTTTTTAAATTTCTTTATTTTATTTCTTTATTTTATTTTTTTTAAATCTCCACGGTTTATGTAAACAGGATTTGGGCATTAAATAACCCACAATCATTATATGCCATGAAACATATTATATGCCATGAAACACAACAAAGCAGACTGAACCAAACATCTACGGCCATTATTTTTCATAATAATCATTTTATAATCAGTATGTAATTTTGGGTAAATATTTCTAGTCTGACTTTTTTTTAGATATGGACAATTATCTAAAGCTGTAATAAAAACGATTCTACGTACTTTATTGTTTAAAATAATAATGACTATCTTACAACCCGTATGGGTACCTACTGCTCGTTTAGTTTGATGGTTTGGTTCGTTTTGGTTTCTTCGTTTAATGGCATATCAACCTTTGTGAGTAATTTAATGCCAAATCTATTATTTCAGAAAAACAGGTGTGGTACTTTTTAACCCATCACTGTTTTAAGAGAGTTCATACCTATACCAAGAGTATTAGACTGAAAGTGAAGATAATGGGCTCGACTTGAGTTCGAAGTTGCTATCTACGATGTCTCAGTCCAGCTCGTTAACCAATTCACAACGGAGATTCTGATAGTTTAGTTTGAATGATATCACAATAACTAAATAAATGTTACAAAAATTATCATGCTTGTATCTATTATATATGTGTATATAAACTGTCATTGCGATATTTTTATAAGAACAAGACATCTAATAATAAAAAAGAACTATTTCAAAGAATAAATCATTTTGAAACTGTTCGGTGTGGGCTTATGTTACGTTGATATTACTTTGGTTGCGTTGGTATTACGTTGGTTGTGTTGGTATTTCGTTGGTAGCGTTGGTATTACGTTGGTTATGTTGGCGTTAGATATCTGATTCCATATTTTGGTTATATTATATTTTACCCCCACGTTGTCTGGTCGGTGGAATGCCATGCCTAAGAAAGTCCCAAAAAGAATTATAGAAAAAAAAGACAGCAGCAGATAAGAGACGAAGACGTTTCTTTTATACTTTCGTTTATTTACTAGGTTCAACAACCATTCCGCGGATGAGGGAGTTTTTCCTGAATACATTGAAATGGTTGAATCCCCCAGTTAAGGTGTCAAAAATACGTTAATTCGTTTCATGTATGTAGGTATCCGCATTTGGTATTTCGTGGCTTCCATAAGGGTTAGTTTTCTTTTGGAAGTTTGTCAAAGTCCGGTAAGAGTTAGTTTATAGTTCATTTGTGGGTCTTGTATATTTCAGTATAATGCTGACCGAGAGAGAGCTGCTACTGGGTGAAAGGGCCTAACCAATGCTACGTCCAAAGACGTATGCATGGTGCCCAGAGACGCCAGCACGAGGTTATCAATCCGCTGGTCACAGCCTGAAAGAGAAAGATAATATTGTCCCCTTTGTCAAGAGGATGACTTTTCTCTTTTACGCATGCGTCATCCCTTTTTCCTGACAGGGACTTCTGGGAGTTTCTGCAAATTTAATAGTTTTCTTTTTATTTATTTATTTATTCTTTTTTTATTTATTTAATTTTTCATTTATTTATTTGTTTCCTAAAAAACTGACTGATGTTATAGTAAAATATATCAAATCTCTTCTGATTCACCCACTTAACTACTAAAACACAAAATACAGACCGACAGACATTGACATTGCTGAATAAAATAACATCTACCGGATGTTGGACCCAACAATGGCCGGTGTCCAACTGAGAAAATCATGGCTTCTGCGCATAGGCTCCATGCATAGTCTATTCAAAATCCCCAGAAAATTCTGTCATAAAAAAAAGTCTATTTTTCAACCAATCATTTTTTTCCACAAGTAGTGTTTTTTGGAGCCAGTGTTTGAAGTCGGGAATATATAAATAGGGCAAGCGGAGGTCATACGAGCAGTTGAATCCTCAGCCGTCGCTGAGAGCGTCACCCGACAACACTGTCAGACCAGATCAAAGCGACCGTTTGCCGCCAACCAGATAACCGCTCGTCAGCCGGCTAGATATTCCATTCGCTTGTTTATTTTATTTATTCAATAAACGAAATAAACTAAATCTTCTTGTCAGTCTTATTTTTCTTGCGATCACACGCTTGTATATAACACTGATAATTTTGTGATCTATTTGTTCTTACTGGACGTCATTTTTCTGTGAATTAGTATTTAATTGTTAACTCCATCAAATTGAGAAAATTAACTCACTAGAAAGAGAACTCTTCGTTCCTCCTTTCCATAAATATCAATAAAAACGTATTGAGCCATTCTTACAACGTGAATACAACGGTTCAACGGGTTGTCTTGTACTTACTATTTTCATCCATAGCTTTTTCAAGGATTCAGAAAAATCACTAATCCGGTACATCTACCTTACCGAAATTTATCAGTCACAGTTATTTGAATTGATAAATAGAGAATAACACAGAAAGAAAGAAATATTTAATTTATGTTGACAATCATTTATATAATATATGTGTATTTTTTTCTTCAATTTACCAGTAAATAAAATATCGATACAGCTGACAGTTACTTTTCGCTTGCCAGATTTTGTAAAAACCTTTATTTCGAATGTAAACAAATAGCACTGGCCAAACTAGTTTGACTGTTTAAAATCAAATTTTATTCAATTCTTACGAAATTATATATATATATATATATATATATATATATATATATATATATATAAAGTTTTCGCAAGAAATAGATAGATAGATAGATAGATAGATAGATCACAGGAAAAGGGCAATCATTATTTTTGCGACATTATATTGTAAAAATGAGATTTATTTTTTTTAAATTCCGCCGTATTCGTTATGTATTACAGTATATAAATAATTAATAAATCATTTCTGATGGTTTGTGGTTTGTTTGTTTGACTGGTTGTTGTTTCATAGCATATCAACAGTCGTGGGTTATGTAAAGCCAAATTATGTTTATATATACATATATATGTATTTATATACATATATATGATTCGCTTATGAATCATATATATATATATATATATATATATATATATATGGAGAAAAATTGATAAACAACGTGATCTGATAATGGAATTATTATTATGAAAAACCGAAACGTTAAAACGTCAACTTTTTGATTTTTCTCCATATTGTCCGATTCTTTTCGTTTATTTACTTCCATATATATATATATATATATATAATTTTTTATCCATAAGATCTGAAGAAGTCCTGTTAATTTTTTTTTTGTCTTTTTGATTTATACCAAAAACCCATAACAGGATGGAAATAAATTTATCATCCTAATGTGACCTGTTTTTGTTTTTTCTAAAAGAAATTTTTGCTCTGTAATGTTCACTGTTGAATTTTTATTTATTTATTTATTTTTTGTCCTGGATCAGTATTTTTAATCCAGGATCAGTACGAGTAAATAAATAAATAAATAAATAAAATTCGCACACTTTTGACTGACAAAAACTGCAAAACAAAATGATCTCACTGGCACGTTAGGATAGTGAGTTCGATTCTCACTTGGAGTGAAATAGGTTTATTTATTTCTGTTCTGTTTGTAGCCCTTTCTAAATATCAATGTTCTGTTAACTGGGGCTGTAGAATACGCCGACTGTACCTCTGCAGGCGGATGGTAAGAACCCCACAACTAATAACAACGAATGTCCTACTTACGACAATTAACTGCATCTGACGGTGAGGCTGGAGTTATCGAATACCCCTTCATGGCCATTACTCGCTGGTTCACTCTGTCTCAGGAGTGGCAGTAATTGTTAGGGTCTCATGCACGGGTCAAACAGAACTGTTCAATCATATACTAGGGATTATAATCATTAGTTATTTAAAAACCATACACCTGTGTGCAAATTATTTGTATTGCATAGGAATACTTGATAAATAGAATTACTAATGTTAAATAGTAATACTAGAAATCATTTAACTGTATGCAAACAAACGAGCCCGAACTCGTTCAAAATTTAAGTAACTTAGTAATGATACGCTTATATATATATATATATATATATATATATATATATATATATATATATATATATATATATATATATACATATATATATATATAGTATTATTAGTATTGGATATATATATATATATATATATATATATATATATATATATATATATATATATATATATATATATATATATTATTCGGTCCAGTTAAACCGGAGTTGGGAGTAATTCCATCAGGACAAAAAATAAATAAATAAATAAAAATTCAACAGTGAACATTACAGAGCAAAAATTTCTTTAAGAAAAAACAAAAACCGGTCACATTAGGATGATAAATTTATTTCCATCCTGTTATGGGTTTTTGGTATAAATCAAAAAGACAAAAAAAATTATATATATATATATATATATATATATATATATATATATATATATATATGGAAGTAAATAAACGAAAAGAATCAGACAATATGGAGAAAAATCGAAAAGTTGACGTTTTAACGTTTCGGTTTTTCATAATAATAATTCCATTATCAGATCACGTTGTTTATCAATTTTTCTCCATATATATATATATATATATATATATATATGATTCATAAGCGAATCATATATATGTATATAAATACATATATATGTATATATAAACATAATTTGGCTTTACATAACCCACGACTGTTGATATGCTATGAAACAACAACCAGTCAAACAAACAAACCACAAACCATCAGAAATGATTTATTAATTATTTATATACTGTAATACATAACGAATACGGCGGAATTTAAAAAAAATAAATCTCATTTTTACAATATAATGTCGCAAAAATAATGATTGCCCTTTTCCAGTGATCTATCTATCTATCTATCTATTTCTTGCGAAAACTTTATATATATATATATATATATATATAATTTCGTAAGAATTGAATAAAATTTGATTTTAAACAGTCAAACTAGTTTGGCCAGTGCTATTTGTTTACATTCGAAATAAAGGTTTTTACAAAATCTGGCAAGCGAAAAGTAACTGTCAGCTGTATCGATATTTTATTTACTGGTAAATTGAAGAAAAAATTACACATATATATATAAATGATTGTCAACATAAACTAAATATTTCTTTCTTTCTGTGTTATTCTCTATTTATCAATTCAAATAACTGTGACTGATAAATAAAAAAGCCCCCCCCTAAAAGCATTGTAATTTAATCTATATAAATTTTTAATGAGTTCATTAACTGAAACTCATGGTCAGTAATTTTGATTTTAAATATTGTTTATAAAAATATCTTTACGTAAAAACATAGCAAACTATAATTTATTTTAAACAATTTCTTTTTTTAGAAAATACTTTTTTTTTAGATATATAGATTTTAGAGAAAATTTAAGATTGCTATAAAGAATGTAGTTTCGCAAGACTTGATTTATTTCGTTTCGGTTCTTCGTTCCGCTATTTCCAGTTTGACTTTTATATATCCCGCTCGCAGCCTATTGGTTGATAAGGCGGCAGTTCAAATTAAACGGCCGACCCACGTTTCTGTTATGTTTTTGAAAATCCAGCAGCCGTTTACGAAACCTCAAGTGAAATAGTTCTAGCCACCTGAATTAGTTAGCTTTATATACATATAAAGTAATTAAGAAAGAAAGGCAGAGTTTATGAAAGGACTGCATATTTTTCTTTCTTTGTGAAAAAGAAAAATATTTGCAAATTTATTCTGAAGGAAGATGGACCCGATTTTACCTGATAGTCCACATCGACGAAAGTCGAATCGAAAATCTTGGATTGATCAATCACCTATCGATCCCACGACAGATATTGCTCGGGAGGAAACCCTTTTATTAACCCACTTTACCAAGAAGCCTACAATTTGTTTCGGTAAGGTTAAGGTTGGCAAAACCCTCAACAGAAAACTGTACGTATCGAACCCCCATGATTACGACCAGTGTGTCTTGATTGAAAAGTTTCCTCATGACATGGGTTTCACGGTTGATCAAATTGAATTTGTTGTCCCGGGTGAATCTACAATGTCTTTAAATATCGCTTGGACACCTGAGAATGAAGGGGGGTGCCGACAAATGGTCAGTTTTCTTGTGGATGATTCTTACAGACTCCAAACTGTCCTTTATGGAACGGCAGAAGTTCCGAGACAGAAGAAAGTTGCTGTGAGTAAAACGTTTTTCTTGATGCATTTTTGAAATTTTATTTGCCATTTTAATAAGTTAAAACTAAAACAATTTTAAAGAAAATGCTTGGTGTTATTATTCTCATAAATAATATAAAAAGTTGAAATTCGATAAAATATATCGATGTAAAATTATAGAAAAATGTATTTTTCTGATTGAGTTTGTTTTGTTTGAAAATGACATTTTTCTTTTTACCTTTGAGGAAAACGAACTTTTTTAAAACAAGTGGCTCTAAAGTGGGGGTTTGATTTACAATATATTTTAACACTAAACTGGACCCTGATTTTGTAGCTATCTTTATCATAGTCAATGTTCAATTTATAACGTAAATAGAAAGTGGAACTTGAATAACTGTTTTTGTGCATACCAGTCGACATTGTGAATTAATTCAAGTTTATCACAGTTGCCGGGCTAGTGATGTCCGTTATCATAAACTCTTGACAAAGTCTTTTCGCAATATTTCAAGTTTTTAATTTTTAAATTTAGACAAAGGGTATGAAAAACAAAGTCAATACATTTTTTTTTCCCCAGTTAATTTAGAAGTTTTTAAAACCTAGTTAAAAATTTTTGTTCTTAAAATATACTTAGCTGCAGTTTTTTTTTTTTTTTTTTTTTTTTTAAAGATTTAAATTTTCGACTTAAATTATTTAAAAGCTTTCCATATATATATATATATATGAAAATTAGGGGGGGGCAGTAAGAAAAACAAGGTCTTCAGCGGATTTTTTTTTTTTTTTTTTCATTATTTCAAAATTTTTAATATAAATAAAATCATCATAGAAAGACTGTGTGTGTGTGTGTGTATATATATATATATATATATATATATATATATATATGTGTGTGTGTGTGTTTACTTCAAGTTAACCTGCAATTTAACTTCCTCCATATCAAGGATTGATAAATCAACATTTAATCAAAATATGCAAATAAAGTAATCTGAAATTGATACCCAATAACTGTTTTACCTGGTTAAGTTTTTAAAATTAAACAACTTCAAAATATTCAATGGACTTGATTAATTTTTTTTATTTTATTTTGTACTAATGCTAAAATCATTTTAATTTTCTTCTAAAATCTCTGCTGATAAATGAATCTTAAATATTCAAAATGTGTTCTATTTTTGTGTTAAAACACGAGGTGTTCACTCAGCCATGATAAATAAAACGAATCCAACATTTTCAAAGTGGATAAACATTTACTTTTAAAATTGAAACTCTTGTTTGTCGTCTTATTTCGTTTTTTTAAAGCAAGTCAATGAAATTTTAAACAACTTTAAAACGATCAATTGAATTTATCTTTAAGATGCCTAATTTTTTTTTTTTTAATAATTGTTAACGGTAACTTGAATTAAAAAGTAATTTAAATTTTTATATTTATTTATTCATACTCGACTCGATTGAGTTATTTATTATATATATATATATATATATATATATATATATATATTAAATGTGGCAATTATAATAGACAGGTAAAAAAAAAAAAAAACCTTTAAAAAAAAAATTATAACTAAGTTCTATCAATTTTTTAATATCATCATATTTTTTTTTAAATTAGAAAAATATGAAATATACATTTTAAGTGAAGGAGTCTTTCCAATATAATAACATTTGAATTAAAAAAAGAATTCTTGACATTTTTCATATATATATATATATATATATATATATATATATATATATATATACTTACTTTCTTTAAGAAAAACAACAAAACCGGTCACAATTTTTTTTTTTTTTTTTTTTTTTTTTTTTTTTTTTTTTTTTTTTTTTTTTTGTAATTTTAATAAAATTTTTCTTCTCTAAAAATATATTGATGTTTCAATGCCATAATAATTTCTTAAATTTGCTTATAAATTTCATGCACTAAAAATGTAAAACTATTTAGCTATAGAGTTAAAAGTATTTAAAAATTGTGAATGTAAAAATAGGAAATAATGAACTGAACTTTTAAGGTATTTTTAAACTTAGAAAAAAAAAATTGTCCAACGATAACATTAATTGGAAGTCAGAAGAAATTAGTTGCAGTTTTTTTTTTATTTTGAAAATTATCGATTCCTATCTAGAATAGCCCAACCATTAAAAATTTCCCTACGTTTTGCAGTGTCATATATATATATATATATTACTGCCATGGACCTTTCGTTTTGTAAGAAATTACTACCTCTGTTTGAAAAAAAAAAATGTCAAAAACCTAGGGATTTATCCGATTTTAATGAAATTTTCAGTGTCCATTTATTAATGAATAAATTTTAGAATGTATTAACAAATACATTATAAAATTTATTCATTCATTATAAAAAAATAAAAAACGTTTTTCATGGTCACTTCACTTTACCCCGTCTTGTGTGTGGTGGTATTAATTTGGTTGGTATTAATTTGGTTGGGATTTATTATAAATCCTTAAAAGATTAATCTGCAAGTGAGCATTAAATATATATGTAAACACACAATTTTCAAAATTTTTATTTAGAGCTTTTAATACTATGATGCAATTTTCTTTTCGATTATTAGGGAAATAATTGTCAGTATTTTTTTAAATGGTGGTGGTGGTGGGCTTAGATTTGCATTTGATTTTGAAAGTAATTTTCTTCAATCACAATCTAAATGTTATTGAATAAAGAACATTTTCACTAACTGATAAATATAAATATTCATATTTACCAACCCCTCCGCTCGGGCAGGATATGACACAAGGTCAATTTTTTAAGCGAAGTTTAACAGGTTTGAATTCAGTTTTCCTTCTCCTAGACTAGTTGCCTCACCAAGGCTGAAGAACCTAGCCTGCCCTACTATTTACCTGTAGCTGGAGGGAGACTAATTGGATTCATACCTTTTCCAAGGGTATTAGTGCTATGTGAAATGTAATCAGCCTCGTCCAGGATTTGAACTCGTATAAATATTAAAGCAAAAAAATGGGACCTTTTTTAAATTTGATTTATAAAGACTTTCATCAGGTCGTGTGAGTTATTAACACAAAAGACGTCCTGTACCCTCTGAAGACCTTTGTTTTTTCCTCTCTATGCGCACCCACACGTGTGGTGCTTACATTTGATCTGCAGACCATGAAAAAAAAGAGTAAGTTTCAGTTTTCTGCCCTCTTCCACATAAAGTCCTTAAAATTGTATATTGGCAATCTGACATAAATCAATACCTTAGTTGTAGGAAAGTTTAAAGTAATTTTGCAGCGAGTTGTTTACACTTCTATATAATCTTTTTATACATTTAAAACCAAATCTACAGAAATTTTTATAGTTGGGCTATTCTGGACAAACATCAAATTATCTTACACGCATATATATATATTGACAAGTGATCCAAATAGGAAGGGGAGATTTATTTATCCATTATTTTCTTACACACACACACATACGTATATATATATATATATATATATATGTGTGTGTGTGTGTGTGTAAATTACGTCTACCACATAAGTTTTTATTTATTGCGTGTTTTATAAATCCCATAAGGTTAACAAATTTATCGAAAAAAGGTAGATGAAAAATAAAACTAATTTTAGAGCATTTAAAATTAATTTAGCAAACTTTTTATTTTAAAATTGAGGATGAAAAGATAGTTTTTATTTTTTAACAGTAACACATTTAAGTAAAACTATTTAAAAAAAAAACAACAAAAAAACAAAAAAAAACAAATGACTCTTATCTCTGTCCCTTAATCGTTGCTACATTTGAATACAAACCTCCTATACTAAATGTAGACCAATCGACTGGGGATGTAGAATGTGCAGACTGCATCTCAGCAGAGTGGTAACACTACCCCCCCCCGTCAACGAGTGTCCTGTATATGACGCTCGACCATCTGATGGTGAGGTTCCAGTCCTTGAAGCATTGAAGAATGTGGCGTACCCCATTATTTTCATTACTCAGAGGTCTACTCTGACCCGGAGTGGTAGTTGTTAGTCCCAACTAGGTCAAATAGAATTGTTTAATTATTTACAACACTTGAACCCTTTAACTGTGTGCAAACAAATAATTTGTTAAATTGAATTATTAGTAATAGATAGCTATACTTGAAACCATTTAGTGTCCTGAGTGTGACATAAAACTGCATTTAATGGAGTTTGGAGAATGTCAAGTACTCCTTCATTACCATTACTTTCAGGTCAACTCTGACCTGGAGTGGTAGTACCTGTTCCCAAATAGAACTGTTCAATCTCCTACTAGAGAAATAGTTTAAATGGTTTCAATATTTGCTATGTGCAAACAATAAGTAGCAATGCTTCAAACCACTTAAAAATGTGTGCAAACAAATGGTTGATATTAAATAGAATTATTAGTGTTAGATAGGAATACTTGAAACCATTGAACTCTGGACAAATGAGCTCTGGATCGTTTTAAAATAATATTACCAGCAAACTATTTTCTTAGAAATGGTGTGAACAGGATTTGACATTAAATAACCCACAGTGTTTTATATGCCGTAAAACACTACTAACCGATATTCCATGTAGCAAGTATTATGGGACCAAATTAATATTAACCGAGAGATATAACAGTCAATTAGGACATCTGATTTAAAATACTGTCTCATAATAGTGGTTACATTTGTGTATAAATTTCATACCCTTTATGTAGTAATTTACTAGGTTTTTTTGCTTAGATGTGGCACAAGGCCCTCTGAATAGGGCACCTAATGGGATTCGAACCACATAAAAGCTGTTGTTTCCTTATAAAATTATTTTAAACACCGTCAGCAGTCACTTATCAAAAATTGTAAAGATAAATGTCATAACAAAAACTGTCGACTTCTAAAACTGTTTTCTTTCTATTTCTGTCAACTGAACAACGGGTAACTTTGAATTTGAAAACTTAGTTTTTAAAAAGTTTTGTTTGCGCTTTACTAGACTCCAATTCGGTTTTATTTTTCTTGGCTCATATTTCATGTGGGAGCGGTTATTGTTTAAGTTCGTTTTGATCGTTGAAGTATTTCAAAATAGAAAGTGGAAGTAGTAAAGATTTACTGAGCAGATTTTTTAAAATTTTCTCTGAAAATAAATTTGGCATTATTATACACATGCACTCTGTGGGTGGTTCTAATTTGATCTTATTAGAACTGGTAGAGTTGAATAAGGTAGTTTAAAATTATTTAGAAAGTGAATGAGGATTCGTTCAAACTTACTTGAAAATAATTTATTTTTGCTTAAGCCCTTGATTTATGGTGTTTTCTTTAATAATAAAAAAAAAAAAAAAAAGTCCAAATAAAAATGGCTGTTTTGGAAATGGGTAATCATTCTACAATGAATTAGAATGGGGAAAATGAACCCAATTTATAAAAAAAATATTTTTTATTTTTTTTTTTTTATTCAGGAAAAAAAATTGTGGCAAATTTAAGGCTCTAAAATTAATTCAGATCGCAAATCCAATTTTAGTTTAAAAAAAAAATTTTTCTTTCTTTAAGGAGCAAAATGAAACTTAATAATTTTTTGACAATTCAACATTTTTCAAATTATTTGAAATAACAAATTTAAAGTTCTGGGGTTTGGGTTGCGAAATCAAGATTACTTCCCTTTATCATTCATCAACAGCCAATTTTATTTGGTTTTCAACGTATTTTTGTTACGTAGTTTTATTTTTTTTTAAAATCAAGAATCAAGAGCTTAAGCAAAAACAAGTTTGTTTTTTTAAAAAGTTATTACAAATTACATTTATTTTCTTCTGAATAATTTTAGACTACCTTATTCAACTCTACCCCTTAATCTCATCGCATTTAATTTTTTTTAATTTAAATAAGATTTTTCAAGGACAAATATATTTTACATTTTATAAGTTGAGGAAGGGTTGCTTTCACATTCTGTTTCAATGTAGAATAAAATGATCCACCATTTCTGGAACAAGTGTTTTCAAAGAAAAAAAAAAGATCCTTTCTCTGAAGTAGGAAAAAAAATTAAATTTGACTCCTGGAAATGGGTGATCATTCGACATTGAATTAAAATCTGAAAGGGAACCCTCTATAAAATGTAAAATAATCTCTCTCTCCTCCCACCTGAAAAATGAAATTTTTTTAAAAATTGCAAGTTTGAGGTTCACATTTGTTCTAATCACCACCACCCCCTCGCAAGTAAAATGACTAGAAAATTTTTCCTGTATACTTGAACATGTTCACATATAGAAATCTACTCTAATTTTACTCAAAACTTAAATAATTGAATACCGAACCCTGACTTGGTGTTCTGCCTGGCAGATGTTTTTGTATAGCTTGACTCTACTCTGAACAAAGGTAAAGCTCCCTTCAAAAGAGGGTGTTCTGGGTATGACACTAAACTACATCTGATGGTGAGGCTCCAGTTCTGGTGATCTGAGGAGTATGGAGTATTCTTTCATTGCCATTACTCACAAAGTGATAGTACTCAGTCCCATCTATGAGTCAGATAGATCTGCTTAAAAATTATTTGTATTAGATAGGAGTACTTGATGCCATATAACTGTAAATTATTTGTATTTACAATTGTTACCAGAGTTAGTTCCTAATCTAATGGGATTAGCAGGTACTATTTCGTTTACTATTATAGAACACAAGAAGATTTGATTGATTTTGTTTGTATGTGTAGTAGTTATCGTGTTCATTGGTCATTATTTTGGGTTTAAGTATCTGACACATTTGTTCTTCTTACCTCATTTGTCTTTGTCTGTGAAGGCTGCAAGAGAATCACGGGAGGAAGGAAAGAGACAAAGATACCTTTTTTTAACTCAACCCTTTAATTTAAGGCTTAAGGACTATTCTGTAGGTGAGTCAATTCTTCCTGAAACCAGTAAATACAGTCACATCTCCTAGACAAGATGTTAAAATATATTAGCGTCATTTTTGGTGGGTGGTGAGTTTAAGGTCAGTAGTTATGTCCAGTAGGTGTTTTTCAGAGATTTTCAGCAGTTGTGGTTTACTAGCAGCAGATGCAGCTTGTTGTAAAGCCTAGGGACTTGGCAAACAGGTGTGCTGCCTTGCCAGCAGCCGAGTGAAAGAGTGTCCTTCCAGTACTAGTGGTGAAAGCTGAAGTGACCACAGATTTCTCTTTGATGCCAGTAAGTCAGTCTTTTAGGCATGTACGGATTTCACTTCCTGTCTGAGCTTTTGGGAACTGCTACATTTTTTAATTTAGTTTTTTCTTTTCTAATCCCCATACTAGAAACCATTTTACTGTATACAAATGAATGGGTGATGTTGAATATTATTACTGGTGTTAGCAACACTTGAAACCATTTAATGTTTTGGGTATTATATTTAACGCCATCTGATGATGAGGCTCCAGTCTTGGAGTTTAGAGATTGTGAAGGACCTCTTAATTACCATTACTCTCAGGTCCACTCTGATCCAAAGTGGTTATACCTGTTAGGGTCCTGTCTTTGGGTCAAATAGAACTATTCAATCTTTTACTAGGTATTACTAATATTTGATGACATTATTAGTGTTAGATAGCATTACTTGATACCATTTAACTCTGTGCAAACAAATGATTGGTTTGGTTTCTTTGTTTAATGGCATATCAATCTTTGTAGGTTATTTAATGCCAAAGCAATTCTCTGAGAAGAACAGTAGTGGTACTATTTAACCCATAGCTGGGAGGATAAGGGGGTTCATACCTTTCCCAAGGGTATTTGCCCAAAAGTGAATGTAACAGTGCGACTGGAATATGAACTCGCTTACTACAATTCCACAGTCCATCGCTTTAACCGTTACGCCACGAGGACACCCCGCAAACAAATGAGTGACTTGTTTAAATATGTCATGTACAAATTATTCACTAGAAAATTATATGAAAACAGGATTTGACCTTAAATAACCCATAAGAGTTGATATTTCATTAAACCAAATATTAATGTACAATGAATGCAATTTTCTAACCCAAGACCAAAATTCAGTCTAGCTGGGTTGACATACTTTTAAGAATCCACTAACCTAAAAATAAAAAGGATTTAAATTTTTATTTTTTATAAGAATATAAGCAGTGTTCCTTAAAGTTAATTAATTTGTATTGGAACTTTTTTCTATGCAATAAAAATGAAACGAATCTGTGTCTTATTTTTCAAATGTCTGACTTTTAAATGGTCTATATTGACATCTTGGAATTAATAAAATTCTCACAGGGTGAATAAAAGTGTTGGGGTTCAGTGTGAATATACAAATCCCTTTATTAGAGAAGAAAAATTGCTGAATTATGTAGACTAGTAGCCAGATGTCGTGCACCTAGCTGAATGTTCGCATGGCTACTAATCACGTCTTCGTCACATACCACTCCTTCAGGACATCTGGGCCATTTCAAAGAAATTAACAATTTTAAAGTGAAAATTTAAACACTTAAAAAAGATATTGAAATGATTTCCAATCTTGAAGTAAAGTCTATGTACATATTTAAAGGAATTGGATATTACCGGATGAATGAAAAAGAAATATCCCAAGTGTTGTGCAACTGTTGAGCTCATTTTACTGGCATTTCCAAAGTTATATATGGTGGAACTTTTGTTGAATTATCATATTTACCAACCCTTCCACTTGGGCAAGATATGACACAAGGTCAATTTTTAAGCGGAGTTTAACAGGTTTGAATTCAGTTTTCCTTCTAGACTACTTGCCTCACCAAGGCTGAAGAACAGTCTGCCCTACTATTTACCCATAATTGGAGGGAGAGTTATTGGATTCATACCTTTCCCAAGGGTATAAGTGCTATGTGAAATGCAATCCGCTTCGTCCAGGATTTGAATTCGTGTTGCTGTATCCATTTCCTATGACGATATCCATTACACCACAGGCACCTCCAAAACCTGCCAGTCAGAAGAACAAAGACGGTGAAAAGTGAGCAATTGGTTAATGGTTTGGTTTCTTTGTTTAATGGCATATCAACTCTTTTTAGGTTATTTAATGTCAAAGCCATTCTCCTAGAAGAACAGTAGTGGTACTATTTAACCCATAGCTGGGAGGATAAGGGGGTTCATACCTTTCCCAAGGGTATTAGTCCGAAAGTGAACGTAATAGCGCGACTGCAATTGGTTAAGAAGTTAATTGCATAAAGTCAAACATGGTCAATCATTAACAGCTGAGTTTCTTAAACCTTATACACCCCCCCCCCCCGTAACTAAATTTATTTTCCATTCACCAGCAAATAAATCAAAGTTGAATTATGTGTCTTATATATTAAGCAAACAGAGAAACCGTTTGAACATAGAATGTGGGGATTTGTGGTTCTCTCAAGAACCGGTTCTCATATTCATGATTTCCACACGGCCCACCAAACTTATCCCATTAAAAAATAATTGAAGAATTAAAGATGTTCGGTTTTATAGTTTACTGATTCTTTTCTCATGTCATCATCATCATCATGGATCTCCCTGACCCTCTCCCACTACTACTCTCTCTCGTCCATCACTCCCGGTAGGTCTTCGAGGCTACATCTTGTATTGGCACAGAGCTGTTATACGTAGGTCCTAGTTGGACGTCCCGCCTTTGCTCATCCATGCGATGGTGTCCACATGAGTATGTTACTTATGAGTTCATCTCTACTTCTCCAGCAGTGTCCCACATATCTGGTTCTTCTAATTTGAATAGTTTTTATAATGGTAAGTGGCTGTACAGCTTCTGCTTTGTGGGGTGCTGCCTCCAGGACTTGTTTAATATTACTCACAGCATTCTTGTGTAGTTGTTGAAAGGAAATTAGTTCAATGGAAAAGTCAGCATAGAAAGATTGTGTAACTCTCTCCTCATGTCGAAACCTTTAACTCAAAGGTAATAAAGTTTCGTACCTGAACCAATTTCATAAAGTTTCATGTTTTTAGATTCCCTATGTCTATTTCACACATCTGTATATCATGGGTATGTGACACCTCATCCTGAAGACATGTCCTGCCCAGCATAACTGGGACTTCAATATTGATAAAGCCAGTAGAATTGTTCGTTGAATTGTATATGGAGACAAGTGACCCACAACTCTGAGCTCTATTGGAGGGTGGCAAACATAAAGTGCTCATATATATATTAAAATGAGTAGGTCCACAAAGAGATATTTTTTAAATTTATTTTGTTATCAAACTTTTTTACCATAACCAAATGCACTACAATTATAAATCAGATGAAAAAATATTAAAAACAGTGATTCATAGAAACATACTCCCCACTGATCCTAATAAAGATAAAACTTATTATATATCATAATAAATTTAAAACCTCCAACTTGGTCATTAAGAATAATTCCTCTCCCTCAATTGGGGTTTTGCAAAAAACTAACGTTATATATCAATTTAAATGTCCTTTAGGAGATTGTATCTCTAATAATAATATATATGTTGGTTTAACCTCAACTACCCTATCGAGGAGACTTGCAATGCACCTTTCTGATACAAGTTCCATAGCACAGCATTTAAAAAAAACATTCATGCCCAACAACAGAATTGCAAAAAATTCTCACCAACAACACAACAATATTAGAACATCAAAATAACAAATAAAAACTAGATTCTTGAAGCACTACATATTAGAAACATGCAACCCACACTTGAATGAGTTAATTTCCAAACCAGTGCTAATGTACTTAAATGTCTTTAGCTACCGACACTATTTATAGAAACTCATTTAAAAGCAAACGCTATACACTCCAACGGTAAAGACGCTCTTACATAGTAGTAATGCAAAAACAAAAGTTACATCACTTTTGTTATAGATCCTCCCCTGATGATGGCCCAAAGTCGGGCAGAAACTACTTGGGATATATACAATTATGGAAAATACATCAATCAATTCCCGCCAAATACGATAAAAGAAATATGGCAATATGAACAGATCGACAAAAAAATATGTAGACAGAAAATGTCTTGTGTTCAACGAAATTTGTATTAATGAAATGTTGCATATATATATATATATATATATATATATATATATATATATAAAATTAAACTTGATGACCCAAACACTTTTTTTTTAATTTTTTTTTTTTTATTATTAGCTACTGTACCAAGGTGTAAGGAGGGTGCTACTCCTTTCCTTGTATTCTTCACTTTACCCTTGATCCCTACCTTTATAATGCTGAGTGTTAAGCAAGGAGGCATCAAGTATCAGTTCTTGAGTCTGGTAGTATTGAGCCCCTATCTCCTGGTCAATTGGTGAACACTACCTACTAGCCAAAGAATATCCAATAGAAGATGACTTGGGAATGATTCTATTTGAAGTGTCTTACAAAATCCAGGAGTGCTTAATTAAGTAAATTAAGTTTCTCTTGGGTAAATTTCTATATAATTGAAAAAAACTTAATAAATTGTCATGTGGCTGTTAAAACAACTCTGTTTCATGATACAAAAATTTATTACTATTAATTTTTTCATAGCAGCCATAAAACAAATGAGATGGGCAAAGGAATTACTTGTGTCTATTAGATAGAAACTTTAACCCATGGTAGGTAAAATGGATAACCACAGACTTCGACATTTCCTCTTTACTAACCAAGCCCTACCCCAACAGGGCTGCTATCTCAGCTGCAACTTTCCAACTGACTGGAACTGTCTCCGTGTCTCAAATCTTCTTATTATTCTTTTAACTAATCTGTTAACGTGTAATCACTAAAACTTTCCAGTGACATGTCATAGCTAAATATCAGCTGACATCCACCAAAATGTTTATCTTTAATATTTCACTTACAGCTGATTTCAAAACAAAATTGTCAATTTCATGTTTTGACATGAGCTGATAATTGAATGCAAAATAAGGTCTACTTGTTTTGACTTTTCCAACTTGAACTTGCAACCAAGTCAATTTTTAGCTAGCACACAATTTATTGCTATAACCTCTGTAAAAGTTCTTCATTGTGTGTTGGCTATCTGATGAAGCTCATCTCTTTATTGGGGTTATTGAAGCTGAAATAAATTTATAATATCCAAATGATGGTTTGTTTTATAATCTCATGATGCCCTGTCAGCTGGGGTAAGTCTGTAGAATACATCAACTGCATCTTTGCGGAGTGGTAAGACCCCCCCCCCCACACACACACACTTAAGTGTCCTGGAATTGACACTAAACCATCTGATGGTGAGGCTCCAGTCTTGGACCTTTGGGAAATGTGGAGTACCCCTTCATTACCATTACTCCCAGGTCCTCTCTGACTCGGTAGTACTATTTACCCAACCCCTCCGCTCGGGCGGGATATGACACAAGGCCAATTTTTAAGCGGAGTTTAACAGGTTTGAAATCAGAGTTTTCCTTCTCCTAGACTAGTTGCCTCAACAAGGCTGAAGAACCTAGTCCGTCCTACTATTTACCCATAGCTGGAGGGAGAATAAGGGGGTTCATACCTTTCCCAAGGGTATTTGCCCGAAAGTGAACGTAATAGCGCGACTGGAGTACGAACTCGCGTACTACGATTCCGCAATTCATCGCTTTAACCATTACACCACGAGGACACCCAGACTCTCTGACTCGGTAGTGGTGGTACCTGGTAGGGTCCTACCTATGGTTCAAATAGAACTAGTGTCCTGGATACAACCCTAAACTACATCTGACGGTAAAGCTCCAGTCTTGGAGCCCTGGGAAATGTAGAGTACCCCTTCATTGCCATTACTCCCAGGTCCACTCTAACCTGGAATGGTAATACCTGTTAGGGTCTCATCTATGGGTCAAATAGAATAATTTAATCATTTTACTGAGTGCAAACAAATGACTGATTTGAATTGTTAGTGTCATATAGCAATATATGAAACTATTTAACTGTGTGCAAACAAATGAGCTCTGGCTTATTTAAAATGTTACCAACAAACCATTTACAAATCATGTTTTATTTCATATATGTATAAACAGGATATGGCATTAAATAACCTACAAGGGTTGATATGCCATTGTAACATAGCCAGATATGAATACGTGAAATAGACACATTCATACCGGTACGCAAAATGTTCATAATGTCCATATATAGATAACATAGGAATCCCGAAACACAAAACACTTACGACTTCTTGGTTCAGGTACGAAACTTTTTATTACCTTTTTTGAGTTTAAAAGTTTTTTGACATAAGGAGAGAGAGAGATACCAACTTTCTATGCTGACTTTTCCATCTGCCCTAAACCACGTACAATACCTGCCACTTCCGGTGCATGACGTCATTCATATCCCCTGGTCACACTTCTATCTGGGATTTTTATTTTGACATCTCTAAATGACACATCCTCCCCACGTGCATGTGAACACCTGCGCTCTTGTTTGCACCTAACTAACCCATGCACTGAGCCGAAAGGTTCTCAGCCTAACTAAACCCAAAGGCAAGATATAAAACAAAATCCGTCAGTCATTATATTTCACCATAAAACCCAACCAGCCAAGAATCATGATGTCTTATACAATGTAGACAAGTACTTGAATTAGTTTATAATAGATTCAAGAATTTAAAACTTTGAACATGACCAATTAAAGATTACTTTTGTCAGCTGAGCCAATTCTCTTGTAAGATTGATTTTAAAGGTATGCCAACCTGACAAGTTATTTTATACCATAAGGTTAGGGAATTGCATTCATGGTAAATTTATATTTACAATATTTGTGTGGTTGTTCCTAAAGTCATTTTTATCACAGTTACTTCAAATATTCCTATTAATACAAATAATTTTACACGCATTTCTATGGTTTGAAGTATTTTTATCTATCAGTAATAATGGTTTCAAGTAATCATTTCTATTCATCTAATAGTTATATAATTTCAAGTAACTCATAATAATCTTTAGTAAACAATTAGAGCTTCAAGTAACTATTCTTATTTCAGATAATTTAGTTACGTAGCATCAAGAATTCCTATTAAAAATAAAAAATTTTTAAGCAGAATCTATTTGACCTATAGATTAGACCCTAACAGATACTACCACTCTGATTAAGTGGTCTTGGGAGTAATAGCAATAAAGGGGTATTCCACATACCCTGGGACCTAGAACTGGAGGCCCCCACTACCAGATGCTGTTTAGTATCTTAGCTAGATCACTCTCCTCTCTCTTTTTTTTTTTTTTTTTTTTTTTTTTTTTTGTGGGGAAGAGGGTCTTACTCCTTCTGCATATTCTAAGCCCTGCTGTCAAGGCAACTTGAGTGAGTTGAGTTGAATGATGGTTATACGTGTCTCTTTTAGGCAACAACAGCATGAACTGAACAAAAAGCAATCTTATTTTCAAGCTGACATGTTTCAATAACAAATGTTTCCTTTGTGACATTTGTATTTATAACCTGTAACCCGAGGTCATATTTGCAAGCAGGCTCGACTTAAAAAAAAAAAACAGCAAAAACAATGCTTGCATTTGACATTGGTGCACAAAGAAAAGCCTGCCTTAGATAAAACATAAAACTTAGCTTTGATATTTAATTACTAGAAATCCCCAATTAATGCGCTTAATGCCCTAAAAAAATTCTGTGTTAATCAAGTCAGTCTGATCACATGAATTCTCTTCACTCTGCCCAGTAAGTGGAAGGGGAGGGGCTGTAAAATACACTGCTTCTCTGCAGAGGGGTAAGATGCTCCTCCCAACAAGTGTCCTGGATATAACACTAAACAATCTTGGGGTGAGGCTCCAGTAATGCTAGAGCTTTGGGGAATATGGAGTACCCCTTCATTATCATTGCTTTGAGGTTCACTCTGACCTGGAGTGGTAGCACCTGATAGGGTTCTATCTATGGGCCAAATAGAACTATTTGACATTTAAACTGAGTGCAAACAAATGACTTATGCTCAAATGAATTGTTTCAAATAGAACAGTTTCATCATTTAACTGTGTGCAAATAAATGATTAATAGTAAATAGAATTATTCATATTAGATGGAAATAAGTAAAACCATTTAACTGTGTACAAAAAAAATGGGCTCAGGCTCATTTAAAAATGTTATCTACAAAATGTGTTTAGAAATCATATTTAATATATATGTAAAAAAGGATTTGGTATTAAATAACCTATGATGGTTGATATGCCATAAAACCAAATTCTTCATTCTCTCTCACACCATCTGTTCCTATTGGTCATTGCTTTTTGAAGGTTTACTTGACTACATTCAGTGTCCACGCAGACCTTTGCTGGTCAGTTAACACTGGTTTGTCTCTTTTGTAGAAGTCCACTGGTGAACTTAAAACCTTCTGGAAATATTATTAATCCTGGTTTATTTTTTGCCTTGAGATTAGGGAATCCCATTCAGTGTACATTTATATTTAAGATTTTCTGTATTTTTTTTTTTTTTTTTTTTTTTTTTTTCTTGGAAGTTTTTTGCTCATGGTTAACTGGTTTCAAGTATTCCTTTCTAATACTAATAATTATATGGTTTTTAAGTAATTATTTGTATTTAATGATTTGTTTGCGCACAGTTTCAAGTGGCTTATAATAATCCTTGGTTAAAAAGAATTACTTTAATCCAAATAATTTAGTTATATGGCATCAAGTATTCCAATTGAATTCAAATAATCTTTAAACTGATTTATTTTGTTATATGATAGCCGAGGGATTTCGGTTCTTGCCTTTGAGTTTAGTTAGGCTGAGAACCTTTTGGCTCAGCACATGGGTTAGTTGGGTGCAACATTGAGGCAGGTGTTAACACAGGCGCGCTGGCAGATGGAGGTGTCACTCAGATGTCATAATAGTCAGACGAAACGGGGTGACAGGGTGCGGGTGACATCACGCACCGGAAGCGCGCGGAGGTTTTGTGAGAATCTGAAGAAGTTAGAGAGTCGAGTACTAGACGCCAAATGAAAAGGATCGACTTTTGGAGCTCGCAGACGCAAGGCGAACTTGTGCCCTATGGAGGCCGCTCGAGACGGGGGCCAAATGAATAAGACAGCATAGAAGATTGTGTCTCTCCTCCTTATGTCGAAACCTTTTAACTCAAAGTTAATAAAAAGGTTTCGTACCTGAACAAGACGTGTTTTCGAATTCCGAGATTCCTATGTTCTATCGTTATGAACATTATATGTCCATTTCGCACATGGCCATATTTGTGTATGTGGCTATGTAACAATTTGACCCGTAGGTAGGCCCCTGACAGGTACTACCACCCTGAGTGATTAGACCTGGGAGTAATTGCAATGAAGGAGTATTCCACTCACTTGAGATCTCCAGGATTGGAGCCTCACTACCAGATGCAATTAAGCGTCATGCATCAGACACCCCTTTTCTTTTGTGGAGCTCTTACCCACTCCTTGTCAGATACAGCTATCAAGGCACTAGTTGATCTTTAAGTCTTAAAAAAGTTGTAATACTCCAAAAATAACCTCTTTATTTCTCTGGAAAGTCTGACGATAGGAGCACAATAACACTGAAGAGTGAGTTTTCACAGAACACTTTTAGCTGGCTATGCCTTTATTACCAGCAATTATATAAAAAAAACCTGTATACCATGACTATTAGTGTGGAAGTATTGCTTTCTATTTATTTCCACAGCAACGGTTATAAAGAACACAACACCTTTCGATAGAGTAAGAATGTCATTCTGAAAGTAATGACTCCTATTTATTTACACTGAAACTACAACAGGTACAGGGAACACAATGACACCTTTTGATAGAGCAAGAACGTTGCTTTGAAAATAATGCCTCTTATTTATTTCCACAGAAACTGTTACAGATACAGGGAGTGCAATAACTATCAGGAATTTCTCAGCTAAAAACACTTCATTTTTTTTTTTCCCCACATATCTTAAATGAAAAATAACTTCTGAAAAGATTAAAAAATTGGTTGTGACGTGATATTTTTTATTTTTGAATTCGTTGTCCTTCAATAAGACCAAGCCCAATAAATATTTAATGTTTATAATCAAATCTTTCAGTGAAGCTTAGAATATGTTAATTGTATCTCTCTGCAGGGTGGTAAGCCTCTTCCTCACAATAAACAGAAACTGTCCTTGGTATGATACTAGCTTGCTGCTGATGGCAGACTTGAGGCCTTAAGGCTCCTAGTTTCGACTAGGCTACTCCGGGTGGGCGAGCTGCATTAGTGACTCCTTTGTAACCTACGTATGGCACTAGACCTTGCTGTCTAGTTCAAGCCATAACCCGGCATATGTGCCTGGACCTACATTTGGGTTCGTGAAACTACTTGGCTCATCAGGCTCACATTGCACCAAGTGAGTCGATAAGCAACATAGAGCAGCAGGGTTCGAGTCTCTGCTTGTTCCCGACCTCCCCTCCCCTTTATCCCTACTTTAATCGGCCTTCGGGCTTTTGACCTTGTGTCAAGCCTTGCCTGGTGGGAGACATTGGCAAATATCGACACTAGCCTGCTGCTGATGGAGGCTTCAGTCTTGGAGCCCTGAGTACAGAGTTATCTCTTCGTGTCCTTCAGTTACATTCATTTTTGGACTAATAGTCTTGGGTAAGGTATGAACCCTTGTCTCCTCACCCAGCTATCAGTTAAATAAGACCACTGTTTTTTTTTTTTTACAAGGGTGGCTTTGACATTAACTAATTCTTTAGGTTCAGTCGGCTTGGCCTACAGAATACAACCACTGCATCTTTTCAGAGGGATAAGACTCCTTCAATGATTTTGATATGACACTGGACAATTTACTGGTGAGGCTTCAGTAATGCTGGAGCTTTGGGGAATGTGGAGTAGCTCTTTATTGCCATTACTCCTAGGTCAACTCTGGGCAGAGGAGGAATTCCTGTTAGGTTCCCATCTATGGGTCAGATAGATCTGTTTAATCATTTACTATAATTGAAACCATTTAACTATGTGCAAAGAAATATTAAATTTTATTATTAGTATCGGATGGCAATGCTTGTAGCCATATAACTGTATACAAAGAAATGAGCTCTGGTTTGTTTAAAATATTAAAAATTATTTGTTTACAAATAATATATGTATAAATAGGATTTGGTTTTAAATAACCTACTCAGGCTGATATGCCATAAAACTCAACCAATCAATAGCACATACTAAAGTATTGCAAAACTTTTGATTCACCCGAGTACTGCCTCTAGTGAAAATTAATACTGAATAAGGATCTGTTGCTAAAATTAAATATTCTGCTTCCTTTCCAACTATTTTACTCTATGTTCAGACTAATTATTCCTTCCCTTAGCCCTAATCATCTCTCCGAGGTTTTCTCATTTTATCCTTAGAGGCAGTTTGTTTTTAAATTTGAATGCATATGGGAAATATCATGTCTTCTCTGTTACACATGACTGTTTAACATTGGCCAACTTTTCATGCTACAAAATCACTAATTCCCTGTAGCTGAAAAAATCTATGATTTAAACCTTCTGAGAAATTGCTTGAGTCAATAATGGCACATATTGTGTGTGTGCGTTTTATTTATTTATATAATACACACACAAGCAAGAGATGCCAAAATGAAAAATTGGTTTCCGAAAACTAAAATTTGATCTAGTGAATGATTTTAAAGTTGTAATGGGTAAGATAATTATGAATATTTTGAGTTAAGAGAGAGAACGAGTTGGTGGGGTAATGAGAAAATTTAAAGATTTTTATTTTTTATTTTTATTTATTTATTTATTTTTATTTTTTTTTTTTTGTGCCTTATATGCTGTCAAATACAGTAAATAGCAATTCAAATATACCTATGACTCTCTTTATAAGAAATAACTACTGTTTGGGTATAATTATGTGTGTATGTGTGTGAAAAGTTTGTGTATATATGTAAATATCTACCAACCTCTCTGCACATGCTGGATGGAATGCAAATTTTTTTTTTTTTGTTTTGTTTTTTTTAAGTAGAGTCCAACAGTTTTGAAATAAGTTTCCTTTCTCCTTGGCCTTATCAAGGTTAAAGAACCCAGTCTGCCATACTACTTACCTAGAGTAGGAGAGAAATAGTTGGATTCATACCTTTTCCCAAGGGTATTAGCACTATGAAATGTCAATGCCCTTGTTTAAGATTTGAACTCTGGTTGCCATGTCCATTTCCTATGACAGTAACCATTACATCATAAATGCTTTGCTCAGTCGGCTGGTGGGTGGTTGTAGAATACACCAACTGCACCTCTGCACAGAGGTAAGTCCCCTCCCCTCCAACGAGTGTCCTGATATGACACTAAATATTCTGATAGTGAGGTTCCAGTGATGCTGGGGCTTTGGAGGATGCAGAGCCCCACTTCATTGCCATTGCTCCCAGGTCTACTCTGGCCTGGAATGGTAGCACCTGATAAGGCCCTATATATGGGTTGAATAGAACTAAACTGCATATTTATACTAAGCTGGGTTGTTTGGATGAGAACTGATTGACTAAACTGAATAGCTTGAAATAGAAATATTTTGACAATTAAACTGTGTACTCGTGTTAAATTTTTATGCAAATATTCAGTTCTATTTCAAACAATAGAACTGAATATTTGCATAAAAATGGTTTTGGTGTTAAATAACCTTCAAGGGTTGACATGCCATAAAACCCAACTAACCAATCACAAATGCTGTGTGTCCATTCATCTTGTGGTACTCTTTCTTTTACTTAGATCTTCACATGCCATCAAAACTTGGTGCAGTATTTTCACTTGGAAATTTCTTTCATTCTCTTGGATATTTATCTAATATATATTATGTCAATAAGTATACACATGCACACTCACAAAGGTGCTTTTTGGTTGCAGTTTTTCTCTTAAGTGTATTTCATTAAAAAATGCTGGCAGCAATCTTTTATAGCTATTTATTTATTAACAAGAATTCAGTTTGGTTCAATTTTGACTAAAAATTGTCCAAAATTTTCTCCCCAAGCATTTTCCACCACTATTAGTCATTTTTAAGGCTTGAATCAAAATGTTATATATTTTTTTTTCCTTTAAAATCCTCTGCTTTCTATTCATAATGTTAGTGCTTGAGTATTTTGTGTGTTCATGTACAAGCAAATATACACATACAGGAAGTGGGTATCAGTTAGGTCATCTGTGTGTAACCAGAATTAGGTAAGTCTTATAGTGGAGATTATGTATCTCTCTATTCAAAACTCCACCCCCAATGTCAAATTCCCTTAGTTATTTATAAATTCTCAATGATCATTATTTAATCTTAGATTTTCCTCAAAACAGCCTAAGATGCTAACTCAGCTATGTTATAAATGTGATTGAAATTTTGTGTGTGTGTGTGTGTGTGTGTTATATATGACTTAGAAATGATGGTTTACAGATTCTCTGGTGTAAATAATTTACATACTGGTCTTAATAGGTTTAATAAATAATTACTTTGTGTTGTTGATTTCTAATATTGATTTATTCTTGAAGATATTAAATGCAATCTTACGAGGATGGGCTGAGAAGTTTGTATGATAATGTCATATCTGTGATTGACTTTTTTACCAATGGGATCTAAGCACTAGAACACAGATGGAAGAAGAGTATAGACTGGAAGGGTTACTGTTAAAAAAATAATAAACTTTATTTGGTAATATTCTGAGAGGCTCTTGGTGAGCCTCTGCACTTCGTAGTTGACACTTGTGTGTTTAATTTTCTCTTGAAATTTATCAAAATAAAGATGAGTGTACATTCCCTCTTCATCATTTTTCCCTCTTCTTCATCATTTTTCCGTCTTCTCTTTTTTTTTTTTTTTTTTTTTTTTTTTTTTTTTTAGTTCAGGAATTATATAATGAATTGAATTACCATGACCAGAAAATCCGGCAAACACTGGACAGCTGTTTCGACCTTATTAGTTCTTATCAGCAGTGTATATAATGATCACCCCCACTGGAGATAGAACCAGTGTTGTATAGCCACATCCAACTGCACGTATACATATATAAGGGAACATAATCAACTGATAATGACGACTTCAGTAACAAACGAATATACTTCTTTATAGAAATATAAATCTCTCACACTTTATTTTTGAAAAGTTGATGTTTGTTGTGTGTGAGGAGTGGAGACAAGGGCGGACTGCTATATTGCCCCAAGTTCTTCCTCAACCATAGCAGCACTTCTTCTTGGCTTGGGTTGCTCAACCGGGGGGGGGGGTCACTAAGGGCCCAGTGGCCTCAGTCTGCAAGCTGGTTCTCACACTGGCATCCTCTCTCTGACTGACTTGAACTGCCCCGGCACCTGGTTATATTATTTTCTAATGCCCACCTGCTTCTGCTGTTCTTCCGCTTATTTACACAGGTGCATCTCTTGATTGCCGGCTCGGTTGAGGGTCAATATATAACACCAGCAACCACAGAATGCAGAGCCGAAAGTCAACTACTGAACACCACATCACATACAAGTGATGCCAAATTGGATTGGTGGTTGAGTAGTTTAGTTTCAGCTCTGCATTCTGTGGTTGCTGGTTCGATCTCCAGTGGGGGTGATCATTATATACACTGCTGATGAGAGCTAATAAGGTAAAAACAGCTGTCTAGTGTTCGCCGGATTTTATGGTCATGGTAATGCAATTCACAAAGATGAGTGATTTTTTTTTTTTTTTTTTCTAATTTAAATATATATATATATATATATATATATATATATATATATATATATATATAATTTCATTAGTTTTGTTGGTCTTTCTAGTTTAATATAATATTCTACTATATTAATACTTAGATCTGTTGAAGGGTACATATTTTTACTAGTGTAACTAAAAACCTAATACTACTGTTAACAGTGTATCCCATCTCTGACCCTTGCAGCACAAATATGCTGGTCTAGTCAGCTGGGACTGCAGAATTCACTGACTGCATCTCTGCAGAGGAGTAGGACTTCCCAAGAGTGTTTTGTATATGACACTAAGCAATCTGAATGTAAGGCTTCAGTAATGGTAGAGCTTTGGAGAATGTAGAGTACCTCTTCATAGCTATTTGCCCAGAGTGGTAGCACTTGATGAGGCCCCATCTATGGGTCAAATAGAACTAAACTGAACTGATGATAAACTGAATTGCTTGAAATAGAACTGTTTTTATATCTGTAAGCGAAAGACTGATGTTTACTTGACTTGAATTGTTAGCAATACTTGAAAACATTAAACTGTGTGCAAACAAATGGTTAATAGTAAATAGAATTATTTGTATTAGATAGAAATAAATGAGACCATTTAACTGGGTGAAAGAAATGAGCTCAATTGCTTAAAAAATGCTATCTACAAAATGTGTTCACAAATCATATATTTAATATCTGTATTAAAGATTTGGCATTAAATAACCCACAATGGTTGATATGCCATAAAACCCAACCAAACCAAATCCTATATATTTAATATATATGTATAAAGAGGATTCAGCATTAAATAACCTACAATGGTTGATATGCCATAAAACCCAACCCAACCAAATCCTATATATTTATATATGTATAAAGAGGATTTGGCATTAAATAACCCACAATGGTTGATATGCCATAAAACCCAACCAAACAAATATGCATTTATTTAATTGATTTGATATCTGTCAAAATATATATCACTATTTTAATCAAATTTGTTTTTTGTCTTTATTCTTTCATTGCAGAAACGAGGAATTATGTCAAGAAGTGTTAAGACTCCATTCTCTGTCTTGCATACTCCAAATCTTGCCAATCTGAAAACCTATGGTTCTTCTGTGGAGAGAGAAACAGTTTCCAAGACTACCAATGTTAGACGGACTTTGCCAAGTTCTAAGTCTAAGTATAATCAGGAAAATCGTCAGCCCTCCTCCAAGAAATCTTCACTTGTGACTCCAAAGTCTCCTCCTAGGTTCCAAAAAGACAATTCAGACAATCGGAACTCTTGTAATGAATCTGGAATCCTCTCCATTTCCAAATCTGAGTCTTCAGATCTAAAGACCAAAGTCAGGAGCAGCGTAAAAGAACTTTATCATCTCTCTCAAACCGGTGTTGATAATCCTGAAATAATCTCCTGTGTTGCATATGAAGACAGTCCTGAACAGCAAAAAGATGACTTTACTGTCCCAGTTCAAGAATACACCACTGTGAATGAGTGTGGGTACACAGAAATGACGTTCTCTAAACAGGAACATGTGACTGAAATTCATGCTGTGAAAATTAACCAATGGAAAGCTTTAGAAGAAGCATGTCAAATTAAATCTCAAGATGATATTGCAGAAATACCTTTTGATTATGCATTGTGTAAAAAGCAGAAGCAAAACCACGAACAATCTGTGGCAGCCTTGAGTCCTCGCAGAGAAACTTACTTGGTAAAGAAACATGTTGCAAGACAACGAAGAAGCTGGAAGAATCGGATCTCATCTCCTCCTGTTCGCCATACGATTCCCGAGATGGGTAATGTTATTCAAACTTGTGCATCTTCGTTTGTGCCCAATGTTGCAAAGCCAGTGTCGGCTTCTGCCGGTGTTTTCATACCCAGTCCAAATTTCATGACAAGCTCACCAATCGACAACCCCACACTTCGAAATAAAACTTTTCAGCCAGAAAAATCTAATGAAAGCAGCAGCATTGATAAAAATTCAAAACATTCTTCTGGTTTCAAAGAGAAGATTGAGGAGCAATCTGCTGTAAGGATAGACCAACCTGGTAAAAGCGAGGTATCCCCAAAATCTGACGATGGCATGTCGTCTGATTCCTTGAACAGCAAAAATTCATCCGCTTCCTCAGTCGAGGCTTTGCTAACAGGCAAAGTAGATCTTGCTCCAGAAAAAGCTATGAAATCATCCACCACCCTGAGATATGATTTCCACCAAGCCACACCATCTCTACCTGAAAAGCCTAATCCTCGGCAGGTCCGAAGATCAACCCATGTTGTTAAGGAGCCGAAAATAGTGTGTGGTCAAGGAAAGCTGAGGCAAAAACAGCTTTTCTCTACTGGTGTTGGTTCTGGATCAAATCATGATGTATCATATGTACGACCCATTGATGAATCTAAGGAATTTCCTGCACCCAAAAAGACACAGGTTAAAACTTCCACGACTAGAAACTCTGTCACTTCCAGAGTTCGTGCTGCACAGAAAGCAGTTAGAATAACAAACCGAGAACAGCTTTCTCAATCAGTTCATGAACAGCTTTCTCGTTCCCAGAAGTTAGAGGCTTCAGAAAAATCTAAAAGTATCTTAACACAATCTGCACGATCAGCAGTGAGGACAGTTAAAAAAACTGGTAAGTTAATACTATTTTACTTAGTAATTTGACAAATAAACACCTGGCAAGGCTATAGCAAGTAAAGGCCTGGAAGATATGTGAATGGAGTTTATGGAGGTGATATTTGATGGTTTGAATTACAACTCGTCTACAATTATTAAAGCAAAAAATTTGGTGATATTCAATAATTAACTAATTAATTGCTATACCTATTATTAACCTTGTTGTTGGGGCTTAGAATATACTGACTTTTGGAACTCTGGAGAGTGAGGAGTACCCTTTCATTGCAATTACTTTCAGGTCCACTCTGACCTGGTCCCATCCATGTGTTAAATAGTTTTGTTTAAAAATGATTCATATTTGATAGAACTGTGCAAAAAAAAAATCTAAGAAACAAATACCCCAAAAATTGTAAATATGAACATGATTCTCTAACTTCTAAGCATCAAATAACCCTATATAGTTTGGTTGAAATTCCATTAAAATCAATCTTGTAATAGTATTACTAGGAATAGGGAGGAGTGGCGAGAGAGGGTCAGGGATATCCGTGCTACCAGCGCGATATGATGATGATGATTACTAGGAATCAATATTAGTTTAAATCTTAAAATATCCCAGTCAGTTGGGGCTGTGGAATAGACTACAGTGGGGTAAGACCCCCCCCACTCTCCATAATGAATGTCCTGAATATGATATTAAACCATGTGATGGCATGGCTCCAGCCTTGGAACATTGAGGGATGTGGAGTATCTCTTCATTGCCATTGCTCCCAGATTCACTCTGACCCAGACCGGTAACGCCTAATAGGATCCTATCAAATAGATCAAAACTTTTATAGCAATACTTAAAACCATTTAACTGTACAAAAAAATCTCTGGCTTTTTTTTTTTTTTTTTTTTTTTTTTTTTTTAAAGAACATTATCTACAAAAATGTTTTATATATATGACTTGGCATTAAATAACCTACAATGGTTGATATGCCATAAAACCAAACTAAATTTTAAAATGCTTAAATTGAATGATAGTTCTGTGCTGTTAAGTTTTTATTTCAGAGATGGCTTCTTACTTATTGTTAAAAAAACTTCTACTCTGATACAATTCCCTTCTCTCCATGAAGAACAGGAAGTTTCTTTGTGATAATCAACCTTCCAACTATTACAAATGATTTTATGAAATTGCATAAGGATTGATTTTATTATGAAAATGCATTGCAGATGGAGTTTTTTTTTTTTTTTTTTTTTTTTTTACTATAAGACATGAATTTCGTAGCCCTACATGAAACTTTTATAGAGGACGCACAATCTTCCTAAACTATTAAATATAGATTTGACTTTTTTGAATGCAGTCAACTTTCAAATACAAACCTCCCATGTTACATCTGAGAAAATGAATAATAATAAAAAAGTGGGGGAACTAAATTTCTCATTAAATTATGTAATTTTTTTTTTTTTTTTTTTTTTTTTTTTTTTTTTTTTTTTTTTTTTCCAGAGATTACAAAATCAAAATCCAAGTCATATTTGTCACCGAAGAAATGTGGGGTTGCTCAAAGTCGTCTTGTTTTGGGCAAGAGAGAAAAGACAGGTGAGTAGTATTGCTTTTCCTAGGGTATCCTTACACCTGCCACATTTTGACAGTATCACAGAAAAGGCTTCAATCTCTTCCTTATTTCTCCTTTTTGTTGCCGTGTATTTTGATTGATGTGTGTACACATATAGACTTAGCACATTTGTGTTGGGTGATGTAAAAAATAAATCAGCTCAGTTCCAGGATAGCCTCTCCCTCTTCACGGACAACACCTGGCCCCTCATTTAAAGGAGCAAGAGCTGGATTTATTACCAGCCACATTAAGTGTCCCAAAAATAAAATACTGACAGAACTGAGCTAATTTTGATATGGATTCTGCAAAGGTTGTTTTCTGCTGATCTCCCCACATTATACTAACCTTGTCTCACATTCTAGCATTGGGTGTGGAGATAAATATGTCCTCCATTTTTAGATATAATGAGCTAATAAAAAAAAAATTTTTTTTAATTTATGGTTTATAATTCATATGTATTGTTAAATATGATAGCTGCCACCTTAGATTTAAGTATTATCATTTTGTAAAAGAATAATTATCTGATGAACAGACATAGCTTTTTAAGCCAGCTATATATATAATCTCTCTCTCTCTCTCTCTTTTTTTATTTATATATATACACTCACACACATCCAAACAAGATGTGGAACACTGTTGTAGAAGTAAGGACAAGCTCATAAGCGATGTTCTCCTATGGACTCCTTCACATGGATATGCAAGTGTTGGCTGACCAATAAGAATTTATCTACAATAGCTGTTTATTTGTCGCTGCCTCCCACCAGACACGACTTGACACATGGTCAAAAGCCCAGAGGCCGATTAAAGTGGGGATAAAGGGGAGGGGAAGGTCGGGAACAAGCCGAGACTCGAACCCTGCTGCTCATCGGCTCACTTGGTGCAATGTGAGCCTGATGAGGCAAGCAGTTTCACGAACCCAAATGTGGGTCCGGGCACGTATGCCTTATCTACAATAGCTCTGTACAGACACAGGATCTGGTCTTTGAAGACCTGCCAGAAGCGATGGATGATAGATGAATGGCGAGAGTCGAAGAAATCTGTACGAGCAGCATGACATGATGATATTGTGTGTGTATATAAATGACAAGTTCCATAAGAACATGGATTAAAATATGCTTGGATATCAGCAAGCAGAGCAGTCTAAAAAAATAAATTTACATCAAATTACCTTTTTCTCACCTCTGGTGGACCCCAGTTGAAAACCTCCAATCAAAGATGTAAGGCCCTGAATATGGAATAACGTGGCAGTTTAATTCTATTCACCAACCCCTCTGCTCGGGCAGGACATGACACAAGGTCGCTTTTTTTTAAGCGGAGTTTGACAGGTTTGAATTCAGAGTTTTCCTTCTCCTAGACTAGTTGCCTCACCAAGGCTGAAGAACCCAGTCTGTCCTATTATTTACCCATAGCTGGCGGGAGAATAATTGGATTCATACCTTTCCCAAGGGTATTAGTGCTATGTGAAATGCAATCATTCTCATCCAGGATTTGAACTCGAGTCGCTGTGTCCATTTCCTGATGACAACCATTACACCATGGGCACCTCCAGTTTAGTGGCAGTTTAATGCTTTTGTAAAAACAACAACTTAACAGACTGCAGTTTCTAGCAGTGGGTAATCACTCCCCCTCCAATATTCCGCCACCCCCACCCAACTAAAAAATAAATCTTGGCCAATATTTGATGCAAGTGATATTATTGATGACAGGTATTGAATGTGGGAAAAGAAAAAAGTCAAGAGACTTGTGATAAGATATAAAGGTCATAATAGAATAGGCAATCGTTTTTCATGGTACAGTGGATAGGGTGTTTGGTTGGAGAGTGTTTCCGAGTGAAACCGTCTGGAGGTTGCAGGTTCAATCCCAACAACAGGTAAGAATAAGAAGGAATACTTTCTCTAACTTAACAGTTTTACCTGATTATGGTTAACAGAATTGGAACGGTCTACCCCTAAGGGTAAATAAAGGGTTCAGTTTGTGGTTCTGTGTGGGCACATGGTTTCTACATGAAACCCTTGAAGAAGCCTGAAGGACATATCAGCCAAAACATTGTGAGTATAACAATAAAAATGAGGTCAATAGTCCCAGTATTCCAAGTAATAACAATTATCAAGTATCATCTAAGAAATTTAGACAAACTACTGAGAAATTAAAAGTATAGAAATGTATTGATAATTTTTTTCTCTCCCTTTTCCTGTGTCTCAAGTTCTTGTGAAAATAGAATATTTACTGTTGACAGGTTTTGTTACCCAGTGTGTGGTCATAGGGATGCTACTCGCATAATGCCTTGGGCAGGAAGCTGAGTTGAGCCCATCCTTCTCAAGGTCTACGGCTGGTTTGAATTCAATTTTCCTTCTAGACTGGTTGCCATACTAAGATTACTGGTTTGGTAGGGTTTTGTGGCATATCACCCATTGTAGATTATTCAAGTGTGTGTGTGTGTGTGTGTGTGATTTGTAAAAAAAATTTTGAAGATAACGTTTTTAAATGACCCTAAGCTCATTATTTTGCACTCAAACGGTTTCAAGTATAACTAACAATTCAATTAAACATCAGTCATTCGTTAACAGTTAAAAGATCAAACAGTTCTACTTGGCATAAGTCAACAAAGTTAAATGGTTCCAAGTATTATGTATCACTAACTTCTATTTGACTCACCGATAGGATGTCATGTCCAGGACCCTCGTTGGGGGGTGGTCTTGCCCCTCTGCAGAGATACAGTGTATTCTACAGTCCCAACCATCTGAGTTAATACTAAAGTTATAGAGGTCAGTCTGCTCTACTACGAGGATCATTAAATAAGTTTCCAGACTTTTTTTTGTATAGGCACTTTTATTGATAGTACACACATGAAACTCTAGTCCCCTTCAAAGTAATCTCCTCCAGCTGCAATGCACTTGTACCATTCCAACAATTTCTGGAAGGCCCCATGGAAGTCCTCCTGTGTGAGCGTGTCAATGACCTTCATCACAGCCTCTTTCATCTCCTCAATTGTCTCATAGTGACAGCCTCTGAGCTTAGGAAATAAGCAAAAGTCACAGGGAGCGAGGTCTGGACTGTAGGGAGGCTGAGAAACTGTCTTGATGCTCATCTTGGTCAAATACTCTGTGACAAGGATAGTTGTGGACTGGTGCATTGTCCTGGTGGAAATGTCACTGACCCGATTTGAAGAGTGCTGGCCTCTTCCGATGGAATCTTTCTGAACTCCCTTAAAACCTCAACATAGTATTCCTTGTTGACTGTCTGTCCAGTGGGAACCCAGTGCATGTAGATCATGCCAGTGGTGTCAAAAAAGGGATCATCAATAGTTTGTGGGTGGATTTGCTCTGTCTAGCCTTCTTGGGTCTGGGAGAGCCAGCATGCTTCCACTGGGAACTCTGTCTCTTGGTCTCTGGGTCATAGCAGTAAATCCAGCTTTCATTGCATGGCATTTTTTCCAAGTTTAAAACAGAATTTTATTGCATATCTTTCTTCTAAAGTCCAGATTGCATTTTTGAAATTCACCGACTGTGACAATCAGGCTTTAATAGGGTGTATTCCAACTGCTGCTGTAGCTGTTGATTTGAACCTGAAATCATAAAAATTGGTCAGTCATCTCATAGTATTTATAGCAATAACATACTGAATTTTCAAGAGGTCTACGATAATTTTAAATGCCTGTACAAAAATGTCTGGAAACCTATTGAATGCACCACATACTTACCCAAAGCTGGCGAGAGAATAGTTTAATTCATACCCTTTGTAAGGGCATTTGTGCGATGTGAAATGTAAATAGCCTTATTCAGAATTAAAACTTGGATAGGTGAGTCCACTTCCTATGATGATAACTGTTACACCTCTCTTAAGCATCTCATAAATTAGCATCTTTTCTCTTTGAATCGTTTTTAATTTTTTTTTTTTTTTTTTTTAATTGTTGATTATAAACTTCTGAATGTATTGGTCAAACAATAGGCAATCAAGTTCAGTCTCTAGGGGAAATAACTGCGCCAGGAATTCTGTTTTCTGTGCAAAGACTACAGAGGTTGCAGAACCTGAAGTAATTGGTTGTGTCAAGGCTGAGGTGTGTCTGTGGAATCAAAAAGCAAAAAAATTTGCTTTCTTAATTAATTCAAGATTTTTTTTTTTTTTTTTTTCATAACTTTTTCTCTAAACTTCCTGTTTCTTTGCAGAGAAACTCTCCAAGCATGGTACTCCCTTTGCCATATTTTATTTTTTATGATTGAAAGCCTCCCCCCCAAATTTCTTCATTATGTCCCAAATATTCTAATTTTATTTCTTATTACCTTAGCCTATTTTCTCAATTAGACAGGCTTATCAATATGTTAATTTACAAATGCCTGATTAGCTTCCAATCAACTGAAGACGACTGTATGCTTATTGGCTTGTTACCTTGTAGATTGACAAAATCTATTATCAAAACTGAGATTTCATGTCAATAAGTCCTAATTGTTAGAATGTCGTGTGTGTGTGTAATTTAAAAAAAAAATTGTATTTAAGTGATGTGGTGACCTCAAGATCAAATGAAAGCTTGGCTCTCATTGGATGTAAGCAATCAAATAATCCTAGAAAGATTTGAAGTGAGAAAGATATCCATATTTACCAACCCCTCCGCTCAGGCAGGACATGACACAAGGTCAATTTTTAAGCGGAGTTTAACAGGTTTGAATTCAGAGTTTTCCTTCTAGACTAGTTGCCTCTCCAAGGCTGAAGAACTCGGTTTGCCCTACTATTTATCCATAGCTGGAGGGAGAATAATTGGATTCATACCTTTCCCAAGGGAATTAGTGCTATGTGAAATCCAATCACTCGTCAAGGATTTGAACTCTTATCACTGTGTCCATTTCCTATGACGTTAACCATTACACCACAGACACCTCCATAAAAGTTAGAAAGATATCATTCATTAGTGAGTAGTGTTTGACTGAAGCAGTTGAGTTCCATCTCTGCTCTAAGAATTTTTCATAAGGTAACATTGCTTTCTTGATGAATTAACAACATGGGATTATGATTCTGAAATCAAAAGGATGGAGAAAAAAAAACTTCACAAGGTAACAATTATAATTAGAGACATCTGATATTGTTTGCAATTACGAAAAGATGTAAGATCAGGATTAAATAAAAAGGTTGACAGAAGCAGCACATCGTACACATGATTTCAGATATACTCTTGGCATGCTTCATTTTTTGCAAACAACTGTTCACAACAGTATGTAGTGGCAAACATGCTCTCTACTTGGTGGATGTCAGTGATAAGATTTAAGGAATTGTCCAGATGGAAACACATGGTGCTTATAGAAATTGAGGATATGGCAAGCAAGAAACTTGGACTTCAAATCTTCTGAACTCTGAAAATCAATGAGTTCCATCTGCGATTGTAATGGTTTCTCAGAGTTGATTGTAGATGATGTAATTAAACACTAAGCTGTTGACTATGGGATTCCCACCTGCTGAAAAGTAACCAATTATCTTTGATTTGGAAATCCTTGAAGCAAGTGATCATTTCAAGTACCTAGCACCTGTAGTCACTGCAATGGGCCTAGGAGAGGAAACTATAAAGGGTCGCATCAGTAATGCTTAACTCGCTGTCATCTAGACGAGAAATTAATTGGCTGCTAAAATTCCGACAATACAAGCCCTTGTCCAATCCATCCTCTCTTAGAGCTGCCAAAAGATGGCTAACGAGAGCAGAGGACTTAGGGTGACTCAAGGTTTTCGACCATTATTGTTTATGCCCCATCCTTCATGTTTGCAAGCAATGATTTATCTTGATTCTCAGAATTTTTTATATATAACATACAAATTTTAAATTTTTTCTTTCTATAAAACTTTAAGAAATGGAAAATTTTAAGGTTTTTTTTTTTTTTCTTTCTTTCAGATGACGTTTTTTAGTCTTTCCTATGTTCCCCACTTAATCTTCGTTCTGCCTTGAACCTTCTATGATGGAAAATTAAAGTCTAATGAAACCTTGAAAATAATTTTTATTTTGTTAATCTTTTAACTTTGATTTCATCTTTGTTTCAGTGATTCCAAAGCACCCAATGCCATTTGCCAGTAAGAACATCTACTATGATGACAGATGGATGCAAAAACAGGAATGGAGTTTTACTCATTGGTTCAATTACATCTTAACACCAGTTGAAGATTATAAATTACGAAACTGTCCACGAGGTTTGTTATCATCCAGAATTTTTTTACTTGTACTCATATAAAATTAAATTCTTTTTCAAAAGAATATTCTGAAAATGAGCTGATTTATGTCGGTATTCTTTAAATCCTGTTTTGCTCATCAGTGAAAATCACTATTAATAAAGCATATAGTTAAAATGTAAAGACTCTTACTCTGTAAACTTTTCTCGGAAGCAAATCAAGCCTTGGTTGGCTTCATTCATTAAGCATGGTCAAATAATTGGATATCATTTTGAAATCACTTTCTGGATTAACTTATTCCTCTCAAAATTAGAATTTGAGTTTAGAATTTTTTTTTTTTTTTTTTTTTTTTTTTTTTTTTTTTTTTTTTTTTTTTTTTTAGATCTATCTATCAGACTAAAAGGGATATATGTACTCTATATTTTATCATAGAGAATTTCCAATGGAGTGCTCAATTCAAATAGCTATCAAATATTGTGATACACCCCTAGCGGCCGAGCCCTGACTTATCAACTTCTTTAAACCAATACTATTCAGGGCCAGGGGTATCACACATTTCCCTACGGCCACATAAAATACAACCGAGAGGGTGGGAGAAAAAGTGCAAGAAAGGGATTTTTGTGACACTCTGCATTCTCCATGCATCTGTAGACTATTGCTGCATGTATTTTGTGCGAAATTTCTATAAAAGGTACTAGGAATGCCAACTCCTCTTTAACTGTCTTCCCTCACTGCCTCCTTCTGCTGACCATCCTTCCCCTGGACTGCTATCCCAAGCCAACTGCTCTCCTCTGCCTTCCATTGTCAAATCCTCTCTCTATCTTCCTTTGTCGACTGACCCTCTGTCTTCTCTGGAACCTTCCTTTCCTTGTCCACTACTGGTCTCGCGGAAAATCTCGAGCTCAAGCCCTTTGTTTGGCTTTTGCACCAAAACAGACTGAGATCATCTGACCGGTGCATGCACACACCCAACACAATGGCCACATAGTGTCACAATATATAAATATTTTCACTATAAATGTATATTGAAACTTGTGTGCAGAGCCAAACAATTTTCATGATTCTGGCAAAAAAATTCTTAATTTTGTAACCCCATCACTCAATAAGTCCCGGACCTAACTAATAAAACAACAACTTTTAGGCAAAATTTGACTTTATTCATAAATATAGTCTACTTCATGGGTGATACACTGATTCCAATGCTTCTCTAACAATTTGATGCCTTTTTGTTGAATGATTTATCTTTGGCCTCAAAATATGCCTCAGTTTCCAGTATCACTTCATTGGAGCCAAATCTCTTTCCCTGGAGCATTCTTTTGAGGTCTGCAAGCAGCCATTAGTCGCTGGGGACCAGATTTGGAGAATAGGGTGGGTGTGGATGCAATTCATGTAGTTTTGCCATTGTTGCGATCAACTTGAGATATGGTGAAAAAAAAACTTTTTTCCCCCCCATTTGTGGCCTTTTTTTTTTCTTTTTTTCAATTTCTTCCTTCAGATGCACCAATAATGCTATATAACACTTGCTATTAATGGTTCTGCCTTTCTCAAGGTAGTCAATGAACATCCCAAAATACAGAGGCCAAAACCTTGACTGCTGATTTGACCCCAGGGTAAAGTAGTAGATCCATGTTTCATCCGTTGTCACATATTTACACAAAAAGTCCTTTTTTGTTGTGTTGGAACAGTTGCAAACAACACTCTGAATCATCGACTCTTTTTAATCGACTGAAGAAATGCAGCACCCACTTTGAACATGGCTTTCTCATTGACAAATGTTAATGCAAAATGGTGAATACACTGCCTTCTGATGTCTTCAACTCCTTTGCTATCTCATATGACTTCAATTTAAGATTGGCCAAAACGAGTTTGAAGTTTTTTGGTGTTTTCTGGGACAACTGCCGAATTTTGGCGACCTGAGCATTCAGCACCATTTGTGTCTGTATGACTGTGTACCTCCTCTTAACCGCCGTTTCCAACAGAACAAAGTCCAAATAGCACTTATCAAGCCATTGCTTTGCTTGAATAGTATTTCCCCCCTCCCCCAGCAGAAAGCAATACTTTATCAACACACGAAATTCAGAGTCTTCCATTGTTTTGAAAATTTGCAACCATAGCTTCACTTTGATAACTAATTTGTAAACTAATAATCCGATTGGGCTCAAATTTTGACACATGCCTTTTGAAGGTTAGTACTTTATAAAAGTCATATGGATTTTTTTTATTAGTGATGTTATCTATATTTTAAGCCCAGGACTTGAGTGATGTGTTAAATCCATTATAGATTTATTTTGATCCACAGGTGTTATGAAGACCACCTCTGATAGCAAACAACCATCGGAATAAACTTATAATGGGTTTACAAATTGAAAAGAATTCTTTTCTGTCAGAATTATAAAAAAAAAAATATATAAGTAAAGTTGACAACCATAGTTGAGGGTGACCCGAAGGTCTCCTTTTCAATAGCTACTACATTAAGGTGTAGAGGAGAGTGCTACTCCTTTCTCTGGATTACTCCCCTTTACTCTTGATACATACCTTATAACGCTAAGTGTTAAGCAAGAAGGTATCAAGTATTTTTTTTTTTTTTTTTTTTTTAAATATTGTATGACTCCACCTGGTCTCCTGGGCCATTGGTGAACACTCTACTCACTAGGCCAATGGGGAAACTTTCTGTTGTCTTTATGATTAAGCATTTTTAGTTCAGGCATAAAATAACCTGAGACAGATGTCCTTAAAATCAATCGATTTGTCAGTTTTTAAATCTTGTATGACTGCCTTTAACCAGTGAGTTTATGGTTTAGTTTTTTGTTTGTTTTTTTTATTATTATGGCATCGCAACCTTTGTGTGTTACTTAATGCCAAAACTATCCTCTTAGAAGGACAGTAGTAGTACTATTTAACATAACAGGGCATTAGTCTGAAAAGGAACATAATATTGTGACTGGAATTTGAACTTGCTTACTATGATGTTGCTGTTCAGTATGTTAGTCGCTATGCCATCCCCTAGTGAGTTAAAGCATTTCCTACAACATACCAAATGGTGACTGATCTTTGACCTTTCCCTGTCAGTCATGACTTCCATAAATGGGTGCTAAGTTTGTTGGTGGTAAGGCAGTACATTAAAGATTTTTGTGAGGGAGGGGGGTCATCAGTGAATCTACTTAATCAGATGTTCAACCCAGAAATGGGAGGACATGGTGACCTGTAATTGTATTGACAGTAAATTAGACCAACAATAAGAGCTAAGATTTTTATTTTTTATTATTTTTTATTTTATTTTTATTTTTTATTTTTATTTTATTCTTATTGTGGTGATTGTAGTTTTCAATCATGAAAACAGAAAATTAGTAGTGAGGAGCAGGAGGAGGCCAGACAGAAAAAAAAGCCAATGAATGTTTCTTTTGCTTAGTAACAACAGAATTGGAAAGAATGTAAAATAATAGAATTGGCTGAGTCACACATCATTTAACGATTGGCATAATCAGTGCATTTACTATCAGTTTCCAATCTCTCTCTCTCCCTGCATGTCTTTTCTCTCTCTCTCCCTGCATGTCTTTTCTCTCTCTCTCTCCCTGCATGTCTTTTCTCTCTCTCTCCCTGCATGTCTTTTCTCTCTCTCTCCCTGCATGTCTTTTCTCTCTCTCTCCCTGCATGTCTTTTCTCTCTCTCTCCCTGCATGTCTTTTCTCTCTCTCTATCCCTGCATGTCTTTTCTCTCTCTCTATCCCTGCATGTCTTTTCTCTCTCTCTATCCCTGCATGTCTTTTCTCTCTCTCTATCCCTGCATGTCTTTTCTCTCTCTCTATCCCTGCATGTCTTTTCTCTCTCTCTATCCCTGCATGTCTTCTCTCTCTCTCTATCCCTGCATGTCTTCTCTCTCTCTCTATCCCTGCATGTCTTCTCTCTCTCTCTATCCCTGCATGTCTTCTCTCTCTCTCTATCCCTGCATGTCTTCTCTCTCTCTCTATCCCTGCATGTCTTCTCTCTCTCTCTATCCCTGCATGTCTTCTCTCTCTCTCTATCCCTGCATGTCTTCTCTCTCTCTCTATCCCTGCATGTCTTCTCTCTCTCTCTATCCCTGCATGTCTTCTCTCTCTCTCTATCCCTGCATGTCTTCTCTCTCTCTCTATCCCTGCATGTCTTCTCTCTCTCTCTATCCCTGCATGTCTTCTCTCTCTCTCTATCCCTGCATGTCTTCTCTCTCTCTCTATCCCTGCATGTCTTCTCTCTCTATCTCTCTCTCTCTCTCTGCATGTCTTCTCTCTCTATCTCTCTCTCTCTGCATGTCTTCTCTCTCTATCTCTCTCTCTCTGCATGTCTTCTCTCTCTATCTCTCTCTCTCTGCATGTCTTCTCTCTCTATCTCTCTCTCTCTGCATGTCTTCTCTCTCTATCTCTCTCTCTCTGCATGTCTTCTCTCTCTATCTCTCTCTCTCTGCATGTCTTCTCTCTCTCTCTCTCTCTCTCTGCATGTCTTCTCTCTCTCTCTCTCTCTCTCTGCATGTCTTCTCTCTCTCTCTCTCTCCCTGCATGTCTTCTCTCTCTCTCTCTCTCTCTCCCTGCATGTCTTCTCTCTCTCTCTCTCTCCCTGCATGTCTTCTCTCTCTCTCTCTCTCCCTGCATGTCTTCTCTCTCTCTCTCTCTCCCTGCATGTCTTCTCTCTCTCTCTCTCTCCCTGCATGTCTTCTCTCTCTCTCTCTCTCCCTGCATGTCTTCTCTCTCTCTCTCTCTCTCTCTCTCTCTCTCTCTCTGCATGTCTTCTCTCTCTCTCTCTCTCTCTCTCTCCCTGCATGTCTTCTCTCTCTCTCTCCCTGCATGTCTTCTCTCTCTCTCTCTCTCTCTCTCTCTCTGCATGTCTTCTCTCTCTCCCTCTCTCTCTCTCTCTTCCATATTGGGGTTTTCATTTTTTTTCTTCTCTTCCACCCCGCCCTGATCTGTTTTGAATCTTTTCAATATGTATATAAATACTTTGTAACGAATTGAATCTGCCATTTTTAATTTTTTTTTCTTTTAATGATGCTTTGTTCTATTTAAAACAGTTGATGCTGGTTCTTTGGTCTTCAACTGTAAAAAAGATTACCATTTGGCTCCAAGCAAGGAAGTTCTCAGCTTTGAAGCTTATGCTGCCCGCCGAAGACTGAACCGGTTGCGAAAGCTGGCCTGTCAAATGTTCCAATCGGCTGACATCGTTAAAGTTGTTCGTAAGGTAGAAGTGGAGATTGACAGTCAGCGTTTGGTGGTCAGGAAGGACAGGCCCATTCACGCCGATATAGGCCTGAAGCAGAACATCCTGAATTGGATCCTATCCTATAATCCACTCTGGTTAAGAATTGGTTTGGAGGTGAGTTTTTGTGTGTTTCTCTCTTAGTTTCTGTGTGTGCCTTCTTTCCATGCAACATATCATATATTGGCAAACCAAGTCTGGAAAGTGTCAGTTATATCATGATCTGTATGTGTGAGATATATATCTCCTATGGTATGTGCAGAATTTTATGATAGCTTTAAGTAGAAGATACATTGAATTCTAAAAAGGACCTTTTTTTTTTTTTTTTTTTTTTTTTTTTTTTTTTTTTGTCAAAGAAACTCCATGACAAGCAAGCAAAAACAAGGACTAAATGAAGGTAGTTGACAATTACTTGAAGAGATTAGTACGGTTCTTCATGCTTTTTCTTGGACTAAATCAGGTTTAGTTATAGTATAATCAGTAGGGTTAGACAAAAGGAGGTTGTAGAATTTTGCTATTTTGTAGTATGATCTCTTATAGCACTGACAAAATGATCCCCAGCATATATATGAATTAGTAAATGTAGGTTTATGGTAGATAGAAGTTAGAAAACCTAAATTAGTACATTCAACTAGGACATCAAGAAAACGAAGGCAGCAGTTGTTATGGTTTTGAAATTCATCTGTAAATTTCAAGTAGGATATAATTGGTAGAGTGAATGAAAAAAATCATCTGCTTTCTGATCTAGAAGAGAACATAACAAATGTGTCGTGTGGATAATTAAATGGTTTGTTAGTAATTTTAAATAGTTTTTCTTGTTGAAGTAACACGAAAATAGAAGCTATAGGTACTCCAAGGGGATTACCAATAACTATTCCTTCAGTTTGATGGTACATAGTATTGTTGAAACTAAATAGTTTTTCTAAAATCAATGCATCCTATTTCAGGAAAAGGAAGGGGTCCAAATGACTGCAATATAAAACATTGGTGCAGATAGCAATAGTTTCATTTAATGGAACATTAGTATACAAGCTTGAGATGTCAAAGGAAAGAGTTAGTATTAATGGATGTATTTTGAATCGTCTCGGCAAAGTCATGAATACAAGTATTGAAGTATAGTTTCAGTACTGGTTCAAGTGTGCCTGCTAACCTCTTAGGTAACCGATGCTGGGCAGGGCCAACCATAGAAAGAATAGGTGTAAGGGGGTACGTTGGGTTTATGGATTTTAAGGAGACCATATAGCTGTGGTCTCTGGGATCCAATGGGGTGTATCTTTTCATAAATACTTTTCCGGATTAGATAGTCTTTATAAAACCTGAGCAGTTGACATTGGATACATTACTCTTGTATGTTGATTTTGTCAAATTCATCTACACTACCTTGGTAAGTAAAGTGTCATTTAAAATATCAACCATTTTGTTGGCATAGTCAAGTCTATTAAGTATCCCAACACCAGACCCTTTATCAGGTTTAGATATAAGTTATTACACAAAGATTTAAGTGTTGACTGTGTAGATAAATCTGATATATCAATATTGGATCTACAATACATATGGGCAAGATTTGCCAAACGAGCCTCTTAAGGCTATAAGCACATTGGAGGAGGTAGGCGTATGTTTAGCCAGATAAATGGAGAGCCACTCAATTTCGGAAAATATAAATTCTCTTTTTATCCTGGAGGGTAAAATGCTGAATTCAAGACTATGCTTTTGAAATAAATTCCTCAATCTCATTGAGAGTATAGCTGGAAAAATTATTGATATTAAGGTCAAACATATTGGATTTAGATCCATGACTTTTATTGGGTAGATATGTTAATAAATTATGTTTGGCTCATATAATGTTATCAGTTTTATCATCTCGAGTGGCAATGTACTGGCAGAAGCTGATAGTCATTTTTTTCATTTTTTTTTTTTTTTTTTTTTTTTTTTTTTTTTTTTTTTTTTTTTTTTTTTTTAATTTTTGATTTTTCTCCTTTGCCATCAAAACTACCTCAGTTGTGCTTGTTATAGTTTTTCTGAGATGTAAGCAAAAAGGCCCCCTCCAACTTGTTTTTTTTTTTTTTTTTTTTTTTTTTAAGCACTCACAATTTATACTCTACTTGAAGCTATTCTTATATATTGTGTGTGTATTTGTGAAACAATAATTGAAAAACTTCTGAATTTGTTCATTTTTCTTTTTCTAGATGGTATTTGGGGAAATCCTTTTGGTTGAATCGAACACTGATGTTTTTGGCTTGTCTAAATTCATTATCACTCGTTTGGTCGGAAATCCTGACATTGCTTCTCAGTTTGCTCACCCTACCGTACCCCACCTTTACAGAGAAGGTAAAGTATTTTCATGCTAATAATAGTGTGTGTGTGTGTGGTGGTTGTTTTATTTTTTTTTTATATTTAGAAATCTGTTTGATGTGAATATTTAACTTTTCTCAGTTATGACATTATCAGCTTATGAATATTTTTAGGCCAGTCAGTGCCTACTGCTATTTCAGAGACAGCTATTTGTTGGCTTGGCAAGAAAATGCACAAAAGCCGATGTTTGTGTTGTTTTTTTTTTTTTTGTTCTTTTTTTTTTATTCAATTTTCAGTTGTTTTATTTTGACTGGATTCAGTCCAAGGCCATGGAAACTGGAAGAAATAGACAATAGACACCACCGAGATAACTTCATTGTCTTTTGAGGAATTATCTCTGCTTGGATCTTTTGGTTTCTGGTTCTGTGTTCATACCCCAGCCACCAAAAGAAAAACAGACCAAGTCACATGAAATCTATCATATATATTTACCAACTCCTCCACACAAGCAGGATGTGACCAAGTCAATTGGCATACCCCAAAGGTATTAGTGCTTTGGGATATGCAAACAGCCTTGTTCAGGATTTTGAAGTTAAGTCATTGTGTCAAATTTCCTGTGACGGAACAAAGAATCCTTTGGAAGACTTCAGAATGCAACAGATGAAGTTGCAAAAAGAAAACCAATATAAATTAGATCAACTATGCAGTTAATTGTAATATAATTTCGTTTTATGCCTTTGGGTTTAGTTAGGCTGAGAACCTTTCGGCTCAGTGCATGGGTTACTTAGGTGCAACATGAACACAGGTGTTCACGCGCGCATGTGTCTCTCAGATGTCACAATAGCCCAAATGGGAAACGGGGCTACAGAGTGCGGGTGACGTCATGCACCGGAAGCATGTGGAGGATTTTGGGAATTTTGAAAAAGTCAGGGAGTTGAGTTGAGTCCTGCCTCAGGAAAAGACAATTGACTTTCGCTTGCTCACGGAGGCCTTGGGCAGGTGTCGCATGAGATGGTGGGGCAGATGAAAAAGCCAGAATAGAAAGATTGTGCCTCTCTCTCCTTATGTCTTTTTCTCCTTTTTAAATTAAAAAAAAATTTTTTTATTGTTGTTCCTGTTAATTGACAAAATCCAAAATGAAATAAAATGGAAGTTTTTAAATATATATATATATATATATATATATATATATATATATATATATATATATATATATATATATATATGGTAAGGATTGGCATAATGATTAGTGTTCACCAATGGTCAGGTAGACCAGGGTTTGATCCCAGGTCGAGTAATACCAAAGACTCAAAAATGGTACTTAATGCTGCCTTGCTTAATAGTCTTAGAAATCTATAGCTTTGTTGGCCGAGACTGTAGAATACACCAACTGCATCTCTGATGAGGGGCAACCACCCCCCTCAATAAGTGTGCTAGATATTACACTAAACCACACGGAGTACTCCTTCATTGCCATTGCTCCCAGGTCCGCTCTGGCTCAGAGTGGTAGCATCTTTGAGTCAAATAGAACTGTTTGACATTTTAACTGAGTGCAAACCAATAACTTATGCTAAATTGAATTGTTAGAAATAAAACCGTTTGATCATTTATCTGCGTGTAAACAAATGATTGATGTTTAATTGAATTGTTAGTGATATGTAACAATACTTGAAAACTTTTAACTGTGTGCAAATAAATGATTAATAGTAAATAGAATTATTCATATTGTATAGAAATAAGTGAAACCATTTAACTGTGTGCAAAAAATGAGCTTAGGCTCATTTAAAAATGTTATTTACAAAATGTGTTTAGAAATCTTATTTAATATATTTATATAAAGAGGATTTGGTATTTTATAACCTACAATGTGAACCTTAACACTGGATGCAGTTTAGTGCCATCCCCAAGACATTGTTTTTAGTGGGGCTGGTCTTAACAATCTGCAAGAGAATCAGTCGACATATTCTATGCCTTCCAACAAGGTGGTATAAGGATGAAGAGTCTAAGAACTCTCTGGAGTCTTTTCTTGCAGATCAAAATATTTTTGACTGTTCCCTGGTCATTTTCAAGAACAAGAATGAGACATAGATGTTAATGTCCTCCAGATAAAACTAGTATAATAGACCATCTTTGTTTTTTTTCTGAGATCATTAAGATTTTAGTTATGTTCTGTAATACAATTATTTACTCTGATCAATTTCTTAAAACCAAAACTTATTTAGTTGAAAATTCACAGATGTGGTCCAGATAATTGATAAAGATGATGATTATGATGATATATGCTGTAAAACTTGAGTTTCTTCATTTCTTTCAGGTTATCAAGCTGCTTTGGCAAAGCATACTCTGAAGAAATTCTTGATTTTGGTTTATTTTTTGGATTATGCCAAAAGGCATAGACTTATTGAACATGACCCATGTCTTTTCTGCAAAGACTCGGAAATCAAGGTAACTTTTTGTATTTGTTCTACCTTTTTAATATAATTTGATTTTTGTTAGTGTAGCTTTTTTTTTTTCTTTTTTTTTTTTTTTTTTTTCATATAGTGTTAAAGTTATCTTGTAGAATAAAGTAATTTCCTGTTAAATTTGCAACTTGATAATATGCTGCGTGCATTTGAACATCTCATCCTTATAAGTTTTCAAGTGAGATCATTATTGAATGTTAGTTGTTGAGTATTTCCCCTTTTGTAATCAAATAATAAATTTGATGAAGAGAATGAGATTAAAGATTAATGGCTGCCCAAAATGGCTCTAAAGCAGTAATTCCCAACATAAGATACGGTAATATTTTGGTGGGGGCTTGTTTAGAGACCAAATTAATGGCGTTTTAAGCTTCCTTTGCATGAATTGCCGTAAAATTTTTGAATATGTAAGAATTGAATATTATGGGGGGGGATCAGTATTTTAGAAATACTAAGATGGGGCATGGCCCAAAATTGTTTGGAAACCACTGCTCTAAAATTAATAAGCTTTTTTTTTTTTTTTTTTTTCACAATATATTTTATATACAAGCAATGTGTACTATCCAGGTGCAAATATACAAGTTTTAATCTAAATATCATTTAAATTTAAAAGTCTAACAAAACTAAATAAGAACTCATAAAAATGTACTTTTTTTTTTTTTTTTTTTTAATAGAAAATTATACATTGGATTGTTTTTAATAAATTTAAGAATAAAACAATATTTTGAAATCAATAGCACCAAGTAATTATTAAACTTAGTTTTGTTAAGGACAGATGTCTATAAGAACAGCCGAAGTCTGGCCTTATTAGTTTTTTTTCTTTGCTTTGGTAGAGGCACGAGTGTAGCACGTCGCAATCACGGAGGCGGCTTGGCTCTTTCAGAGTCATACCGGGGGTTACTGTCGGAGCCGATATGATGTAGAAATAACTCGAAATTGGCAATGAAGACAGTGCATCACTGAAGACCTCCCTGATGTATCTAAGATGTATAATTGAAAAGACCCAGTATGTGAATCATCGACTCCATTTATTATGTAAACCTTCAGTTTCTTACTGATGTGTAACAAATTGCAGGATTTCTAAACAAATTAATAACATAGGCCGTTTTGAGACAAATCTAACTTAACTAGACTTTAATAGCCCTTAGGTGCTAATTAAGATTGAATTTGAAACATTGGGGAGGTTATAATCAAAAATAGAACAACTTGGATGCTAGCTCTTCCCATCACTCTTGGCTTTAGTTGTTAAATTTTCCTTATTTCACTAAGTTAGACAGAAGAATAAAATTAGTTATTTTTTTTTTTTTTTGTTAATGGATTTCTTTTAAGATTTATCAACAGGATTTTTTACTTTTATTCATCAAAATAAAACCAAATAATTAGAAATCAATGATAGCAAGTAAATATTTATCAAAATCTGATTCAGTATGCAAATTAACCCTCCAGATCACACTGTAAACCACTATATGATGATTCATCTGTTTTTTTATATATATATATATATATATATACACAACACTGCGTGGTGTAATGGTTAGCAAGCTAAACTAGCAAACCTTCACAAGTGAGTTTGAGTCTCATTAGGTGCCCTATGCATTTGGCTTTGTGCCACATCTAAAGAAAACACTGAGTAAATTATCACGCATTGGGTGCCTCAAATAGTGTAATGGTTAGCAAGCCTCATTGGGTACCTCATTCATTTGGTCTTGTGCCACATCTAACCAAAAAGCTTAGTAAATCACACACACACACACACTCTATTATATATTATGAGTATGTAGATAAAGCCTACAGTATTAATATGAAACAATTTTTTAAAAGATTGACAAATAAAATTATGGAAAATATGACTTGGGGGACTTGTGATGTTGATTTAGTTTTGGTGACACGCGTACATAATCTCCCTTATATTAAGATTTCAGTTGTTGTATTTGAGATTTGGTGAAATTTTGGTCATTAACTGCTTTATTAGGAACAGTGTAAAAAAAAAAAAAAAAAAAAAAAACTTATATTTGATTGTTCTATTTTATTCTCCTTTCTTTCTCTAGGCCAGTCGTGATTTTCTGCTGAACATTTCCCGTGACTTCCTAAGTGGTGAAGGTGATGTCACTCGTCATTTGGCTTATCTGGGATATGTGGTCAGTTATGTCCAAACACCTCTGGATGAATTTGACTATGCAGTTACCAATTTAGCCACTGACCTCCGTGATGGAGTGCGGTTGACGTAAGTTTTACTTGATTGTACAAGACGTGCTTACAATGCTTGACGAATTCTCTTTCTGCAAGGAAGCACCTGCCTCCTTGCTTAAAAGGGGTAAGGGCTGGGTTTATTGTATGGTGTCTGTGGCTCCTCTAAATTTGATGCCAATGGAATCTAAGCTATTTTTAAAACCCCTTGTTTTATATGGAACACCCCACTTTAAACTAACCTTATGTTATACTTTGACCACATAGGGATTTAGATGAATAACTTTTGGTTGCCTATAAAATTGTTTTATTTTTTATTTTATTTTTTTGTTTCTTATTCTGGGGAGGAATTGTTGTAAAACCAATTACATGGTAAATATTGGAGTGACTATTCAGCATTTATAAGAATATCAGACATTTTTGTGCTCATCTAATGACTGGACGAGAATGATTGCATTTCACATAGCACTAATATCCTTGGGAAAGGTATGAATCCAATTATTCTCCCTCCAGCTATGGGTAAATAGTAGGACAGACTAGGTTCTTCAGCCTTGGTAAGGCAACTAGTCTAGGAGAAAGAAAACTCTGAATTCAAACCTGTTAAACTCGCTTAAAAAAAATTGACCTTGTGTCATATCCTGCCCGAGCGGAGGGGTTGGGTAAATAGGATCTAATGATTGGTGAAAAGTGAGTCGAATATATGACAACCACCATTTGGACAATTGGTATTGTATAAGGGTTAGCCAACTAAGCTAGTAGTTTGATTCACACTAGGTACAACGTATTGCTGGCCTTGTGCAAAATTAAGCTACTACCCTATAATCGGGGCTTACAATATGCTGACTGTATCCTCTGCAAAGGGGTACGACCCTTCTCCACTCCTCCAAGAAGTGTCCCCTCTAAACTTCATCTGATGGTGAGGCTCTAGTTCTGGAGAATGTTGTGCCTTTTTATTGCCATTACTCCTAGGTCCACTCTGACCTTGAGTGGTCATACCCTTTTAGGGTCCTATCTATGGGTTAAATAGATCTGTTTAAAAATTATTCATATTTGATAAAACTGTGTGCCAAAAAAATAAAAACTTTAAGTAGCATAAAATATAAATATGAACATATGAATACAATTCCCTCACGTCGAGGCATAAAATAACCCTAGATTAATTTTAACAGTATGTCAATCCATTTACCTGAAAATTTATTTTGTTTTTAACTTCTGTGGTAACTTTCTGAATTTTACTGTTTTCAGTAATCTTAGAGTATAAGCTCAAATCAAGTGACCTGTCGCTTAGCTTTTTTGTTTTTTGTTTTTTTCTTTTATGGGTGTTCCTCCTGATGAAACCCATCCCTCTCCAGGTCTACGACTAGTTTGAATTCAGTTCTAGACTGGTTGCCATACCAAGGCTAAAGAGCCCACTCTGTTCTACTATTGTTTCATAATAGATTGGTGAAATATGTTATTGACAGTGTAGAATTAAATAAGTTTTAAACTTTTAAATAGTGGTAAGGTACAGCAAGCCATTTTTGTAATGCTCATATGTGCAAATAGAAAAAATAATTGACTGACAACACAACAAAAGCATAAGTTATTTCATTCAACTGAAATAACACTTAAACAGAAGATAAGACAAAACAAAAAGATTGTTTTGCCCAGTCGGCTGGGGCTGTAGAATACACCAAATGCTTCTCTGCAGAGGAGTAAGACCCCCCCCCCCCCAACGAGTGTCCTGATTAAGAGACTAAACAATCTGATAGTGAGGTTCCAGCAATGCTGGAGCTTTGGGGAATGCGGAATACCCCTTCATTGCCATCACTCCCAGGTCCACTCTGGCTCGGAGCGGTAGCACCTGATAGGGCCCTATCTATGGGTTAAATAGAACTAACAGCATACTTATGCTCAAATAAATTGTTTGAGTAAACTGAATAGCTTGAAAAGGAAATGTTTTTGACAATTAAACCGTACTTACATTTAAACTGCGTGCTTATGCTTAACTGAATTATTTGAAATAGAACTGTTTTTCAACATTAAAACTGTATTTACACTTAACTGAATTGTTACATATAACTGCTTGAATAGTTTGAAATGGAAATGTTTTTTTACAATTAAACTGTACTTATGTTAAACTAAATTGTTTTTAATAGAACAGATTATTTACATAAAAATGGATTTGGCATTAAATAACCTACAAAGGTTGATATGCCATAAAACCCAACAAACAAACAAAAGATTGTTACTATCCATAAAAGTAGATCTGGCAGTAATGGCATGGAAAATTGGTTTGGTTATATGGCATATCAATTGTAACATATTGACTCCGGCCAAGCTGTCAAAAGAAGAAATCCACCTGTGTAAATAACAGGTGCATCTGGTCGAAGATATCAGGGGACAACCTTGACTGTCGAAGGGTTGAATTGAGTGCAAATTGTGACGCTCGCAAGAAGTAGGTGGGTGTCAAACTATCATATAACCCTGGTGACAGGAAGATCAGATCAGTTGGAGAGAAGATGCTGGAATGAGGACCGTGTCCCAGCAGAGGCTGGGCCCCCAGGCCTCTGGTTGAACAGCCCAGGAGAACGGGAAAGAAATGCTGCTGTAGTCAGAAGAGTTGGGGGGAGGGTCAATATGTTGCAGTTCTGTTCAGTCTCCAACTCACCTCTCACGGATAATACCTTTTTGAACCCTTTTGAATAAAGTGAGGTATATTTTTCTAAAGAACTGTACCCACTCGTCTTCATTGTGTTGAGTATGTTTCTGCATGCATCTGCATATAAGTATGTTACTCAACTATTATAGGTTATTTCTTCCAAATCCATTTTAATTCATATTTACAGTTCTATTTCAAACGATTAAGTTTAGCATAAGGACACTGTTTGGTTCTATTTAACTTATAGATAGGACCCTATGAGGTGATAACTCCGGGCCAGAGTGAATCTGGAAGTGATGGCAATAAAGGGGTATGCCACCTTTCCCTAAAGTTCCAACATTACTGGAGCCTCATCATCAGATTGTTTAGTGTTATACTAGTGTTATATTAGTGTTGTTTAGTGTCACTCGTTGGGTGGGGGGGGAGTCTTACCCCTTTGCAAAGATACAATCAGTGTATTCTGCAGCCCCAGCTGACTGGGCCAAGAACAATTGAATTCACTTTTGCTTGGAGTATTTGTTGTATAGCAAAGAAAGACAACACTGTATAAAAATATAATCTACGGTGCCCGTGGTGTAATTGTTATCGTTGCAGAAATTGGACACGGCGACACGAGTTCAAATCCTGGACCTGACTGATTGCATTTCACATAGCACTAATACCCTTGGGAAAGGTATGAATCCAATTAGTCTCCCTCCAGCTATGGCTAAATAGTAGGGCAGACTAGGTTCTTCAGCCTTGGTGAGGCAACTAGTCTAGGAGAAGAAAACTCTGAATTCGAACCTGTTAAACTCCGCTTAAAATTGACCTTGTGTCATATCCTGCCCGAGCGGAGGGGTTGGTAAATATGATAAAAATATAATCTACTATTTTTCTTTTCCTTTCATTATTCGAAGTGTATGTATGGGCTGAGTTGAAAACAGCTGAGTTTGCGTACACACACAGGGGCTTGAGGTACAGATATTTAGTGAAACTTCTGCCTTACTCCTTTTATCTCCCTGGGTGAAAATCTTCCTTGGTTTCTATATATTTTCCAGACACCTATACAAATCCACATGTTCACACCTCCTGCCCCTACATTGCACATGGAAACAGCTCCTTCTAGCGTGCCATCCAAAGCAATTTCCACTGCATTCTGTTTATTTTAGGAACCAGGTGCACTTCCTGTTCTAACTTCTGTCATGCCACCCACACAATTTATGTAGCATTTCTTTTGGGGATCTGTGTCTTGTTTACATTATGCAACAGGTGCAGTTCCTGTTATGCCACCCCTGCAATTTACTCGGCATGTCAAAAGTATCTTAAAGTCAACATCAAACATTCAAGCACTTTGTGAAATGCACAGCTTTGTTCAGGATTTGAACTCTGGTACCAGAGTTTACTTCCTATGATGATAGCCATTACACTACAAGTGCCTCCTTTCTTAAATATCTGAGTAATAAAAAAATTTTTTTTTTCTTTCTTTTTCAGGCGTGTTGTAGAAATTCTAACCAGTAAATGGGGACTGACCAAAATGCTGAGAGCTCCTGCTATAAGCCGTCTGCAGAAGATACATAACCTTGAAAAGGTGTTGAAAGCTTTGAGTGAACATGGAATGAGTCTAGATTTGGAAAAAGGTAAAGTTACAAGCCATATTCTTGTGAAATAATTCCTTCCCAATAGTGGCGCTCGTAAGGTGGTAGTTATCATAAGCAATGGTCATGGTGACCCGAGTTCAAATCCTGGATGAAGCTGTTTGCATTTCACCTAGTGTTAATATGCTTCAGAAAGGTATGAATCCAACGATTCTCCCTCCAGCTATAGGTAAGTAGACTGGGCTCTTTAAACTTGGTAGGGTTACCAGTCAAGAAGGAAAACTCTGAATTCAAACCTGTTGAACTTCACTTCCAAAAATTGACCTTGTGTCACTTCTTGTTTGTGTAGAGAGGTTGGCTTAAATACATATATCCTTCCCAGTGTGGGTATTTCTGTTCCCTAGTGAACTTAGAGATTATCTAAGTTGGTACAGCTGGCCTTTTGTATACATGGGTTTTGTCAGCAAACTGAACCCAGGCTTGAAATGCTGCTCTCTGACACTTTTACCTATGATCAGAACCAAGGGTCTTGGCTTCAAGAACAATGCAAAAAGTAGTAAAAAAAAAAAAAAAATTGAGCTCAGCTGGGTCCTGGGGATTCTAACCCTTGAACATCACCTTCCTCATTTTACTATATTATGCTGTTTTTAGAAAATACTGGTTTTACTGTATAAATTTTCAACATTTTATTTTAATAGTTGTATATAAGTCCTCTAGATGGCATCCAGTGTTTGCACAGAGCCGAATGTTTTTCTCTTTGGCTAACACTAGTGTGTATATATGTAGGAGTCTATAAGAGAATGTTGCTAATGAGTTAATTCTTGCTTATCCAGCTGTACGTTACATGTCGTACCTACTATCTCACATCTCACAAATTATTCAAGTTGCCATACAGCAGCTGTTTCCAGGATTTGTTCAATGCAGGATTCTTTCCATTGAGCTTTTTCATAAGAGTCCAAGTGGTTTTGACCATACAGTTGAAATCTTTTATTGGAGAGATCAGAGTTCCATATGGTCAATAGCAGTTTACCTAATGTGTATGTTGATATTGCTTTTCATAGATTTTTTGATGCCTAAAAATGGGGTTCAAGGTAGAAAAGCTGATAAACACAAATCTAAATAAGCTGATTTTTTTTTTTTTTTTTTTTTTTTTTTTTTCCGCCCATTCCTTTACATGAAATTTTATATATATATTCCCAAAATGGAGGACAGGGTAAATACTTGAATAAGTCACTTTTTTTTTTTTTTTCTTTACTTGCATTTTAAAGAGATGGATACCAATTTGAAGTTCATCAAATTCAAGTGTGTTTGTGTTTTTTAAAAAAGAGAATAAATAAAATAAAAATAAGTTAGACCAAAAGAGAAAAAAAAAGTATTTCAATATGAACAGACTCACTAAGATTTTTTTGTGGAATTATTTCTTTTAGAATTATTTTATTCTTTAAAAAAAAAAATCTTCGTGGATCTATTCATTTTGAGAAAAAAAGAAAGATATATAAAAAATAAAAGTAAATTCTCATGTTACTAGCCCTCTACATAAGCAGGATGCAACACAAGGCCATTTTTTAAGCTAAAAGTTTTTAACTTGGTTTTCCTTCTCCTAGACCAGTTGCCATGCCAAGTTTAAAGAGCTCAATATGCCCTGCTATTTACACATAGCTGGAGGAATAATTACACCCTGAATACCTCCAAAATTTTCATCCTGTATTTTACGTTTAGGTTTGCTTGGCATAACAATTATCATTGTAGAATTGATGATTTGAGTTTAAATCCTGGATGAAGCTGTTTGTATTGAAATACATGTTAATGTACAGGGTGAAACGATAAAATTGTCGTCCTCAAGAAAACACATCAGCTTTATTTTAAAACTTTTATTGAAAAAAATCAATTCAGATAACTTGATTATGTAGTAGAGCTATTCAATGTAGCCGCCTTCAGCCTCAATCACTGCCTCGATACGGATCCGGAACTGGGAACATGCCTTTTCCACAAGCGCTGGTGGGAGCTAGGCAAATACTCGGTAGATGGTGGCGATCAGGCTGGCTTTGGTGTTGTGGGAGGCCATATTGGTGATGTTCTCGACGTATGACCAAACGAAGTAATCCAGCGGGTTCAGGTCGGGGGAGAAGTTGGTGGCTAGTGAGAGAAGGGTACAAAGTCACCACACACTTCAGCACATCCAGGTACACTTTAGTGTTGACTTTCAAGCCGACTTCATAGACGTGAGGTGGCATGATGTGGCCCTCACTTGAAACTATACCAAAGACCATAACCGTAGCCGGAAACTTTGTTTTCATCACCATGGGCATTTTGAACCGTCCGGATTTGCATTTTGAGGGCCCTGGCAATGGTCCTGTTATAACTTGGATCAGTAGAGAACATGAGTTGTACAGCGCCATATCTCCGATCTCGCTCATTGAACATTGTGTCACTTTCAGACATGGGATTTGTACACAACTGACCAACTAGTAGATGGTCTGCAACAAAAAAAAAAAATTGGTTTTCATTAAATGGAAATGGAATCATGTCATCTTTTCTAGGGTGACAATTTTCATTCCACCCTGTATAAATGGTAAAACGACTAGTCTAGCAGAAGGAAAACTCTGAATTTAAACAAGATTTGGTCCACTTAAAAATTGACCTTGTGTCACATCCTGCTGGTGGTAGTTTGGGTAAATACATACTTGACTTGTATGTATATGAGACTCCTCTTAAATCGATATGCTTAAATCCTCTTGAATTGATACGCTTATCTAAACTTAAAATGTGCTAACTTAAAGAATAATCAACCCTGTTGGCTAGGGCTGTGGAATAATGACTTGTTTTTCCTAGCTTCCATTAGTATGGATTTCAGAGCACCTCCCCCCAACAATATCTACTTAGCAGAGCTAAATTTATCACTTAGCACTTGAAGTGCCCCAAAAGGAAGAATATAGAGTGGATGAAAAATTTTTCTGTGATGGCCTTGAGTCAAGACGTGTGTGTGTGTGTCCCCCAAACCCTACTTCATGCCAAATCTTGGTGGGAGTTAGATAAATCCATACTTGAGTATGGATTTTGTTATTTATTTATTCATTTTATTTTTTTCTATTTTTTCTTTCCTTTTCAGGTAAAATCTGTGCCAAAGACATCGTTGATGGACACCGAGAAAAAACTTTGACACTTCTTTGGCGAATTGTAACAGGATTTCAAGTGAGTTTGTAAAATTTTTATCCAAAAGGAAAAAAAAAACTTTTACATCAACTTCTTTTTACAGATAATATTTACTAGGCAGCAGACTTTGGAGAAAAAAAAATTAGCTTCCAACTGGCTGAGTACACATTTGAACCAGACTGGTCTGATCTAAGAAAAGAAAAAAAATAGAAAAACATTTTTCATTATAAATTTGTTAACTCGCATTGAGAATCTCCCATTACTCGGACAATTTGTCAAATTGGAAAATTTTTTTACAGATATAAGGGCAGATTTAGAAGATTAAAATTCAAATCAAAGTTTGATATAGAACTGGCTGAGGCACATTTGAATCTGATTGGTCACATTTCCTAGATAAATAAAATAGAAAAGCATTTTTATTACAACTTGAGTATTCAGAAAACCTCCTGCTACTCTGAGAATTTGTCAGATTTGAAAAATATTTAAATATTTTTCTGTTTTAAATGGAATCTGATTTACAATATGATTACAATGTCTAAATCAAATCTGAATTTGAGCCTTTAGATCTACAAGTGGGCTAGAGAATTTTAAAAAATGGGCCTAGACTTAGCTCAAGGAAGATGGGTGGGCTTAGAATTTTTTTTTTTTTTCTATTGGTGTAAAATTATGAAAACACAAGCTACTATACTTTAATTTTTAGATGCATGCTGATAGACACCAGGAGTAGTGTGACCATTAGCCAGGATTTATATTGTCCATGTTTTGCACTTGTAAATTAATGTATTTCTTGTTACATGGAATTTCTATTTGTACTTATGTGGTCTTAAAAATTTTTTGACACCTAAAAATGGGCTTCAAGGTAGAAAAGCTGATAAACACAAATCTAAATAAGCTGATTTTTCCCCCCATTCTTTTACATGAATTTTATTCCGAAAATGGAGGACAGGGGAGATAACTACTAGATCTCGGATTCAAGATATGAGCAAGGTTTCAAAGCTGATATTTAAAAATAGGGGTGAGAAGTATAATCACCAGTCATGGAAATTTGCAAAAATATGGCCCTTTTCATCTTAATTTAAGCTTGCTTTCTTTTAGTAGATGCTATAAAATTTTTGATTTGGTTGGTGGGTTATAAAAACAATTAAGACCTCCAAAAATCTGAGATTCTAAAGTTTTAAAGAGACCAGCTAGATTTCTTTTATCTCAGAGTTGAGAAAGGTCATTAACTATGGCCACCTCAATGGGTTCTATTTGGTTTTCTTTATCATTAATTTCTGTATAAGACAATGATTTTTATCTGACATAAATTGGTCATGAACTGTATTTTGCTGACCCTGTGTCCAGGACAAAATGTTAAAGTCAAGTTTCTCTCTGCATTTTAATGCCAAACAACAAAATTGCCTCAAACCAATTTTCATTCATGTTGTAATTTGGTTCTTGAGCTTTAAGAAACTACAAGTACTAGTTTTGCTATTGTGTAAAGAAAATGGAAGTACCAGTTTGGCCATTGTAACTTGGTCAATAAAATGTCTCTCTCTCAACATCTAACTGGAGTCTTGTTGAATTAATAATGGTGACATTTTTGAGGATGAGGGTTTTTTGCAACAATGAAACTGGAAATATTTCTTATCTGGACTGTGGACCAATTTTTCATCGCAAATGATATTGCAAGTTGTGTTCAAGCAGAAATTAAATACAAGACTGGTATTTTTTTTTTTTTTTTTTTTTTTTTTTTCAGTGGCATCAGGAAGAAAATGTTCAGAATTCTGGAAAGATTTGTGTGTACTACTTAAGTAGAGTGAAGTCTTATGAAGAAATCAAACTTCTGTTATTAGAACATTTCAAACCAAATTATAGCAGTTCATTTTGTCAATTCTTTGTTGCTCCGACCTGCAAAAGTCGTTTTTGAGTTTTCTACCCCAGTGTTTCTCACAAGTTATTTTTGATAACTCAATAGTTTTATAAAACTGGTTTAAGATTGATTTAAAGAAGATACTAGTAGCTGACACAGCTTCACCATATTTGAAGAAAAAAAAAGATTCTGATTCAATTCATACCATCTCTATAAATGTTGGAGAGAGGAAAAACAAATACAGTAATATCCTACTTTGTTATTTAACACTGTCACATTAAGCCTCTCTTCTGAATTTCAATCTGAAATGGCACAGAAATAAATATGGTGGATCATGATTTTTTTCTTTTCAATATCAATACTATATAAATCTTTCTTTAATATCAGTATTATATAAATTTTTTTTCATCAGTACTATATAGTTTTTATTTTTTTAAATATCAGTACTGTATAAATCTCTTTTTAAAAGGTTTTTATCTTTTCTTCAGGTGGATATTCTTTTGGATATTAAAGAACTGGAAGATGAAATCACTTGTCTCAATCGGACCCTGAAGAGGAAAATAGCTATTTGGAAGTCTGCTGGAGTTAAAAGTAGTTTTGGTAACTATATATATTTTTTATTTATTCATTTTTTATTTTTTTTTTAATTTTTTTTTTTTACTTGACCCTTATAGTGTAATGATTATTATTGTAGGAGATTGAATTGGTAACCCTATAGTGCAATGATTATTGCCGTAGGAGATGGAGTTAGTGACTCAAATTGAGATTCTAGATGAGGCTGATTGTGTTTCGTCAAGATGAAAGACAACTTGATATAACTGAGTATTACCAGTTGAAATGATCAAGTGATTGGCTCCTTAAATGATTCCCCATCAGATTTGCCTGATACGCTGGCAGGGTGAAAAATAAAAACTGACAAAGAGTAAGTGAACCCTCATCTAGAGTCAAAGGGGCCATCAGGGACATTGGTGCTGTGTTGGATACCAAGATTTTAAATCCTCCATCTTGGAGAAAGATACCCTGATATAAAACTGGGAGTGATAAGCTTCAACAAAAGCTAGGAGTCTTTGTCTCGGTGAAGGATACTGATATAAAACCTGTAAAAATATCCAATAATGCTTTTTTGGATACATGGAGTTAAGCTTAATGCAATTGCCTCCGTACATTGTCTTTTCTTTAAACTACAAATGGAAGTGAGTGGAGGGGGAAAACAAATTTACATGGAAGACAACCGAAATAAGAAAATTGTTTAATACTATTTTGGTAGACATATTGAATTAATATTGAATGTAATGCTGGTCCAGTTAGTTCGGAGTGCTTTAGAAAATATCAACTGGATCTCTGCAGAGGGGTAAGACACCTCCCTCCCATCACAAGTGTCCGGGATATGTCACTTGACCATCTGATGGTGAGGCTCCAGTCCTGGAGCTCTGAGGGTTGTGAAGCACCCTTTCATTAATATTTCTTTCAGGTTCACTCTAACCTTGATTGGTAATACTGGTTAGGGTCTCATCTGCGGGTCAAATAGAACTGTTTAATGACTTATACGTATACAAATGGATGAGCTCTGGCTTGTTTGAAAATGTTACTCACAAACTTTGTTTACACACACACACACATATATAAAGGATCTGGCATTAAATAACCTATAAGGGTTGATATCTCATAAGACCCAACCAACTTGATTTCCCAGTTGGCTGGGACTGTAGAATACACCAACTGCACCTCCTGTAGAGGGGTAAGACCCTCTCAATGAGTGTCCTGGTTATGACACTAAACAATCTGATGGTGAGGCTCCAGTAATGCTAGGGCTTTGGGGAATACGGAACACCCCTTTATTGCCATTGCTCCTAGGTTCACTCTGGCTCGGCGTGATAGCACCTGATAGGGCCCTATCTATGGGTTAAACAGAACTAATGGTATACTTATGCTAAACGGAATTGTTTGAAATAGAAATATTTTTGATGATTAAACTGTGTGCTTATGCTTAACTGAAACCGTACTTATATTCATACTTATGCTAAACTGAATTATCTGAAATAGAACTGTTTTTTTGACATTGAAACTGTACTTATACTAAACTGATTTGTTTAATATAGAACTTTTGGCATTTAACTGAGTGTAAACAAAATCTGTACTTATACTAAACTGAATTAGCTGAATTAGAACTGCTTGACTAAACTGAATAGCTTGAATTAGAAATGTTTTTCACAATTAAACTGTACTTACATAGTGTAACGGTTATAGGCGTTGGTTCTCTAAGCTTCTAAGGAGACAATTATCTGGAGGTTGCAGATTCAATCCTGACTGCAGGCCAGTAACAATACAGGAATACTTAACACGTGTACCCGGTTATGGCTAACACTCAGAACAGGCAACCCCTCGTCAATTCAATAAAGGACATAGTTCGAAGTTCCATGAAAGTCCCCGAGTTCGACAAACACCTGAAGGAGGCCAGAGGACATATTGGTTGAAACCTTGTGGAAATAACAAAGATGAAGACAATAGTACAAAAACCCTTAATGATAAAAATACAGGTTTTGACACATTCCAGAATCCAAGGCATGAGGAAGTATTTGAAAAGAAACAAAACAAAACCGGCAGATGTTAGATTTGCATTGTATGTAATATTTATATAGCAATAACTGTAAATTGTAGTGTACAAGTTAACTCTTTGAGGCTTTAAAAAAAATCTCTACAAAAGCAGTTGGCTTAAACAGCAGGGTTAAAATCCCAACTTTTATCACAGTGGTCAACCAATAGAGCTGTACTCCTAACAATTGATATACACCACTTACTGTATGTATTTATCCAACCTCTCCACACATGCACGATGTGACAGTAGGTAAATTATTTTGTGCAGTTTAACAAGTTTGAGTTCAGTTTTCCTTCTCTTAGATTGGTTGCCATAACAAGACTTCAGAGCCCAATCAGCTGTACTATTTTACTTGTAGCTGGAGGGAGAATAGTTGGATTCATACCTTTCTCAAGGGTATTAGTGCTATATGAAATGCAAACACTCGTCCAGAATTTGAACTCTGTTCATTGTGTCCATTTCTTACAACTGTAATTATTACGTCTTGAATGCCTCCATGTACCACTCACTGTAAATTCAGCAGACTGCCACAAACATTTCCGACTTAAACTTGTGAAGATATTTAACAAATCAACAGAGATTAATAAATTCAGGTTCACTGAATTTTGTAGGTTAGTGATAATATACCTTAGAGTGTTCGCCAATGGCCTGGAAGACCTGGGTTCAATCCCTGGTAGAGTTATACCAAAGATTAAAAAAAATGATACTTGATGCCTCCTTGCTTAACACTCAGCATTATAAGGTAGGTATCAAAGGTAAAGTGAAGCAATCTAGGAAAAGGAGTAGTGCCCTCCCCTACATCTATGTATAGTAGCTATCAAAAAAGGAGCTTTTGGGTCACCCTTGACTAAGGTATGAAAGTAAACTTGAGAATTTCTGATGATAAATATAACTTGTATGGAGAAACGTATTATAGTCAATGTCTTGATGCAAGTTGTTAGGTCTTATTAAATGCTTTTGCTATAGGTTATCATAGCCCATCATCATTTAGGCTCACTGGAAAAGTTTTGGTCTACCAGCAGTTTACTGTATGTTTAGGGGATCAACCTATACAGCATATATAGGTCTAACCAGAATTTTGATTACTCAGATGGCTGGGGCTGTAGACTGCACCTCTGCAGAGGGGTAAGACCCCCCCACCCCTATGAGTGTTCTGAAATATAACACTAAACGATTTGATGGTGAGGTTCGAGTGATGCTGGAGTTTTGGGAAATGCGGAGCACCTCTTCATTGCTATTGCTCCCAGGTCCACTCTGGCCTGGAATGGTAGCGCCTGATAGGGCCTATCTATGGGTTAAATAGAACTAACTGCATACTTATGCTAAACTGAATTGTTTGAATTAGAACTGTTTGACTAAACTGAATTTCTTAAAAAAAAATGTTTTTGACAAACTGTACTTACATTTGAATTGTGTTATTATGCTAAACTGAATTGTTTGAAATAGAACTGTTTTTGACATTGAAACTCTACTTACACTAAACTGAATTATTTAATATTGAACTGTTTTGACATTTAACTGGGTATAAACAAAATATGTACTTATACTAAACTGAATTACCTGAATTAGAATTATTTGACTAAACTGAATAGCTTGAAATAGAAATGTTTTTGACAGTTAAACAGTGTACTCATGCTAAACTGAATTGTTTGAAATAGAACTATTTGTATGAAAATAGATTTGATGTTAGATAACCTACAAGGGTTGATATGCTATAAAACCCAACCCACCGACTGCACCTCTGCAGAGGGGTAAGACTCCTCCCCTTCCAATGAGTGTCCTGAATATTACACTAAATGATCTGATGGTGAATTCTAGTGATGCTGGAGCTTTGGGGAATGTGGAGCACTCCCTTCATTGCTATTGCTCCCAGATCCACTCTGGCCTGGAATGATAGCACCTGATAGGGCCCTATCTATGGTTTAAATAGAACTAAACTGCGTACTTATGCTAAACTGAGTTATTTGAATTAGGACTGTTTGTCTAAACTGAATAGCTTGAAATAGAAACGTTTTTTGATAATTAAACTGTGTACTTACATTTAAACTGTATACTTGTGCCAAACTGAATTGTTTGAAATGGAACTGTTTTTGACATTGAAACTGTATTTATGCCAAACTGAATTGTTTAATATAGAATTGTTTTGACATTTAACTGTGTAAACAAAATCTATACTTATACTGAACTGAATTGGTTGAATTAGACGTATTTGACTAAACTGAATAACTTGAAATAGAAATGTTTTTGACAATTAAACTGTATACTTATGCTAAACTGAATTGTTTGAAATAGAACTGATTATTTGTATAAAAATGGATTTGGCATTGAATAACCTACAAAAGTTGATATTTGATATGCCTTAAAATCCCACCAACCAACCAGAATTTTGAGCAAAAAATCTTGCGATGCACTAGTTAACAGTACATGTAACAACCAATCAGCTTTAAGATTGCTTGGTACCTCTGCTTGTTGGGAGTAAGTACTATTTTGAAGCTCTATTAAAGCTTTGTATATTTCTTTGTGATTAGATTTTGTAACAGTTACTTAGAGATGCTATTCCAGTGGAAACCATGAATCGTTAAACATTTTGGACTTTGCTGTTAATATTGCTGCAGATGTGTCCGAATATATATTCCAATCAACAGCAAAGATAGGGAAATTAATCCTTATACAGTGATTGTGTTTTGACTAATACCTTTATCTTTCTTGTTCCCATCTCCAGTTTTTTTTTTTTCTTCTCTTCTGTGATCATATGCCTAATATTTTTATCCATATCTATTTGTAGAATTGAACAATCGTCGAAGTTCTGTGGATCTAAACAAATTTGAGAATTCTAAACATGGTTTGTTATTTGCTTGGTGCCAAGCTGTCTGTTCCCATTATGGCTTAAAGGTATTTAAAAAAAATTTTTTCCAATCATTCTCTCAGCTGAAAGATTTTTTCTTCTCTCTCTCTCTCTCTCTCTCTCTCTCTCTCTCTCTCTCTCTCTCTCTCTCTCTCTCTCTCTCTCTCTCTCTCTCTCTCTCTCTCTCTCTCTCTCTCTCTCTCTCTCTCTCTCTCTCTCTCTCTCTCTCTCTCATAATTTCCTTCCTTTCTCCACATATATAGGATCATTGAATTTTACCTAAGGACTTGTCAATAGGAAGCTCTATTAACAGTTGCACCTTTGCTAGAAGACTGTAATGATAGACCTCTTTTCAAGCCTGGAGCACTCTGTTTGAATAGCCTCAAAACAAATATATTTTGTGAGACTAAAATATTTGATATGAACCAATTCCAACATTGCAATGGAAAAAAACAATTCTGAATGAGAAACTCCCTTTATTTATTGAATGTTGTGTGTGTAATCTCACCTGTTTAAATTCTGTTCTGAAAATCACCATATTTTAGATAAACAAGATATAAAACTTGATCAAGACTCATGACTAGGACCTTTTAAGATTAGTGCTCTGCATTTTGGGGCCTTGAGCACTTTAGATTTTATCAATTAAAAGTCTGCCCTGTTGGCTGGGGCTGTAGAATATGCTGACTGCACTTCTGCAGAGGTGGTAAAGCCCCTCCTCCAATGAGGCTACCTGTTGGCCCAGGGTGGCAACTTGTAATGTTTGAAGATGGGATTCTGGTGGTAGAGTAGTCCTTGATCCAGCAACCAAAGTGGTCACGTGACTTGCAACGCTCCGCTTTGGTCCTTACTGGGCTAGATTGATTTGGCCTGGGATTTGTCTGTAAATTTTCGTGTTCTTTTGGTAGACTTGTAATTGATTGGCAGCGCTGGTTTCTTTAAGGTTTTTTTTTTTTTTTTTCTCTCTCTCTCTCTCTCTCTCTCTCTCCATTATAGGTTGTTTGAAAAATACTGCCCAATGTAAACTGTTTAAATTTCATTTTAACATTTTAATTGTTGTTGTATAAAAAAAATTAATTCATTCTTAATGGTTGAAGTGTCTTAAATTTTCTATCACTTCTTTTAGGATTTGATCTAGAAAGTTATGACCCTAATCATGAACATGAAAAAAAAATGTTTACTTTTCAAGTAATTACTTTTCATAATTTTGCAACATGCCAATACTTGGCCACTTGTTGCCAGGATGACGCTGCAGAAGCTCGCTGACTTGAGACATCAGACTTTCCCCATCCACCATATTATCCTGATCTCTCACCTACTGACCCCCCCCCATTACGTTCCAAAGAAGTCATCATCATTGTCATGCTGCTAGCACGTATATTCCTGACCCTCTCTCGCCAGTTCTCCCTATCATTCATCGCCTCTGGCAGGTCTTCAGGGCTACAATCCGTATCCTCACATAGCTGCGGTATGTATGTTCAAGCTGGTGGTCCTGTTTTTGCTTGGCCATATGTGGGGGTCCATAGGAGTACATCACTTATGAGCTTGTCCCTGCTTCTCCAGCAGTGTCCTGAATGTCGGGTTCATTTAACTTGGATGGTTTTTGTGATGGTGGTGGTGGGGGGGAGGTGGCCGTAAAGTTGGTGCCTTGTGGGGTGTTGCTGCGAGGACTTAAAAACCAAATTGAAAGATTTCTTGGCATCAAAACCTTGTACAGGCATAAATAACCTTGTTAATCGACGGCAGACATGTTCAGTAATCATTTGTTTAAATTCATTTTTTCAAAAATAAGTTTTCTAAAATAAGACATTATTTTCCAAACGAGTTATTTCCCCCTAAATCACTCGGCAAAATTTAATTTTTTTGATTTTGCTTTTTTTTAAACCGCTTATTTCAGATTGAAAACTTCACTGTGTCTTTTTCTGACGGCCGTGTATTATGCTTTCTGATCCACCATTACTACCCTGGCCTGTTGCCTCTCTCGGAAATAAGACAGCAAACAACAGTCACTTACATCAATGAATGTGAAAGTCAGCAGCAAGACAGTGACAATAGCTTTGATGGGATGGCATCCACTCTTCGCTGCAGTCCACGTAAGTCTTTCTTTCTCTCTCCCCTCCCACCGATCAAATATCCGCGAATGGCCCCCAGGATATAGAAGGAACAAGAGGTAGTATTGGCCAGACTCTGTATATGGTATATACACAAATACTTACTCAAAAAAACAAAGAACCCCTTGATATGTTAGTAAGCGAGTTCATACTCCAGTCGCGCTATTATGTTCACTTTTGGGCAAATACCCTTGGGGAAAGGTATGAACCCCCTTATCCTCCTTATAGGTTGAAATGCCATTAAACAAAGAAAGAAAGAAACAATGTAATTTTTATGTTGAACCAAACAAGACCCCAATTTCAAAAATTGAGAAAAATCAATGATTTTTTTTAAACTGAAAAATCACAGGAATATAGCAAGGTCTTCTGGATGCAAAACAATAAAATATAGTAATCTACTAAGCTTTTTATTTAGATGTGGCACAAGGCTGAGCGAATTGGGCACCAATGAGACTAAACCATAGAATGTTTCTGAAAGATTTTTGTAATTTTTTTTTTTTTTTTTTTTTTACAAATTGCACAACCATCTCTTCATTTGTTTGGTTAGGTTTCTTTGTTTAATGGCATATCAACCTTCATCAGTTATTTAATACCACTACAGTTTTTCTAGGAGAATAGCTTTGGCATTGAATAACCTACAAAGGTTGATATGCCATTAAACAAAGAAACCAAACCAAACCAAACCAAACCAACCCTTGATATGTATACACTATCAAGAATCATATACAGTAAAGCATGTGCTGATTGACTGCCATGACCTTCAGCAAAGCAGAATCTTTTACTACTAGACAGATGACCTAAAGGACCTACTCCCAAATATTAAGCCTTATGCTATACTGGATTTTATTGGGTTTTACAAAAAAAATATAGAAGACAAAAATGAATAAAGTAAAATAAACAAAATAGTAATGTAATAATTTATTCTAGAATAAAAAATATTCACCTACAAACTATTCAGTTAGGAATCATTCCGTTTTTGATTAAATGGGACACGCTTCATATTTGCCTATTTTATCTTTGATTTATTAAGGTCTTTATAAAAGACGTTTGACTTTAGGATGTTCCCTAGTATTTGTCTGTCCTATTTAATCAAACATGTTTAAAAGAAAATGCATATATATATATATATATATATATATATATATATATATATATATATATATATAATTTTCAATTGCTTTACTAAAAGTGTTAATTTCAGTGCAAAAAAAATTAGGCTCCAGAAGCTGTAATTTTTGTATCTGAAATTTTGCATTTATCTCGAAATCAGATTATTCATGCTGGTTTTTAAATTTTGAGATACTTTGTTGATGACAATATTTGACTTGCCATGAAAAATTTAATGGATCAAAACCAAAGATAATTTTAAAAAATTTTTTTTCTCTCCAAGAATAGTAAAAATACAATATTTTTAGCCTATTATAGAAACCATTGGCCTAATAAGTAGGGTGTTCACCAATGGTCTGGGAGACCAGGGTTCAATCACAGGTTGAGTCATACCAAAGACTCAAAAAAATGGTACTTGATGCCGCCTTGCTTAACACTAAGCATTATAAGATAAGTGTGACGCGAAATTGACTAAAATCCCAAAACGGGACTTTATTTTCGCACGTGTGAAGACGGGGCAGGTTGGCACTTGATCCCCTACAGAAATAAGTCCTGTTCAGAGTTTTTCTCTCAGGCATGTAAGAACTGGCATATTACGTGAGGCCAGACTGACCACCGCTGGCAAAGGGGTTCCAAATTTCACACTATCACACACCCACCAGGCCGCTAAACTTCTTTCCCTTAGATAATAGAAGAATACGGGCCTATAGGTCTTAGTCGTAATAATATTAATATTGTTGTAGTCGGCAACTCCGGTTTCCCGTGTGATACTTTAGGAATTAATAGGACAGTTCTAAGCAAGATAATATAAGGCGAATAGAAGCTGAAAGGAAAGCATGAAATAACAACATAGACCACATGGTAAAATGAAAATACATAGGTTCTTTACTACGGTGTTATATATATACGTTCAAAGTGTCAAAACATATAATTGGATAGTCCATGAATATGAATGTCTTTTCTTGGCTTTTATCCTTCTTCAAATTGAGAGAGAGAGAGTGGTAAACAAAATTTGGGTGTAAAGGAAAAATGTCCCAAAGTTACTTATCTTATTTTCGACGGGGTTCCACTGGAGAATTTTCTTTCACGGGCTACTAGACTTTGTACTGTTTTTAATACTGGCTTGAAGGACTTGGGGTCCTTCGTGTCTCAGCTAATCTTTTGTCTTTAGCCCGGAGTAAAAATGGCTATGGTCCGTCTGCCACGAGCCTTGCTCAAAAAACTACCTTTTTTACTTTCTACTTCCGCTGAGGGGAAGGGAACCCCACTTCCGTTTTGGGGTCCCAGCCAATCATTTGGCTTCTCTCTCTTTCCCCTTCCGATGTCCGGCGACCTGAGGTCACTAAGTGTGAACATCTGGTCTATTCTGCGTGACCCACATTCTCTCTTAACGGTCACTTTTTGACTGCAAGAAAGCGCTAATAACAACACGGGAGGATAGTATCATTCCTACCTCTTCGTCTCCGTGAGCTATCACGTGACATAAGGGTGAAGTGAAGCAATCCAGAGAATGGAGTAGCGCCCTCCTCTACACCATGGTGTAGTAGCTATCGAAAAGGAATCCTTTGGGTCACCCTCGACTAAGGTCAACATATAGGAGCATAGATGAATCAACTTTTTCATTTAATTTCAAGCCTACCTTAAATGCTATAAATAAATAGATATTTCTTCAGTATGAAATTCTAACTTGCTCAACTTAACAGTAGGAATGAAATTTATTCCATTATCTACTCATCTTTTAGATTTATTTCTTGAATGAAAATCTATATTCTTTTCAAGAATCCATTTAATTTCAACTTGGTTTAATTTTCCTTAAACTGAATGAATGTTTGTTTGCATAGATGTTATTAATATTGATATTACAGTTCAAGCTGATGAGAATAGCAGCAACAGTCACATAGATGTTAAAGCATGAATAGATTTTCTCTCACATAGTGATAAACTTCTACGAAGATTTTTACACACTCAAAATGTACTTTTATTTTAAGCAAACAATTACTGCTATACTTCATTGAATGGATCTTCACTGTAGCTATTAAAAACATCTACACTCTGAATGATATTATCTTTGCTTACGAGGAAAGATTTTGTACTTTTGTTTTTCAGCAAACTTTTCCCTCGGTTTGAAGAAATAAAAAAAATAATTTGTAGATTGGTATTTTGTTCAGTCTTTTACACATTTAACCCATTATTTATACACACACACACACACACACACACACACACACACACACACACACACTATTATTTAGCATTAAATAACCTAAAAGGGTTGACAAGCCAGACAAAATACCTGTATGTGCAAACTGAAAACTTTGTCATTTTTGGTTTTAAACTAGATTTAGGAATCTGGTTCAGACTAGATTTCAGGTGGGATCACCCTCTGTCCTACTGTTCCCCTTGCTGTAGAAAGGTCTGTTTCACAGCTTTTACCCACTTTCTTGGTATTCATTACAAATAGCAAATGACTCTTCTCTATATGCTTTTTAAACCCTCTGTCTTGGTAAGGTGTTGATCTATTAAGAGGGAATCCATTTCCTCTCGGTGGTTGCCTTGTCTAAAAAAAAATGCTTAGAAATGTAATTTTTTTAAAAATAAATTCAGGTTGATACTTATTGTTTTCCATGCTTAGATGTTTTGTATTTATTCAAAATATTGATTTGATTTTCCATATAAACAAATTTTTAACTCATTAAAATTTTTTTTTCTCCTAGAAACAGATAATTGTCAAAAACTTGAAAAAATTGTCTCTACACCTATTTTTAATAATGACCTTCTTACTTATTCCAAATGGCATTTGTATGTTTTCACATATTTTATGAATGTTTTTGTTCCTACATAGTAAGGGTTAGAATGATTTAGAATTATATCAATCAATTGGCTCTTAAAACATTTTCAAGTTGTTGAAATATCAATGTAATTGTATACAAATTATTCGTATTAGGAATAATTGCCCAATGTCATAAAGTCTTATGAATTATTATTATTATTAAATAGGAATAATTGAAAGTATATAATTGCTGGATTAATACATTGATATTGCAATGAACTATTAAGTGTTTACCTGTTTAAAATTATCATGAAGGTATATTTTTGTCTCCTATTTAATTGGGGACAATAATTGTTAAACTGACTTGAACACAAAATAACTTAATGTTGACATGTAATAAAACCAATCTATGAAAAGAAAAGGAAGTTGATGAAATGAATTAGCAGCTTATCTTAAAGAACTTTCAACTCTCATCAATATGTAGTTTTAGGAGTGTGTGTGTACTCCCCTACCCCCGCGGGGTTGAGTTCTCTGGCGAAGAAGTAATCGTGTTGCCATTAGCGGCTATTGCAAGCCTCTTCGTTTGAATTGAGATCCCGGCTACCGTTGAACGGATGTATGTAAACAATAGTAATTGTGATTCATAACCGTTTAAAATTTACTTCACAGCTAATATCTCCTTGTGGCTGAATGGTTAGAAGCTTGGGTTGACGTTTGAGTCAACCGGGTTTCGATCCCAGCTACAGGAAGATACTGTCTAGCAACACTGATGAGTTCTGATAGAACAAAACAGATCTGTCTGTGGATGACATGTGTGTATGTATATATATATATATATATATATATATATATATATATATATATGTATGTATATATGATGTGTGTGTGTGTGTCAGAATTAGGTGAAACCTAGATAAATTACTTCTCACTATTTGAATTTTGCTCTACTTAGTGTATCAAGCACTCTTACGTTTCAGCTTAGGGGATTCTATCAGTGATGTGTTTTTTTGTTTTTTTTTTTTTTTGTTTTTTTTTTTTTCTTACTAGGCATTGTGTCGCTAGTTGATTTATGAATGATTTTAATTTTTTTTAATCAAATTTTATTTTTCCATAGATTTCAATTTGTGTAATTTTTTTTTTTTTTCTAGTTACAAATTGTATCTGGTTTTTTTTTTCCACGCCATTAGAATTATAGAATAGGTATAAAGATATATGCAAACACGTTTAAAAGAATTTGTGATGTAAAGGGTGTTTCAAAATATTATCATTTTGTAAGTTTGTCATTAGCTTGCAAATTCTTTTTTAAACAACACCCTATACATCTGATTCTTGTTCAAATGATCTCAAATTTTAATGGTATGTTTAGAAACAACTCAAAATTCTACGTTTAAATGTCTTTTCCAGTGAATGGCATTTCCATAACAGAAAAGAAAAACAAAATTATAAAATGATATTCTTTCTGAAACTGTATATGAGAGAAATATGAAAATTGTGATTTACAAAAAAATTTAAACTATTATAACTTAAAATATGACATTTTTCGTAATTTTACAAAGTACCTATTTTATTAGTACAACACCTTGTTATTGGTGACAAATGCATTTTATTAATACAAAATGTTTAAAATGATTGAACTTTAATACATTGGCTCTTAAAACATTAATATTTCAACTACTTGAAACAATATTGTTTGAATTATTCGTATTAGATAGGAATAATTACCCAGTATAATGTAAGGGATTGTTAGATTTTAGTATTGGATAAGAATGCTTCAAATCCTGTGTACAAATTAATAGTATTAGATAGAATTAAAGTCATAAAATGGCTTGTAAATTACTCATTTGGTAGAATTATTTGAGAATATGTAATGGATTAATTCATTGGCTCTTCAAACATTGATATTATAATGAAGTGTTTACCTGTTAAAAATTAATAAAGATACATTTTTGTCCCATGTGTAATTGAAGACAATGATTGTCGAACTGATTTTTTTTTTTTTTTTCTCTCTCATTAAGTGTTTATCAGTTAAAAATGATTTGGATGATACACTTTTGTATTGTGTATATTTTTGAAGCTATAAACTGACTTTGGCATGTAAAAATAATCCATAAGGTTTAAGATGGAATAAAATCAAGTATTGTTTTAATAAAGTTTTTTTTAATTTTTCCCTAGGCACTGGAAAACCAAAAATCTATCAAGAACTTTTGGCAAATGAAGCTGAAAATTTCAAATTGATTGCAATCAAAGTATGTTATTTTATTTAAATTTTTTTTTTTTTTTTTTTTTTTTTTTTTTTTTTTTTTTCACAAACCTTTTTAATTTAGGAAAATGTCTCTTTTCTTATACTGTTTCTTGAATGCTTTTTGTTTTATTTATCATCCCCATTTGGAGTTTAGTGTATGTATTTACCCAACCCTTCCACCGTGGGCAGGATGTGACACAAGGTCAATTTTTAAGCGTAGTTTGACAGGTTTGAATTTACTTTTTCCTTTGCTTAGACCAGTTACCATTCCAAGGTTAAAGAACAGTCTGCCCTACTATTTAACCATTGCTGGAAGGAGAACATGGTATAAGCACTATGTAAAAAATGCAAACAGCTCATCAAGGATTTTAACTCCGATCGCCATGTCCATGTTCTACGATGATAACCCTTACACCATGAGTTTAATCTATCTTCTTGGAAAGGGAATCATATTTGCCGAGACTGATGCCTAACCAAGCCTTTTATATTCAAAGGAAAAGCCTTTTGAATGTTTAAAAATTAACAGATAACTAACCTGGAGCACCTCAGGTGGTGTAATGGTTAGCAAGCTAGAACAGCAAACCAACACGAGTGAGGTTGAGTCTCATTGGGTGTCTCATTCTTACGGCCTTGTACTGCATCTAAGCAAAAAAGCTTAGTAAGTTGCAACGGGTAACTGACTTGAAGACCCTCAATCTATATCTCCAAGTGACATCTGAAAATAATTAAATCCATTTGTAAAATATTTTAGACGACTTTTGTGTCCTCATTTAGTTCCACAACAGAAATCCTCAGAATTGTTGTGGGTTTGAAACTAAACTGTATCTGATGGTGAAGCTCCAGATCTGGGGAGTATGGAGTCACTCCTTCATCACCATAACTCCCATGTCCTCTCCGACCTGGAGTAGTGATACCTGTTAGGGTCTCATTTATGGGTCCAATAGATCTGTTTAAAAATTATTACTATTTGATAGGAATACTTGATCTCATGACACTGCAAATTATTCTTATTGATAGTTAAAGTCCTGCTGACAGCACAGATCTCCCATCCCTCCCTCTCTCTCTCTCTCTCTCCCATCCCTCACTCCTGGCAGGTCTTCCAGTCTGTATCCAGTGTCTGTAGAGAGCTGATGGAAGTAAGTTTTTGCTGGCCAACCAACCAACATCAGTATATCCATGTGTAGGGTGCATAGAAGAATGTCACTTATGAGTTTCTTAGCTTTTCCAGCAATGTCCTGTATGTCTTTGTTTGTCTGACTCTCATCTCCCAAACCAACCAACCAAGTAAGTAGCCATAAAGCTGTTGTGCTGTGGGGTGTTGCTTCCAGGATTTGTTCAAAACTGCATGTAGCATTCTTGTGTAGTTTCCTTCTAGTTTTTTTCTCCATGCATTTTGTTAGCAGCCATGTAGTGCATCTATACAGTAGTTCTGACACTGCCATTGCTTGGAAAAAAAACATGTTTTATTTTATCAGATAGAACAGACTTCTTCTATATCATTGATAACCTGTCGATAGCATTCCTTGCCTTCATTAGGCATATGTTGACATCGTTTTCAGTAGATGAGATATTACTGCCAAAGTATGTTAACTTTTCTACTAACTTTGTAGGCCTGCCGCTGAGAGTGGAGAACACATGGACTCTGTTTTGTCTTCACATGGAGGCTGCTGCTTGCTCTAGGCTATGTAGTCAGCGTTTGGTTTGGGTTGGTGTATTTGCAAGAAGCACTAGATCATCTGTGTAGTCTGCATCTGTTATAGATTCTACACTATATTGTCTGCTCCTTGCTTTTTTTTCTTAATCCTCTCTTAGTGTAAAGCTATTTTCTTTTATTTGATCTGTTGATGTGCAAGGTATGAAGTCTAGGCATATATACCAGAATAGTTACTCTGAACCTATAATGGAGGAGGAGGAGGAGTAGTAGTAGTAGTAGTAGTCGCCTTGGAATACTTGAAACCATAGAACATTGAAATTAGTTGTGATTACAATAGAAAATTTACAAATTAACCAAATTTTGGCATTAAATAACCCATGAGAAGATGGTATGCCATTAAACAATTCAATCTGGTAATTCTGTGTGTAAGTGTGTGTCAGAAATTAAGGAATCTCTTATATTGGTATTCACAGAACACTTGACTCCCGCTTCTGCCTTGTGTGGGTGACATTGTCCAGCCAGCCTGTCGCCATGAGCCATTGTTTGAATGTTATGTAATGGTATATCATGTATTTTGCTGATTCCACAATTTTTATATCTATAGATGCAATGGGTTTTCTCTTGTGACTATGGCTTTCTTTTTGATGATAATTTCCAGTTTTCTTATTTGATCATAATATCAATTGATGAATATCCTATTTACCAACCCCTCCGCTCGGGCAGAATATGACACAAGGTCAATTTTTAAGCGGAGTTTAACAGGTTTGAATTCAGTTTGCCTTCTCCTAGACTAGTTGTCTCACCAAGGCTGAAGAACCTAGTCTGTCCTACTATTTACCCATAGCTGGAGGGTGAATTATTGGATTCCTACCTTTCCCAAGGGTATTAATGCTATGTGAAATGCAATCGGTCTCGTCCAGGATTTGAACTCATGTCGCCATGTTCATTTCCTACGACGATAACTATTTCACCACGGGCACCTCCAAATATCAATTGATGAATATTGGCAGCTCAATTTCTTTGTGACAATCCATTATCATTCTATGCTACAATTTGAGTTTTTCTGACTCGGACTACTGTTAATGGCTTGCAAGCAGTTGTCAAATTATAAATCAAGATATTGAATCGAAAGGAAAATTCTAGGAAATTTCCTCTTTTAGCTATTTATGAAAATTTTTTTTCTTTTTTTTATTATTATGACTAAGAACTTTGGCAACAATAATCAAGGAAAATAATCACTTCCTATGTATATCATAATAGAATTTTTTTCAAAAATTATTTTCTCTCTTCCTAGGTAAGTAAAATTGGAGGTGTACCTACTATGTTACGTCATTCGGACATGTCAAACACTATTCCTGATGAGAAGGTTGTCATCACTTACATTACATACCTGGCAATTCGTCTCCTGGAAATCAGACATGAATCTCGAGCTGCCATTATTATCCAGTTGGCCTGGCGAAAGTACCAACTTCGAAAGAAGCAGCGTCTATTGAAGGTAAATAATTGAATGAGCATGCTTTTAAAGTAATTTTATTTCTCCCCAAATTAAGATCTTTCCAATCTTTATTTGGTCAATTGAATTTTTTAATTTCCATTTTATCTTTTCAGCCAATCCATTCTACATCCTTCTTCAGGTGTATGAATTGATTCTTTTGTGACTTTGAGAAAAGTCATTAGCATTTAACAAGATATGTTCAAACTCTTCGTTTGTAGAGGGATTCCTCATGTTACGGCGGCTAAAGTGCTGGACTGTAGCTTTGAAGTAAGCGAGTTCAAACTCCAGTCGTGCTATTACATTTACTTTCAGACTAATGCCCTTAGGAAAGGCATGAACCCCCTTATCCCTCTGTTGGACTGCAACATCATAGTGAGTTCACCTCCAGTTGTGCTATTACATTCACTTTTGGACTAATGCCCTTGGGAATGGTATGAATCCCCCCCCCTTATCCTTCCAATGGATTAAATAATACCACTGCTGTTCCTCTGCAAGGATTGCTTTGGTATTAAATAAACCACAAAGGTTGATATGCCATTGAAACAAAGTAGACTAATCAAATCATCCTTTGCCTTATTTCGGACAATCCATTCTATAGCTGCCTTCAGCGATGTGTGCATTTATCAAACCCCTCCATTCCGGGTGGGATATGATACGAGATCAATTTAATAATTTGAGTACAACTGGTTTCAATTCAGAAGCTTCCTTCTCCTTCACTGGTTGCCTTCTCAAGACTGACGAACCCAGTCTGTCAACTATTTACTCATAGCTGTTGTGAGGGAGAACAGATGGATTCATACATTTCCTAAGGGCATTAGTGTGAAGTGAAATACAGCCTGGTCCAGGATTTGAATTAAGGTTTATGTTTCCGTTTCTTACTATCGTAACCATTACACATACGAAGTGTGCCTCTTTTTCATCATCGATGTAACTGGTAAGAAAAGAGCCATATGGTATTTATCTTTACGGAAGAAGGCTGTAGATTGGAGCAGCCAAAATATTGTAACAATATAAAAAAAAAAAAAAAAAAAAAAAAAATTGGAGTTGTCTGAACAATGTTATTCCATATTTACCAACCCCTCCACTAAGGCAGGATATGACACAAGGTCAATTTTTAAGCAGTTTAACTGGTTTGAATTCAGTTTTCCTTCTAGACTAGTTGCCTTACCAAGGCTGAAGAACCCAGTCTGCCCTACATAGCTGGAGGGAGAATAATTGGATTCATACCTTTCCCAAGGGTATTAGTGCTATGTGAAATGCAGTCAGTCTCCTCCAGGATTTGAACTAGTGTTGCTGTGTCCATTTCCTGCGACGATAACCATTACACCACGGGAACCTCCTAATGATTCTTTAAAGTTATAGGCAATATATTCATGTCTTTTTTGTCTCTGTCGTTTTGTTTATTTCTTTTTTTATATAGCTTAGATAAATGCTCAAAATTTCTTTTTATTTTCCAATTTAAAAAAAAAAAAAATTTTTTTTTTTTTTTTTTTTTTTTACTCAAATTGTAATTTTTGAAAAAATTTTCCTCAAAATTCATTTTAGCCGAGACAAAAGCTCAATTTCTTTTCATTCTAAATTTTTTTTTTTTTTTTTTTTTTTTTTTTCCCTCAAATTTTAATTTAAAAAGTTTTTCCTTCAAATTCATTTCAGCTTAAAGACAAAAGCCGCACACCAGTTCCCAATAGCGGTAAGGTCATACGGCACCAACCTCCAACTCCTGACCAAAGTTCTCCTCTGAGGAAGCAAGAAGCAATCAGCATTAAAAATGCTATCATACCATTTGCTGAAAATTCAGACGACTCTCACTTAGGACATTCCATCAATGATTATAGCCCAATCAGGCCTGTTGATATGGAACCTTTACCTGTCAGCTCCAAAAAGGGGAAAGTCTTAGACACCATTTTGGAGAGTTCTCTAGTTGAAGGTTGTGTAAACTATAATCATGGTTCCCAGAATCTGGTTCAGCCCTTCTTGATTGATAAGGAGGACATCTCTCTTTGTCATAAGATTGAGAACATTGAGGCTAGTAATGAAACTAGTATTGGTCAAAAGCTGAACAAGACGATTAATTTGTCAGATGGTATGATTAGAAGTGATGAGAGACTGAGTAATAAACAGACTTCTTTTCAAGCTGGAGAAGTTTCACCGGATAGACCCTGCGGTGATGGTTCTGCTAAAAATGATTCTGACAATCTGACAGATTCCAAAAGAGCTTCTTCTCAATTAAATAAAACTATTGATCTGAAAGATGGAAGTCTTTTGTCGAAGGCTGATCTGCCTCAAGCCAGTGCTGACTCGTGTAATGAGACATTTAACAGTGATAGAGGCAATCAAAAATCCACTTCGCAAATTGATCTTCCTAATATTAGCAATACCAAAATCGGCATCAATGAGACTTTTGACGAGGAAACTTGTCTTCAGAAATTGGCTTCACAAGCAACTCGTCCTGTTGTTGAGCGTAAGCAGATGCACAATGAAACTTTTGAAAAAATCTGCCCCCAGATGTCGGCAGTGGATTCTACTCAACATAAACGGATTGGCCATAATGAAACCTTTAACAATGAGGCTTGTCCTTCACAAAGATCTGAACTTTTGAATTCATCCATGACTAAAGTTGAAGGCGATGACCTTAAACAAAATAAGACCTTTGATAGTGAACTGTCAAGGCCAGAACTGCAGAATATTCTTCCTCGTATTGACACTTCTACAATTCAGGAAAATGAAGAAATTGCTGATGTTACTAACTCTGGAATTTCAAACCTTCATAACTTGGATGAGATTGACGTTAATGGAACATTTGAGGGGAAAATTCAAGAATCAAATGCAAGAATGGGTGAACTTGTATCTGACCAGAATCATCAGCTAACTACCAAATCTGTTTACGAAGAGAAAGTCCATGAAAATGTGTCTTTGTATGAAATTGATGGTGAGCATGCTCTGAAAGAGCAATGTTTCCATGATAAACAAATGGTCTCAGATGTTGAAATCGGTGAGTTTGAGTCCAACCAAAATCAACAACAAACTTCTAGATCTGTTTCTGAAGAGACAAGCTATGAAAATGAAGTGTCATATGAGATTGATGGCAAATATTACACTCTGGAAGAGGAATGTTTCCTTAGTAAGCAAATGGTCTCAAATGCAGAAATGAGAGAGATTGAATCAAAGCTGAAACAGCCAAGTACTGAGTCCGTTTCTGATGAGAACGTCCATGAAAATGAATCTTTGTATGAGATTGAAAGAGAATATATTTTGAAAGAAGAATATTTCCCTGGTAAACAAATGATCTCAGATACAGAAATGAGAGAGATTGAATCAAAGCTGAAATGGCCAAGTACTGAGTCCGTTTCTGATGAGAACGTCCATGAAAATGAATCTTTGCATGAGATTGAAAGAGAATATATTTTGAAAGAAGAATATTTCCCTGGTAAACAAATGATCTCAAATACAGAGATGGGTGAGTTTGAGTCAAAGCAGAATGAACGACACACTGCTAAATCCGTTTCTGAAGAGAACTTCTATGAAAATGAATCGGTATATGATACTGAAGAATATCACACTCAGGAAGAGGAATATTTTCATGATAAACAAATGATCTCAAATACAGAGATGGGTGAGTTTGAGTCAAAGCAGAATGAACAACAAACTGCTAAATCCGTTTCTGAAGAGAACTTCTATGAAAATGAATCTGTATATACTGAAGAATATCACACTCAGGAAGAGGAATATTTTCATAATAAACAAATGATCTCAAATACAGAGATGGGTGAGTTTGAGTCAAAGCAGAATGAACAACAAACTGCTAAATCCGTTTCTGAAGAGAACTTCTATGAAAATGAATCTGTATATACTGAAGAATATCACACTCAGGAAGAGGAATATTTTCATGATAAACAAATGATCCCAAATACAGAAATGGGTGAATTTGCTGTTGATTCTGGTCATATTCAAAGTACTGAATCTGTTTCTGATGAGAATATCTATGAAAATGAATCTTTGAATGATATTGATGGCAAATATTGTACTCCAAAAGAAGAACATTTCCATGATGAGCAAGAGGTCCAAAATGATGAATGTCCACCTTCTGGTTGTAAAGAGATCACTGACAAACCTGTACTGAACCAGACTAGTGAATTTGATAACCCGTCTCAAAGCTCTTCTTCTAAGAGGTCATCTATCAAAGCTAAGTTGTCTGATCACTCGCAACAAAACATGAGTGATGGTAAATCTCAGCCATCAGAAGGAGACGAAAAGATTTTGGATTCCTATGATGAAGATAGCACGGAATATAAATCTGAAGGAGAAGATGAGTGTTTGTCTCTTGAAGAAGATCTCTTTAATGATTCTTGTGTATGTGAAGTCCAGAACGAGTCTGTAAGTTTCTGCAGGCTGAATAAAACCATGGAAATGGAAAATGGAGCCACCCCGACAAGGCTGCAAAACTCTGAAGGTAGCAGCCATGTTGAAAGCTGCTTGGATATGCAAAACAGTTTGGATGGTACTGAGGATGAAAATAAATGTGATGGAGTCATCTTTTCTGCAAGCCAGCGGCAGCAGTCAGTTGATAATGAGGAGGAATGGATTGAAGAAGAGTTCACCCTAAAAATGTCTCGGGACCGGAATCGAACAAAAGAAATGATTGCTGACAGAGAAAGCCTGGAGCCTTCTGACAGACAAAAGGTAGGTTTTTGTTTTTTTGTTTTTTTTTTTATGTTTTTATTTTTAATTGATAGTCTGTATACAGTGTCTTCCCTCTTTAAGAATTTTTTTCTATGAGGTTATTTTTCTTTTAAACCTAAAAAAATACCAATATTTCATTATTTCTAGTGGGATATTTTTTGCAATTAAAACTGAGGTTATTAGATTTTAGTTATGACCAAAGCATGGAAACTCTAACAAAAAATATGAATATCTTGCAATTCCAATAAAAGGTCACTTTTTTTTTTTTTTTTCTTTTTTTATATATGAATAAAATATTTGATGGGATGGAAGAAAATGAAAAAAAAATTTGATAATTGAAGTTTAATAGAATTTTAAAAAAGGCAACCTCAGAATCACTAAGAATGACAAAGGTAACTCTTGCTACAAAGGTTTATAATGCTATGTTTCTCAAGTGTATTCAACTTGAAATCAAGAAAATTCTTAGGACAAATCAAAACTGCTTTTGGAAAAATCAATCCACAACTTTACAGATTCTGACAACCATTGAATCATCAAAGAATGTGTAAAAAAAAATAAAAAATAAAAAAAATCTCAAGGCAACACTATTGTTTGTAGATTTCTCTATGGTATTTGATTCCATACACAGAGAAAAGATGGAACAAATACTACTGTTACCGCTATTGTGATGTGCTAAAAAAGTCAAAAGCAATGGTTTTGTCCACCTGATGGCGGCACCAATTTTTTTTATATTGTTGCTCGAGTCTTCCAAGGAAATAGATTATAAGCCTATGGTCCTAATATAACTAGACTATGTACTTTGAACAACAGTAGATTTAATGAATAAAATGGTTTTGCATTAAAAAGACTAGAAGCAGATGATACTGGGTAAGTGATCTAATCATCATGTCGTGCCACCAGCACGGATATCCCTGACCCTCTCTCGCCACTTCTCCCTATCATTCATCGCCTCTGGCAGGTCTTCAGGGCTACAACCCGTATCCTCACAGAGCTGCTATATGTATGTTTGAGCTGGTCATCCTGCTTTTGAATGGCCATATGTGGGGGTCCATAGGAGTACATCACTTATGAGCTCATCCCTGCTTCTCCAGCAGTGTCTTGCATGTCTGGTTCGTCTAACTTAGATAGTTTTCGTGATGGGGGGATCTAATACTTCTCATAAATACACCAACCCAAGCCAAATTTCTGCTGTATAGCTAGAAGCAAGCAGCAAGAGGCATTGGCCTCTATGTGAACGCAAATAAAGCAGAGTTCACTTAAAGTGGCTGGCCTTTAAGATTAATAGAAAAGTTCACATACTTTGGTAACAACAACTCATCTACAAAAAGTGATGTCAGCATACACCGAGCAATAAGCTGTGAAATGCTATCATTTATGGAAATCTGATGTCTCCGACAAGACTTGAATTCTAACAAAACACGCGTAGAAAAAGCTAGATGGGATTTACACAAGAATGCTAAGTGCTGTTTTGAACAAATCCTGGAAGAAGCACCCCATAAAATGGCATCTGTATGACCACTTACCTCCCATCTCACAAATAATGCTAGTAAGAAAAGCATGCATGATAAAGCAAGACTGAACTCATAAGCAATGTTCTCATATAGACTGCTACACATGGACATGCCAGTGATGGCTGACCAGCAAGAACTCACATCAGCTGTGTGAGCACTGGATGTAATTTGGAGGACCTGCCGAGAGCAATGGATGATCTCTGATGTCAGTGCGACATGATGACATTCAGGGTTTTTGGACCATTGTCTTCATCTTTGTTATATTCACAATATAACACAACAATAATCCGAAAACCCTGAATGATAAAATTATTAAGCTTCATTTCAAAAAAGAAATTTGAATAACTAATGACAATACGAAAAATATTTACATAAAAAAAAAAATTGCAAAACTAATATACATGGTTGTCATTTTTAGTAATTCTATTTTTTATTCTTTAAAAATAAGACTAAAATATTATTGAAAGTTTTATCATATTTACCCAACCCTTCCGCTTGGGCAGGATATGACACAAGGTCAATTTTTAAGCGGAGTTTAACAGGTTTGAATTCAGTGTATTCCTTCTCCTAGACTAGTTGCCTCACCAAGGCTGAAGAACCCAGTCTGCCCTACTGTTTACCCATAGCTGGAGGGAGAATAATTAGATTCATACCTTTCCCAAGGGTATTAGTGCTATGTGAAATGCAATCAGTCTCGTCCAGGATTTGAACTCGTGTCGCCGTGTCCATTTCCTGCGATGATAACCATTACACCATGGGCACCTCCACTAATTTACACTAATTATAAGTTTGTCATCATAGCTTTTAAGGGCAAATCACAACGTAAATAATGTAATTTTATTGTATTCATTATTCTTTTAAAAAAAAAAAGACTAAAATGTTTTTAGTATTCTTTAACGTTTAATGATATTTTCTTTTGGTAAATTATTTCCACTAGTTTTATTGTGTTAGTTCTCATAAGGCATTACATCACAGCTTTTGGAATCAATAAATAACATGGGGTGGGGCAAATCTTTTTTTTTTTTTTTTTTTTTTTTTTTTCATAGCAATATCTGTTCTTTCATAACCAATGTGTGTGCACACACACACTGCATCAGTTAGATTTTTAATGATTTTTTTAAAAATCTGATTATGAAAGAATAAACATAAAATCAAAAATTTAAAAATCAGTAAATCTAATCAATACTGTGTGTGTGTACACATTGGTTATGAAAGAACAATGTATACACACACACACACACACACACACACACACACACACACACACACACTGTATTGATTAGATTTAATGATTTTTTTTCTTCTCCAATCTGTCAATAAGGCTTAGAATATTTTGACTGTATCCAATATTGAGGGGGGGTGGTAAGGCCTCAAAAAAAAAGGTGTCCAGGGTATGAAATAAACTGCATTTGATGGCAAGGCTCCATTTCCGGAGATCTGGTTAGTGTAGGGCATCTTTTCATTGCCATTACACCCAGTTCCACTCTGACCCAGAGCGGTAGTACCTGTTGGGGCTCTATCCATGGCTTAAATAGATCTTTCAAAATTATTAATATTGAATAGGAATACTTGATATCCTATAACAGTGTGCCAAAACTTGTAAACTATACAAAAATGTTAATATGTATACAATTCTTTAAACTCCAGTCATAAAATAACTCCAAATGGTTTGGTATGCTGTTAAATCATTTTTTTTTTTTTTTTCTGTCTTATATTGGCCTAATGAGTAGTGTTTGCCAGTGGTCCAGGAGACTGGGGTTCAATTCCAGGTCGAGTCATACCAAAGACTTAAAAAATGGTACTTGATGCTGCCTTGCTTAATACTCAGCATCATAAGGTAGAGATCAAGGGTAAAGTTGAGCAATCCAGGGAAAGGAGTAGTGCCCTCCCCAACACCTCTGTGTAGTAGCTATTGAAAAGGGAGCCCTTGGGTCACCCTCGACTACGGCTGCCAACTTATTTATCTTGCCCAACTTAAATAATAATGAAAACTTATTAAGGTCTGTACATGTTTTTGTTTTATAGGATTACTTGGAAAATAAATCTGCTCTGATGATCCAAAATAGATTTCGTGCATATGCAGCCAGAAAACGTTTCCTTAGCCTCAAGAAATCAGCAATTGCAATTCAACGATGGTATAGATGCACAAAGGAGATGAAGAAAGCACATGAAAATTATGGAAGTCTTAAAGCAGCTACTATGGTGATACAAGCTACTGTAAGAGCCTACCAGGAGAGGAAGCGGTTCTTACAAAAGAAAAAATGTATTCTCTCAATGCAACAAAGACGCAGAGCTCTTGTGGCAACAAGGTGTGCCAGGAGTGAATATCTTGCTAAGTCTGCTGCTGCAAAAGCCATACAAAGATGGTACCGGGCAGTTATGGAGATGAGAAAGATTAAGAACAATTACAAAAGGACGAGGAACGCTGTTGTGAAAATCCAGTCTTTGGTACGAAGAAAGAAACAACGTCATGAGTTTTTACAAAAGAAGCGAGCCGCCATCTTTATTCAAAAATGGTACCACTCTACGAGGGAGATGCAAGAGGCGAGAGAGAATTATGCATCAGTAAGGAAAGCCACTATCCAAATCCAGTCTTTGTTCCGAGCACGCAAACAACGGAAGCAGTTTATGTTGGAGAGGAAGAGTGCTCTTGAGATTCAGAAGACTTTCCGTATGTTTTCTGCGAGAAAACATTTCCTAGATTGCAAGAATTCTACTATTGCAATTCAGCAGTGGTACCGGTGTGCTAGAAAGATGAAGAAAGACCGTCAGAATTATCAGGATATCAAAGCAGCTACTTTGGTTATACAGTCTGCTGTTCGTTCTCACCTGGTTAGAAAGACGTTTTTAAAACAAAAGCAGTGCCTTGTTTCCTTGCAGCAAAGACGTAGAGGTCTCTTACTTATGAGGAGCAACAGAACTGAATATCTCGCTAAAAGAGCAGCTATCAAAATTATCCAGCGATGGTACCGTGCTGTTACCGAAATGCGAAAGGCTAAAAATGACTTTGAAAAGACTAGAAAGGCTGTAATCAAAATTCAGTCTATTGCACGACAAAGATTGATATACAGAGAATTTCTGACAAAGAAAAATGCCATTCTACACATTCAAGAATGGTTCCGGGCTATTAAACTAATGAAAGAAGAAAAGCATAAATATGTTTCTCTCAAGAATGCCGCTGTCCACATTCAGGCTGTGTTTCGTGGTTACAGGCAGCGAAAAGCATATTTGTTACAGCGGGAGAGTGCGATGAAAATTCAGAGTATGTTCCGGAAGTTTCAAGCTCAGAAACGCTACCTTTGTTACAGGAATTCGGTCATCACAATCCAGGTGTGGTACAGAAGTGTGATAGAAATGAGAAAAGCCCGTAGAGATTTTGAGTCTCTCAAGGTAGCTACATTGTTGATTCAGTCGACTGTGAAGGGCTACCTGGAGAGAAAGCGTTTCTTGCAAAAGAAGGAATGTGTCATCTCCTTGCAGCAGAGACGCAGAGCTCTTGTGATGATGAGAACAATAAGGACAGAGTACTTAGCTAAAAAGGCTGCAAGTAAAATTATCCAGAGATGGTATCATGCGATCAAAGAAATGCAGAAAGTGAGATGTGACTTTGAGAAGACCAGAAATGCAGTTGTAAAAATCCAGTCTCTTGTGCGTATGAAGAACCAGCAGAAACAGTTCATTAAAATGAAAGAATCGGCCATTGGTATCCAAAAATGGTACCGGTCTGTTCGGCTGGTGCAAGAAGCCAGAGAGAGTTATCTTTCTGTAAGGAAAGCTACAGTTCAGATCCAGGCTTTGTTCCGGGCACGCAAACAGCGGAAACAGTTTCTATTGAAGAAGGAAAGTGCACTAAAGATTCAAGAATGGTATCGTGGAATTTGCAGGATGCAACAAGCCAGGATTAAATTCCTTTGCTTAAAATCCTCAACTATTAAAATTCAGCAGGCATACAAAGCCTACTGCTTGATGAAAGCTGATAGAAATGATTATCTTCTGATGAGGTCTTCCGTTATAAAACTCCAGGCCTGGACACGTATGTTGTTAGCTCGTAGACAATTCTTTAAACAAAAGCATAGTGCCATTATTATCCAGAGATGGTATCATTCTGTAAGAAGAATGGTGGAAGAAAAAAATGCTTATCAAGCAAAGAAGCTGGCTACCGTCAAACTTCAATCGGCATTCAGAGGTTATTTGCAAAGGAAGATATTTTTGGAAAAGAGGAAGTACACTATTTCTATCCAATCTGTTGTTCGCATGTGGAGTACAAGACGCAAATGGTTAGTCATGAGAAGTGCTGCAGTTTTGATCCAGAGAAACTACAGAAGAAGGCTGGCTCAACGGTGAGTGTTTTGAAACAAGTACAGGTTCAGTTGAGGTGATGTAACTGTTTTTATTTTTTATTTTTATTTTTTTTCTTTGCACGACATTGATGATTGATTCTTACATGAATTTTTAGTTGGAATTAAAACAATATTTTGGTTTAAACATGTTGCTAATGTAAAAGAAAGTTTTCCGATGGATTGTATAGGATCCACGCTTTTTATTTTTAGTTAAATTAGCTAAGAACACAAATCAGAATAGTCTAGAAAAAGGATTCAAACCTCTCAATATTTTTAAGCCAATCAGCAAACGCACAGATTAGAATATTCTAGAAAAAAGGATCAAACACTAACTTACTGAAAGATTTTTCATAGAACCAAAAAATAGGTGCCTCATAGGTTAGATCAGGTCACAAGTTGTGTTTACTCATATGTCTTCACATTTGAACTTTAGTTGACCTGCAATAAAATCTACCTGTACAAATTTAAAATATCATTTCGATCCACTCAAATAGTATAGGAACCCAAAAATTTTGAGTTCAAAGGAGAGGCAGCACACAGATAACACACATTGAAGAGAAAATCAGACACACTGAAATACACTAACACTCCAACAGTGGGCTTGAATGATAAATAGATCGACTTATACATCCCAGAATTCACACATACCCGCATACTTAAACATGTAAGTACAAGTTGACCTCTCTCTTTCCCACTGTTAATCTTGACAAAAAATGTTCTTGTTTTTACACACACACACACACACATCTATACATAGCAAAATTTATAAACATTACTGCTTTTGTATTTTATTTTTATTCGTCCAGTTGTGATAAAGTAAAAAAAAAATTGTTTTTTTTAACATTCTTGTTTTGGTCACTTTCCTTTCGTCTACGTTGTTTGCACAAATTGTGTTTATATTGTGGAACTGGCACTTGAAGTTACATCTTAGAGAAATACTCATTCATCCACAATTTTTATGGTCTTTGATTAAATTAACTGAAATAGTTGAACATTAAACTAAGTTAAAAAATAAAGTGAATGATAGTATGAACAAAATAATTTATAAAACTGATATGTAACACCTGGATAAAAAGTAGTTGATTTTTGTGTGTGTGTGGCTTGCAGCTTATAACCTTGGAAGAGGCAGACCCAAAAGAGACGGGGACTTATGACCTTTTGTCTTTTATATCTCTTCATTGCTGCTATCATGGATATGTTAAGACACTTCAATTCTAAATAGTTTAATTTTTTTAAATAAAATGTCTCGGATTCAATCTTTTAAAAAAAAAAAATGGTGTCATTACTTAAACTTTTAAAGTTAGGGGTTCAGTTTAGAATGTAAGTACTACAGTAAAGTGAACCCTCACTTTCTGTGTGTTAAAATCAATCTTTTCCCATTTTAAGAATTTTTAAAAGTTTTTCAAGATGAATACATTTAAAATTAAGACTGTTTATATATAATTAGATAAGAAAAAAATTTTTCTTTTTCCTTCATAAATCTCCTCGTCAATAAACTTATTTTGTGGTAAATATTGATCATATAGACTTGTTTTACAAAAGAGTTGTACAGAACCCAATAATTCAGCAAAAACAATTCTAGGGTACTTTGACATCATCTTGTTGTGCCACCAGGATGGATATCCCTGACCCTCTCTTGCCACTCCTCCTTGTCGTTCATCACTTCTGGCAGGTCCTCAGGGCTACATTCTGTATCCTCACAGAGCTGCTGTATGTAGATTCGAGCTGGTCGCCCTGGTTTTGCTTGGCCATGTGAGGGGGTCCATAGGAGAACATCACTTATGAGCTCGTCCCTGCTTCTCCAGCAGTGTCCGGCATGTCTGGTTCATCTAACTTTGATAGTTTTCGTGATGGTCATAAGATGTATTTATTTTTAAATCAAGTAAGATAAAAAAAAAAAAAAAATCTCGGTTAATATTTTACATACTAATCATTCAAATATTTTGCAATATTTTGTTAACACTAGTCACAATATGTCTTGTCCAGTCAGCTGGGGCTGTAGAATACATCGACTGCATCTCTGCAGAGGGGTAAGAACCCCCCCCCCAATGAGTGTCCTGATATGACACGCAGCAATCTTATGGTGAGGTTCCCGTAATACTGGAGCTTTGGGGAATGCAGAGTACCTATTTATTGCCATCACTCCCAGGTCCACTCTGGCCCGGAGTGGTAGCACTTGGTAAGGGTCCTATCTATGGGTCTAATGGTCTAATAGAACTAAACTGCATACTTATGCTTAACTGAATTGCTTGTAACAGAACTGTTTTGACATTGAAGCTGTACTTACACTAAGCTGAATTGTTTGAAATAGAAGTTTGACTAAACTGAATAGCTTGAAATAGAAATATTTTTGCCAATTAAACTGTACTCATGCGAAACTGAATTGTTTGAAATAGAACTGATTATTTGTATAAAAATGGATTTGGTATTAAATAACCTACAAAAGTTGATATGCCATAAATCCTAACAACCAACACAACATGACAGTTCTGAATGCTATTGACATAGTCATGAAGATAACAAATTACATATCATCTATGAAGCTTTCAAATCATTCACAGTGAAATGATGCACAACATGTCTGCATACTAACTGCCACTATACTACCAACCACAGCAGGTACCTTCAAACACCTTGAACTGTTTCAGTCTTGTGATATGTATGCGGTAAACTAGTACATACCAAACTATTGCAAACTGAGATCAACTGTGTCTTAGCCTTTCACACAACAAAAGATTTTGGGTTGCTTCCCTGGCATAACACGCACTCTATATATATATATATATATATATATATATATATATATATATAAAATTAACTTAAATCGCGAGTAGGAAATCTTCTAAAGTTTCACCTTATCGGATCATCAGGAAGCCTAACTCCGGTCGGAGTTAGGCTTCCTGATGATCCGATAAGGTGAAACTTTAGTCGAAGATTTCTAACTCGCGATTTAAGTTAATCTTATAATTGGCTTCACTTGTGTTGAGCACTCTTGTAATTGTAGCATTGCAGGATTCGCGGAAGGTTTTAGTTTTCTTTTGACCAACTGACTGCGTATCCCTTGATTTTTTTCAAGGGGTCAGACGAGGTTGGCCTTTTCTTTCTTTTTGACCTATAATTTTTTCTTTTTTCCCTGGGTGGTGATTCGAGATACTTTTATCTCTTGTTCCTGGCAGGTTTTTTTTTTTTTTTTTTTTTTCTGGTACCGTGAATGCTGGTAGATATTAGATTAGTAAATTTATAAGTAAATAAAGGATTGTAATCTGACAATATGTAGAAAAATTGATAACAAGGTAATCCATGTGGAAGGAGAGATTTATTGAGAAGTCGACACTATAGCGTTTCGGTTCCACTTTGAATTCATAAAGCACAAGTTCCTGAATTAGACTGTTGCACGTTCCTTTATGTGGGTTTCAAATCACTCACAGAGTGAAGCAATGAATGATAAGTCAACGCATAAGCTACCACAACCACATTGAGTATCTTCCATGACTCGAGTTTCTATGGTCATGATATACGTAGCACATAGCAAAATATAGCTAAACTTAAGTCTCCGAGCAAAACACAATGTGTGTCAATTCATATTTAGATATAGGGACATGCAGTGTTGTAAAAAGTTATTGATTTGAAAAAGAAATTATGTAAGAGGGTATCATTTCAGTAAAAAAAAATTGAGATATATATATATATATATATATATATATATATATATATATATATATATACTTTCATTAAGAAAAAACTTATGTAGCTTAAAAAATGTAGTATATCAAGGAATTATTTACCCAAAAGAGAATATAAATGATAGAAAAACTTATATTGGAATTTCCTCCACGAAATGGAAAATTAGATACGCCAATCACAAATATTCTTTCTCCCATGAACATCTGAAACATCAAACTGCTCTCTAAGCATTTTTGGAGTTTGAAAATTAACCCCTGTGATTCAATGGTCCATATTAAAAAGGTCAAATACTCCAAAATGTTTCGATAGTAGATGTAATCTGTGTTTAGAAGAAAAGATACAGATTTTACTTTACCCAGAACCTGAAAAATTATCAAATGAGAGATGTGAATTAATAGCTAGGTGTAGACATAGGGCTAAATTTAAATAAGAGGTGTAGACATAGGGCTAAATTTAAACTATAGAAAATTAACATAAATAATATTTAAAAAAAAAAAAAAAAAACATCGGATTAAATTGAGAATTAATGTAAATGAATAAAATAAAAGATAAAATTGTGAAAAAACCATATCATATATACGTACTAATCATTAAAAGTGTAACTGATTTAATAGGCTCAAAAATAAATTTGATTTAAAAAAAAAAAAAAAAAAAAAAAAATAATTTACTATAATTCTAACCAACAATAAAATAAAAAAACGGAAGTGGGCTAAATGAGGAGATAACTCTTCACCCCTCTTCTATCCCCTCCCACCCTTCTTTCCTGTGTCTATTCTGATTGATTTTATCCATAAGATCTGAAGAAGTCCTGTTGATTTTTTTTCGTGTTTTTAGATTTTATCAAAAACACATAACAGGATGGAAATAAATTTATAATCCTAATGTGACCGGTTTGTGTTTTTTTTTTTTTGTTTTTTTTTTTTTTTTTTTTGTTTAATGAAATTATTGCTCTGTAATGTCTATTACATTGAGCTCTTTATCAGGAAAATTTAAATGTTCACTTTTGAATAGTTTTTTGTCCTGATAGAATTACTCCCAACTCCGGTTTAACTGGACCAAATAATACACACACACATATATATATATATATATATATATATATATATATATATATATATATATATATATATATATATATATATATATAGTATTATTATTTCTTCTTCTTCACAGCCGTCTAAAAGAAACTGTTATAAAGCGCCATGAAGCAGCTACTTGTATTCAACTATGGTTCAGAGAGAAGCTCATTTCATGGGTAAGTACATTAACTATATATATATATATATATAGTGTGTGTGTGTGCATGTATATGTACTTAAATGTCTTTAGCTACTGATGCTATTCATAGAAACAAATTTTTAAAAGTAAAAACACTACACAATACACACAGTATAAACACTCATTCTTATGATGTAATAATGTACACGCAAAAGTGACATCACTTTTGCTATACACATACCCCTGATGATGGCCCAAGATTGGGCAGAAAGTACCCAGGAAATAAGGCCTATTAACCAATTTCTGCCAGACATCATAAAATTGATATGGCAACTTGAAAGGATTAAAAAAAAATATCTCTAATGTTCAAACATGTATGTTGGGAGTCCCTATGGCATAGTGTATATTTATCCGTGCCTTCCACCATACAGGATTTGGCACAAGGTCTTTTATGGTGGGGTTTTAGAAGTGGGAGAAGTCAGGCATGAGCCATGACTTGTGGTCTGCTGGACGATGCTGGTCATAGGTTCACTAGGTGCAATGTGAACTTATACTAGCCTTTGCTAAGTCTCCCAGCATGAAGCTTCGCTAGATTCAAGTCTAGTGCTGTGATGACTCTTCACCCTCCTGAAGATGGCCAAGCCTTGAGTCTGTCATTGATCTTGATCCATCCAACACAAATGCCAGATAGGAAGTCCCTATGGCATAGTGGCTGAACTGCAAGATTGTCAGAAGTTCAAACTCCAGTCATGTCATGATGTTTACTTTCAGACTAATACCTTTAGGAAAGGCATGAACACTCTTCTCCCCTGCATCTCGGGGTTAAATAGTACTACTACTATTCTTCTTCTAGGATGACATAGGTATTAAATAACCCATGAATGTTGATTTGCTATCAAAATAAAAAACAAAACACACACACACACATATATATATATATTTTTTTTTTTTTTTTTTTTTTTAATAAAGCCGAGTTAAAAAGTGCCTAGTACTTTTGAAGATCTGGTTTAAAAGCTAAAAGTTTGAAATTATGATCCTGCAGTACTCGTCTCCTTACTCGTGTGTCACCACTATCCTCAGACAGCTCGGTTGGGTTGTGGAATGCTAACTGCATTTGTGCAGAGGTATAAAACCTCCTCCCCTATGAATGTCCTGTATATGACTCTAAACCATCTGATGGTTAGGCTCCAGTTCTGGAACTTTGGGTAATTTGGAGTACCACTACTTTAAGGTTCACTCTGGGTCAGAGTGGTAGTACCTGTTAGGGTCCTCTCTAAGGGTCAAATAGAACTAGTATCCTTTGCATGACACTAAACTGTGTCTGAAGGTGAGGCTCCAGTCCTGGAGCTTTGGGGAATGTGAAGTGCCCCTTTATTGCCATCACTCCCAGGTTCACTATGAGCCAGAGTGGTAGTACCTGTTAGGGTCCTCTCTATGGGTCAAATGGAACTCTTTAATCATTTACTATACTGGAATCCATTTATGTTGAATAAAATTATTGTTACCTAGCAATATTTAAAAACATTTTAACAGTGTGCAAACAAATGTATTCTGGCTTGTTTAAGAGTGTTACCGACAAACTACTTGTTTACAAATATATATTTATCAACCCCTCTGTACGGGCAGGATGTGACACAAGGTCAATTTTTAAGTGAACTTAATAGGTTTAAATTCTGTTTTTTCAGTAATGTTGAGTAAATTTTCACAAATTACTCTAAAAAAAAAAAAAAAAAAAAAATTATTTTATTTCATTGATTTCATTTTTTTTATTTTTATTTTTAGCGTCAAAATGGATTGCTGAAGATTGACTGTGACTGTTGTTCAGCATCATCTTTAATGAAAACCAAGGTTTGGCCTTATCTTGATTTATTTGAAATTTAAATTATATGCAACCCTTTTGGGAAAAGTGAGACCCTGTCTTTTCTCCCCACTATCCAGTTAGGGATAAATAGAGCAGATAAGCTGGTCAAGAAGGAAAAACTCTGATTTTAAAATCATGTCAAAGGGTTGGAGTGAATATACGCACATACTTGGGCATCTCGTGGTATAACATAAAAATATGAATATTTTTAAAAAATGTTTAATTAGTTTTGGGTTGTATCAATACTCTGATCCTAAGTAGAAGTGACAGTGTGACAAATTGATCCTTGGTGCTCAGTTGACTAGGGCTGTAGAATACACCAACTGTATCTCTGCAGAGAGGTAAGACTTTCCTGGATATGAAATTAAACTATCTGATGGTGAGGCTTCAGTAAGGCTGGAGCTTTGGGGAATGCAGAGTACCCCTTTATTGCCATTGCTTCCAAGTCCACTCTGACCAGGAGTGATAACACCTGAAAGGGTCATATCTATGGGTCAAATAGAACTGAACAGTGTGCTTATGTTAAATTGAATCGGTTGAAATAAAACTTCATATGTATAAAAATAGATTGGGTATTAAATAATCTACAATGCTTGATATGCCATAAAACTGAACTGAAGGCAAGGATAACAGCAGCATTTACCAATTTAAAAAAGACTGTTGTAGAGGCTTGTAAGATATTCCAAAGTCATTTGGAAGCCTTGGTTGAAGTCAGATGTGATTTCTTTGAGTAAATTTAATCTATTGTATTTAGGGATATTATCGTTTGGTTTGGTTTCTTTGTTTAATGGTATATCAACTCTTTTTAGGTTATTTAATGCCAATGCTATTCTCCTAGAAGAACAGTAGTGGTACTATTTAACCCATAGCTTGGAGGATAAGGGAGTTCATACCTTTCCCAAGGGTATTTGCCTGAAAGTGAACGTAATAGCGCGACTGGAGTACGAACTCGCGTACTACGATTCCGCAGTCCATCGCTTTAACCATTACACCACGAGGACCCACCCCCCTTGGATATTTTTATGTAATTTTGGTTAAGATATCTGATAACGTGAGATGTTGATGTTATTTTCATTTTTGCATAATTTAGACATCAATTTATACATTGCATTCTGTATATGTAGCGGAATGGTTGGATAAACACATAGATTTTATTACCAAATTGGGTAGTTATTTCAGATAAAGTTATTCTCAGCTCTGAAACTGAGTTTTTGTAATCAGATCAAGACTTGGGTTCATAAAGTGAAGCAACTGCTGAGATATGAGGTGGAGGGGTTGGGGAAAATACACATCCACTTATCCTTGCAAGAGTTACAAATTTAGAAGCAGACAGTTGGGAGATGTGTAACACTTATTGGAAGTGGAATTAGCAAATCGATTTGACTTATGAAACTTAAGAATATGAATAAAATTAATTTTGGATATTATAAGTAAAGTTGGCGACCATAGTCGAAGGCGACCCGATGGCTTCTTTTTAAATAGCTACTACACCGAGGTGTAGGGGAGGGCATTACTCCTTTCCCTAGATTGCTCCACTTTACCCTTGATGCTTAATGCTGAGCGTTAAACAAAGTAGCATCAAGTACCTTTTTTTTTTTTTTTTTTATATGACTCGACCTGGGATTGAACCCCGGTCTCCCAGGCCATTGGTGAACACTCTAACCATTATGCCAATGTCTGGTATTGGATATTATACTCTGAGATAAAATCTTTAAAATGGTAAATGCTGCTGTTATCCTTGCCTTCAGTTTGGTTTTATGGCATATCAAACATTGTAGATTATTTAATGCCCAATCTATTTTTATACATATGAAGTTTTATTTAAACCAATTCAGTTTAGTTCTATTTGACCCACACTGGATGCTTGAAATTTGTGGCCCTTTATGAAACAAAGGTATTTTATCTTTTTTAAATTGTGCTCCCCACACATAATCATGGGGGGGGGGTTGCAAATCTGGGGAGTTAGGCAACCAGGTGTTTGGGGTGATGTCGTCACAAAAATTGAAGTATAATTTTTGCTTATGTTTTTGAAATGCTTTCATTGTAGAAATATGCTGATATCTGGTTGGAGAAAACTCGAAGGAAGAAGGTAAATGCCGTTTGCATTCTGCAAAAATACTGTCGGAAATGGTTACAACGTCGGTACAGTGCTGCCACAAAGATCCAGAGTATTGTTCGGGGTTGGTTAGTAAGACAAAGGCTGACCCAACAGACTTCTGCTGCAATTGTAATTCAGGTACGATATTAATGCAAAGATATGCAAGATGATTTTGGATTTCTTTAAATAATTTTTTTTTTTTTTTTATACTAGTTTTTGAATGATCATTATCAAAAATAAAGTGTTTAGTCACTTTTATTAAATTTTGGGATAATTATTTGTATTTGAAGGAGTCACGCTAATGGTACTTACCAATATCAAACTTGACATTGAGAAAGCACCAGAAGTTGCATGTGGCTCATGATTGACTTTGCTTTATTCTTTAAGTATTAAAAATTCTATTTCCAATATTATAGGTTTTAAGATGACCGTCTTTAAAAACTAAGGATGTAGAGTTGCTTTTATTTAAATTAAGGACAAATTTTTTTTTTTTTGTATTTGTGAGTTAAACTTGCAAATGTTAATGTAAGATGGCTTCAGGTTTAAAATTTGTGTCTAAAAAGAAAAAACTTAAGATTTAAAAAAAAAAAAAAAAAAAAAAAAAAATTTAATTTATTGCTTAATATATGATTTGTCACGTTCAAAATATTAATCTCTGTTGTTGATGTCCAGCTCCTGACATTATTATATTGGCAAGATTGGCACATTGTAGTAAAACTTTAAGCAGGCCATACTACGTAAAAAGAAAAAAAAAATTGAACTGAGAATTTTTTTTTTATTGTGAACTTTTTCCCCTCATCTTGGTAGTTTTTGTGTTGTTTCTTCTTTCACTACGTTTCGGCCAAATTTCACCTCTGGCCTTCTTCAGGTGATTTACCGCGACCTCAGATATGAATGCTGAGTCTTGTAACCGTATCCCAGTAATTACTGCCTTCATAGTTATTGTCTATTGCACCACGTTTTTGACCAAGTAAACCTCTGGCCGGCTTGGGTAGGATTTGAAACCGCTATCTTCAGACAATGCTCAACTGGAACCGTAGAGACTCAACGCCTCTATCCGCTGCGCCACGGGCCCCGAAGAGCGATCAAGGATGATGAGAAAAAAATGAGGGGAAAAAGTCTGCAATAAATAAAAAAAAAAAAAAAAAAAAATTAATTCTCGGATTAAAAGCCTCATCTCAAAATGATTCCAATTAAAGACAAGTACAAAAATTCAACTGAGTTTTACATTGAAGGTATCTTAACTATTTTTACTACAGAAAATCATATGTGTAAGTATCTACCTTAGAAATGGGAAAAATTCCTTCCCTTCTCTCTCTCCACTTCAGTTAAAAGATCTACAAAAAAAATTGAAGTCTTAAGTGGGACATTGAGAAAGAAGCTCTGTAAGGTGCATATGATTCATTATTTAGAGCTTTTTAATTCTTAGAGAATAAAGCCATTTCTAATACAATTCACATGTCTTATCTATGATACTTAACTGCATCCAGTATTGAGACTCAATTTCTGGAGCTCTGGGAAGTGTAAAGTACTTCATTGCTAGTACCTGTTAGGGTCCCATCTATGGGTCAAATAAACTGTATTTCTTCAATGCCATTACCTCCAGATCCACTCTGGGCCAGAATGCTATTACTCTGTGAAGGTCCCATCTATGGGTCAAATAGATCTGTTTAAAATTATGCATATTTGATAGGATTTCTTGATACCATTATAACTGTAAATTATTTGTATTAGGAATAGTTACTTGAAGCTCTAATTGTTTACTAAGGATTATTATTATTATTAGTTACTTGAAGCCCTAATTGTTTACTCAGGATTATTATTATTAGTTACTTGAAAGCATCTAACTGTAAATTATTTGTATTAAGAATAGTTACTTGAAGCTCTAATTGTTTACTAAGGATTATTATTGATTACTTAAAGCATATGATTCCTTACAAATTATTGGAGTTAGATAACAATCTTTGAAACTAAATGATTATAATTGAGTCAAGTGATTTGAAAAAACATTGAATGTTGAAAATGTAGTCATGAAATCAAATTTTGGCACTAAATAACCCATAAGAAGTTGAGGTACCATTTAGATAAACTGAACCATTTACAAATGAAACAAATTTTGGTATTAAATTGCCCATAAGAAGTTGATATGCCATTAAATAAAGCAGTACTAACTAACTTGACACAATGGAGTTTTTTTTTTTGTTTGGTTTTTTTTTTTTATTGATACAAAAGTCAGTCATTGCTAAACAATATTTCATGTGTCAGATGTTTTTCTTTTTGGACATGCTTGCTCTGAAAAAAAAATATATATATAACAAATGTAAAATCTTTATTCTATTTATTTATTTTTTTGTAGAGATCACTTCGAGGCTGGCATGCAAGGATAACTTTGAAGAAGCGGAAACTGGCTATCATCAAGATCCAGTCTTGCCTTCGTAGATATATAAAACGAAAACGAGAAGCCACTTATCTTTTACAGCGAGTTATTCGAGGTTGGTTGGTGAGAAATCGAATAAAGAAATTGAATCATTCAGCAACTCTCATTCAGGTATCTTGTCTTGATCTTCAATGTTAAATCTGTCCAAATTTCTGAAAAAGCACTAAAATCAAATTGGTATTTTTAACTATTAGCACTCTGTAGGTGCATTATATTGCTGTAAGAGTTCTCTCCCTTGTAGCTGTAGGCTAATTGCTTCACCTTGAGAGAGTAGAGAGAGCTTTGAAATAAATATTTTGTAATGTTTATTTTTGGCATTTTAAGCTGTAAACAGTCTATGGGTTCAGAATGAGGCTAGACTTTTGTTTCCTGACACCATTTGTATTTCTCATCAAATGGTACAAAGTATAGAATTTTTTAAATTGAGCATTCTCTTCACCACCTCCCCAAAAGAATTTTTTAAATTGGCTGATTTTAAAGCTTTTTACCTGAAAAATTTTTCTTTAACACAATTCTGAAGATGATTTTTAAAAGTTTACTCAGATATTTAAAGTCTCGTTTTAAGAATTGTCATTAATATTCAAAGAATAATTTGGACAGTTCATCTGTTTCTGTTGCTTGCACAACATTCTTCGGTCTTCTTCAGGTGTAATAGAACAATCGATGACTTAAAGATATCTTTGAAAAAAAAAAGTTCAATGTTGGTTGTGATGTATCAAGAAGCTTAAAGTTCTTTAAATTTCTAAGGTTGAATTTCCTTTTTTTTTTTTTTTTTTTTTTTTTTTTTCATAATGATGCTGTGACAATCAAAAAGATGATTCTTTTAAATCAAAGTTTTCTGTTTTAAACATATCTACACCCATTTAAGAGCGACAAGCCCCTTTAAGATTTGCTGATTACCAAGTACAGATACTTAATTGACTTTTATAAACATTTTCATTCAAGAGGGGATGTGTAATGTGGTAGTTATCTCCCCTTCTTATGACTTCTCTATAAAAGATAGTGAAAAAGGATGTAAGGAGTCCAGAGAAAATAGCTGACATTAGTTTCATAAATCTGCACTCATTTAAGAGAGACAAGCTCCTTTTAAGATTTGCTGATAACCAAATAGTTTACAAAAGTCAATTGAGTATCTATCTTAACATTTTCATTCAAGTGGGGATGTGTAATGTGGTAGTTATCTCCTGTTCTATAAAAGAGTTATTAAAAAGTATGTAAGGAATCTGATGCAAATAACTGACATTATCAGATGATTCTGTTAATCAAACCGTTCTGTTTTGAACATATGTTATCTCTTATCCTAGTAGCTTGAACTGTGAGGCATACTCCTCTTTTGAAGGAGTATCTTCCAATCGTAGAATTGTTACAGCAAAGATATAACCCGAGTCAATACAGAAACAAAAAACAGTGTCAAAACCACACATAACTAGTCCTCACTTACCAACAGATATATTAGCAATAAATATACATTAAATGTAATGCCCAATCGGCTGGGGCTGTAGAATACACCAACTGCACCTCAGCAGAGGGGGTAAGACCCCCCCCCCACAAGTTTCCTGGATATGACACTAAACAATCTGATGGTGAGGTTCCAGTGATGCTGGAGCTTTGGGGTATGTGGAATACCCTTTCATTGCTATTGCTCCCAAGTCTATTGCACTGACCTGGAGTGGTAGCTCCTGATAAGGGTCCTATCTATGGGTTCAATAGAACTAACTGCATACTTATGCTAAACTGAATTGTTTGATAATGAACTGTTTTGACATTTAACTGTGTGTAAACAAAATTTATACTTGTACTAAGCTGAATTAGAACTGTTTGAATAAACTGAATAGCTTGAAATAGAACTGTTTTTGCTAAACTGAATTATTTGAAATATAACTGATTTGTATAAAAATGGATTTGACTCTAAATAACCTACAAAGGTTGATAGGCCATGAAACCCAAACAACCAACTGTAACTGTAAGAACCAAATTTTGTACTCTTTAGGAAATATCTGAAACATATACCTCAAACGATGAATATGAAAACTTTGTCATTACCCGCATGGAAACAGCATCAGAATGCATCCCAACCAAACTAAGAGCTAAATGTAGAATTCCATGGGAATCGCTAGTAGTCAGGAAAAACAATAAAAATAGCATCTTTACTTAATAAAAGAAACCCAACAAATGCCAACACATGGAACTTGTTCAAAATGGTGTACTGTAGCCTTTGGTAATTCCCATCAAGCTTTTTTTAAGCATTTTGTTAAAGTCTAATCGGTGCTATCAATACATTAGTACTGATACAGTTTCAGCTTGAAAGAATTCAGATTTTATGAGAGAGATATGATCCATAATTTTATTTAATCAAATGAACCATTGAGATTATGCAAAAAAAAATATATTTCTAAATTTTAACTCTTAAGAAGTGAGGATTCAATTTGACATGATTGTTAATGTCAAAATAGCCCCTGAATTTGGGTCCAATATTAGATTTTTAAAAAATTTTTTATGTTGGCTTTCAATCTATTCATTGTCCAGTCAGCTGGGGCTGCAAGATACATTGATTGCTTCTCTGCAGTGGAATAAGGCCCATACCAACGAGGGTCCTGGATATGATACTAAAAAATCTGATGGTAAGGTTCCAGTAATGCTGGAGCTTTGAGGTATGCGGAGTACCCCTTCATTGCCATTGCTCCCAGGTCCACTCTGGCCCGGATAAGGTTTTATCTATGGGTTAAATAAAACTAAACCGTCTACTTATTTTAAACTGAATTGTTTGAAATAGAACTGTATGTATAAAAATGGATTTGACATTAATATCCATATTTACCTCCCCCTCTGCTCGGGCAGGATATGACACAAGGTCAATTTTGAAGCGGAGTTTAACAGGTTTGAATTCAGTTTTCCTTCTCCTAGACTAGTTGCCTCACCAAGGCTGAAGAACCTAATCTGTCCTACTATTTACCCATAGCTTGAGGGAGAATAATTGGATTCATACCTTTCCCAAGGGTATTAGTGCTATGTAAAATGCAATTAGCCTGGTCCAGGATTTGAACTCGTGTCGCTGTGTCCATTAATATTTTATAATGGTTGATGTGCCATTCAACCAAACCAAAACTAATCAATGTATTCCAAAACAGAAGGAACAAGTACTGAAAAAGTTTGAAGCTATGTTGCCCAGTCGGCTGGTGCTGTAGAATACACTGACTGCACCTCTGCAGAGAGCTAAAAAAAAAAAAACCCCGCCCCTAACGAGTGTCCTGGATATGACACTAAACAATCTAATGGTCAGGTTCCAGTAATGCTGGAGCTTTGGGGATTGCGGAATACTCCTTTATTGCCATCGCTCCCAGGTCTCCTCTGGCCCGGCGTGGTAGCACCTGATAAGGGTCCTATCTACGGGTTAAATAGAACTAACAGCATGATTATGCTAAACTGAATAGCTTGAAATAGAAATGTTTTTGACAATTAAACCCTACTAACATTTAAACTGTGTGCTTATGCTAAACTGAATTATTTGAAATTGAACTGTTTTTGTTATTGAAACTGTACTTATGCTAAACTGAATTGTTTAATATAGAACTGTTTTGACATTTAACTGTGTAAATAAAATCTGTACTTATACTAAACTGAAGTAGCTGAATTAGAACTGTTTGAATAAACGGAATAATTTGAAATAGAGATGTTTTTGACAATTAAACTGTGTACTGATACTAAACTGAATTCTTTTTTTTAAATAGAACTATTTGCATAAAAATGGATTTGGCGTTAAATAACCTACAAAGGTTGATATGCCATAAAACACAACCAACCAAACTCAACTTATGCTAAACTGAATTGTTTGAAATAGAACTGTATGTATAAAAATGGATTTGGCATTAATATCTTATAATGGTTGATGTGCCATTAAACCAAACCTAATCAATGTATTCCAAAACAGAATCAACAATTACTGAAAAAGTTTGAAAAGCTGTGATAAAGATGATTTGAGCTTTGTACTAAAGTCCTGTTATTTTTAAAGATTAGTTTACTGATCAACTGATATAGTATAATATAATGGCCAAGGGATTTTGGTTTATGCCTTAGGGTTTAGTTAGTCTGAGAACCTTTCAGCTCAGCACATGGGTTACTTAGATGCAACATTAACGCAGGTGTTCGCGCGGAGCGGACATGTCACTCAGATGTCACAATAGCGCACGGAGGATTTTGGGAATTTGAAGAAAGTTAGGAGAGTTGAGACGAGACACCGGACAAGAAGGGTTGACTTTCACTTGCTCACAGAGGCCTTGGGCAGGTGTTGCACGAAATGGGGGGCAGATGAAAAAGCCAGAATAGATTGTGCCTCTCTCTCCTTATGTCGAAAAACCTTTAAACTCAAAGGTAATAAAGTTTCGTACCTGAACTGAGAAATCGTTACGTATTTTTCAAATTTCGAGATTCCTATGTTCTCTCTCTCTATTATATATATGAACATATGTCCATTTTGCATATCCATATATGGGTATGTTACAATAGAAGCATATGGAGAAAGCAAGTCCATTCTCTCACAATACATAAAATGAATATAGGGTGAAAAAGGAGTGAATTAAGTAATCAAAAATAAGATTTTTAGTTTCTTGATAAATCTCTAATTTTGTTCTGTGCTGTTTGAATTTTCAGAGTTTCTGGAAGGGCTATAAAATCCGTTGCTCAACAAGACGTCCTATCACAAACTTGAGGAAACGTTTGGTGGATGTGACCAAAAAGGCCACAGAGGACAAGAAGTTAAGCAATCGATTTGCTTTGGGCTTCGACCACCTAATGAAGTACAAACAACTTTCCGAGGTGCTCCAATCCTTGGTAAATCTGGGTGAGTATATTTTACTTAGTGTCTGCAAGGTATAACACTAAATTTCATTCAATGGTGAGGGTCTAGTTATGGAGCTCTGGGGAATGTGGAATCACTATCTTCATTGCCATTACTCTCATCTCCACTCTGACTTGGAGTGGTGGGTACCTGTCTGAAACCCATTTATTAATAAATAGATCTGTTTTGAAAATTTGTATTAGATAAGACTACTTAAAACCATATAATTGTTTAAATTGTATTAATAGATATTTGAAGCTATCATTATCAAGGCATACCAACAACATATATTCCTTTTGACTTTCTCTTACCATCTGCCCCTATCAGTTATCCTACTTTGTAAGTTTTCTAGATGGCACTCGGTGCTCACACAGCTTATGAATATAAGTTTTTGCAACTTGACCAATGCCAGTATATCTGTAGGAAAACATTGCTTATGTGTTTGTCCTTGCTTCTCCATCCTGAAACCATATAATTGCTTGAAATACTTGAAACCATATTACTGTGTGCAAACTATTTGTATCATTGGGTTGAGTCATCAATAATTTCTATGTTTTAAAAAGTTGTAACTACACATTTCAAACTTACTATGTTTTTAAATGCAACCAGAAATACCTGATTAAACATTGCTTTCAACCGATGCCGCAAACCTTGGACAGTGGAACAAGATGGTCAACGTGTCCACTATTAAAAAAAAAAAAAAAAAAAGAAAACCTTGTTCAGCCACCTACACTGATGCAGGTGAAAACCGCCCGAGGATTGTCCAGATTACTCCCACACAACCAGCCAGGCTTGAAGAAACTCCTCCCACTTCCCAGAAGCCATTACCCATGTGCAATGGGAGAGGAGGAGGTGTAGAATAACAACAATGATAGCAAAAGTGCTTACCTGCCAAGGGGTTTCAACTAGCGTCCACTTGGCAGACAAAAGTAAAACGGGCTGTAACTCAATGCAAAACTTGTGCCGCTAAGTTGAAGCTGGTATTTATATACTAACATGTCCACTCATAAACCAGCAACCAATCACAATCTAGGGAATGGACTTGCCTATGTGGGCACAATGGAATGCTCCAATGTACCATGAATAACTCTCCTTCTTCAGACTTCTGGCAGAAGTTTACTCAACTTCCTATGCAACTGAGTGTTGATTCTGACAATCTACCCAACTTAATAACCACCTAATCCGCTACCGCTTGAAAAAGATAGGGAAAGTGAGCAAGCTGGACCTTTTTGGCTTTTTCATACGCTTAATGAAAAGAATAAGGAAGATATCCTATCCAAGTTGAGATGGTACCGCCTTGTTTGTGCAGCCACTTACCTCTCATCTCACAAACCATTTAAGTAAAATGAACAAGATAAGCGAAGTACTACTGGAGAAGTAAGGATGAACTCATAAGTGACATTCTCTTATGGACTCTTATTCATTGATGTACCAGTGTATCAGCTAGAATTTATATACATTAGCTCTGTATGGACACTAGATGCAGTCTAGATGACCTACCAGGAGTGATAGCTGATAAGAACGGATGATGAGTCAGGAAAGTGTATGTTGTCAGTGAGACTTCATTCACATATATATATATATATATATATATATATATAATATATCTCATGTTATAATGCTTATATTTATAATAATATACTATATGTATGTGCTAATATTATGAGATCTTATGTAATATACCACATAGTGTTGATATTGTGTGTGTGTATATATATATATATATATATATCTCTCTCAGTATTCAAAAGTTGAAAATGGTTGGATTATAATTTTAAAAATCCATATTTTTCAGTTTTATGAAAGCATAGTTTCACTTTTTTTTTCTTATAAATTTATTTCCAGAGGTTGCATCTCGTCTTTCCCCTGTGTGCTGTGTTCAATTAGCTGAGGGTCATGCTGCCCCCGTCATTTTCACCATCATTCGAGGCTGTAATCGGAGTGTTCCTCATATGGAACTTATTAAATATTGCATACAGATCCTTCTGAACTTGGCAAAGGTAAGAATTAGTTTGTGTTAGTGTAAAAGTGGTTATACTGAAAAGTTCTTGGCTTGACCAAGCAGTCTGAAAATTGTTTGGTTTTTGAGGATTGGATTAAAGTATAAACTAGATCTTG
>OY757947.1:44651509-44674009 GCA_963585895.1 Sepioteuthis lessoniana | reverse complement strand
ATTATAATAGTAGTGATACTATTCAAACCATAAATCAGTGGGATAAGAGAGTCAATACATTCTCTAAGGGCATTAGTCCAAAAGAGTTTGACTCACTTTGGAGGTCACAGTCAAACACTTCAGCCATTACATAATGAAGACTTCCTCCCGCTGGAAAAAAAAAAATTATTGAATTAGCACACTTAGATGGTTACTTAGGTTTTTATTTTATCCTGTCAGGATTAGATACGCTGAGGAGCCATTTAGGCAAAACTGTAGTAGGATAGTTCCTGACTCACGAAATAATATAAGCATCTCTAAAACTCCTCTTTATGCACACATTTAGATTTCTTCATCACTCCCACTCCCCCAACATTTGGCAGGACCATCATAAATCTTTTCTTCAGTGGCTTTAAAAAAAAAAATCATTAAATTTCATTAGTTAAAGGAATATTTTATGATGTCCTAATGTTCAACTATCAAATAAAAAATGTTTTGCATCTTATCTGTTATTAGTTTATTTACTGCTAAATAAATAAATAAAAACCTAAGTAACCATCTTCTAAGTGTGCTAATTCAGTAATTTTTTCTCAGCGGGAGGAAGTCTTCATTATGTAATGGCTAAAGTGTTTGACTGTGACCTCCAAAGTGAGTCAAACTTCTTTTAGACTAATACCCGTAGAGAATGTATCAACTCTCTTATCCCACCGACCTATGGTTTAAATAGTATCACTACTGTTATAATACAAGGATGACTTTGGCATTAAATAACCCCCAAAGTTTGATATGCCATTAAGCAAATGAAACCATCTTTTCCAGGAGTAGTAGTTTAAAGTATATTTTTAGGAAGCTGCAATGTTCGGCTATTAAAGATATTTTGTATCTTATCAGTTATTAGCTAGATAAAAATAATCCAAGTGTGAACATCTTTGAATGCCATAATTTTTTTTCCTGAGGGTAGTATTCTTGTGATGAGTGGCATAAAGTTAGAATGTTTTTGTTTTTTCGTCTCTATTCTATCACATACAGGATATCTCGGACTAAGAGTGAGTAAAATACACTAAAGATTTTTGTTTTTGTTTATTTTTCAGGGCAATCTGGACAAGTTACTATCAAAGCCACAATTCAAAGAAAAGATTTTATCATTGTACAAATTAACCGAACGCAAATACAAGCGTGAAGAAACCAGAGTGACAACACGGGCACGTATGTGTGCAGTGAAAGATTCTGCGGTGTTTTGTGAGATCAGCATGGCAGCAGAATTAGCCAAAATTGGGCCCGATTGGCTGTTGGGTAAGAAAATTCTTCGGGAGATTGAAGAACCACTTAAAGCTATGAATTACTTGCTCAACTGCCTCAACCTTCAGCCTGAAGTTCAGCAAATCACACACAAAAAAAGCCGAACAAGCAAGTAGTGATAAAACTTCACTAATTCTTTATTTGACAAGAAAAAGAAAAAAAACACTTTATTTTCCTATCCTTGTCTACATAAGAGTCGTTACATTTGTATATAAATCGAACGTGTAATGAGTATTATGAGACAAGTTGTGTAACATTTTTCTGGGCAGTGACCCAAAAACTAGTTTTCACTATTGCCTTGAAATTTCTCCCTTATCCCATAATTTTTGGTCCATTGAATGTATGAAATTTATATACAGAAGCATCAATTATTGTGGGACAGAATTCAATGCTAACTTTTATGAGCGGTATCGCAAAAAGCAATTTTCACCGTCTCTTTTAAAATACTTCTCATAATTGCTGGTATGTGAGTTTAAATTTTGTAGGATTGTAAGTCTCATCATCTTCAATCATTTTTTTTTTTTTTTTTTAAACCCTCTGCCAAATCTTGTTCCACATTGTATATTTTTGCTATTGAACATTTACCAGCATTAGACACTTCATTATTTAATGTTGTTATTTTATTCATTTTTTTTTCTTTTGTTTTTTTAATTTTTTTTTATTTATTTTTTTTTTTTTATATTTTTATTTTATTCACTTGTGTATTTTGAATGTTGAAAATAAAAGATAGTTATTTTATTTTTTTTTTTTTACATTTTAGATAAGGTTATCCTGAATTAACTAGAATGATGTAAAAGTATGCAGAAATATTTTTTTTTTATTTATTTTTTTTTTTTTTTGCAATGTGTTGGGGGGGGGCAATTTGGACTGTATGTTTATCCGCAAATTTTAAGGTTGACAAATCTCAAATGACTGAAAATTCTTGGCAAGAAACAATACCAAAGTGAATCTATTATTGAATGCCTCGTCATAGTGCAATGGCTAATGATTCAGTCTTGCATACTAAGTAGTGAGTTTGATCCTCACTGAGCACTCTCATATTTGCTGCCTTGTGCCAAATCTAAGTTATGTAATTTTTTTTTTTTTTTTTTTTTTTTTTAAGGCATGTTAGTTCTCAGTAGGTTGCTGAGGTTAATCAGAAATAAGTTGGGTCAGTACTTAGTAATTCCAAGTACCTGTGGTCATTCATCTAAGCAAAGCTTGCAGAGGGGGGGGGTCTCGGTGGTGTAGTAGCTAACGTACTGGACTGCAACATTGTAGTAAGTTCAACACTTTTAGACTAATACCCTCGGGGAAAGGCATGAACCTCTGGTATGAGTTAAATAGTACTATCACTGTTCTTCTACAAGAATCATCATCATGATGTCATGCCGTCAGAACGGATATCCCTGACCCTCTCTCACCACTTCCCCCTATCGTTCATCGCCTCTGGCAGGTCCTCAGGGCTACATCCCCTATCCTCACAGAGCTGCTGGATGTAGGTTCGAGCTGGTCGTTCTGCCTTTGCTCGGCCATAGTATTAAATAACCTGCAAAGGTTGATAAGTCATCAAAGAAACCAAACCTAATCAAAGGTTGGTAAGTAAGTAAATATGGCGACCATAGTCAAGGGTTACCAGAAGGCTCCCTTTTCTATAGCTACTACACCAAGGTGTAGGGGAGGGCGCTACTCCTTTCCCTGGATTGCTCCACTTTACCCTTGATACGTACCTTATATCACTGAGTGTTAAGCAAGGAGGTATCATGTACCATTTTTAAAGATTTTGGTATGATGCGACCTGGGATTGAACCTAGGTCTCCTGGACCATTGTCGAACAGTCTACCCACTAGGCCAATGAGCCGGTTCAAAGGTTAGTAAATGTAATATATTATTACTAGCTAGACCCATGGAAATTCCATGTAATGAGAGGGGGGGAAGTGCTAACTTAATTTGTCCTCATTAAGTAGCACACTAAACATAAATTTAAATATTTGTTTGCTAAATATTTGATTAGCTCCCAGGATCCGATAAGCTCTGAAGTTTTGATAAGCTCCAACAAAGAGCTATGAAAGGCTGAAAAGGATTTTTTAGTTTCATAGAATTTCCCAGTGGTAATAATTACTATTAGTAATGAACAACCCCTAATTTCTTTAGCCCAGTGGGCTGGGACTATAAAATACACCAACTGCATTTGACAATGGTCTGGGAGACCAGGGTTCAATACCAGGTTGAGTCATACCAAAGACTCGGAAAAATAAAATGGTATTTGATGCCGCCTTGCTTAACACTCAGCATTATATGATATGGGTCAAGGGTAAAGTAGAGAAATCTTGGCAAAGGAATAGTGCCTTCCTTTGCACGTCGGTGTAGTAGCTATTGTAAAGGAAGCCTTTCGGTCATCCTCGACTAGTCGCCAACTTTACTTACATCTCTGCACAGGGGGAAGACCCCCACCTCCCAACGAGTGTCCTATATATATGATAATAAAGAATCTGATGGTGAGGCTCCAGTCCTGGAGCATTGCGGAATGTGGAGTACCTTTTCTTTGCTCTTGTTTCTAGGTCCACTCTGATTCGGAGTAGTAGCACCTGATAGGGTCCTATCTATGGGTCAAATAGGAACATTTAAACTGGGTGCAAACATGAATTATGTTAAATTGAATGTTTTGGAATAGAACTCTTTGACCATTTAACTGAGTACAAACAAATGATTAATATCAAATAGAATTATTAATGTTAGATCGCAATAATTGAAACCATTTAACTGTGTAGAAACAATATCAATACAATTGTCAAACAAATTAGTTGTAACTCATTTAAAAATAAAATTACCTACAAACTATTCACTTACAAATCATATATGTATATCCATTTAAATTTGTGCTGACAAATGACTGTTAAATTATTAATGTTACATAACAATACTTGAAACCATTTAACTGTGTGCAAACAAATGATTAATAGAATTATTTGAAACCATTTAACTGTTTGCAAGAAAAAATGAATTCAGGCCTGTTTAAAAATGTTATCCACAAAATGTTTACAAATCATATATTTGAGAAATATATATGAATATGAATAAACAGGATTTGGCATTAAATAACTTAGAATGGGTGATATGCCATAAAACCCAACCGAATTCTAACCACTAAAAATTAAATAGAATCGGCATAGAAGCAAGGTAAATTTTTGTGTTTAAGAATATCTTAAGAGGGGGAGTTTGGAAGAATAACCAACTTGGCTGCAGAGAAGGTATGTGGATGAGCGTAACGTGAATGAAGAAGGATAATTATAAAATAGATTATTCATTCGTATGTATATTTACATTAGATCTATTGTTATTAGATACCAAGAGATAGCCAGTTCTTAAGTCACTAACACTTTCCTTTCAGCAATATTATTATGTCGGTGGGGGTGATAGGTCCGACTTTTCATTGAAGTTTCAACATGAGCACAATTCCAAATACGTACTGAAACACTTTTTACCCTTAAAAAGAAAAAATGTTGTTTGGTATCCTCAAATTAACTTTATCGAGATGTGGGTAGAACTATATAACTTAGCAGAAGACTATTGGAAGTGTCTGTTGTTGTGTTGGTGAGGCTCATTACAATATTGAGAGAAGGAAAATTCTAAATCAAGATAAGACTTTCATCTTTTGATCAGTCTATAACCTTCAACTCGGATTTCAAAGAGAATGAAAAACCCCTGAGATCTGTGATCAGTCTAGCTAAACAAATGTTTGTCCTTTCAGATATTACTTTGACTTTCAATATCCCATATTCTTTAATTCAATAAAGGGAATATATTATTGCAAGAAAAACCAGGATGTAAGTTGACTGCTAGACTCATTAAAATGCTTTTATCTATTGTCATGATAGTGTTTTTTATTTTGTTTTTTTTTTTATTACAGATTTATTTAGACATAAACAAAAAATCTGAATAAAATTGACTGATACCATTTTTATAATTTAGAAAAAAAATGATTTTAAATAATCATACTTTTCTCCACTTGTAGTGTAAAGTTTATTTTTGATAATAAATTCCTTGTCATTTTGATGACACTAGACCACATGTGAAACTGTCAGTCTTTTTATACCAACAAATTTCAGGCTATATATTATATTATATTATATTATATACACACACACACACACAGGATGATTGAAAACAAACTCCCTATTATAAAAATCTTATTTTTTTGAAGAAATAAATTATCAGTATTTTACTGGCTCATTGGCTTAAAGAGTAGTGTTTGCCAAGGGTCCGGGAGACCTGGGTTCAATTCCAGGTTGAGTTGTACCAAAGACTTTAAAAATGGTACTTGATACCTCCTTGCTTAACACTCAGCATTATAAGGTACATATCAAGGGTAAAGTGGAGCAATCCAGGGAATGGAATAGTGCCCTCCCCAACAACTTGGTGTAGTACCTATCGAAAAGGGAGCCTTCTGGTCTCCCTCGACTACGGTCACCAACTTAACTTTACTTACTATTTTAAATTAGAGAGTTAATTTTTAATCATCTTTTGTGTATGTTTTATTATATATAGTCATCCACAGACAGATCTGTTTCGTTCTATCAGAACTCATCAGTGTGGCTAGACAGTATCTCCCCGTAGCTGGGATCGAAACCCGGTTGACTGAAACACCAAGCCAAAGCTTCTAACCATTTAGCTACCAGGAGATATTAGCTACGAAGTACATTTTAAACAGTTATGAATCACAATTACTATTGTTTACCTACATCCGTTCAAATGGCCGCCGAGATCTCAATACGAAGAGACTTGCAAAGGCGCTAATGGCAACACGATTACTTCTTCGCTAGAGAACTCAACCCTACGGGGGTAGGGGAGTGTATATATATATATATATATATATATATATATATATATATATGCATGCAATTAGAAGGAAACTCAAACCTGGTTAAATTGGCATCATAAATTTATTTCTTCTCTGTCCAAAATCTTTCTGTATATGAAAGTTGTGTTAAAAGTATTGAGACTGAAGACGTAATTCGTGTAGATGAAGCTGAAGGCTAACACATTTGTTGCCCATTGATTTAAAAGAAACCGAGGCTTTCTTGAAATCGTTTCCCAGAATATGGAAACTATCGCATCCCTTTTCCCCCGGTCAGTCAATTAATCAGAATAAGTGCCTCCTTCTCTCCAGACAGAAGTCAAAAGAAATCCGACTTTGTTTTAGTCAAGTATTCTTCCTGTCCCATTTTTCGATTTCGTGAAGTGTTCCTCTTCAACAAACAACAGATGTGTGCACTGTTTGAGTCGTATTCTGCAATGATCTGTCCTAATTTAATTTAATAGTGGTGGTAACATCAGAGGATTCTTTCACACTGGCTAGTCTACCATAATAGAAATAAAAGGTTTAGTGTATATTTATATTTAATTTTTGTCTCCTAACTTATCAAGTTTGGAAAGTGTTGCAGAATAGTGCAATTGAGGGAAGTAGCTATATCTATTTACAAGAATAGTGTTTGCCAATGGCCCGGGAGACCTGGGTTCAATCCTAGGTCGTGTCATATCAAAGACTTTTAAAATAGTACTTGGTGCCTCCTTGCTTAACACTCAGCAATATAAGATATGTATCAAGGGTAAAGTGGAGCAATTCAGGAAATGGAGTAGCACCCTGCCCTACACCTTGGTGTAGTAGCTATTGAAAAGGGAGCCTTCAGGTCACCCTCAACTAAGGTCGCTAACTTTACATCTTACTTATTGTTGGTTATTTAATGCTAAATCCATTTTTATACATATAAACAGTTCTATTTCAAACAGTTCAGTTTAGCGTTAAGTACAGTTTGAATGTCAAACACTTCTATTTGAACCATAGATAGGACCCTATCAGGTGGACCGGGGAGTAATGGCCATAAAGGGGATACTCTGCATTCCCCAATGCTCCAGCATTACTGGAGCATCGCTATCAGATTGTTTAATGTCTAGGACACTTGTTGGGAGAGTCTTACCTCTCTGCAGAGATGCAGTCAGTGTATTCTACACCACTCGCCAGCTGACTGGGCTATATAACATGTAGGTATTATCATTTTAGATATCAAATTCTCAGGCATTGCAATCACGGCAATATCTTTGGAAATTATTTCTTATTTTGAGACGTAAATTTACAAAGAACTTTAAAAATAAAATACCGCTTTTAAGTTATTCATCTCTATCTCAAGCGCCTTTGGTGATGTGATGGTTAGCAAGCTCGACAAGCAAACCTATACCAATGAGTTAGTTTCATTGGGTGCCCCTTTCATATGGCCTTGTGCCACATCTAAGCAAAAAAAGCTTAGTAAATTAGGGCACCTGGTGGTGTAATGGTTAGCAAGCTCGACTAGCAAACCTATACGAGTGAGTTTGAGTCTTAGTGGGCACCCCATTCATTCGGCCTTGTGCCACATTGAAGCAAAGAGCTTTGTAAATTACTAAGTTTATTCCAGCCATGGGCACCTCTTGTGATGTAACGGTTAGCAAGCTAGACTAGCGAACCTAGATGAGTGAATTCGAGTCTCATTGGGCGCCCCATTCATTTGGCCTTGTACCATATAGAAGCAAAGAGCTTTGTAAATTATATATCTCTATCTCCTTTGTGTGTGTGTGTGTGAATTATTTTGTTGTTAACCATTAATTATGGCTTGTTTCCTTGCAAATAACAAAGACGAATCAAATCGGTTTGTATTTAATATTTGGTTTATTTTCATCTTTTAATGAAAAGTGTATCAAATTTTTTTTGCCCTACCGACTGTACCTCTGCGGAGGAATATGACCCTTAAATGAGTGTCCTGGATGTGACTCTAATCCATTTGATAGTGAGGTGCCAGTCCTGAAACTTAGGGGAATGCTTTCTTGCAAATGAATAAAATGATTAATTAGACCATTTTGGATTTGGTGTTCTGTTTCTTTTCGTCTGTTAATAAAATGGGCCGAACATTTTATTACCCTGTGGTGTAATGGTTAACGTACTGGACTGTGATGTTATTGATGAGAGTTCAAATCCAAGTAACACTATAAATGTACACATTTAGACTGATACCCTTGGAAAAGCTTATGAACCCCCTCCTTATCTACCAAAATGTGAGTTAAGTAGTACTACCACCACCATTCTTCTACAAGGATAGTTTTGGCATTAAATAACCTATGAAAGTTGATATGCCATTTAGACAAAGAAACCAAACATTTTATTAAAGTTAAATAATTTATTTACTTGTCACATCATTTTGTTTGCTTCAAAAATAAGTTTTTTTTTCTCCTATCCTCAGGCTTCAAATAAAATGGTTCATTATTTCTCTGAGGTGAAGACAGCTTACTATTTAAATACTTGTTCAGTTATATATATATATATATGTGTGTGTGGTTATGTGTAAATTTTCCTTGCTTTACAAAATTTCTGATTAGACATATTTTTAATCATGTTAGCATCATCCTCACTCCTTGTATTTTTTATTTATTTATTTTATTTTATTTTATTTTTTTTTAAATCTCTCTACTTCCTAAAGAATTAAAAGAAAAAGGGAGAGGTGGAGGGGCAATACCTTATTCACTTCCCTCTGAAGCAAGAAAAGAAACTTCCTGATAAATTTGATGTTGAGTATCTTTGAGTATTTGTGCATCTTGAATGATGTGAGTGCAAGTGTGACCCGAGTGTTGGGTTGGACTTGCTTGAGTCGACTCAAGCAAGTCCAAATTTTATTAAGAAAAAAGATTGATTGCTTTTATTTTCATATTGTAATGTATTCTGTCATCATCACAATGTATCTTGACATTTTTTTTTTTGTTTTTATCCAATGCTTTTTTTTAAAGAAATAAATATCAAAATTCAAACCTCATATTTCTTCTGTTGTACCTTGAGTTGATGGGAGGCGCCTGTGGCGTGATGGTTATTGACATAAAAAAATGCTCAGAAGTATCAGTTCAAATCCTGGAAAAGGCTGGTTGCGTTTCACATAGTGCTAATATTCTTGAGAAAGGTGTGCATCTTCCAGCTGTATGTAAAAAGTAGGGCGACAGGGTTCTTCAATCTTGATATGGCAACAGATCTTGATGGGGAAACTCTAAATTTGAACCTGTAAAACTATGCTTTAAAAAAAAAAAATTAACCTTGTGTCACATCCTGCATATGTGGAGGCATTGGTAAATATATAATTAATGAATTTGTACTGACATTGTTTGTGTGGGTTTTTTTTTGGGGGGGGGTTGTCCACCCACTTACGTTCTGGATGTTGGTATTCTTTATTTACTAAGCTTCACTTAATAATCAAGAGTACTTTTAGTGGATTATTCAGTAGTACCTGGCCTAAAAAAAAAAAAATCTGGGGGTTAATACTTCTAAGACTGAAATCTGAGGCAGAGCTCTAAATGTGGAAGGTGAAACTGGCAAGATTAAAATATGAATCTGGACGCTGTGACTGTAAGATGAACACAAACAAATCTGTCAAAGAACCAAATCTGAAGGGGTTACAACTGCTCAGCTAAAGATGAATGATCTGGAAAGGGAGATAAGTAATGCTAAGATAATACAATGTTTCAGCCAAAATGTCCACCAGCCTTCTTCAGGTGTTTGTTGAACCCAGGAACCCTTCACAGAACTTCAAACTACATCTTTTATTGAATCCACAGGGATTGTCTGTTTTGATTCCATTAGCCATAACCAGGTGTTGTGTTAAGTATTCCTGTATTGTTACTTGCCTGTACTCAGGACTGAACCTGCAACCCCCAGATGATTGTCTCCTTAGGGAACCAATGCCTATAACCATTATGCTATGTGTCCTGCTGGACAGTTTAGAGTGAATTTTGGGGACTTATAAACTTAAATGTTCTTACATGATTACTCCTATTATGTATGATTTTTTACCTGTGCTCATATTCAGATTTTTCTCGAGATTGCAGGTTCAATCCTGTCTGTAGGCGAGTAACAATACAGGAATACTTAACACTTGTACCCGGTTATGGCTAACGAAATCAGAACAGGCGACCCCCCCCTAGATTCAATAAAGAACATAGTTCCGTGTAGGTTCCCGAGTTTGACAAACACCTGAAGAAGGGCAGAGGACATATTGGCTGAAATGTTGTGAAACTAGCAATAAAGATGAAGACAATAGTCTGAAAACCCTTAAGGATAAAAATCATCAAGGTTTGTCTCGGAAATTTAGACAACTGATAAAAATCTAGAGGCTTAGACTGCTAACACAAAGATAAAAGAATCGTATATATGAGGATCATTAAGTAAGCTTCCAGACTTTTTTCATATGGGCACTTTTATTGATAGGACACACATGAAACTCTAGTCCCCTTCGAAGTAATCTCCTCTGGCTGCAATGCACTTGTTGCACCATTCCAACAACTTCTGGAAGGCCCCATGGAAGTCCTCTTGTGTGAGCCTGTCAATGACATTCATCACAGCCTCTTTCATCTCCTCAATTGTCTCATAACGACAGCCTCTGAGCTTAGGGAATAAGCAAAAGTCACAGGGAGCAAGGTCTGGACTACGGGGAGGGTGAGGAACTGTCTTGATGCCCATCTTGGTCAAATAGTCTGTGACAAGGATGGAGTTTTTGATTGGTGCATTGTCCTGATGGAAATGCCAATGACCCGATTTCAAGAGTGCTGGCCTCTTCTGACGGAATCGCTTCCTGAACTCCCTTAAAACCTCAACATAGTAACCCTAACCGTTTGGCTAATCAACTCTGGTGTATTGACTTCCTTACTCCTCCCACATCTCTCATCATCCCTCATAGACTCTCTGCCTCCTTGAATCTCTTATGCCACTCAAAAACTGATGCTTGATTCATGCAAGATGGTCAAAAAGCAGTCTGAAACATTCCATAAGTTTCTGTGGCATTTTTTCCAAGTTTAAAACACAATTTTATTGCATATTGTTCTTCCTCACATCCAGATTGCATTTTTGAAATTCACCAGCTGTGACAATCAGGCTTTATTCCAATTCTTGCTGTAACTGTTCATTTGAATGTGAAATCATAAAAATTGGTCAGTCATCTCATAAGATGTATCGCAATAACATAGTGAATTCTCAAGAGCCTATGACAATTTTAAATGCCTATACAAAAAAGTCTGGAAACTTATTGAAGGCACCACATATATTATACATGTATACTATTAAATATTTTATTTGTAAAAATTATGCAAACCCCCCACATCATCATAAAAAAAGCTGATAAAACATACATTTTTGTAGTACTTAAAACAGGCTACCTTTCAAAATTTACAAAATGTTCTCTGACCACAAAAAATTAGATAAGAATTCCACCGACCAACATAAATAAAAAAAAAAATTAATGAACTAATCACTGCTAATAACGCTGAACGTGATTACACAAAATAATTTACTATAAACCCAATTATTTATACGGAACTGTCAAAATCATAAACCTAATCATCCTCTGTGCCCAGTTATATCACAAATACCAACACCGATTTATAAACTCACAAAAATAACGACTTATTTACTAAGTGAGTATGGTGTAATATAACGTGAGTTAATTCAAATCCTACATACTTAAACCTGATAATGGTAAATTAGATTCAATCAATGTGGAAAAATTATTCACTAATGTACCAGTCAATGAAACCATTGATAGTATTAATATCTATGAAAACCCAACCCATCCCTCCTCTTAAAATCAACCCTAATATAAGTAAAGTTGGTGACCGTAGTCGAGGGTAACCCGAAGACTCCCTTTTCGATAGCTACAACACCAAGGTGTAGGGGAGGGCGCTACTCATTTCCCTGGATTGCTCCACTTTATCCTTGATATGTACCTTATAATGGTGAGTGTTAAGCAAGATAGCATCAAGTACCATTTTTGAGTCTTTGGTATGACTCGACCTGGGATTGAATCCAGATCTCCCGGGCCATTGATGAACACTCTAACCATTATGCCAATGTCCTGTATCAGCCTAATATACTTATAAAAAAAAAAAAAAAAATTCTCCTGACATGCACAATTGAAGTTTCATTTTACGACCACCTGGGCAGAATTGGCATTCAAAGATCGTGTGTAAGTGATCGGTTTGGGGCCCAATCTTCTGTAATTTCTGTATGTCGGACCTTGAAAATAAAATACTAAAAAAATTTAAAAAACTTTCAATATATCTAAGATATGTTGATATACTTATTCTTGCTAACAATACTAATGAAATAAACATCCTATAAGACCCCTTCGAAAAAAAAAATTCAGTTCTTAATTTTACCCATGGACTAAATAAAAACAATAAAATTTCCTTTTTAGATGTTTTGATTGATTACTAACAATAATAACAACTTCACTCCCTCTACTAACAAAAACTCTCTAATAACAACTGTACCCTTAACTTTAAAAGTGAATGCCTATTCAGATATAAAAAAAAGGAATTATTAATAACCTAATATCCCATGCAAAATTAATCTCCTTCTCTAAGACAATATTTTATAAAGAAATAAAAAAAAAAACTAAAACAAACTCTCATCGATAATGCGTTCCCTAACAATATTGTTGATGAACAAATTAAACATGATGAAAAATGTTAACCAACAACGCTGTAACACTCAACCCAATAAATAAGTATTTATCAAACTTTTTACTGCAACCAAATGCACTACAATTATAAATTAGATGAAAATATTTTTAAAATGTTGGTTAAAAGAAACACACTGTTCCTAATTAAGACTAAAACTTATATATTATAACAAATTTAAAACCTCCAACTTAGTCATTAATAATAATTCCTCTCCCTCAATTGGAATTTTGCAAAAAACAAAAGTTATATATCAATTTAAACATCCTTTAGGAGATGGTATCTCTGAAAACAACAATATATATGTTAGTTTAACCTTAACTACTCTATCAAAACTGGCCCAGAATATACCGACTGCATCTCTGTAGAGGGGTAAGACTCTGCCCCAAGAGTGTCCTGTTATATGACACTAAACAATCTGATAGTGAGGCTTTAGTATTGCTGGAGCTTTGGGGAATGTGGAGTACCCCTTTATTGCCATCACGCCCAGATCCACTCTGGTCTGGAGTGGTAGCACCCAATAGGGTCCTATCCATGGGTTAGATAGAACTAAACTGTATGCTTATGCTAAACTGAATTGTTTGAAATAGAACTGTTTATATGTATAAAAATGGATTTAGCTTTGAATAACCTACAACGGTTGATGTACCACCAAACCAAACCTATAGACGACTCGCAATTCATCTCTCTGAAACCACTTCAATAGCTCAACATCTAAAAAAACATTCCTGCCCTACAACTGAATTTTAAAAAATTCTCACTGAAAACACAATATTAGAACAAAATAACAAGCAAAAATTACAGATTCTTAAAGTGCTACACATTTAAAATAAACATCCAAAACTCAATAGAATTAATTTTGAATCCAGTGCTAATGTGCTTAAATTGTCTTTTACAAGTGTTATTTATAGAACCAAATTTAAAAATCAATGCTACAGCAATACACTAGTATAAACAATAAATGCTCAAGTCTTACAAAGTGATAATGTATATGCAAAGGTTAAATCGCTTTTGCAATATACACACCTCCTCATGATGGCCCAAGATTGGGAACAAAGTACAAGGGAACCAATTAATTATGGAAAGTTTATTAACCAATTCACACCAGATATCATAAAATCGATACGGCAACTTGAAAGGATGAATACAAAAATATGTAGACGAAAAATGTCTATATTGTTTAATCAAATATGTATTATCTATATTTACATAAATATTCATTAATCGATATATTTATATTTATTTTTTATATATACATATATTTTTATATTGTTACGTGGGGTAGAAAATAGATTAATAAGGAGAAATATATTTTTTATGTATATTACAAATGTTTTATTTGTCCTTATTATTCTGAGATGAAAAATAAAGAAGTGGAGAAAATGAGGCGCCAAGCCCATCCTTTCTCCTTACGTATGATTTGCTCAGTAGTTCACGAGGCTAAAAGAGGAAGAGAAAAGAAAAAAAGGAAGACGGCAAGAAATGGAATTGCAAGTCAACCCCTTTCCACTATTTACCCATCTCAGCTAGCCTTGAACTCTTGGAGTGAACTTTGGGTGACCTTACCAGCCACGTGTCCAGTCCTAGCAACCGGTGGAGAGACCCCCATTTTTGGCGCACTCTCAAAGTGACAATAGTAGTAGCAGTCCTGACTTTGAGGCGTTAACATCCATTCGGGAGCTTCGTTCCAGTCCACCAGAAATGTGACCAAGAAATAGATAACAGAAACCAAACAACTCCTCGTGGTACTTTAATTCAAGCCTCAAGCAAGAAAAAAAGAACGAAAGAAAATAAGATTGTTAACAAGCCCTAAAACCTCAGTGAGTTTCATATTTCTTTTGCCTTTATGTGTCTACCTTGCAAATCTGTTTGAGTTGTGATTCGTCTCGGATTTTATAGATAAACAGTATCGTTATTTTTCCATCTCCTTTTGTTCTTAAACCTTTTTTTAATCTTATTTTCTCCTAATTACATTGTTAATTTTGTAATAAATTTTGTTGTTAAATATTCAAATTGTGTTATGTTGGTTTTGTGAGTGCTTGTCGCTCAATCCGCTGTGATTTACTGAGAGTCTTCGATTGGAGAAATTCCCTTCCCATAGTTCACCTTTTTTATCAAACCTTGGGACATTCTTGCTATTTTATATATTTTTTTTTATTATTCTCGTTATGTGCCAGCTATCGCAGTCCCAGTGAAACCCTGGTCGTAACAATATGTAATTAGAATGGCAGAATTCAGAATAAGAATATTAAGAAACTAAAGAAACATATTGTAAATTTAAATGAAGTTCAAATAAATTAATTTGAAAAAAAAAACATTTTAAATAAAGATAAGCTTGATATGTACCATAGCCAGATACAGATATGTGAAATAGACATATAATGTTCATATATATATACATAGAACATAGGAATCTCGAAACATGAAAAACACGACTTCTTAGTTCAGGTATGAAACTTTTTATTACCTTTGAGTTTAAAGGTTCTTCAACATATGGAGTGAGAGACACATTCTTTCTATTCTGGCTTTTTCATCTGTCCCCGTCTCGTGCAACACCTGCCCAAGGCCTTGGCGAGCAAGCGAAAGTCAACCGTCTTCTTCAAAATTCCCAAAATCCTCCGCGCGCTTCCGGTGTGTGATGTCATTCGCACTCGCTAGCCCTGTTTCCCATCTGGGCTATTGTGACATCTCTGCTCCGCCCGCGCGTGCGCACATGAACACCTGTGTTAATGTTGCACCTAAGTAACCCATGCACTGAGCTGGAAGGTTCTCAGCCTAACAAAACCAAAAGGCATAAAACAAAATCCCTCGGCCATTATATTACAGATATTGGTAATGCCGTTTATCATCACTTTTTCATTAATATACAAATAGATTTTTAAAATAAAATAGGTTAATTTCTTGGCAAGATTTTAGTTGCTGAAGGTTTTGTGTGTTTTGTAAAAATTTTAGGTATGTAAACATTCATAACCCCCAGACAATGACATTAAGTTAGTTTTTTTGACATTAACTTTTAGCCCATGTCTTGTTTTGTTTTATTTTTTTTTGCTTTGTTTTATTTTTTTTTTAAATGAATCATTCATTGAAAAAATATTTTTCTCTTCTTTGTTTTGGTGGCTTTCTGAAGAAGCTGGTCTCTTGTTTAGAGTTGTCAGCTGACAAATTTATAATGGCCAAATGATGGTTTTATTGAGTTTTTTCAATTATATATACGCAGAGTGGTCCAAAAGTAGGTGCAGCATAGATTTGTTATTTATATTATTACAAGGGTGTTCATTATAACTTTGTTACAACAAGTATAATTTACAAGACTTTTATTTTCAACAAGATGGGGCCCCTACCCATTATTCAAAAGCAGTCCAAGAGTATCTTGATGAAACATTTCCTGAGAAATGGATTGGTTAAAAAAGTTCAATTGATTGGCCAACATGTTCATGTGACTTAACTTATAGTGGAGTCTTGTTGATATTCTTCTCTATTTGTTAGCATATTTCCAGTATCTCAAGAAAACCAAACTTTCTTTAATATTATTCTGGCTTGGTCTACAAATCTTTGGCTTGTTGTATCAAATCTAGCGGATTCTACCCAAATTTCTATCATTCTTTTTCTATATTCTCTCTGTGAAGGCTTGCTCTTTCGTCCATTTCTTTCATTGCTGCCTCTGAGTTGGGTGGTTGCTTACGTCGTTGATTGTGTACTTCAAATTAGAACAGTCAACATTTGCAGGATGTTGGTTGTGTCTCTCATATTGGCTCTCAGGGGAGCATCTGCTGATCATGACACCCAAACCTGTTGTCTGTGTCCCACGCTGAATTATGTTTCGATTTGTTATTATTTAATTTGTTTTCTTTGGGAGTGTACTTAAGGACAAAGTTTATAGGTTTGGTTTGACCACCCATCATGAAAACTATCAAAATTAGATGAACCAGACACGCAGGACACTGCTGTAGAAGTAGTGACAAGCTCATAAGTGATGTACTCCTGTGAACCCCTTCACGTGGACAAGCAAAGGCAGGACGTCCAGCTTGAACCTACATACAGCAGTTCTGTGCCGATACAGGATGTAGCCCTGAGGATCTGCCGAAAGCAATGGATGATAGGGAGGTGTGGCAAGAGAGGGTCAGGAATATCCATGCTGATAGCGCGACATAATGACGATCTTTGTTAATGGCATATCAACCTTCGTTGGTTATTTAATGCTAAAGCCATCCTTCCAGAAGAACAGTAGTGGTACTATTTAACTCATAGCTGGGAGGATAAGGAGGTTCATACTTTTTCCCAGGATATTTGTCCAAAAGTGAACGTAATAGCGCAACTGGAGTTCAACAACATGCTTACTACGATTTCACAGTCCAGTGCTTTAACAATTACACTATGAGGACACCTGTCGACAAAGTTTATAGTGTTGGTGATTTGAAAAATTACGTCAGAGATGCATTTCAGGAAATAAATGAACAAAGAGACTTGTGCAAAAATGTTTGTGGAAGCGTGAGGGTAGACTTCAAAGCTGTGTAAATCATGATGGACAGCAGTTAGAGCACCTGCATTGATAAAACTTTTAATGCTTTTTCATATTTGTATAGAATAAAATCTATTTTTTTAATACTTTTTTTATATTTGTATAGAATAAAATCTATTTTTTAATACTTTTTTTTATATTTGTATAGAATAAAATCTAATTTTTAATACTTTTTTTATATTTGTATTGAATAAAATCTAATTTTTAATACTTTTTTTTATATTTGTATAGAATAAAATCTATTTTTTAATACTTTTTTTTATATTTGTATAGAATAAAATCTAATTTTTAATACTTTTTTTTATATTTGTATAGAATAAAATCTAATTTTTAATACTTTTTTATATTTGTATAGAATAAAATCTATTTTTTAATACTTTTTTTTATATTTGTATAGAATAAAATCTATCTTTTAATTCTTTTTTTTTATATTTGTATAGAATAAAATCTATTTTTTAATACTTTTTTTATATTTGTATTGAATAAAATCTAATTTTTAATACTTTTTTTATATTTGTATTGAATAAAATCTAATTTTTAATACTTTTTTTTATATTTGTATAGAATAAAATCTAATTGTCAATGTAATAATTGTATTAGAATATATAATTTTATATGTAATCCCAAAATAAATGTTGTTATTTACTGTCCACCAACTTTTGGACCACCATATATGATACATAATAAATTGAGAGGAAAAACTAATAGAAAACTTGACGGTTGTATTTAAATAATAGAATTTATTTTCAAGAAACTAATTATTGTACATTTCCTTTTAATTTATTTCGCATGGGAGAATTTTTCTTTCTTTTTTTTTTTTTTTTTTGTTTGTTTCTCTTTTCATTTCTGTTTCTTCAAGAAAATTTATTCGCTTTTTTTTTTTTTTTTTTTTTTTTAAATTCTTTGTTTTCTTTAAAATGACTTTAATAAACAAAATCAACAAACATTTTGGTTTGGGGGTCTGGAAGAAGGTGACTTTTTTTCTTTTTTTTCAACCTTACTCCATACTGTGATAAACTTTTTCCCTCATCTTTGAAAAAAAATTTTTTTTTTTTCTTTTTTCATAAAAATATAATGCAAAAAAAAAGAGAAGACCTTTAATAGTATTAACCTTGTACCTACCAAGTGTGCATGTTTCATATGCATTCCCTACAAGCAGGTGTGCAGACTGAAAATTCCACCCAGCATCTTTTCAAGATAAGGTCACTTTGTCATTGTACAAACTGGTTTTATATATACATATACATATATGTTGGGTATCAACCACCTTTCTCCACACAATGAACTAGTCCATCTGCCATATATAGCAATAGCTACTAATACCAGGGCAGACTAGAAGGTCAAGAGCAGCTTCTTATAGGAATAGTATTAGAGCGTTGGAGTCTGGAGATCGCACTAGATCACTTTACTTGCTTCCGTAATAACAGAAGCCAATACTATCGTTGGACTATATCTTTATTCTGTATTCACTAATTCTATGTTCTTGTCTACTAATAGTCTCTCTATTGTATATACTTTTTCCTGAGAATATATCTCTATTTCCTCTCATATTGTAGTTTGTCCTTTATTTAATATTACAAGCGTTCACTAATCCTATGTTCTTGTCTACTAATAGTCTCTCTATTGTATATACTTTTTTCCTGAGAATATATCTCTATTTCCTCTCATATCATGGTTTGTTCTTTATTTAATTTTACAAGCGTTCACTAACCAGAACGCAACAATATATATATAGTATAATTGTTTTTCTTTTAATTTGTTTGACTTTTTTTTTCAGAATATTTAACTTTGTACTGACTGGATGCAGGAGTATCATATACGCCTTGCATGACTTTTGTATGCCAGAACATTTAGAAATCTTTTTAACAATATACAAAAGTGAACATGCTTGGGAGTGGTTGGTAAGAAATTAAAAAACAAAATCTTATTTGCAATGACCAATAATAATAAAAAAAAAAATTGCATCTATCTATAAAAGTACCTTGACATTTTTTTTGGCACTTCCCTATCATCTTTTTTTTTTTTTTTGGAAACAATTATTCATAAATTATTTTGATTTTCTTTCCTTGTACAGGCCAGGTTTGGTTTCTTTGATTAATGGCATATCAATCTTTGTAGGTTATTTAATGCCAAAACCATGATTGTAGAACAGCAGAGATACTATTTAACCCATAGCTGGGAGGATAAGGGGGTTCATGCCTTTCCTCAGGGTATTAGTCTGAAAGTGAATATAATAGCACAACTGAAATTTGAACTCACTATGATGTTGCAGTCCAACATAGAGGGATAAGGGAGTTCATGCCTTTCCCAAGGATATTAGTCCAAAAGTGAACATAATAGCATGACTGGAGTTTGAACTCACCACGATGTTGCAGTCCAGCATGTTAGCCACTGTGCTATGGGGACTCCTCGTTTGGGCCTGAGTTAAATTAGTTAGAATTCCTCCTCTTTGTATCCTAAAACATTTGGTTAAGCTGTCAGGGTCCCTTGTTGAGTAATTCCTCCTTGTAATATCTATCTCCTCTTTAAGTTACAGGTTGTACTGAGTTACATGGTACTAGTAGCAACAAACAATCCTGACCCAATTGGAATTACATAAAATAGATTTTAAATCATTGATTTATATCAATTTTAACAAACAGTAACCCCCCACCCACACTCTGTAATGTGTTTGGGATTTTAAGTCAAAGTATATATATATATATATATATACACACACACAACGTAACTGGAAGAAAATTCAAACCTGGTTAAATTGTCATTATAAATTTATTTTGACGAAAAATATAATCTTTGTCTCTTCAGATGACATATATATATATATATATATATATCTTTGTCTCTTCAGATGACATATATATATATATATATATATATATATATATATATATCTTTGTCTCTTCAGATGACATATATATATATATATATATATATATCTTTGTCTCTTCAGATGACATATATATATATATATATATATATCTTTGTCTCTTCAGATGACATATATATATATATATATATATATATATATCTTTGTCTCTTCAGATGACATATATATATATATATATATATATCTTTGTCTCTTCAGATGACATATATATATATATATATATATATATATATCTTTGTCTCTTCAGATGACATATATATATATATATATATATATATATATATATATATATATCTTTGTCTCTTCAGATGACATATATATATATCTTTGTCTCTTCAGATGACATATATATATATATATATATATATATATATATATATATATATATATCTTTGTCTCTTCAGATTATATATATATATATATATATATATATATATCTTTGTCTCTTCAGATGACATACATATATATATATATATATATATATCTTTGTCTCTTCAGATGACATATATATATATATATATATATATATCTTTGTCTCTTCAGATGACATATATATATATATATATATATATCTTTGTCTCTTCAGATGACATATATATATATATATATATCTTTGTCTCTTCAGATGACATATATATATATAAAGTTAAGTTAGCATAGATAAAGCTACCAGCTCTGAATGACTCAATTTCTTGCCAATGTGATTATCAGATCAACTTAAATTTCTCAGTTTAATAATTGCATAAGCAAGTGATGATACTCTTCCAAACTTCAATCTACATATGCTTTATCATAAATATTGAGCATTATATATATATATATATATATATATATATATATATATTAATTTGGACACATTGCATAGTGTAATGGTTAGCATCTAGCATATTATTACTTGTGATCATGATGCTCACTAGGTACCTTTCCACTATCATAATGAGCTGATTTTATTGTACTCTAACAGAGCAAAAATAGCACATTGTAGCAAGATTTCTGTTAGCATAATTGCATTAAAATTTTCTGAGAGATTAAACCAAGTTCCGTTCTAATTTACAACTTGATAGCAGCTTTACATCTGCATTTGGGCTCACCTCTATCGTTTTAACTTCTCAAGGGAGATAACAAATGATAATAATAATAAAAAATGTTCCTTTGTTTATTTGCAATTATAATACAATTTATAAACAAAATGTGACTTGATATTGAACTTAATAGCCACTGAAGGTAGCCTTTAAGTAAGTACAAATACCAAAAAAAAAAAAAAAAAAAAAGTTTGCATAAGGAATATAGCAATAACATATTTTTTATTGAGATTATATACAAATATGGAGAAACCAAGCAGTAAGGGTAGAGAAACTGGAATCTGTGAACTAGGTTCAAATTCTGCTTGAGGCAGTTTGTGTTCACTTCATACAAATGCCTTTGAGAAAGGCATGAATCCATCTTTTCCTATAAGTCAGATCAGGAAATTACACTTTGCTGCTTTCGTCTCCCTTCGAGCCAAATAACAGGGCAGAGGAAACCCTTTGGCTCTATAAGGCAGTCTATCTATGTGAAGGTGATATTTATTGTCTGTCTGCAAGTGCCAGATTTAACATGGTTGGCAGGAGTCTCTCAGACCTATATGTAGGTGGCGACAAAAATTGCTCAGTTCCTTAGGGATTGATTCTGATCCCTACAACTTTAAGAGTAATGGGAAGAGCTGTCTTGAAGGAAGCACCTCTCCCCAGTCAAAGCTGAGAGATGTATCTATATCCCCAGCTCCAGAAAATTAGAGTGATTATTAACAAGCAGTTCCCCTTCCTCCAGTAACCCAGGTTTGATGATGATGTAGTGCCAAAAATAGCTCAGCCTTGTCAGTATTTCAGTAAGTATTTCAGAGAAGGCTATACTGAGGGGGAAAACTTTGAAGTTGCCTCGGCTGTCTCAGCTCATTGAACTACAATGAAAGAATTGAGTTCTAAAGGGTTTGTGTGTGTATATAAGCTGATCGTAATTTTATATGCCCTGGGCTGCTGGGAGGAAGAGGACCCTGTAGATGATAGACCCTCCTTTGTTGATCCTTGCAAATAAGGAACAAGTCAGTGTCAACAAATACACAGCCAAAATATTGTCCGCCAAAATCATAATCAAGTCACTCAAAGAAAAATAAAAGGTAAAACATTTGATAGAAATAGTTAACAAAAATACATTGGTAAAATTGTTTATGGGAGTGGGAAGTGTGTTTATCCAACTTGTTTTTTTTTTTCTTTACTTTCTGGCTAATTTTATATTTTTTTTTGTTTTTGCATTAATGTATCTGTAAAAAAAACTA
>OY757947.1:44596509-44649009 GCA_963585895.1 Sepioteuthis lessoniana | reverse complement strand
AATATTTAATGAAAATCACATCCGATATTTGCACTGCATAATGACATTTAGTGCAAGGAATTGTTGATTCTTGGTGATATTTTTGGCAAAGATTCTTGCCATTCTCTTTGCACAATAAGTCTAAATCTGTATTTGGTCGTCATCATAGTGGTAAGTGCTGAAAATGCTGTTTTACATAAACATCTTCTTGCAAAAGGTAGCAGCATTTTGACTGCCTTTTGAGACAACAATGAATACTCAAGAAGCCATGTTAAGCCAAAATTTTGAGAGTAGTTGCTGCTTAAACTGAATTTTCATAGGTTTGTACTTATAACTAAAAAGATGAATCTATGGTTATTTTGCTAATTGGATAATATTAATTTTTAAGATGCCCAGGCAGCATCTGTAGATTCCTGCTATTGATATGACAAACCCCATGTGGTTCCAAACCACAGTATGAAAACCATTGTATTAGGGTTTATCAAAAGTTTTTTTTTTTCTTTACTTCAAAGCTCATTTCATGTACACATCCAAAAACTATGTATGATTCCATTATATATATATATATATATATAAATGCCTACAGAGAAAAAAATCTACCTAGGTTTCACCTAAATGGATCATCAGGACAGTTCTGACAAAAGAAGGGTTAAACATAAATAAATAAATACAGAAATGAAGTAATCGTGTTGCCATTAGCGATTATTGCAAGCCTCTTTGTTTGAATTGAGGTCTTGGCTACCGTTGAACGGATGTATGTAAACAATATTGTGATTCATAACCGTTTAAAATTTACTTCGCAGCTAATATCTTCTCGTGGCTGAATGGTTAGAAGCTTGGGCTGACGTTTGAGTCAACCGGGTTTCGATCCCAGCTACGGGAAGATACTGTCTAGCCACACTGATGAGTTCTGATAGAACGAAACAGATCTGTCTGTGGATGACTATATATATATATATATATATATATATAAACAGTATCACCCTTAAATAAGTACAGTTCCGTAAATTGTCTTCTAAACAAAAGATTTTAGAATTTTATCATTTCTCATAGAACATTATGCAATCAAACAACAGAGAACCTGTAACTCAAAATACAAATATCTCGTAGTCCCAAAATGAATGCATCCCTTATATATATATATATATATATATATATATATATATATATATTTTATCTTTGGTTATAGAGGTGTTGCTATTCTATTTTTAGTTAAAGTTAAAGTGATATGAAGTTTGGTAATAAATGATATCTAATGATATCCGTTTTGACGATATAATGTTCCACAAAAAATAATAAAATCTTAGTATGTTTTGTTTAGAAGTAAATCAACTTTTTATAATATTCAGTAAGCCTGTACTTATTTATGGGTAATAGAATAGACTAATGAAAATAATTTTATATATATATATATATATATATATATATATATATATATATATATGTGTGTGTGATCTTTTATTATATATACTATTCAGCTGTTATAACAGACACATATATTTAGATTCTGGCAATTTCAAGGTATTATTTTAAACTTGGCCTCGAAGCTGCTGAAGCTGCTCATAGATATCTGGAAGTGCTAGAGAAAGGAAACAATATCTGACTGTAGTGGACAAAATTAGTTTAAGCCTTTTAAGGGTGGTGACATGTCATTTGAAATAAAGTCAGGAATTGGATGACTATCTGTTGTTGATTATGATGTTTTAAAATGAAAAGTAGAAAAGAATCTGACAACTAGTACTTGAAAAAATTTCAGAAGAGCACTCATCAAAAAAAATTTTTTCATAAAAAAGCACTCCTTCTAGGGCTGCTTGAAAAAAATTTCAGAAAAGCTCTCAATTAAGTACTCAAAAAAAATATTTTCAGAAAAAAGCACTCCTAGGGCTGCTTGAAAAAAATTTCAGAAGAGCACTCAATTAAGGAGTACTAAAAAAAAATATTTTCAGAAAAAAGCACTCCTTCTAGGGCTGCTTGAAAAAATTTCAGAAGAGCACTCTATCAAGGAGTACTCAAAAAAATATTTTCAGAAAAGCACTCCTTCTAGGGCTGCTTGAAAAAAAATTCAGAAAAGCACTCTATCAAGGAATGCTAAAAAAAAATTCTCAGAAAAGCACTCCTTCTAGGGCCGCTTGAAAAAATTTCAGAAGAGCACCCTAGAGCATCACATAAGCTTAAAAAAACCCAAAAAAACCTATAGATCTTGAGGACTTCCTCAGAAACTATTATTTGATTATAAAAACGAAAATCCTTTTGATAAAGCTAGAAAGCTGACCGATGATAATTTGTTATAAAATTTGTGTATTATTCTTTTTACTTGTTAATATTTTGTTTTTCTGTCATGAAAAGGCAGGCGCTTTCATGAAAATAATACAAGAATATAGGAGGAATTTTCACTACCCCAAATTATATTCTTTTCAAAAATGTACATTTTAAAAATATCTTTTTTTTCCTCTTCTAAAAAAGGCAGACCTATCTTTTGTGTGAAATATTGTCATAGGTCATCACTAAAAATTGGTAAATAAAACTTATTGCCTATTTATGAATTTTGAGGAGAGACTTTTCAAATACAGCTCAGACAATTGAATACTTTCTTTGTATACACATTGCTGTTAGCAAACGAGAGCTGGAGAATGGATATTATGTTCATAGTAATTATGTGTGGGGAAGGTTCACTTGTCTGATTAATATCTGGATAAAAGATTTTATATATATATATACGTAGTATAATGGTTTTGCATTGTCTATATATCTGAGAGGAGTTATTAACATTTCAAATATTGAATCCCTTTTTTCATATCTGGCTGATCTTCAACCCTTGTCAGGTGGACAATTCATGAAGACCTCCAACTCCTGAGGGGGGAAAAAAAAATTCAAGATGGCAACAGAAAAAGTTAATACACATATACCAACTGGCACACAGATCTTTGGTTGTTTACAGTACTTAGTAGTCACCCATCTAAGTAATGAGCAGACTCATCACTGCTTAACTTTTTTTACTTTTTCTTATTTGATAAGCTTTCTCAGGTGTATGAACCTCAAGTTGCTGTTTCCTGTTTAAAAGTCGGCCTCGTCACGTCATGTTGGGTAAATACATACAGTATCTGCTGTTCTAAAGTATTCATCTAAGTAGTGATCAGATTCACCATTGCTTCGTTTCTTGTAATTTAGTAAACTTTCATTAGTCTGGTGCACTGGTCTCAAGTTTTTTTTTTACAGTACTTGATATTGCAAGGTGGTTACCCATCTAAGTACTGAGCATATTCATTGTTGCTTAACTTTGGTGATCCTGTAATTTAAGCATAATTTAACCCTAAGTTCATTTTTTGTCAGTTTCAAGTAAATTATAGTTTGGAAACATCTGGGTTGCAGTACAGTTTATGTAGCACTGCTAAACTTTGTTTCATTCTACTGGTATATATTAGAGGTTACTTTTTTTGTTTGCCACCCTGGATTTTCTTTTTTTCTTTGTAAAAAAAACAAACAAAAAACAAAAAATAAAAAAAGAAGGGCTGGAGTGGTTCATTTTTTTCCAGAGTGTATTTACCTGATGGGCACCAGAAAATGGATTGTCTAAAACATTCTCTGAACAGCATCATATGCACGAAGAAAGGGTTCAATTGACTGAACGGTGTTTGTAGGTAAAACAAAACAAAAAAAAAAAATGTTTAAAAATTTGAAGAAAATTAAAGAATCAAAGAGCTTTCCCCACAAGAAAGTGAGGGTCAAAAAAAAAAAAAATATATCTTGCAGGTTTTTCTTTTTTTTTTTTATAAACAACTATATTGTTTAGAATTTTATAAAAACGCATCATATTTCTTATTGCCGTTCGTTTTCTTACATCTGTATTTTTTGTTTTCATTTTTTTTTACAATTGTCTGTTAGGTTATATTATATATATTTTATAAAATTAAATGAAAAAAATTCAATTTTGTAGCTCCATCATAAATTTATTTCAGGTCTATAAAATGACCTTCTTCAGATGAATAAAATACAGTTATGCATTTGATTACAATGTAGACAGATCCAGCTGAAGAAGTTCATTTTACAGACCTGAAATAAACTTATCATGGAACGACAAAAGTGAATTTTTTTTGTTTAATTTTATAAAAAATATTTTCACTCTGCACATGAGTTTCCATATATTTTTAATCTGAAATTAATTATATATTCGATATCCGTTGACATTGAGCACTCAACTGGATATTCCTATCCCCCTTGGATTATTACTTAATAGTCTAACCCTTAGACTATTTTCCTCGGATTTTATATATATATATATATATATATATATATATATATATATATATTGAATGTTTTTCCCCATTTCTGATGACCAAATAACAAGAGTCATCATTTCCAAATCCAGTCACTAACATTGAAACAGGTTATACCTGACTTTCTAACAAAGTTGGATCGATGTTATCTTTAGTTCCGCCCTCATTACTTGTTGACTCGGAGCAGGCCTTTTCTCCCATTGATTTCTCAATTGACTGAACTGTTTTTGCAAGGACTGCTAAGCTGTTGTCTTCAGTGTCGTCGGTGGGTGTAATTGCCGTTTCAGTATCGTTTTCTTCGCTGCTAAGCCCCAAATAACCGTTCATTTGAGTATTGAGCTGAGATTTACCCTCAATGATTTCGGTTAACGTTCGATTCAATGTCTCTGAATCCATCAATTCTCTCATCTCCTCATCGTCCCCACCAATACTGATGATACTACCGACCTGGTGGCATTTTCAAAGGGAGAGCCACTTGCCATTTTCAGCTGCAAGACCTGTAAAAAACAACCAAAAAAAAAACCTCTTAAAAATAACAAAATAAAACAACAGGACTGTAATTTTAAAACAACCCAACAAAATAAGCAACTATAATGAGATGGGAGTTTTTTGGGTCTTTTTTTTAAATATATTTATATACTGCTCATCACAGGAATTGAGTTCAGAACCGCTAACTTATAGAAACTAATATTTTGTTCGATTGACCTATCTCACCAGCTGGTTGTAATGGGTTCTACTGTAGGCTTTCTTCAAGAGAGTTAAGATTCAGTTGCCTAGAGACATCCCTATAGACAACTTCAACAGAGAGAGTGTTGTGGAGGTCTGACTATTCTTGCAAAGGATACAGTCAGTATATTTTAAGCTCTGCCAACAGTGTTAAAAATGTTTGAGGAGAATGGTGACGCCAATTTTCTTCTGTGTGTTGTTTATACTAATCGTAAGGTGCTTATTGTCATATTTAAGGTATTTTTAAAGGCAAATCCCAAATTGATAATATAATTTGTTATTCTTTAAAAGATATGATGAAAATGTGTTTGTTGGTGGAATGAAATAGACAAAGAGATTTCGACAAATAAGAAATAAAAGGAATTCTAGGAACAAATAATGAATTTTTATTCTGAATTACGTGTGTTATGGTGGAGAGAGTCTTGATTATTTTGGGTGACAGAACCAAACTTCATAACAGCATATTTTGTATAGGTAACACCCCACAAGGCACCAACTATACGGCCACCTGTCTCCCATCACAAAAACTATACAAGTTAGACGAACCAGACATGCAGGATACTGCTGGAGAAGCAGGGACGAGCTCATAAGTGATGTACTCCTATGGACCCCCACATATGGCCGGGCAAAAACAGGATGACCAGCTCGAACATACATACAGCAGCTAAGTGAGGATACAGGATGTAGCCCTGAAGACCTGCCGGAGGAGATGAACAATAGGGAGAAGTGGCAAGCGAGGGTCAGGGATATCCGTGCTAGCGGCACGACATGATGATGATGAACGTATTCTTAACTAATACAAATTCATACACAATTCTTTTTTTTTAATAATAATTATTTGTTTGCATTTAGTTATATAGTTTTAAGTATTTCTATCAAATACAAATAATTTTCAAACAGATCAATTTGACCTATAGATGGAACCTTAACAAGTACTACCACACTAGATCTTTGAAATACATCAAAATCATATGAGTTGGATAGGGTTTTTTTTTATAACTATCCTTCTCTCTTCTCTCTTCTTCGGACCCTCTGATGACTACTGGTTCTTATCTATCCCTAGAATTCTAAGATTTTCTTTGGTTAATTTCTATCCTTAGGGAGTCAGGTGGTATGTCTGCTAACTGGAATTTTTTTGAATCAAGATTTAGCATCGATTAATCTGACATGGGTCTATTTTTAGATTCATGAAGTGTGTTGTATTTTTTTCTTTTTTTTCTTTTAATGAGAGATTTTTTAAAATCTGTTTTTAGTTAAAACTATATTACTTAGGAACCATTACATGTTTTTAGTGTTCTCTACAGATTTGCAGTTGTTATATTCTTAAGTGAGTTAGTTTTATGGTGTTTGTTCTTATTCTTAAGGCTTTTGGAACCAATTGATGAAATAGGGTGAGATATGACTCTGTGTGTGTGTGTGTGTATATATATATATATATATATATATATGTAGTGGCATGTCCTGAATTTACGGATCCACTCAAACACATCACCAATAGAGTTTCCAGGTTCATCTTCGATTCATTTCATACTTTTTTTCTTTGTGGATCTGATCCATTGTTTCTACAGTTTCGACCAAAATCAGTCGCCAACTTCTTTTTGTGAGGAGAGGTCGGTTAGCAGGTGAGACTGCCACATAGCCGTCAATTTGCTTCTTTTCTTCTAGGCATAAAATTCATTTATTGCTGCTTCCACCATAACCTTGTCCCCTCTTTATAGTGAGGGATGAACATGTTTGTTTTTTTTCATCATTACATCATTTAAACTGAGAACTATTGGCTGCTCATTGACCATTTCAATGTTAACATAGAGAAAGATCCTTCTTTATTTTTAAGTATGACTTTAATAGTCAAAATGTTGTGACTTTAATGAATAAGTTGGATAAATCCTGAGTATAATAATGATGACAATTTTAAACTTGAGAATTTCAAACAAAATGTTGATTCCTGTTCATGTTTCACAATATTTGTCTTATTCAACAAATTGATGATGTAAACAATTTTGTTGTTTTTGTGTAGCTCAATGAAAGGCATTTTCCTATTAGCTGCTCATTAACCAACTTAATGTTAATGGAGAGAAACATCACTAGGAGGCCCCACTAGGCTACAGTTTTGCAAAATTAATAATGTAAACAGTTATTGTAAAACTCAATGACATTTGTGTTGTTTTAGTGATAGCTCAATGTAAGGCATTTTCCTATTGGCAGCTCACAAACCAATTCAGTGTTAATGTGATTAAGACATTGTTAGGAGAGCTCCATTGTAGTGTAGGATTGTGGAAAGGTTGTTTTGCAAAATATTATAATAAAAACTGAGAGCTTTATTGTTTTCATGCTAGGCAGAAGAGTCTCCATAGCGTAGTGACTTACATGCTGGACTGCAGAATCGTAGTAAGAAAGTTCAAACTTCATTTCTGCTATTGCATTTACTTTTGGACTAAAATACTCTTTCTTGGGAAAGATATAAACTCCCTTATTTCCCCGCCCTCTCCTGCTATGAGTTGAATAGTACCACTACTGTCCTTCTATAAGGATGGCTTTGGCATTAAATAATCCATAACGGTTGATATGCCATTAAACAAAGAAACCAAACTACAGTCCTTCTACAAGGATGACTTTTGTATTAAATAACCCATGAAGGTTGATATGCCATTAAACAAAGAAACCAAACTACAGTCCTTCTACAAGGATGGCTTTGGCATTAAATAACCCATAAAGGTTGATATGCCATTAAACAAAGAAACCAAACTACAGTTCTTCTACAAGGATGGCTTTAGCATTAAATAACCCATAAAGGTTGATATGCCATTAAACAAAGAAACCAAACTAAACCTATTGTACTATAACACAATTGTGGATCAAATTATCTTTTTTTGTTTTTTTCTTTTTAAATATCTGATCAATTGACTTATTTGAACATAACCTCTATTTTGCAGATTTTCATAAAATAATTTGCCTACTCAGTAAGGATTTAAAAAAGATTATCTGATTGTGAAAGGGTTAAGTTTGCTGATGGGTCACAGCAAATCCTGTCAATTTTGATAACTTACCTCTTCTTGAAGATCATGAATTTTATTCTCAAGATCTTGTGTTCCACCTTTTACTTGCAACTGTCCTGATGTGATTAATTCAGCTTTCTGAAATTGAGATCAAATAAATAAAAATGTCTTAAAAGTCTGTCAACAAAAGTTGCATTAATTAGGGAAATAGATGCATGAAACATTTGCAAAATATAGAATGCTTCGATTTGTGCACATACTTACCATATATATCCAAAAATAAAATCTATTTTCTAAAGGTTAGGTTATTTGGTATTATGGCATATGGTTATTTTATGCCAAATTCCGTTTATACAGTGTGACCCAGATATAAGAGAAACCCGAATGTAAGAGAGATTTTTCTGGTCCCAAATTAGAGCCTGTGTTAATGTATATAAATTAGACCAAACCTGGATATAAGAACGTCTTCTCCGGCCCGAACAACTCTCTTATATCCGGGTTACACTGTACATATAAATAATTCGTAAGTGAACAGTGTATCATCCACGAGTGTCCATCGTTCTTAGTGTGCTGCCGGTAATGTCCGAAAATAAACTATTAACCCCACCATATCCCTCCAACTATAGGTTAAAACGTATCACTGTTCTTATGGCTTAGGCATTAAATAACCCACAAATGTTGATATGCCATTACAAAACAAAATAAAACCAAGATGCAATTAACTAGTAATTTATACACAATAATCGGTTCAATAATAATATTCTTAATATAAATAATTTGCATTTAATTTGATGGTTTAAAGTATTCTTTCAACAAGTTCTGGTGGCAACACTCCACAAGGCACCAACTATACGGCCACCTGCCTCCCATCATGAAAACTATCCAAGTCAGACGAACCAGACACGCAGAACACTGCTGGAGAAGCAGGGACGAGCTCATAAGTGATGTACTCCTATGCACCCCCACATATGGCCGGGCAAAAACAGGATGACCAGCTCGAACATACATACAACAGCTATGTGAGGATACGGGATGTAGCCCTGAAGACCTGCCGGAGGTGATGAACGATGGGGAGAAGTGGCGAGAGAGGGTCAGGGATATCCGTACTAGCGGCACAACATGATGATGATGAACATATTCTTAACTAATACAAATTTATACATAATTCTTTTTTTAATAATAATCATTTGTCTGCATTCAGTTATATGGTTTTAAGTATTCCTATCAAATACAAATAATTTTCAAACAGATCTATTTGACTTATAGATGGAACCTTAACAAGTACTACCACACTAGATCGTATTTGATCTGGGAGTAATGCCAATGAAGGGCTGACTCCTTACACCCTCGAGTTCAATACTATATCCAAGGGTTTGATTTTCTGCAGGGAATACACAGAGCAGGTTTTTGTTGTATAGCCACATAATACATATTCAGATACCCGCAGAAACATATTCAACACAATAAGGACGAACGAAGACATTTCATGAGAAAAATATACCTCTCACTTTATTGAAAGGGTTGTGTGTGAAAGGGAGTTGGAGACCGAACAGAACTGCAGCATATTGACCCCCACGCCATAACAGCGTTTCTTTCCCATTCTCCTGAGCTGCTCAACTGGGGGCCTGGGAGCCTAGCCTCTCTGGGACATGGTCCTCATTCCAGCATCTTCTCTCCAACTGCAACTGCTCAATCGGGGGTCCTCTGCTGGGTGCTGGTTCTCTCTACAGCATCTTATCTCCAACTAACTCGAACTTCCTGTGCATCGAGTTATATTATTGTTTTATGCCCACTCAATTCAACCTGTTGACAGTCAAGGTTATTCCCTTGATACCTTCGACCGGATGCACCTGTTATTTACACAGGTGCATTTCCTATTTTGACAGCTCGGCCAGGTTGGAGGTCAATATGCAACATTTTGATTCCTCTCAACAGGGCCTGGGGTCTGATTCTCTGCATGGGGATACAGCCAGTGTGTTCTAAGCCCCATCAACAGGGCTGCTTTTGCTGGAAAGTAAATGTTTTATTTTTCTTACCTGTACTTCCAGGTGAGCAATTTTTTGCTCCAGGTCTCCGATAATTTGTGCCCACTCAGCCTCTTTGATTCTGAACATCATTTGGTCTTCTTTTCTCTGAAAAAATACATGAAATATATATATATATATATATATATATATCTTCTGTGAAGTAATGGATCATGAAAATGTAAAAAGGAAGAGAATCTGAAAGAAGAAAGGGTTGACAAATCATAGCAATCATCATTATCATGGCGTGCCAATAGCACAGATTTCTTTGACTCCCTTTTGCCATCCATCCCTATCTGCCATTACTCTTGGTAAGTCCTCTAGACAATACCCAGTGTCTGCACAGAGCTGATAAATGTGTAAAAGTCCATTGGAGAATGTTACTTATGCGTTCCTCTTCATTTCTTCAGGAGTGCTCTTGCTCATTTTACTTGAATAGTTAAGGAGATAGGAGTTAAGTGGCCATACAGCTTCTATTTTGTAGAGTGCTGCTTCTTCTCGAAGCATTTCATTAGAGTCCAAGTAGTGCAGCCATACAGAAGTACTGACATGGCTGCAACTTGGATGAATTCTTATTTTATTTTATCAAAGAGATAAGATTTCTGCATGGTGAATAACAGTCCATGCTTGACCTATGCATATGTTGGCCTTGCTTTCAGTAGATGATATATTGCTAACAAGGTACTGGTCTTCTACTTACAGAGGTTTGCTATTTTAATGTATAGATGTCACCATTTTGATTAAGACATATGCACTGTTTTATCTGAGTCCATGTAGAGACCAATGCCTCTTGCTGCCTGTTCCAGACTATACAGCAGAGATTCAACTGGAGCAGATACATTTGCAAGAAGCACTAGATCATCTGTGTAGTCTGCATCAGTATTAGTTTCCGTGGGATATTATATGAAGCTGGGTTTTTTTTCAATAGATCTATAGGCATTCATAGTACATAGACTAGGCAAATGAATAGAAATGCCGCCAATGTATTTCCTTGCAAGTGTCTTGCACTGTGACGCTATGTAGGTGGTCTGCTAAGCAGACGATCCCTTTGTCTGTCTTGGTGCGCGAAACCAAACAAAGGGCTTAGAATCGAGATCTCCCCAAGACCGGAAGTAGGCAAGGGAACGCCGGCCAGTTGGAAGAAGGAACCAACAGGAGGAGTTGGCGACGGGCGACGGAGAGGGGTAGTTGGCAGTCGACACCGGACAGCAGAAGTGACCAGTCGGCATGAGATAGGGTCCAGAAGCCGTGAGGGAAGGCCAGTCAAGATGAGTCAGCATTCCCGTGAATTGTGGAAATTTCGTGAAGGATGCACACTAACGTTAGTCTACAAGGAATGCAGAGAGTCACAACTTAACCTTCTTGCACTTGAGTTAACCCAAGCATATTGTTTGTTTGTTCTTTGTTCTTTCCTCTCACTCCCTTGATTGTATTTCCTGTAACCATGAAGAAATGTGCGATGCCCCTATCGGAACCACTAGATGATTCACTGGCCAAGATTGAAATGTTTCGAAGAAGTTGATGTAACGGGGGGCTGAGTGGGTATCGTCACAGCACCAGTATCAAAGAAATCACAGTCACCATTAACAGAAAGGAACAACAAATGTGGGTTACAAAAACCACTTAGTCTTATTTCATAAATTACATATTCTCTTTTTGGACTGGTCTCCGCAGGGAGACATGGCAGGTTTTGTTGTGTCGATTGAAGAAAATAGTTAATTTATTTCATTTATGAGCAATTGCCAGCCCTTAATAGAGATTATTATTCAATTTTACACTTTTGCAGTTTGAGCCTCAACTTACTTTTTGAAATTCACTAAATCTCTCAAAATACCACATGACTGCCAACAGCAAATCAAACAAGTATTTCTCACACACTTGTTTTAGCAGTGGTGAATATCTCTGCAAATGTCCAAAGTCAGAGTCCAGTGTGATTAATTATCTCCACGTTCTCAGCAAAAGTATCCAAAGGTACTAGAATGTGCCTGACGTTAGTAAAATATTGCAAAACTTTTTTACTCACCCTAGCAATAAATTCTCCAATTAAAGAAAAAAAAAATCTTGGATTCTTACTTTTGACTCCAGATTGTCATTGGCTCGATTGAGTTGCTTGATGTTGTCACGGAGTTCCTTCTCGAGCTCAGTCCTGTCTTGAAGTTGTGATCTGAGCAATTTATTGTCACTATCCATTCGTTTAATTTGGTTACTGCAGATTTGATTCTTGAAGAATGGAAAGGAAAGAAAGAATCAAAATAAAATTGCAATTTAAATTCAATTTCAAATGAAGAATTCTTCAAATTTAATCCAAATACTTAATTGATACTAAAGTTAGAAGCAGCAATTTTGTTTCTTTGACTGGGCAGACTATAACATACAATCTTCTTTTTGGGAAAAAAAAAATCTCTGAAAAGGAAAAAAAATATCCCTGTACATATAGGTTATTTCTATTGCTCGTTTATAACTAGTAATAGCAGATGTAAGTAAAGTTAGCAACCTTAGTCAAGGATGACACAAAGGCTCCCTTTTCAATAGCTATTACACCAAGGTATAAGGGAGGGTGTTAACTCCATTCCCTAGTATAGGAGATGTAAGTTGGCGACCTTAGTCGCGAGGTGACACAAAAGCTCCCTTTTCGATAGCTACTACACAAAAGTGTCGAGGAGGGCGCCAAGTCAATTCCCTAGTATAGTGGATGTAAGTTGGCAACCTTAGTCGAGGGTGACCTGAAGGCTCCCTTTTTGATAGCTACTACACCAAGGTGTAGGGAAGGGTGCTACTCCTTTCCCTGGATTGCTCCACTTTACACTTGATCCTTACCTTATAATGCTGAGTGTTAAGCAAGGTGGCATCAAGTACCATTTTTTGAGTCTCTGGTATTACCCAACCTGGGATTGAACCCAGGTCTCCCAGGCTATTGGCGAACACTCTAACCATCATGCCAATGTCCAGTAGATGTAATAGCCTTGAATTATCTAATTTGTCTGTCTGGTTATTTGGTTTAATGGCATATCAACCCTTGTTGGTTATTTAATGCTAAATCTTGTTTATATATACAGTAGCGTCCAAAACTAAGGGACAAAATTTTAAAACCTAATATTTGTTAGAAATAACAAATGTGAAAAGCTGAAATTTTGACAACTGGTAGTCGTTATCATCCATAATAACATACTAAAATTTGAATCATTTGCAAAGGATAGAAAAAGAATTATAACAATTATTTATTTTCAAATTTGGAACGTCCAAAAGTAAGGGACAAAATTGAGAAAAACAGTGTAAACAGCCAAAAAACAATAAAAATACATGTACAATCAATATTTAGTAAATGAGCCCTTGCTCTCAATGACAGCAGCACATCTTCGATTACAAGAACGAATCAGTTCTTGACAATCCTCGATACTAATTTTAGACCATTCTTCTTGAAGCTTCACCCACAAATCCTCCGTGTTAGTGGGATTTCTTTCCATAACTTTCACTCCTAAGGTCTTCCAAAGATTTTCTATTGGATTTAAGTCAGGACTTTGCGGTGGCCAATCCATAATTTCGAAACCTTTATGCTAAGGTAACTCATTACCACCTTTGCCTTGTGACATGGGACATTATCTTGCAGAAAGGTAGCCCTATCAAAACCTGAATTCTGTATGATTGGCACAACATGATCTTGAACAATGTTGTTATAGATCTGCGTGTTTACATAATTTTGTAACCGGACATGAGGCATTGTACCTTGGCTAGAAAACATTCCAAATACCATGACGCTTCTGTCCCCAAACTTGACAGTTTTCTTAGTACACTTTGCACTTAATCTTTCACCAATACGTCTCTTTACATTGTTTTTTTTTCCATCATTTCCAAACAAATTAAACTTGCTTTCATCACTGAAAAATACTTTTGCCCAATTTTCATATGTCCAAATTACGTACCTCTTTGCAAACTCTAATCTCTTCTTCTTCGAACTAACAAGTGGTTTCTTCCTAGGGGTTCAATTAAACAGTCCTATTTCTTGCAGTCGTCTAGAAACAGTCTGTCTTGACACATTAACACATGAGGTACTATTCATAACCCTTTTAATTTCTGTGCAAGACTTAAAACGGTCCTTTAATGACATATGCTGCATTATTTGATCTTCTCTTGCCGAAGTTTTGCGGGTCTGCCGGTTTTAAAAGCACTAACTATTTTGCCATTATCATTGTAGGATTTAACAAACCTGCCTATAACACTCTTGGAACGTTTCACTTTCTCTGAAATCTCTCTAATGGTGTGCTTTTCCTTGTATAGCTTCACAATAGCTTGTCTCACAGAGTAATCAAGTTTTTGGCGTTTCGCCATGGTGCCAGCTGATGCAACATTTACAAATGACTAAGTAAGACTTATTCTTTAGAGGAAATCAAAAAATTTGAATATAGCATACTGTTTACACTGTTTTTCTCAATTTTGACCCTTACTTTTGGACGATCCTATTTTGAAAATAAATAAATGTTATAATTCTTTTTCTGTCCTTTGCAAATGATTCAAATTTTAGTACGTTATTATGGATGATAACGACTACCAGTTGTCAAAATTTCAGCTTTTCACACTTGTTATTTCTAACAAATATTAGGTTTTAAAATTTTGTCCCTTAGTTTTGGACGCTACTGTATATGATTTGTAAGTGAATGGTTAGCACACAACATTATTTTTAAACAAGCCAGACCTCATTTGTTTGTACACAGTGAAATGGTTTTAAGTCGGGTAAATGGAGTCAGCATATTCTATAGTTCTATTTGATTTGGAAAGTTTGGTTTAATGACATATCAACCCTTGTAGGTAATTTAATGCCAAATTCTTTATACATATATGCTTTGTAAATGAATGGTTTGTCGGAAACTTTATTTTTAAATAAGTTAGAGCTCATTTGTTTGCACACTGTTAAATAGTTTCAGGTATTACTGTATAACACTAAATTTGAATTAATATCAATCATATGTTCGCACGCCATTTAAATGGTTTCAAGTATTTTTATGTCAGTGCTATTAATTCTCAGTCACTGCTTTCTAGTACTTTTAAGATAAAAGGGTTAGGTGCTTGTTTGTCATGAGCAATTTGAAAGATACAGCTAGGATAATCATATAGGTGCTACGGCTTGACATGACCAGCAGATTGATCAGATTGGGCCTCTCTGACTGCCTGTCTAGCCTAGAAAGAGCCAAAGTAGATGGTTGGTTGCGTTTTATGGCATATCAACCTTTGTAGGTTATTCAATGCCAAATCCATTTTTATGTAAATAGTTCTATTACAAACAATTCAGTTTAGCAACAGTACACAGTATAATTGTCAAAAACATTTTTATTTCAAGCTATTCAGTTTATTCAAACAGTTCTAATTAAGCTAATTCAGTTTAGTATAAGTACAGATTTTGTTCACACACAGTTAAATGTCAAAACAGTTCTATATTAAACAATTCAGTTTAATGTAAGTACAATTACATTTCAAACAATTAAATTTAGCATTAGCACTCAGTTTAAATGTAAGTACAGTTTAATCATCAAAAACATTTGTATTTCAAGCTATTCAGTTTAGTCAAACAGTTCCATTTCAAACAATTCAGTTTTGTATAAGTATGCAGTTTGTTCTATTTAACCCATAGATAGGGCCCTACCAGGTGCTACCACGCCGGGCCAGAGTGGACCTGGGAGCAATGGCAATGAAGAGGTGCTGCACATTCCCCAAAGCTCCAGCATCACAGGAACCTCACCATCAGATTGTTTAGTGTCATATCTAGGACACTCATTAGCGGGGGGTCTTACCCCTCAGCAGAGGTTCAGTCGGTGTATTTTACAGCCCCCCCCCCCAAGCCAAAGTAGACTGTTACAAAGCATCTGACAGCTTTGATTACTGATTCTCCGAATTCTTTAGATGAAGTAATGTTATTGTAGGACATAAAACTAAATTCGGTTGTGAGACTTCATTTTTTAAGTCTTTGGTATGACTCGATCTGGGACTGAACCCAGGTCTCCCAGGCCATTGGCAAACACTCAAACCATCATGCCAATATTAGTTTGGTTTTATGGCAAATCAAACATTGTAGGTTATTTAATGCCAAATCTGGTTTATTCCTATATATTAAATGTATATGATTCGTAAACATAAGTCAACAAAGTTAAATGGTTCCAAGTTCACTAATAATTCAATTAAACATTAAAAATTTATTTAAAACACAGTTAAATGATCAAACAGTTTTATTTCAAACAATTCAGTTTAGCATAAGTCATTTGTTTGCACACAGTTTAAATGTCAAACAGTCCTATTTGATCCATAGATATAACCCTACCAGGTGCTACCACTCTGGGTCACAGTGGACCTGTGAGTGATGGCAATGAAGAGGTATTTCGCATTTTCCAAAGCTCCAGCATTACTGGAACCTTACCATCAGATTGTTTAGTATCATATCTAGGACACTCGTTTGTTGGAGGGGGGGTGTCTTACCCCTCTGCAGAGATGCAGTCAGTATATTCTACAGCTCCAGCTGACTGGGTGATGTTTATTTTAAGACTGCAGTCCAGCACTATTATCATCTTGTTTTCACATAGTCACAGAAGATATGATAGTCTCAAAATGGCTTATTATTATGTATTTAGATCAAGTAGCAATATTAAATATTTACAAATTATCTTAACCCTTTTAACATTGAAATGTACCTTGCCAAACGTGTTTGTTTTAATACCAAATGGCTTTAAACAATATATAAATTTATTTCAATTTTTAATTTCATTTACACTGTTTCTGACAATGTTTAGAAATAAATTCAGTCTAGAAAGGATTAACACATTTTAAACTTAAAAATCCATAAAATCATTATCATTCAGGGTTTTCGGACTATTGTCTTCATCTTTATTGTTATATTCACAACGTTTTGGCCGATATGTCTTCCGGCCTTCTTCGGGTGTTTTTTGTCAAACTCAGGAGCCTACATGGAACTTCGAACCATGTCATTTATTTAATCCACAGGAGTTGCTAGCTCTGATTTCATTAACCAGAACCAGGTACAAGTCTTAAGTATTCCTGTATTGTTATTTGCCTGCAGTCAGGATTGAACCTGCAACCTCTAGATGATTGTCCAGCAGAACACATAGCATAAAAGTTATAGGTGTTCATTTCCTAAGCTTCTAAGTGACAATCATCTGGAGCAGTCTAAGAGAAGGAAAACTCTGAATTCAAACCTGTTAAACTTCGCTTAAAAATTGACCTTGTGTCACATCCTGCCCAAGCGGAGGGGTTGGTAAATATGATCATCTGGAGTTTGCGGGTTCAATCCTGACTGCAGGCAAGTAACAATACAAATGAATAAAAGTAGATACATCATTTCAATCCATAGATGGGACCCTAAAAGGTGCCACCACTCCAGATTAGAGTGGAACTGAGAGTAATGGTAATGAAGGGCTACTCCATATTTCATAAAGTTTTTGGACTGGAGTCTCACCATCAAATGTAGTTTAATATCCAACCCAGAACACTAAATGGTTTCAAGTATTGCTATCTAATACTAATAATTCAATGTAACATAATTCATTCATTTGCACACAGTTAAATGGTTTTGAGATTAGTAAATGATTAAATAGTTCCAGTTGATCCACAGAAGGGATCCTAACAGGTATTACCCCTCTGGGTTGAAGTCGACCTGGGAGTAATGGCTATGAGAGGGTATTCCATATTCCCTATAGCTCAAAGACTACAGCCTCACTATCAGATGTTTTAGCGTCATATCCAGGACACTTGTTGAGGCAGGAGGTTGGGAGGGGGCTTACCTCTCTGCCGAGATGCAGTTGACATACTCTACAGTCTTAACTGGCAAGGCCTTTAAAACTGTGCCTGACTCCAGATTTATCAGGTGACGAAAGCTTTGTTAGTCGTACACAAGTTATCTTTATATATTTATTTCTCCAGCAACAGTAACAGCTGCCTCTGGAGTGTTAGCCAATGATCTAGGAGACCTGGGTTCAATCTCAGGTTGCATCATACCAAATTGTACTTGATGTCTCTTTGCTTAACACTCAGCAATATAAGGTATGTATCAAGGGTAAAGTGGAGCAATCAAGATGTAGTAGCTATTGAAAAGGGAGCCTTCTGGTTGCCCTTGACTATGGTCGCCAACTTACTTTAACTATAACGAATGCTACTACTTAATACCTTACAATTCCCTAGCTGATGTGATATGCTTGTTGGCCGAGCGGTCTGATACTAAGTCTAACGTAAAGTTGGGTTGGTCTCAATCCCAGCTTCAAGCGTCCTATGTGTCACACTGAAGAGTTGTGATACAACGAAACTGTCTGTAGATGACAATATATATATATATATATATAGAGAGAGTCATCCACAGACAGATCTGTTTCGTTCTATCAGAAATCATCAGTGTGGCCAGACATACTAGCATCCCGTAGCTGGGAGTGAAACCTGGTTGACTCAAATGCCAATCCAAGACTCTACACTTCAGCCACGAGGAACCAGTAGCAGCGAAGTAAATTTTAAACAGTTATGAATCACAATTACTATTGTTTACATACATCCGGTTAACGGCTACCGAGAGCTCAATTCATATATGAAGAGCCTTGCAAATAAATGCTAATGGCAACACGATTACTTCATTCGCTAGAGAACTCAACCCTACGGGGGTAGGGGAGTATATATATATATATATATATATATATATATATATAGTCATCCACAGACCGATCTGTTTCGTTCTATCAGAACTCATCATATATATATATATATATATATATATATATAAAAACAGATATCTTCTGCTTTTTCAAAGTTTGTTTTATTCCATTTTATTTTTTACTGAAATAAATGGATATATTTCTTATCTATGTATCAATTTTATTTAACCTATTCATGATTATTTTTCCCAATTTGCTTATATCTATATCAGATATGAACGGACAATCTTAGTTTGTCCATGTCTATCATGGACTGGCAAACATTTATAAGAAAACTGATTGGTTTTGTATTGTTTAGTTTCTTTATTTAATGTCCTATTAACTTTCATGGGTTATTTAATGCCAAAAGCCATTCTTGTTGAAAAACAGTAGTGATATTATTTACCTCATAGCTGGAAGGATAAGGGGGTTCATTTAGAGTTTGAACTCAGCAATCAAAATAATTTGAGAAAATTCTAAAATTAGAATTATTTAGATTTTGACTTTGAACTCATCTATAAAAATAATTAGAGAAAATTCTAAAATTAGAATTATTTGGATTTTGACTTTGAACTTGGCTATAAAAATAATTTGAGAAAATTCTAAAATTAGAATTATTTAGATTTTGACTTTGAATTCAGCTATAAAAATAATTTGAGAAAATTCTAAAATTAGAATTATTTAGATTTTGACTTTGAACTCAGATATAAAAATAATTTGAGAAAATTCTAAAATTAGAATTATTTGGATAAACATGTGAAGAAATTTTTTCTAATTGAAAACCCACAATTTGGTGATTTAAAAAAAAAAAAAACTCCCTCAAAATCAGATTTTAATAAAATGTTCAGAATTTATTGATTTATAAATTAGCTTATTTATGAAAAAATGCGAACAATGATTTTTCTGATACTTTTTAAAATCCTCAACCCCCCCCCAAAAAAACCCCTAATAAACCCCAATTTAAAAAATAATTGTTTTAATTTTTTAACTTATTAGCTATAAAGCGGCAAGATTAGAATAAGTAAACTATAATCTATACTCTATGTTAAAATGCTCTGATTTGAACAAACAGTTTTAGATTACGAAGCAGTAAGCAGAAATGTTTTGATTGCCTGCAAACAGTTATTTTTTTAAAGGTTCGTTGTGAGAAAGCTATAGGCTTGTGGTGAAGTTATCTCCCTTAATATATGAGAGTTATCTGCTCTTGTAAAATTCACGCTTAAGCTCAACAGGATATATGATTCATTAGGATTAGTACGGAAAAAAAAAGAAAAAAAAAAAAAAAAAGAAAAAATAATTCGACATAGTATTATTTTTCAACATTTCATATACATACACAAACATCGCACTCACATTTTTAAACCAATCAACAAACAGAACATTCTAGAAAAAAAGGATCCAAACAACATACACAAAATTCGCGCCCATAGATTTTTAAGCCAATCAACAAACATTAGAACATTCTAGAAAAAAAGGATCCAAACTACAATATACAAAATTCGCACCCATAGATTTTTTAACCAATCAAGTACTTTCCCCCCAAAAAAAACATTCATACCCGTTTTGATCCTCTTAGGAGTTATAAAAAGAAAGCGATTGACCAATTCAACAGAGGTCTCGCCGCTAATAACAAGGAAACTACGTTACGCTACTGGACTGCTCCCTCACCCACCAAAACACGAGAGACGCCACGCTGTCTAGCAAAGACATTGCCATTTCCACTTACACCAAAGGCGAAATCGACGACAACAACAACATTGTGAGTTCTTTGGTACAATATTCCAGCTGAATAATAAACCTTTATTTTATAGTTATTCAGATTTTGTTTTTGTCTTGTTAGGGAAATTACTTGCGACGAACACTTACTGCCTCCAAACTTTATTTTATACTTGTGACATATCTCACAAATATAACCCGACAATAGTCTACTTCCTTAAATCATAGTACAGTAAATGTTTAGACGATAATTATGTCCACATGCATCTATTCCAGTCTGTTCATATCTATCTAACCATACCAGTCTGTTCAAGTTATTTTTATTTTTAAACAATAGCTCATTTGTTTGGTTGGTTGGTTAGGTTTTATGACATAACAACCTTTCTAGGTTACTTAACGCTAAATCTATTTTCATGCAAATAATCAGTTCTATTTCAAACAATTCAGTTTAGCATGAGTACAGTTTAATTGTGAAAAACATTTCTATTTCAAACTATTCAGTTTATTCAAACAGTTCTAATTCAGCTAATTCTGTTTAGTATAAGTACAGATTTTGTTTACACAATTAAATGTCAAAACAGTTCTATATTAAACAATTCCGTTTAGTGTAAGTACACTTTCAATGTCAAAAAACAGTTCCATTTCAAATACTTCAGTTTAGCATAAGCACGCTTAAATGTAAGTACAATTTATTTGTCAAAAACATTTCTATTTCAAACTATTCAGTTTAGTCAAACAGTTCTAATTCAAACAATTCAATTTAGCATAAGTATGCAGTTAGTTCTATTTAACCCATAGATAGAGCCCTATCAGGTACTACCCTTCCGTACCAGAGTGGACCTGGGAGCAATGGCAATGAAGGGGTGCTCTGTATTCCCCAAAGCCCCTGCATCACTGGAACCTCACCATCAGATTGTTTAGTGTCATATCCAAGACACTCATGGGGTGGGGGGTCTTACCCCTCTGCAGAGAAGCAATTGGTGTATTTTACAGCCTCAGCCGACTGGGCAATCATTTGTTTACTCACAGTTAAATGGTTTCAAATATCGCTATTTAACAGTAGTGATGCTATTTATTAAGTATTTCTGTCTAATACAAACAACACACTGCTGTATAGTTTCAAATAACTAATAATAATCCCTAGCAATAGATTAAACTGTTCTATTTGACTCCTTGATGAGACTCTAACAGAGTCTACCACTTCAGGTCAAAGGGGACCTGAGAGTAATGGTAATGAAGGGGTACTCCACATTCCCCAAAGCTCCAGGACTGAAGCCTCACCATCAGATGCAGGACACTAAATGGTCACACCCAGGACACTAAATGGTTTCAAGTATTCCTATCTAAATGGTCACACCCAGGACACTAAATGGTTTCAAGTATTCCTATCTAAATGGTCACACCCAGGACACTAAATGGTTTCAAGTATTCCTATCTAACACTAATAATTATATTCAATAATAATCATTTGTTTGCACACAGTTAAATGGTTTCAAGTATTGCTATTTAACACGAATAATTCTATTTCATATGAATAATAATCTCTTCTAAAAGATTGAATAGTTCCGCTTGACTCTGAGTGGACCTGAGAGCAATGGTAATAAGGGGGGGGGGTACTCCACATTCTCCAAACTCCAAGATTGGAGGCTCATCATCAGATGCAGTTTAATTTCACACCCAGGATACTATTCAGATTTAAATTTTCAAAGTTTTTGGCCATCTCATGTTGTAGTAATAATAATCCCACCCATGTCTGCATATGAGAGTTCAGGCTGGTATATATTGCCTTTGTTTGCATATCGGAGTACATGCTCACGTGTATTGTCTATGTCTGCATATGAGAGTACAGGCCTGTGTTAAAACCTTGAGGAGATAACCTGTAAATTGATATGGAGTCTGAATACCTCTTATGTTTTACGCCAGGGCTCACTAGTCATTTGCACTGGGTGAGCCATTGTAAATTGATTGCCTAGTCCCAGGAGACCTTTCTTTTAGACAATACCTGCTTGGTAGGACAGAGTTTATCACTTGGTACCTAAGACACTCCAAAAAAGGAATGCTGAGGAGATCAAGCATATTTTGTGATGACCACGAGTCTCAATTCAGGTATGCACCCCTCTACATGTCTTCATATCAAATCTGACTTGGATGGAAGTCAGGTTGGTTGGTTTTATGGCATATCACACATTGTAGGCTATTTAATGCCAAATTCTGTTTATACATATATATTAGATATATGATTTATAAACACATTTTGTAGATGAATACGTTAAATGATCAAGCAGTTCTATTTCTAACCATTCAATTTAGCATAAGTCAACAAAGTTAAATGGTTCTAAATATTGCTATGTATAACTAACAATTCAATTAAACATTTGTTTACACACAGTTAAATGATCAAACAGTTCTATTTTAAATAATTCAATTTTCACAGTTTAAATGTCAAACTGTTCTATTTGACTCATAGATAGGATCTTATTAGGTGTTACCACTCCAGATCAGAGTGGACCTGGGAGTAATAGCAATGAAGAGTTACTCTGAATTTCTCAAAGAATTACTGGAGCCTCGCCATCAGATTGTTTAGTGTCATATCCAGGACACTTGTTGGGTGGGGGATACCCCTCTGCAGAGATGCAGTTGGTATATTTACAGACCGACACAAAGGAAGTTAGGTAGATCATAATCTCCTATTTAGGAACCTGTGCACAATTACGGCTCAATCATCTTAGGCTTCACTATCATAAACAAAATAATGGGGGATGTCCTCGTGGTGTAATGGTTAAAGCGATGGACTGCGGAATCGTAGAAAGCGAGTTCGTACTCCAGTCGCGCTATTACGTTCACTTTCGGGCAAATACCCTAGGGAAAGGTATGAACTCCCTTATCCTCCCAGCTATGGGTTAAATAGTACCACTACTCTTCTTCTAGGAGAATGGCTTTGGCATTAAATAACCTAAAAAGAGTTGATATGCCATTAAAACAAAGAAACCGAAACCAAACAAAATAACTTGCGTAAACAGTAATAATCCTACTTGATATTAAGATGAAATTGTATAATTATATTCAACACGTGTACTCATTTTTGGACAGTTGTAGAGTTTGGTAATAAATAACACCTAATAATAACAGTTTTGACTGTATAACGTTCAACTAGATATGATAAAATCCTGATCTGTTTTGTTTAAAAGAAAATTAACTTTTTTACAAAACATTTTTAGAAGTGTATTGATATTTAATATACCAAGGGAAATAACTCCTTTAGGTTCCTAAAAATGGAACCACCATTAATTGCAGCATACAAGTCGACTTTTTAAATCTGAAAAATAACTCTACAAAACTAGGGTTCCACTTATACAGTAGGGCTAAAATCCAAACCTTTCAGTGGAACTATACTCTTAAAATTTAAACCTTTGAGTGGAACTATACTCTTAATATCCAAACGTTTGGGTGGAACTATACTCTTAAAATCCAAACGTTTGGGTGGAACTATACTCTTAAAATCCAAACCTTTGAGTGGAACTATACTCTTAAAACCCAAACCTTTCAGTGGAACTATACTCTAAAAATCCAAACGTTTGGGTGGAATTATAATCTTAAAATCCAAACCTTTGAGTGGAACTATACTCTTAAAATCCAAACCTTTGAGTGAAACTATACCCTTAAAATCCAAACCTTTGAGTGGAACTATACTCTTAAAATCCAAACCTTTGAGTGGAACCTTACTCTTAACAATCAATATACACCACTTACCGTAACTCCTGCAAACTTGTATCTAGTGAACATATTTAACAAATCAACACAGAGATTAATATGAAATAATAAAAATTTTAAACAAATTAAGCATTATATTAACACTATATCACATGTTGTTTTCAACACCTGATGCACTGACGGTACACACTAACTGAAATATCTTGCCCAGTCGGCTGGGCCTGTAGAATACACTGACTGCACCTCTGCAGAGGGGTAAGACCCCCTCCCACCAACGAGTGTCCTGGATATGACACTAAACAATCTGATGGTGAGGTTCCAGTGATGCTAGGGTTTTGGGGAATGCAGAGCATCCCTTCATTGCCATTGCTCCTATGTCCACTCTGGCCTGGAATGGTAGCACCTGATAAGGGCCCGATCTATGGGCTAAATAGAACTAACAGCATACTTATGCTAAACTGAATTATTTGACTAAACTGAATAGCTTGAAATACAAATATTTTTGACAATTAAACTGTACTTACACTTAAACTGGGTGCTTATGCTAAACTGAAATATTTGAAATGGAACTGCTTTTTGACAATGAAACTGTACTTACACTAAACTGAATTGTTTAATATAGAACTGTTTTGACATTTAACTGTGTGTAAAGAAAATCTGTACTTATACTTAGCTGAATTAGAACTGCTTAACTAAACTGAATAGCTTGAAAATTAAATGTTCTCACATTTAAACTGCATACTTATGCTAAACTAAATTGTTTGAAATAGAACTATTTTCATAAATGGATTTGGTGTTAAATAACCTACAAGGTTGATATGCCATAAAAACCAACCAACCAACCAACTGGATCATCACAGCACCCAGTCAGATAACTACAGTATCTATGCAATTTCATAATGCAATATATTGAGAATTCATATCCTCATTGAAGTCTACTAGTAGCCTACTGTATGTTTCAAGTGTAGCAAGTATTGGTCTAACCCAGAATTTCGGGCTAAAAATCATGATATCGACTTATATGCCAAATTGACTTTTACACTGCAATTTACAGTAACCTCAATAAAATTAAAATGTTTACAACATTAAAAAATCATCTTGTCTAAATTTCTGAGACAAAATTTTTATTATTAGAATATTCAGACTGTTGACTTCTTTTTCATTGTTATATTCACACCATTTCAACCGATATGTCCTTTGGCCTTTTTCAGGTATTCCATGTCAAACTTGAGAGCTCATGTGTAATATAATGGCGGAGGGATTTTGTTTTATATATCTTGCCTTTCGGTTTAGTTAGGCTGAGAACCTTTCACTTAGCGCATGGGTTAGTTAGGTGCAACATTAACGCAGGTGTTCACGCGCGTGGAGAGGATGCGTCATTCAGAGATGTCAAAATAAAAATCCCAGATAGGAATTGGGACCAGGGTATTTGGGGGATGCCATGCACCGGAAGCGTGGGCTGAGATTTGAGAAAAAGGAGTGAGTTGAGTTCCTGCCTCGGAAGAAGAAGGTTGACTTTCAGAGCTGGGTGAGGCCAGACGACTTTGTGCACTACGGGCACCACGCGTTGGTTGGGTTGAGAGCTGACAATGTAAAAGCAGTCAGCAAAGAAGGATTGTGTGTGTCTCTCTCTCTCTCTCTCCTCATGTCGAAAAACCTTTAAACTCAAAAAGGTGAATAAAAAGTTTTGTACCTGAACCTATTTTGTGAGTTTTGTGTTTTTAGATTCCCTATGTCTATTTCACATATCTGTATATTATGGGTATGTAACACATGTAGAATCTCAAACTGAACCCCAAAATCCTATTAACAGATAATAATAACAAGGAATCTTTATTATAAGTTAACACTTGTACCTGGTCATGATGAACAGAATTGAAACAGTGTCTTGGATATGACACTAAACCATCTTGTGAAGAGACTCAAGACCTGGAGCTTTGGGAAATGTGGGGTACTTCTTCATGGCCATTACTCTCAGGTCAACTTTAACCTGGAGTGGTAGTACCTGTTAAGGGTCCCAACTGTCCAATCTTTTACTAAGGATCATTATTATTGAATAGAATTATTAGTGTTAGATAACAATACTTGAAAACATTTAACTGTGTGACAACAAATACCTTCTTGTTCATTTAAAAATAATGTTACCTACAAACTCTTTGCTTATATATATATATATATATACATATGTATAAACTGGAACTGGCATTAAATAAACTGAAAGGGCTGATATGCCATAAAGCACAAGCAAACCTAATCATATATATTCAATATATATGTATAAAGAGGATTTGGCATTAAATAACCAACAATGGTTGATATGCCATAAAACTCAACCAAACCAAATCATATATATTTAATATATATGTATAAAGAGGATTTGTCATTAAATAACCTACAATGGTTGATATGCCATAAAACCCAACCAAATCAAATCCTATATATTTAATATATATGTATAAAGAGGATTGGGCATTAAATAACTTACAATGGTTGATATGCCATAAAAGCCAACCCAACCAAATCATAGATATTTAATATATATGTATAAAGAGGATTTGGCATTAAATAACCTGCAAGGGTTGATATGCCATAAAGCACAACCAAACTAACCAAATTTTTATATGCAATATGCTTTAATATGCCAATTGGCATTAAGATATAAAAATGAATTATGTCAAAAGATTTCTCCCCTCAAGGCTGTGTCCTTATTATCTATGTATTTTATAATCAACATAGATGGACATTAAACACACACACACACACGCACACACATATATATATATATATAGATAGAGAGAGAGAGTAAAACAATTTCCAATTAATTTTTAAGACATGCATAAGGTTTTCATGTTTTGTTTATTAAATCTAGCCCAATATTTCAATAGCAAGTATTAAAACCACCTTCAATTCTTTTTTTATAGTAAAATAATTTTCATATATGTATGTTTTGATATATTTATTTAATAAATTCTACTCTAATTCTTTTTTTTAGAGTAAAAACATCTTTCATCAACATCTCTTTTGTAAAATGAAAAATACTACCCAGGATATCAAGTCAACAGTAAGAGTTAAAAACCATATATTTTTCTTTTCTACAGTAAAATCATCTATCATGAGCATTTTTCTATAATAAAATATTTTCCAATTAATTTTTATAAATAAAACCTTACCCAGAATTAAATCAACAAAAAGTCTTAAAAACCAATTCTTTTCTATAGTAAAATAATTTCTAATTAATTCTAATAACTCAAAGATACGAGAATTTTATTATATAATTAAAATAGATATAAGTTATTATTTATTATCAAACTTTATCATCGAGTTATATATTAGCAATTTTTAATCTACATTTTAAGGGTAACTACTTTGTTTTATGTTTTGCAATATGGAGCTTCAGTTTTAGACCTCCTCTTCAAATTCATCCATTATATATATATATATATATATATATATGCATGTTTCATTAAATGATAAGGACACATTTTGTCTTCATGATTTTATTAGGATCCTTTCAAGTTTCCTGATAAGTGGTTTTAGGTTGGAGTTGACAGATAAATTTACCAAAATTGTCCCGAGTGTTTTCAGACTTTTCATCGGCCATCATCAGAGGCTGTTTTACATAACTGTACTAAAACATAATTTTTGCAGATTTAAAATGACTTTAAAAAAAAACAAAAAACAGTTTATATTTGCAAACAACTCCTGATGATGGCCAAGAAGGGTCTGAAAATGCTTGAGACAAATTTGGTAAATTCATCTACCAACTCCAACCTAAAACCAAAATACTTGTCAGGAAACTTGAAAGGATCCTAATAAAATTATATTAAAAAAAATCTTTATCATTTAATCAAACATGCTTAAATAAAAGACTGCTGCCCAACTATATATATATATATATATATATATATATATATATGACTTTGGATGCTAACAAGATGGCTGGAGAAAAAGCTAGACTGCAATTACACAAGAATGCTGCGAGCAATATTGAACAAGTCCTGGAGGCAACACCCCACAAAACACCAACTATACGGCCACCTACCTCCCATCACGAAAACTCTCCAAGTTAGATGAACCAGACATCCAGGACACTGCTGGAGAAGCAGGGACGAGCTCATAAGTGATGTACTCCTATGGACCCCCACATATGGCCGAGCAAAAGCAGGACGACCAGCTCGAACATACATACAGCAGCTATGTGAGGATATGGGATGTAGCCCTGAAGACCTGCCAGAGGCGATGAATGATAGGGAGAAGCGGCGAGAGAGGGTCAGGGATATCCGTGCTGGTGGCACGACATGATGATGATGATGATTTAACCCTTGCAGTATCTACAGACAGATTACTCAGAAACTAAGAAAAGAGTGTACATTGGAAAGGGGAGGTAATCTCCACAATTTCTATAATGAAAATAAATTACAATACATTTCTATAGTAAAATAAGTTTGAGTGATTTTCTATATAAACTGTATTTGCTACATCACCATATTCATAATCATTACAGTCAATAAGAGTATTTGTTCAATAAATCCTACAATTGTGCATCAAGTGTTTATAAGCAGTTAGAATTTAAATCATCACCACTGAATTTCTACAGTAAAATAATTTGGAATAAATTTCTATAAATGTTTTTAGTATTTTTTCTATCATTTGGCATCAACCAGCATATATAAGCACACACATACCTTTTTTTTAAATTTACAAAATATTAATTTTCTTCTAAGGCAAAGATACAAGGATTTTATCATTTCAAAGAGAACTTTTATACAACCAAAACAGATGTTATTAGATATTATATATAACCAAACTCTACAACATTGAAGCTAAAAATAATTTGCATATGGATTATATTTATTTTTGAACAGCTAATTACTAACAAGAATTGTAAGTTTTGCAATATTTTGGTAATGTTATGCACAATTTGGCAGTGAGATGCCAAGCTAGCCTGATACTCTTTGAGTGCTACTTGCTGGATTTACCTCTGTGGCTTGAAGTACAGCTTCAGAATCAAGTTTTAGGCCAACCTAACTTTACCTGATCATCGACATCCTAGCAACTGGATGTTATCTGACCAAATGAGATCTCTTTCTAATTTATCGTACACACAAAATAATGATTTCAACTAGCACCCACGAGAGAATTAACCAGTATTATCGGTGCTGAGACTTTCTTCAAAATGGAAAAAGGGGTTTCTGCACATAGGATCAGTGCATAGTGAAATGTCGATCAAATTTGTCAAAAAATAAAAATAATTAAAAGTAATTTTTCGGACAATCCGTGACCTTCGCAGTAAAAAACAACGAAAACCCAATTTGATCCGATCAGAAGAGAAAAACGATATAAAAGACAAATTTCTCAACAGCAGAGCCAGGTCAAAAGAAGGCAGACATCACCAACAGACTAGAAACACCAGTTCTGAGAAAGAGAGGTGAAACTCAAAACCACACATCACCAACATTGACTTTCCTCTTCTCTGCTTTGAAGGAAGTGACTAAACCATAAATCCCCAAACACCCCTCTCCACTCTGCATTCGCAACATCTGATTGACCGCGTGCACGTAAGTCTAACAATCCTACCACTATCAAGCATAGGACATTTTTCTACCTTTTAATTCCATATCAACATGTTTATACAAGCCCAGTTATTTGAACTTTTTACTTATTTGCTTTCAGTTGTTAAAATTTTTACGTGCCTTCATGTTCTTTGTTTTTGCAACTGTGTTTATTTCTTTCCTTGCAACTATACATTGATATAACACTGAGTAAAATTTCTTGAACCATCTGGTTACTGCACTGTGACCAACTGCATCTTTCCTTTTTACACAACAAATGTTTTTGGTTGCTCCCTCAGCATTATGGACAAGTTTGAACACACAGAGCATAAGTTCTCAAATTAGACTACCATGATGTATGTTTATCTGTGTAGCTTTCAAATCATAAACAGAATGAAGCAATGCACAATATGTTAGCACACCAACTACCACAATACTACCAACCACAGCAGGTACCTTGATGTGATTGTTTGAGTAAACTGAATAGCTTGAAATAGAAATGTTTTTAACAAACCGTACTTACATTTAAACTGCATGTTTATGCTTAACTGAATTATTTCAAATAGAACTGTTTTTCGACATTAAAACTGTATTTACACTTAACTGAATTGTTACATATAACTGCTTGAATAGTTTGAAATAGAAATGTTTTTGACAATTAAACTGTGTACTCATGCTAAACTGAATTGTTTTAAATAGAACTGATTATTTACATAAAAATGGATTTGGCGTTAAATAACCTACAAAGGTTGATATGCCATAAAACCCAACCAACCAAACCGAAAAACAATATAAAACATTAAGTATAGAGTTGTTTCTATAAATACTGTTAAAATTTTCAGACGAAGTAAGTTGACTGAACATAGTTGAGGGCTCCCTTTTCTGGTGTAGGGGAGGCTGTTATTCCTTTTCCTTCACTTCACTTCGCTTGTCCTAGATGTGTACCTTATAATGCTGAGTGTTAAGCAAAGAGGCATCAAGTACCATTTATTATTTAAGTTTGTTTGGGGTTTAAGGCATATCAACCATTGTAGGTTATTTAATGCCAAATCCTCTTTATACATATATATTAAATATATATGATTTGGCTTGGTTGGGTTTTATGGCATATCAACCATTGTAGGTTATTTAATGCCAAATCCTCTTTATACATATATATTAAATATATAGGATTTGGTTGGGTTGGGTTTTATGGCATATCAACCACTGAAGGTTATTTAATGCCAAATCCTCTTTATACATATAGATTAAATATATAGAATTTGGTTTGGTTGGTTTTTATGGCATATCAACCATTGTAGGTTATTTAATGCCAAATCCTCTTTATACATATATATTAAATATATATGATTTGGTTGGGTTGGGTTTTATGGCATATCAACCATTGTAGGTTATTCAATGCCAATCCTCTTTATACATATATATGATTTGGCTTGGTTGGCTTTTATGGCATATCAACCATTGTAGGTTATTTAATACTTAATCTTCTTTATACATATATATTAAACATATTATATGTAAGCTTGACCAGCTCATTGGCCAAGTGGGTAGAGTGTTCGCCAATGGTCTGGGAGACCTGGGTTCAATCCTATGTCGTGTCATACCAAAGACTTTAAAAATGGTACTTGATACCTCCTTGCTTAACACTCAGCAATATAAGGTACGTATCAAGGGTAAAGTGGAGCAATCCAGGGAATGGAGTAGCGCCCTCCCCTACACCTCGGTGTAGTAGCTATTTAAAAGAGAGCCTTCTGGTTGTCTTTGACTATAGTCGCCAACTTTACTTATTTGTAAACACATTTTGTTGATAACATTTTTAAACAAACCTGTGCTTAATCCTTGCAGTTAAACAGTTTCAAGTATTTCTATCTAATACAAATAATTACATTAACTATTAATTATTTGTATTGCTATGTAACAGTAAGAATTTAATGTCATTTATTTGTTTGCGCACATATGATTTGTAAGTGAATACTTTGTAGGTAATTTCCTTTTTAACTGAGTTAGAACTAATTTGTTTGCATACTAGTACTGCAATTTTTTCTATACAGTTAAATGGTTTCAAGTATTGCTATCTAACACGAATAATTCTATTCAATATTAATCCTTTGTTTGCACACAGTTAAATGGTTCCAAGTATTGCTATGTATCACTGACAATTCAATTCAACATCAGTCATTAGTTTGTACACAGTTTAAATGTTAAACAATTCTATTTGACCCATAGATAGGATCCTATTAGGTACTACCACTTCAGTACAGAGTAGAACTGGGAGTAATGGCAATGAAAGTGTACTCCACATTCCCCAAAGCTTTAGGACTAGAGCCTCACCATCAAATTGTTTAGTGTCATATCAGGACACTCACATTGGGAGAGGGTCTTACTCCTCTGCAGAGATGCAGTCAGTGTATTCTACAGCCCCAGCTGACTGGGCTGTAATTATTAGAGTTAAAGAAAGTTTTCTTTGTTTTTAATAGCACATCAACCTTCTTGGGTTATTTACAACCAAAACCATCCTTTAAGAACAACAGTGATGCAATTTAACCTATAACTGGGTGGGAGCTAAGAGGGTTAATAATTTTTCAAAGAGAAATAATCCAAAAATGAATGTAGCAGCATGACTGGGGTTTGAACTCACTTTCTATGACTTTGCAGCCGAGCATATTAGCCACTACACCACAGAGACTCCTTTATGAACGTTTTGATAAATTCTATCCAAATTATCAAGGCTTAAATCAACAACAAGTATCGAAACCATATCTAATGCAGCAGTAATAAATAATTTTGAGCAGATTTTTACATACCATAAATTACGGCCAATACATATGTACCCAACCCCTCCCCAAAGAGTAGGATATGACACAAGGTCAACTTTTAAGTAGAGCTTAACAGGTTTGTATTCAGAGTTTTTCTTTTTCTAGACTGGTTGCCATACCAAGATTAAAGAGCCTAGTCTGCCCTACTATTTACTAATAGCTGGAAGGAGAATAGTTGGGTTCATAAAGTAAAGTTGTCAACCTTAGTCAAGGGGAATCCGAAGGCTCCCTTTTCATTAGCTACTACACTGAAGTGTAGGGGAGGTTGCTACTTTTTTTCTTAGATTGCTCCATTTTATCCTTGATCCCTACCTTATAATGCTGTTAAACAAATTGTCATCAAATACCATTTTTTAAAATCTTAGGTATGACACAACCTGGGGTTGAACCGCGGTCTACCGGACCATTGGTGAACACTCTACTCACCCCAAAAAGCAAGGTGTATGTATTTACCCAACCCCTCCACCATGGGTAGGATGTGACACAAGGTCAATTTTAAAAAGTTTTCCTTCTCATAGACTGGTTGCCATACCAAGGTTAAAGAGTCCAGTCTGCTCCACTATTTATACATAGCTGGAGGGAGAATAGTTAGATTCATGCCTTTCCCAAGGGTATTAGCAATAAGTGAAATGTAAACAGCCTAGTTCAGGAACTGAAATTGAGTAGCCACTTCCATTTTCTGTGATGGTGACTATTATATACTATAAAAACACCACTAAATCATAAACACGTAAGTCGACCTTTTAAGTCTGAAAAAATCTCTACAAAACTAGGGGTCGACTTAAAAAGTGGAGCTAAAATCTAAACCTTTACGACAGATTAACCATTCTGCAGTTTTAATGAATTTATTTGATAAATGATTAAAAAGGGACGTCAAAAACTGTTGTTTGTTCCATATTACAGAACTTAGAATAAATAGAGTTATTTCCCTTGGAATATTGATAAAAATTGTTAATATATTAACTCATGATCATATTCACCAACTCCTCCGCTCGGGCAGGATATGACACAAGGTCAGTTTTTAAGCGGAGTTTAACAGGTTTGAATTCAGAGTTTTCCTTCTCCTAGACTAGTTGCCTCGACAAGGCTGAAGAACCTAGTCTGTCCTACTATTTACCCATAGCTGGAGGGAGAATAATTGGATTCATACCTTTCCCAAGGGTATTAGTGCTATGTGAAATGCAATCAGTCTCGTCCAAGATAGAGTTTAGTTATTGATTTGATTATTAAATAAAATTCTGATTTATTAGGATTGATTTGATAGATCCTACCCTGTATATTAAGGGTTAAATCAACAGCAAGTATTGAAACCATCTCCAACATATTTCTATAGTAACATTGACCACTTGTTGACCCCTCTGTGGCAAAGACTAAATTTTTGCGACGAAGATTGATGATTTTTATCATTAAGAGTTTTCGGACTATTGTCTTCATCTTTATTGTTATTTCCACAATGTTTCGGCCGATATGTTCTCTGGCCTTCGTCAGGTGTTTGTTGTCTAAATTTCTGCGATGAAGATTGATGATTTTTATCATTAAGAGTTTTCGGACTATTGTCTTCATCTTTATTGTTATTTCCACAACGTTTCAGCCGATATGTCCTCTGGCCTTCTTCAGGTATTTGCTGAACCTGGGAACCTACACGGAACTTTGAACTACGTCTTTTACTGAATCCACAGGGTTGCCTGTTCTGATTTAATAAATCCTACTCAGTATATTAAAGGTTAAATCAACAGCAAGTATTAAAATCATCTCCTGTAGGCAGGGGGTGGGAAAAAAAAAACCTTCTTTAGATTAAGAAAAAAAAAAAACAGAAAAAGTTTCTCCAGTAGAGATTTGTTTAAATGAACAATCATAATTTTGTTTAATTTTTCTTGTTTATTAGTTGTCTAAATTTCTGCGACGAAGCGTGATGATTTTTATCATTAAGGGTTTTTCAGACTGCTGTCTTCGTCTTTATTGTTACTTTCACAACATTTTGGCTGATATGTCCTCCGGCCTTCTTCAGGTGTTTGTCAAACTCGGGGACATACATGGAACTTCAACTACGTCCTTTCTTGAATCCATGGGGATCACCTGTTCTGATTCTGTTAGCCATAACCGTGTACAAGTGTTGAATATTCCTATATTGTTACTTGCCTGCATTCAGGATTGAACCTGCAACCTCCAGATGATTGTCCCCTTAGAAGCTTAGGGAACCAATGTCTATAACCATTACACTATGTGTCCAGCAGGACACATAACTCGGTTATGGCTAATGGAATCAGAACAGGCAACCGCTTCAAGTAACTATTCTTAATACAAATAATTTACAGTTATATACTTTCAAGTAACTAATAATAATAGTAATAATAATAATAATAATCCTTAGTAAACAAATTAGAGCTTCAAGTAACTATTCTTAATACAAAAAATTTGTACAAATTTATACATTATCTAATGTTCCTATTAATAAATTTCAAACTGATCTATTTGTATCCTCTTTACATATCTATTTCATATATATATGATTTGGTTTGTGTGGGTTTTATAGCATATCAAACATTGTTGGTAATTTAATGCCAAATCTTCTTTGTACATATATATTGGATACATGATTTGTAAACACATTTTTTAGATACACACAATTAAAGGATCACACAGTTCTACTTCTAACCATTCAATTCAACATAAGTCATTGGCTTTCACACTTGAAATGTTAGTCCTATTTGACCCATAGATAGGACCCTATCAGGTGCTATCACCCCAGGCCAGAGTGGACCTGAGAGTGATGGCAATGAAGGGATACTCTGCATTACCCAAAGCTCCAGCATTATTGAAGCCTCTCTATCAGATTGTTTAGTGTCATATCTGCTGGGGTAATCTTACCCCTCTGTAGCTGACTGGGCTCTCTGTAGAAGGCTAAGAAACCAAAAAAAACAGGTGTCCTGGGTATGAAAACTAAACGACATATGAGAGTTCTGCTCCAGCTCTGGGAAGTATGAAGTACTCTTTTATGGCCATTACTTCCAGATCCACTCTGACCCAGACTGGTAGTACCTGTTAGGGTCCCATCCAGGGTCAAATAGATCTGTTTGAAAATTATTAATAGGAACACTTGATACTATATGAATTTGTACAAAGAAAGAAAATTATTATTATTAGTTACTTGAAAGCATATAACTGTAAATTATTTGTATTAAGAATAGTTACTTGAAGCTCTAATTGTTTCCTAAGGATTATTATTATTATTAGTTACTTGAAAGCATATAACTAAATTATTTGTATTAAGAATAGTTACTTGAAGCTCTAATTGTTTCCTAAGGATTATTATTATTATTAGTTACTTGAAAGCATATAACTGTAAATTATTTGTATTAAGAATAGTTACTTGAAGCTCTAATTGTTTACTAAGGATTATTATTATTATTAGTTACTTGAAAGCATCTAACTGTGAATTATTTGTATTAAGAATAGTTACTTGAAGCTCTAATTGTTTACTAAGGATTATTATTATTATTAGTTACTTGAAAGCATATAACTGTAAATTATTTGTATTAAGAATAGTTACTTGAAGTTAGAATTGTTTACTAAGGATTATTATTATTATTATTAGTTACTTGAAAGCATATAACTGTAAATTATTTTTATCATTAAGTGTTTTCAGACTATTGTCTTCATCTTTATTGTTATTTCTACAACATTTCAGCCAATATGTTCTCCGACCTTCTTCAGGTGTTTGTCAAACTCTGGAACCTACAAGGAACTTCGAACTATGTCCTTTATTGTGTAGGCTCCCAAGTTCGACAAACACCTGAAGAAGGCCTGAGAATATAACAGCCGAAATGTTGTGGAATTTACAATAAACATGAAGACAATAGTCTGAAAACACTTAATGATAAAAATAATCAAGCTTCATCTCAGAAATTCAGACAGCTGTAAATTATTTGTAAAAGAACAGTTTCATGGTTATCTGGAAGCAACATCCCAAAAAACAGCTGCTGCACGGCCACCTACCTCCCATCTCTAAAACCATCCAAATAAGACAAACAAGACATGTGGGATATAGCTGATGAACTTGTGACATTCTCCAATGGACTCCTTCAAACATGCGTTCAAGTGTCGGATGACCAACTAGAACTTATCTACAACAGCTCTGTACTGACAAAGAATTTTGTCAAGAAGACCTGCTGGAAGCAATGGATGATATATACGAATGGCGAGAGTCAGGGAAATTCGCGCTAGCTGTACAACATGATGATGAAGATTAGTTACTTGATGCAATCATTGTTTACTAAGGATTATTAATATTACTTACTTGAAACTATATAATTGCTTGCAAATTATTGGTGTTAGATAGGAATACTTGAAACCATACAACTGTGTGCAAATTATTTGTATTAGATAGGAATACTTGAAATCATGTAACTGTGTGCAAATTATTTGTATTAGATAGGAATACTTGAAACCATATAACTGTGTGCAAATTATTTGTATTAGATAGGAATACTTGAAACCATATAACTGTGTGCAAATTATTTGTATTAGATAGGAATACTTGAAACCATATAACTGTGTGCAAATTATTTGTATCATATAAGAATACTTGAAACCATACAACTGTGTGCAAATTATTTGTATTAAATAGGAATACTTGAAACCATACAACTGTGTGCAAATTATTTGTATTAAATAGGAATACTTGAAACCATATAACTGTGTGCAAACTATTTGTATCATATAAGAATACTTGAAACCATATAACTGTGTGCAAATTATTTGTATTAGATAGGAATACTTGAAACCATATAACTGTGTGCAAATTATTTTTATTAGATAAGAATACTTGAAACCATATAACTGTGTGCAAATTATTTTTATTAGATAAGAATACTTGAAACCATATAACTGTGTGCAAATTATTTGTATTACATAGGAATACTTGATATGACATAATTGTGCAAACAAACGATTATTATTCTTATAATATGAAGGTTTGCTCCTATCAGCCACTACATATTAAATCAACCTGGTGTATCACATTTTTTGACGATATTGATCAACCTTTGTGGGTTACTTAAAGCCAAAGTCATCCTTGTAGCTGGCAGGGGTGGGGATAAGGGATTTCTAACTTTTTCCAAGTCTGAAAGTGAATGTAATGCGATGACAGGAGTTTGAACTCATTATAATGTTGCAGTCGAGAATGTTAGCCCACTATGCCATAGGGACTCTTTATTTTGCTCTTGTGGGTTGAAAAAATTGTTTCATCCTTTATTTTAGGCAAACAACCAAGATGAAGATAATTGTAAAAAAGTAAAAAAAAACAAACCAAAACACTATCATTTTCCACTTTCAAAATAAATTCTTTTCTATAATAAAATACAAAAGGAGGTGCCCGTGGTGTAATGGTTATCGTCGTAGGAAATGGACACGGCAACATGAGTTCAAATCCTGAACGAGGCTGATTGCATTTCACATACCACTAATACCCCTGGGAAAGGTATGAATCTAATTATTCTCCCTCCAGCTATGGGTAAATAGTAGGACAGACTGGGTTCTTCAGCCTTGATGAGGCAACTAGTCTAGGAGAAGGAAAACTCTGAATTCAAACCTGTTAAACTCCGCTTAAAAATTGACCTTGTGTCATAACCTGCCCGAGCGGAGGGGTTGGGTAAATATGATAATAAAATACAAAAGAAGTTGATATACCATTAAACAAACCTTAATTTTTATACCATTAAACAAACAAACCTTAATTTTTTTTCAGAAATTATGTCTTCAGAAACAAAATTAAACAAAATTTATATCTTTCTGATGTTGACTGCAATAAAATTTGGTTCTTTTTTTAAATTCTCAAAGTCAACCGATTCAAAGAATATGTGTCTGTTTAAATATTTATGACAAGCTTAACCAAAATTTCAGTGCCATTCCCCAGGTGGTTAGGCCAGTATTTAATAAACATGGTAAAAAATATAATAAGAATATTGTCATACCATTCTTTTTGTCGGCATTTGAAATCCTGGCCTTTTATATAGGCTTGAACACTGGCTACTATCTCAGCTAACAAGCAGTCAAATTAGTATTTAAATGCTTACAAGTATTGCTATGTATCACTAATAATTCAATTAAGCATAAGTTATTCGTTTACACACAGTTCAAACAGTTCTATTTCTAACAATTCGATTAAACTTAAGTCATTTGTTTGCAATCAGTTTAAATGTCAGAAAGTTCTATTTGACCCATAGATAAAACCCTATCAGGTACTATGACACCAGGCCAGAGTGGATCTAGGAGTGATGGCAATGAAGGTGGATTCCCCATTCTCAAAACTCTAGTATTACTGGAACCTCACCAACAAATAGTTTAATCTCATATCTAGTACACTCGTTGGGGAGGGGGGGTGACCCTTCTGCAGAGATGCAGTCTGTGTATTCTATAGTCCCAGTTGACTGGGTTTGGTCGATTTTCAACAGCAATGAACAGTTGCTCCAAAAGTAAAGCTTCCTAGTTCTTTTCATGGAAACTACAACAGATACAGAGAACAATGACACTGTTGGATAGGGCAAGTTTTCAGCTACAAAACACTATTTTCAAACTGGTTATTCATTTTCAACAGCATCTATTAAAAGCCTGCATATCACAACCGTATAGGAATCGCTCCAAAAGTAATGCCTTCAATTCATTTCAACAGAAACTACACCAGACACATAGAGTTCAATGACACTGTTGAAAAAGGCAAGTTTTCTGCTAGAAAATACCAGTTTCAAACTGGCTATTCGTTTTCAACAGCGATTATCAAAAGCTTGCATATCACGCCCGTAAGAGAATCGCTCCAAAAGTAATGCCTCCAATTTATTTCCACAGAAGCTACAACATATACACAGAGCACAATGACACTGATGGATAGGGCAAGTTTTCAGCTATGAAATACTGTCTTTCTACAGAGAACCAATATTGGTAAGAAAATTTAGTCTTTCATCAGCCTGATAAAGTGCACCTCTATCAACATGGATGAGCTGACACAGGTGCACTTCATTTTATAGGTTAACAGGTGTGTTGAACATAGGTGGTCACAAAATATATTACTCACCACCTATGTTTCATATGCACTGTTCAGCCTCAGTAAACATCCAGAAAGTACTGATGAATGTGCAACTTTTTCCCCTATATAGATGGGTTCAGTGAAACACCTCTGCTTTCATGTCAGGGGCCCTTTTTGCCAGGCTGCCACTCAGCTGCTATTTGTAATGAGGAAAAAAAGATTATGGGTTTTTGAAAGGAAGATTTTCAGTTTGTACAGCAATACCAGCACCAAAAAGAAAAAAAAAAGTGTTTCGTAGCTGAAAAAGGTTCTCTATCTAATGATGTTACACTTCAATCTGCTGTGGTTGCTGCGGAAATAAACTGGAGGATTTAATTTTGGAGCAGCACTTGTACAAAAATCAACTGACCAGTTGGAATTTTGGAGTAGTTGGTTGTTTTGTTTTACTGTGTATCAACCCTTTTCGAGTCATTTAACACAGAATTAAATTTCAAACAATTTAGTTTAGTATAGTTTTTTTGTTTACACAGTTAAATGTCAAAACAGTTCCATTTCAAACAATTCAGTTTAGCATAAGTAAGCAGTTTATTTCTATTTGACTCATAGATAAGACCCTATCAGGTGCTACTACTCCGGAGCCAGAGTGGACCTGGGAGTGATGGCAATGAAGGGGTACTCCATATTCCCCCAAACTCTAGCATAACTGGAACCTTACCATCAGATTGTTTAGTATCATATCTAGGACACTCATTAGGGGAGTCTTACTCCTCTGCAGAGAAGCAGTTGGTGTATTCTACAGCCCCAGCTCACTGGGCAAAGAATTTTTTTTTTGGGGGGGGGAGACTCAGGACCAAAAATAGATAAATAAAAATGAAAGAGTGTGCATGAAAAAAAGTAAATTGGCGACTGTAGTCGAGGGCTACCTGAAAGGTTGAAAGCTCCCTTTTTAATAGCTACTTCATCGAGGTGTAGGGGAGGGCGCTACTCCTTTCTATGGATTGCTCCACTTTACCAATGATATGTACCTTATAATGCTGAGAGTTAAGCAAGGAGGTATCAAGTACCACTTTTTGAGTCTTTGGTATGACTCAACCTGATATTGAACCCCGGTCTTCCAGGCCATTGGCGAACACTCTACCACTAAGCCAATGAGAAGGAAGAACAATTTCGGAGATTTTTAGCGTAACAGATATAATCATAAAAAATGGAATTGGTGACCCAAGTTCGAATCTTCATTGAGGTAGCTTGTATTTCCCTTTGCACTAATGTCCCTGGGAAAGGCAAAACCCAGCTATAGGTAAATAGGAGGGCAAACGGGCTTCTTTAGCCTTGGTAAAGCAAAACCGACAAAGAGAAGGAAATTCAAACCATCTCAACTTTAATAAAAAATTTATTTTGTGTCACATCCTGCTTGTGGCAAAAGGGTTGAGTAAACACATACATTTTTCTATTTACTGATTAAATTATAATACACATCACTCACAAATAAATGACCATGTACCAGAGTAAACATTAAAAATACTGTATTTGTATTGCCTTTTATTAACTTTTTGATAAAAAGTTAATTATCTTCTAAACCAAAGGTAGCAGGATTTTTTTTCTTGTGGAATACAATAAAAGTGGATATCATTAGGTATTATTTATTGCCAAAATCTATATTGAAACTCTTGAACAAAAATAAAAATTGCAACATTTCTATTACGATAGGTAAATCTCCTGTACTTTTTGAGGGCACTGGTCTGCAGTCATATCACATTAGGGATGGTGGTGTGGTTTTTAGAGCAAGTAGGTTTTTATAGGTTTAATTGGGTTTTATAGCTTATAAACAATTGTGGGTTATTTAAAGCCAAATCCTCTTTATACATATCATATTTACCAACCCCTCTGCTCGGACAGGATATGACACAAGGTCAATTTTTAAGCGAAGTTTAACAGGCTTGAATTCAGATTTTTCCTTCTCCTAGACTAGTTGTCTCACCCAGGCTGAAGAAACCCAGTCTACCCATAACTGGAGGGAGAACAATTAGATTCATACCTTACCCAAGGGTATTAGTGCTATGTGAAATGCTAACAGTCTCATCCAGGATTTGAACTCATGTCTCCGTGTCCATTTCCTACAACGATAACCATTACACCACGGGCACCTCCACAAATCCTTTTTATACATATATATTAAATATATATCATATATATCATTTATAAACACATTTATTTGATAACATTTTTAAGCTCATTCTTTTGCACACAGTTAAATTGTTTCAAGTATTTCTATCTAACACAAATAATTCTATTTATCATTAATGATTGCATTTTACATAGTACTAATACCCTTGGGAAAGGTATGAATCTAATTATTCTCCCTCCAGCTATGGGTAAATAGTAGGATAGACTAGGTTCTTCAGCCTTGGTGAGGCAACTAGTCTAGGAGAAGGAAAGGTTTGAATTCAAACCTGTTAAACTCCGCTTAAAAACTGACCTTGTGTCATATCCTGCCCGAGCGGAGGGGTTGGTAAATAGGATTATTAATGATTTTTTTGCACATAGTGAAGTAATGCTATTTGACACTAATAATTCTATTTGATATTACTCATTCATTTGTACTCAGTTAAATGCTTCCAAGTATTTTTATGTATTGCTAACAACTCAATTAAACATCAGTCATATTTTTGATACACACAATCAAATGATCAAGCAATTCTATGTCTAACAATTCAATTTAACCGAAGTCATTTGTTTGTCCACAGTTTAAATGTCAAACAGTTCTATTTGGCCCATAGATAGGACCCTATCAGGTGCTACCACGCCAGGTCAGAGTTGACCTAGGAGCAATGACAATGAAAGGGTACTCCATATTCCGTAAATCTCCAAGACTGATTGTTTAGTGTCATATACAGGACACTAGGTGAGGGGGAGGGGTCTTACCTCTCTGCAGAGATGCAGTTGGTGTATTCTACAGCCCCAGCTGATAGGGCTCTTTAGGCTGGAGTTACTGGCTTCCTGCATGGCATTCTATCATGAAATAGTATTAATGCATATATATATATATATATAGGTGTTACTCGAGTATCTCATCATCAGACAAAGACATTAACACGTGACTAGCAAAGGCATGGACAGCTATTGGTAGGCTATCGATTATATGGAAATCAGACCTGACTGATAAAATAAAACGCAGTTTCTTCCAAGCAGTAGTTGTGTTGATACTGCTGTATGGACACTAACTAAACGTATGGAGAAAAAGCTTGACAGCAACTACACAAGAATGCTGTGAGCAATATTGAACAAGTCCTGGAGGCAGCAACCCACAAAGCAGCAGCTGTACGGCCACTTACTATCCATCACGAAAACTACCAAAGTTAGATGAACCAGACATGCAGGCAACTGCTGGAGAAGAAAGGACGAACTCATAAGTGATGTACTCCAGTGGACCCCTTCACATTGATGAGCAAAGACAGGACGATCAGCTAGAATCTACATACAGCAGCTCTGTGCCGGTACGGGATGTAGCTCTGAGGACCTGGGGGAAGCAATGGATGATAAAGAAGGGTGGTGAGAAAGGCTCAGGGATATCCATGTTGACGGCGCAAAATGATGATGATGATGATGATATAGGTGTTCATTGAGTAATAGTTATGGTCATAGGAAATGAACATGGAGATCTGAGTTCAATTCCTGGACAAGGCTGTTGGCTTTGGGAAAGTTATTCTTCCAGCTATGGGTAAATAGTAGGGCAAACTAGGCTCTTTAACCATGATATAGTAACTGGTCTAGGGTAAGGAAAACTCTGAATTCAAACCCATTAAAAACTGCTAAAAATTAACATGTCTCTGCCTCCCACCAGACAGGACTTGACCCGACGATCAATTATAGTGAGAATTTAGGGGAGGAGAAGATTGGGTACAAGCCAGGTTGAAGCCTAGCTGGTCATCGGCCCACATAGTGTAATGTGGGCCTAATGAGCCTAGCTGGATTTAGACCTAAATCTGGGTCTACAGCAGCTCTCTGGCGATATGGGATGTAGTCGGGAAGGCTTGCTGGGAGCAATGGGTGATAGGGATGAGTATTGAGAGAGGTTCATGGAGATCTGTGCTTGCAGGATGACATGATGATGATGATGATGATGATGATAAATGCTTTGATTGTAAAATGTTCTGCAAGAAATAATAGAATTCTTGGTTTAGAAGAAAATTAAGTTCTAATAATTTTTTTTAAAAATTGTAGTGGTTTACTTATTAATGGATGTTACTGAATTTACAAAGGTTTGTCAGGCTCATGGTCACTTATTTATGGGCGATAATATAGATAGCCATAATGATAAAAACACAGATTTGTCTGTAAATATATTGCCTATAATTGTGGAAAGATTTATTATAATTACAAGAATGAAAAATTGTTTGGACAATTGAAATAACTCGTTTTTTGCATTATTTATATTTTTACCATAATGTTTCAACCTATTCATTCTGCAGCCTTCCTTGGTTATACAGTCTGTAAGAAAAAAAGATGTGTGTGGTGCAGTGATTCTCTTTTATAAAATAAACAAATAAGTAAAAAGATCCTTTTTACTTGTTTTTGGACCTAAAAAGTCAAGAATCAGACACTTCCATTTCTTTTATTTAAAGAAGAAAAAAAATAGTGTCCTTTGATTGTGTTTGATTTTGCCTATTTTTCTTTTTTTTAATTTTTATTAAATGAAAAAAAAAAAAACTGTGAGATATGTTTTTTTTAATCTAAAAAAAAGAAAATCAGGGAGAAAGTGATGTCCCTGGAAAAGACAGAAATCCATCTCTTCTTCACTCCTCCACACCCAGCCTATGGGTAACATACTAGGGGGTAATCAATCTAGCAGGAGGATTCTGAATTTTTATCTCCTACCAATATTTCAGGGACCAGTGTCGCAGGGTAAAGGGTACTCCATAGTCCCCAGAGCTCCAGAACTAGACCCTCATCATCAAATGCAGTTTAGTGTCATACCTAGGACATTCTAACCAGTTTTATTCCACTTAATAATTGACCTTGTGTCACACCGTGCCAATTGTGGAGGGGCTGGGTAAATATATATTCTGTATTTTAAAAAATATTTCTTTAAAATCCTTTAACCTTTTATTCTTAGACTGATTAATTTTGATGGCAAGTCAACCTGTCTAGGGTTATTTTATGCCTAGGGGTTAGGGAATTGCATTTATTGAATATTAAATCAATCAATCGATAAAATAATTAAATAATGGAGTAGGCTCATTTCATAAAAAAAACAAAAACAAAAAAAAACAGCCTCTCTTTTTTTTTTATAGCCTGTACAACTGAAAAAGGCTGTAGAATGGATCCATCAAAACATTCTACTAACAACATAAGTGGCACAAAAAAAAAAAAAAAAAAAACCCCCGATTTCAATGTCCAAAGAATGATTGGAATGAAATCCTGCTTTCTTAAAAAAAAAAAAAAAAAAAAAAAAAAAAAAAGCTTATAATCAAGCCTTGAAATTAATTAGGAGTTAGTGAAATTTTTGGAGATGCAAAATTTTTAGTGAAAATGGTTCATTCAGTTAATGTGAGTTAAACAAGGCATGAAAGGAGGGATTGGCAATGCACGAGGCACTAATAAAAAATAGTGAGTTAAAAAAAAAAAAAAAGTAAAGAAAAGATGTGATTACTCAAAGCAGTTAGGACAACAAAGACATAACAAATGTTAACATTAATTTATTTAAAAATAGTAGGTACAAAAGGTTACAGTTTCATGGAAGATAGGAAAGAAAAAAAAAAAAAAAAAAAAAAAAAAAAATAACCCCAAAAAAACGGGAAATTTGGTAAGGAGGAAAAAAAAGGGGGGGGGGACTTTTTTCTTTCTTTTTTTTCAAATACCCGGAAATAATGGTGGAAGATTTGGAAGATAACTTGTTTACTAATCTAGAACATAAACTAAAGAAAGAAAAGGGAAAATGAAGTGAGAGAAAAATAAAATCAAATAAAATTCGTATAAAACTATATATCAGGGTGTATCAAAAGTATTTCTTTCTTTTTTTTTCCACACTGTTACTTGGATAGAAGTCGCCTCTTGAAATTTGGTCATGGAATTATTGATCTATTTATTGATTTTTAAAGCCAAAAGGCTATTTCTTGCCCTTTCCATTATCTTTGAATTTTTTCAACCTTGTGAATGTATTTTCCCGCCTAAAAATTATATCTTGAAAACTCAGCCTATACACAAGTATATATTAGATTGAACACATCAAATGAATATTATTATTATAATAGTAGTAGTAGTATTAGAAATAATAATAATATTAATAATGATTAAAAAAAAACACTGACAGAAAAAAAAATTTGCAATACTCTAACAGTTAATAGAAATTATAATCAAGGTATCACTACTACAGCGTTTATTTTGGAACATACATATATTGATCAATATGCTCTATCATCAGTACATTCACACTTTAGTCAATTGAAACACATTCAGGGTGATGCAATTCTATTTTCTACCAGTGTACATGTATATATATATATATATATATATATATATATATAAATGCTCACACACACACACACACACATATATATATATATATATATATATTTTTGTTAAGAAATTTAGAAATAGTATTCCATTTCCATTTACTTATATATATGCACATATATATACATAACTATATGTAAAATGTACACATATATAAATGCATACATATATGCATGAGTAAAAATAACACACATACACACATATGAAAATACACACACACATATATAGGTGTGTGTGTGTGTATATATATATATATATATATATATATATATATACACACACACACATAGACATACATATATATGTGTATATATCTGGCTCTTTTGTAGGACATGGACATATGGTCAGTTCTTAAGTAGAGTTTAACAGATTTGAATACAGATTTCCTATATATATATTAAGACCACATCATACATAGACTATGGTTAAAAACTGATGGAGTCACTAACAGAAAAAGCCCGAGTTGACTGTTCAGTTTTATATGTTCTTAAAACCATAGTCTATATCCACCAACATAAAAAACAAACTTAAATTGTATCTATTTTTTATTTTACATTGCAAATATTAAATATATATATATATATATATATATATATCATTATCAATACTATACAGCTCTACCTTTTGTTTCAGATATCCTAATGACAAATACAAGTTTTGTGGCTACTTGGAGGCATTATCTTAAACTGGACCTCAAAGCTGATGAAGTTGCTTGTAGAATTTGGGAATTGGAAGGAAATGAAAAAAAAAATATCCGACAACCCAAAACTGTATTAGGCGTTTTAATGTTGGCAATTTATCTCTTGAAATGAAGCTCAGAAAAGGATAATACTTCATGGCTGATTATAATGTTTTAAAAAACAAAAGAACAGGAGAATCTAAATCCCCACCCCAACATCTTGAAAACTTGAAGAGGAGTTAGGATCATCAAAAGATACAATAGGAATATTAAATAACCTTTAAAAAAAAAAAAATAAAAAAAAGAGTCCAGTTTTTTTAAAAGACAAAAATACTTTTGATACACCTGAATAGCAAAAATAGACACACAAACAAGGAAATGATAATAATAATAATAATAATAAAACCTTTGAAATATCCCCAAATAATAGTAAATATGTCATAAGCTTGAAAATTGAATGCTTTGAACTTATACAGTAGTGGACAAAAAAAAAACACTAAAGAAAAAAAACTGAATCCATTTTTATTATCATTACAAATTTTAAGGAAATGTCTAACATACTGGAAATGATTATCGTCAATGTTCCCTTAGTGGTAGTGAAAAGTCATCATTTTCTGAGATGAAAATTATCAGAAATACCCCCCCCCCAAAGAAAAGCAAACTTCTTTTTTCCTTGATTTGATCAATCTTTTGCTAATGGCTATTAAGAAGTTGTCTGAGCTTGAAAAAGGTCAAATTGTAGTATACAGTGATTATAGACAGTCACTTGGCAATATTGCAAGGAAATGGAATTGCCATATTCATAAATTGACGTTTTCCTCAAAAATTATATCTTTGTCAAAAACATGACCAGATACTTGTCAAGCAATAACTGATGCTAATAGATACCCTACCAAATATTAAGAGGTCATGAATTGTCATAATTTTTTTTATATTAGCTATCAGATTTTTTTTTGTCCAATATTGTATACTAAAATGCAGATGATTTATACTGTAAAATATTTTTTAAATGGTGATAATAAACACTTTAGTTTTGATCAAATATGGTCACCTCAAAATAAATTAAGAGATAATGCTAAGAAAAAAACTAATTAAAAAATTGACCATTTGTCCAGAAGTGAAAAAAAAAACAAAAAAACATTGACAGAATGTAAAATTGGTTCTAATTTCAACAAACTAATTCCTAAGACTTACATAGACTTTGGTTTTTGGTATCTGCTTAATAGGTGAGGCAACAGTGATATGTTTTGCTGTTTTTGAAAAAACAAAAAAAAGTTGAGGATGATCATTTAGATTAAAAGGGGGAGGGAGAATCTAAAAAAAAAATTCAATCATATTTTTCAAATTTTTCTCTTTCTCAGTGCTAATTTTGGCTCAACTGAATATTTATCATAAAAAAAAACAACAAAGCCAAATTACCTGTTTCTCAAACAGATAGTCAAAGAATGAAGTCAATGCTTAAATGTTGGCATATTGCAAAAAGGTCTTTTATAAAGCTGTAGACTAGGAATAACGATAACAAAAGAAATAATTATAAAAAAAATTACAGGAAAAGTTAAACATATCTGCTGTTCAACAATCCAAGCTACAAGAATCAATTAGAAGTGTGATTGTTATCACTAAGAATATTCGGACTATTGACTATTCGAAAGTCGAAGGACATATCAGCCAAAACGTTGTGATTGTATTTACCAACCCCTCCACTCGGATAGGATATGACACAAGGTCAATTTTTTTAAGCGGAGTTTTACAGGTTTGAATTCAGAGTTTTCCTTCTCCTAGACTAGTTGCCTCGACAAGGCTGAAGAACCTAGTCTGCCCTACTATTTACTCATAGCTGGAGGGAGAATAATTGGATTCATACCTTTCCCAAGGGTATTAGTGCTATGTGAAATGCAATCAGTCTCGTCCAGGATTTGAACTTGTGTCGCCAAGTCCATTTACTACAATGATAACCGTTATACCATGGGTACCTCCACAAAACGTGATTATAACAATAAAGATGAGGTCAATAGTCTGAAAATTCTAAGTAATAACAATTACCAAGCTTCATCATAGAAATTTAGACAAATTAAAAGTGTAAATCGAAGCTTTTAAACCCATCCCTAATTCTTTTCTTGATTATATATTTATTCATGTATTTAACACTTACAATTTAGCCAACCTACATTTCAAAGTCTTTGGGCTAGGATTAAAGTATAGTTTTTGTCCATCTATCTTAGGTAAATTCTTGCCTTTAAACAGAACATGGCCAAAAAAAAAAAAATTAAGTAGTATAACAACAACAACATATATAAGTATTTTGGCTCTTTTGAAGGATTTTTTCAAACTTAGTCTCCAAGCTGATGAAGCTGCTCGCGGAATTTGGCAAGTGGAAGTAAATGAAAGAATATCTGACAATACTGTTCAAAACTGGATCAAGCATTTTAAAAGGTAGAAATTTGTCCTTTGAAATAAAATCCAGTTTTATTTCATCAGTCGACTTTTATCCCATTAAGTTATTCCTAAGTTTAAAGTAAGTAAAATTAAATTGGCGACCATAGTCTAGGGCAACCAGAAGGCTCCCTTTTCAATATCTACAACACCGAGGTGTAGGGGTGAGCACTACTCATTTCCCAGGATTGCTCCAATTTACCCTTGATACATATCTTATATTGCTGACCATTAAGCAAGGAGGTACCAAGTACCATTTTTAAAATCTTTGGTATGAAGCGACCAGGGATTGAACCCAAGTCTCTTGGTCCATTGGCGAACACTTTAACCATTAGGCCAATGAGCTGGTTAAGTTTAAAGTCATCATTATCATTATCATGTCGTGCTGCTAGCACGGATATCCTTGACCCTCTCTCGCCTCTTCTCCCTATCATTCATCGCCTCTGGCAGGTCTTCAGGGCGACATCCCATATCCTCACATAGCTGCTGTATGTATGTTCGAGCTGGTCGTCCTGCTTTTGCTTGGCCATATGCGGGGTCCATAGGAGTACATCACTTATGAGATTACCCGCACGAAGAGTGATGCGGTTATGTGGTTTGAGTGTGGGTCATGGTTATCTTTCGATGGCTGTTTTTATTCTCATCTATAGAAGCCACTCTTATAGATGAGCAGCAGTAGTTCCGTGATCGAACTGACAATCCTGAGCATTAAGCCACAAGACTCACACGTCCAGTACAAGATTAAGCTTTGCGTTTCGCAGTTAAAGGGTTTATTCGCATACCTTTATATCCATCATGCTGCTTCCCAGGGGGGGGGACTTTCTTTTCCCTTAAGTTTAAACTGAGTTAAAGTCCAAGACTAATATATATTTATAAGAGTTTTGGGGTGTATTTTCACCTATCTTCTGATACTATTTACCAAACCCCTCCGCTCGGGCAGGATATGACACAAGGTTAATTTCCTATGACGATAACGACTACACCACGGGCACCTCCAAACAAATGCCACCCATCTGTCTTCTGATACTGGCCCTAAGATGTGTTTTTTGTGGCATTTGGACTTATTCAGGTTGTTTTGTTTTCTGATAAACTGCTATGGGGATGGGGAAACTGTGACAATTCTAAGCTTTTAGAAAAGATTCAAAACCTTTTTGCTGTGTGTACAAATACATTCGAGTCAAACTTTCAATTTTGTAATGTAAGCATATTAAAATTATACCTTGTTAGTAGATAATAAATTTTATTTCCAACTCAGGAAATGCCCAACATAAGAATGAGTAAATAATTATCAGCATGGTGAATCTAAAGAAAAATATACAAAAAAAAGTTCAGATAATTATTGAGTCACTCTAGTATAAATGGCTCTGTAGGGATTATGATACTTGTTTTCCAAACTAGTACTTCTAATGGCCACAAGGTGGTGTGACCAAAGTAGCATAAAAAAATATGCGGCAAAGACGTAACCCTTTTTTTTGTTCTGGCCTTGATAACAAGAAACACATACAAGTGGGTGTGTCTCCTGACAGGGAGAAGGTCTTTAACCCAATAAACCTTGTGTTATAAGTGACACGATGGGTGGCATTTGTTTCTATGGGTGTGGGTACCAGTCAGAGGATCCCTTTGTCTGTTTTGGCGCGAAACCCACACAAAGTGCTTGCACATGAGATTTCCCATGAGACTGGAAGAAGACGAGGGAAGGAAGGTCCCAGAGTGAACAGAAGAAACCAGCAGACAGAAGGAGGCAGTCAGAAGAACAGGGAAGTCAGCAGGAGAGAGCAGTCAACAGAAGTCGGGGGGAAGCCGATAGTCAAGAGAAGAAAGGTGACTGCTAGGACCTGTGGACTCAGAGGTCAGGTTGGCCAATGTAAGAGGTTGAGTCAGTGTTCCTGGTGGCTTTGTGGGAATTTTGCTCAAATACACACTCGCGATAGCCTACAGAAGCACAAAATGTTAGGAAAGTATCACAATCTGTTAAATTCTATTTAAAAGAAATTGACCTTGTGTCACATCCTGCTCATGTAGTGGGGTTAAGTAGTGTGTATATCTCTCTGTGTGTGCGTATGTGTATGCATATGTGTGTGTGTGTGCATGTGTTCTTCAGCCTTGGTGAGGCAACTAGTCTAGGAGAAGGAAAACTCTGAATTCAAACCTGTTAAACTCCACTTAAAAATTGACTTTGTGTCATATCCTGCCTGAGCGGAGGGATTGGTAAATATGATAAATGTGCTGTTGCTAATTTGTAGTGAATCATTTTATATTATTTGGCACGAGAAAATATTAAACCATAATACATTTCCTCTGCTACAAATGCCCAATTGTATTAATTATGGCGGTAAGTTTTGGTACTCAGATACAACATATATACAAAGATCAAATTTCAAGTTGTTTATACCAAAGGTCACTTGATCATAACCCGCTGATTTATATATATACACACACAGGGTGTCCCACAAAGATGTATACACACTTCAAATAACTGCATATGTGGACACTTTGAAGAAGAGGATTTTTATTTTCAGCAAGATGGGGCACCCCCACACTACCATCGCGATGATACATCCTTCCTCAATGAGAGATTACCAAACAGGTGGATTGGACGGAGAGGTTTTGTTGAATACCCTCCCCGTTCGCCAGACCTCATACCACTAGACTTCTTTTTATGGGGATACCTAAAAGACAAAGTTTATGCATTGAAACCCATAACAATTGCTGAATTGAGAGCAACCATTGAACGTGAATGCATGCAAATACCGAGGGAATTGCTCCATGATGTGTGCTACTCCATCGCTTCGTGTTATCGGTGGTGTCCAGAATGGACATCAATTTGAGAAACAGCAGTGACAGAAGGATGTTGTTAAATTCTTTGACATGTTGAAAAGGAAACAAATAATAATAAAAACTTGGTTTGCAGTTATTTGAAGCGTGTATACATCTTCTTGGGACACCCTGTATATAAGAGTGACAGATTAAAACTTAAAATGGCCTTTTGCAATATATATCATTTAAACATTGACTGATTTAATTTCTAAAAAGTTTTACTGAGACAGTAAATACAGTTGGGAGGGCTAACTCGACAGAAAAAGGTAAGTTTGGGGACTTGGGATTATGAAAGAGATACAAAAGCCAGAAAAAAATTAAGTTATGATATACATATGAGAACTATAAAGAAAAGAGAAGACGCAATTGCATTTTGCACTCCTCTTCACCCCCCCCCCAGAAAAAAACATATATAAAAAAATTAAGAGGAGGAATATAAAGCAACAGAATGACCAAAGGTAAATAAGGATTATATATATATAATCAATGAAAGCATACAGACACACATATTTCAAAATATACTGATACATGTGAATATATATATATATATATAAGTATATATACACCC
>OY757947.1:44578670-44596309 GCA_963585895.1 Sepioteuthis lessoniana | reverse complement strand
CACACTCATATATATATATATATATATATATATACACACTCATATATATATATATATATATATATACACACTCATATATATATATATATATATATATATATACACACTCATATATATATATATATATATATATATATATACACACTCATATATATATATATATATATATATATATATATATATACACTCATATATATATATATATACACACTCATATATATATATATAACACCTATATATATATATATATATATATACACACTCATATATATATATATATATATATATATATATATACACACTCATATATATATATATATATATATATATATATACACATCATATATATAACTATATATATATATATATACACACTCATATATATATATATATATATATATATATACACACTCATATATATATATATATATATATATATACACACTCATATATATATATATATATATATATATACACACTCATATATATATATATATATATATATACACACTCATATATATATATATATATATATATATATACACACTCATATATATATATATATACACACTCATATATATATATATATATATATATATATATACACACTCATATATATATATATATATATATATATATATATATATATATATATATACACACTCATATATATATATATATATACACTCATATATATATATATACACACTCATATATACATATATATATATATGCATACACACTCATATATATATATATATATATATATATGCATACACACTCATATATATATATATATATATATATATATGCATACACACTCATATATATATATATATATATATATGCATACACACTCATATATATATATATATATATATATATGCATACACACTCATATATATATATATATATATATGCATACACACTCATATATATATATATATATATATATATATATATATGCATACACACTCATATATATATATATATATATATATATATATATATATGCATAAGGTACCCCGCAAAAACAATTACCGATGCTGACTACGCCGATGACATAGCGATACTGGCAAATACACCTGACCAAGCGGAAACACTTCTGCATAGTTTGGAACGAGCAGCAGCAAGCATAGGCCTCTATGTTAATGCACACAAAACGGAATATATGTGCTATAACCAAACGGGGGACATCTCCACTCTAGAAGGAACCCCACTTAAACTAGTAGACAAATTCACGTACCTAGGAAGCAGCGTCGAATCAACCGAAAAGGACATCGAAACGAGGTTAACGAAAGCATGGACAGCTATCAATAGGCTATCGATTATATGGAAATCAGAGCGAACCGATAAAATGAAACGCAGTTTCTTCCAGGCAGCGGTCACATCGATACTGCTATATGGATGCACTACATGGACGCTAACAAAACGGCTGGAGAAGAAACTAGATGGCAATTACACAAGAATGCTGCGTGCAATCCTGAACAAGTCCTGGCAGCAACACCCCACAAGACACCAACTGTACAGCCACCTGCTCCCTATCACGAAAACTATTCAAGTTAGACGAACCAGACATGCAGGACACTGCTGGAGAAGCAGAGATGAACTCATAAGAGATGTACTCTTATGGATCCCCACACATGGCCGCGCAAAAGCAGGACAACCAGCTCGAACGTACATTCAGCAGCTATGTGAGGATAAAGGATGTTGTCCTGAAGACCTACCTAGGGCGATGAACGATAGGGAGGAGTGGCGAGAGAGGGTCAGGGATATCCGTGCTGCCAGCACGATATGATGATGATGATATGCATACACACTTATATATATATATATATATATATATATATATATATATATATGCATGCATACACACTTATATATATATATATATATATATATATAGATATATATGCACACACACATACACACTCATATATGCATACACACATACACACTCATATATATATATATATATATATATATATGCATACACACATACACACTCATATATATATATATGCATACACACATACACACTCATATATATATATATATATGCATACACACATACACACTCATATATATATATATATATATATATATATATGCATACACACATAGGAACATAATTAGATCTATGCATACATATATACATTTACACATACACACAGGCATACGCATGTACATATATTTATAGACATGCAGATACATATACACATGTATGTGTGTATATATATATATATATATATACACACATATATTTAAACATACATGCATGATTATATATATATATATGTGGAGGAAACAGACTTGGTGACCCTAATTCAAGTCGAGGATGAGTTTGTCTGCATTTCACCGTGCACTTAGGTTCTTGGAGAAGTCATGCAGCCATCACTACTTCGTTTACCCGAACCATAGTTAAAAAAGTAATGTAAACTAGTTTCTTTAGCCTTGATATGGCAACTAGTCTAGAAGAAGAACACTGATTTCAAATCAACTGTAATCTTCTTAGAAATTGACCTCCTATCATATCCTGCCTGTGGTGGAAGGCTTGGCAAAATACATACATAAGTGTTGACTGAAAAGTTCATAGACTGACCAAGATACTTTCATGGAAAATGACCAAATGAGCTTTATTTTTTAACATAGTCCCCCTTGCAGTTCACACACTTCCTCCATCAGTGATGTATTGCTTGGATCCCATTGGTCAAAAAAATCATCAACAGCATATATGACGTCATATGAACTTTTCATCCAATCCTAGTCTATATATACGTATACACACATTCACATACATGCAAAAATGTATTTTAAATATGTTGCTACTTAATATACCTTATAATTCCCTAGCTCACGTGGTACGCTTGTTGGTCTGATACTAAGTCTAACAAAGTTGGGTCTGATACTAAGTCTAACATAAAGTTGGGTGGGTTTCAATCTCAGCTTCAAGTGTACTACGTGTCTAGCCACACTGAAGAGTTGTGATACAACAAAACAGTCTGTCTGTGGATGACAATATTTTAAATATATATAGTTTAAATATTTAGTACTCCTAACAAACCGCTGTCTGAAGATTGTGCGTATTTTATGTTTTGCTTTTACAAAATACTTGAAGGTAAAAACAAAAGAATAAATCAGGAAAGATGAGATAAGAATTATTTTAAAGAGATCAAAGAAACCTCAAATTGGAAAAGAATAATCAAAGTAAAAATGTATAAGCAATGATTAAAATTTATGAAAATGAATATTTAATTTCATTTTATTGTTTGATCAGTCTGGTTAGGTTTTATGGCATAGCAAACATCGTGGGTTATTTAATGCCAAATCCTGCTTTTGCATATATTAATCATATATGACTTCTAAACCCATTTTGTTGATAACATTTTAAAATGAGCCTGGGTTTGTTTTTGTTTTTTTGGCCCATAAATGTTTCAAAGTCTTGCTATGTATAACTAACAATTTAATAGAACATCAGTCATTTGCTTACACAGTGAAATGATCAAACAGTTCTATCAAAAAAAAAATTCAATTTAGCATAAGTCATTTGTTGGTCATCATAGCTGCTGAATGTATGTTCGAGCTGGTCGTCCTGCTTTTGTGGGGGTCCATAGGAGTACATCACTTATGAGCTCGTCCCTGCTTCTCCAGCAGTGTCCTGCATGTCTGGTTTGTCTAACTTGGATAGTTTTCGTGATGGGAGGCAGGTGGCCGTATAGTTGGTGCCTTGTGGGGTATTGCCGCCAGGACTTGTTCAATATTGCTCACAGCATTCTTGTGTAATTGCCGTCTAGCTTCTTCTCCAGCTGTTTAGTTAGCGTCCAAGTAGTGCATCCATATAGTTGTATCGATACGACCGCTGCCTGGAAGAAACTGCGTTTCATTTTATCAGTCAGGTCTGATTTCCATATTTCAGGCATTTTTATTTTAAATGTCAAACACTTCTATTTGATCCTTAGATATGACCCTATCAGGTTCTACCATTCTGGACCAGAGTGGACCTGGGTGCAATGGTAAAGAAGGGGTACTCCACATTCCCCAAATCTTCAAGACTGGAGCTTTGCTATCAGATTGTTTAATGTCATATATAGGACACTCGTTGAGGGAAGGGTGTCTTACCCCCTCTGTAGAGATGCAGTTGGAGTATTCTACAGCCCCAGCCGACTGGGCTTTTTATTCTTTGAGAAATTGGTTGGTTGGTTGAGTTTTATGGCATATCAACCTTTGTAGATTATTTAACGCCAAATCCATTTTTATGTAAATTTTCCGTTATATTTAAAACAATTCAGTTTAGCATAAGTACACAGTTTAATGGTCAAAAACATTTCCATTTCTAACTATTCAAGCAGTTGTATGTAACAATTCGGTTAAGTGTAAATACGGTTTTACGAAAAATAGTTCTATTTCAAATAATTCAGTTAAGCATAAGCATGCAGTTTAAATGTAAGTACGGTTTAATTGTAAAAGTCATTTCTATTTCAAACAATTCATTTTAGCATAAGTATGCTGTTAATTCTATTTAACCCATAGATAGGACCCTTATCAGGTGCTACCACTCCGGGCCAGAGTGGACCTGGGAGCAATGGCAATGAAGGGGTACTCCGAATTCCCCAAAGCTCCAGCATTGCTGGAACCTCACCATCAGATTGTTTAGTGTCATATACAGGACACTCGTTGAGGGGGGGGGTCTTACTCCTCTGCAGAGGTGCAGTCAGTGTATTCTACAGCCCCAGCTGACTGGGCAATACACAGAGTTAAATGTCAAACAGTTTTATGTCAGATAATTCAGTTCAGCATAAGTACACAGTTTAGACGTCAAAAACAGTTCTATTTCGAGCAAATCAGTTCCGCACTTGTACGCAGTTCCAATGTCAAAACAGTTCTATTTTAAATAATTCAGTTTAGCATAAATACGCAGTTTAAATGCAAAAATCAGTATAGTGAAAGAAGCACGTAATTCTATTTACCCATAGATAGGACCTTTATCAGGTGCTACCACTCCGAGGCCAGAGTGGACCTGGAAGCGATGGCAATGAAGGGGTACTCTACACTCCCCAAAGCTCCAGCATTACTGGAACCTCACCATCAGATTGTTTAGTGACATATATCAGAACACTCATTGGGGGGGTCTTACCCCTCTGCAGAGAAGCAGTCGGTGTATTCTACAACCCCAGCCGACTGGGCAAGTTTGAGAAATTGGTTCATCTAAATAAAAGTAAATATGAAAATTATTATTCTGTGACCCAAATTTGTCACCATTCTGTCCGCAGGGCTTAGAATACACTTATTCTATCACCCTGCAGAGATATAAAAACTGTTCTGAGTGTGGGGGTGTCATTGGTATGACACTAAACTGCACCTGATGGTGAGGCTAAAGTTCTAGAGATCTGGGCAATATGGAAAACCCCTTCATTGCCATTACTCCCTGGTCCACTCTGATCCTGAGTGGTAGTAGCTGTTAGGGCACCACCTAGCGGTCAAATTGAGCTGTTTAAAAAATTATTTGTTAGTATACAAGTATTTTATTTTATCCAACATTCTTAAATGATTGTTATTTTTTAACATAACATTTTCTTTTTCATTCAGCTCTATTTCAAACAATTCAGTTTAACATAAGTATACAGTTTAATCATCAAAAACATTTCTATTTCAAGCTATTCAGTTTAGTCAAGCAGTTCTAATCCATTTTATACAAATAATCAGTTCTTGCAGTAGTAATGCCACGAACAATCTTACCTCGAAGAAAGAGAAGGTGTGCTTTCTCTGCTACTGGCACGCGGAAACCAGAAGAAAAGGACGCAAGAGGTGTGACTTATTTTATGGAGGAGAATGTGATAAGCCCACGTGAAGTGGCAAGATTTATATAAGAAACTAAGTTTGAGGTGGAAAAAGTAGGGCAGTATTTTGCTGGTGTCTGATTAGTGAACATCCATCAGTTTATTTTGCGTGTTAAAATAATTTGACCACCCCCCAATAGGTTGATTCCACTTCGACTAGACTTCTAAAACCACAAACAATTCTATTTCAAACAATTCAGTTTAGCATGAGTACACACTTTAATTATCAAATTATCATATTAAAATCCTTGAGAAAGGCACAAGTCTATCAGTTCTGAGCCAAATAGAAGGGCAGACTGGATTCTTTAGCCTCAATTAGGCAACCAGTCTTTGAGAAGGAAAATTGTGAATTCAAACCAATTTTCTTCTGCTCAAAAAAATCATCTTGTTTCACATCCTGTCCTGGGTGAGAAGTTAAATAAATACATACTTCATATTGGATACAAAGATTGGTTTGGTTTGTTGGGTTTGATGGCATATCAACCTTTGTAGGTTATTTAACGCCAAATCCATTTTTATGTAAATAATCTGTTCTATTTAAAACAATTCAGTTTAGCATAAGTACACAGTTTAATTATCAAAAATATTTCCATTTCAAACTATTCAAGCAGTTATATGTAACAATTCAGTTAAGTGTAAATACAGTTTTAATGTCGAAAAACAGTTCTATTTGAAATAATTCAGTTAAGCATAAGCACGCAGTTTAAATGTAAGTATGGTTTAATTGTGAAAAACATTTCTATTTCAAGCTATTCAGTTTATTCAAACAATTCAGTTTAGCATAAGTATGCTGTTAGTTCTATTTAACCCATAGATAGGGCCCTATCAGGTGCTACCACTCTGGGCCAGAGTGGACCTGGGAGCAATGGCAATGAAGGGGTACTCCACATTCCCCAAAGCTCCAGCACTGCTGGAACCTCACCATCAGATTGTTTAGTGTCATATCCAGGACACTCGTTGAGGGGGGGTGTCTTACCCCTCTGCAGAGAAGCAGTCTGTGTATTCTACAGCCCCAGCTGACTGAGCAAACGAAGATTGTATTAAAATCAAATTTCAACACAGGATGAAAGGGTGTGTTTCAGTTAGAAGTGGAAAAAAACTATTGGATTTTGTTTCATTTGAAATAATTTCTTTCCTCTTTGTTTTTGGTCTTTGGTTGTTTGCTATAGCCAATGGCCGTCCTTGGGTGCCAGTTGATATATCAAATCTTGTTTTGAGAGATGCTGGCACTTCCTTACTCTCCCAAACAAAATTCATCCTGTGTCTTTGACTTTGAGCTCTTAGAACCGGATGTGACATGGTAGGAAAGAAAAAAAAATGACCCCTTAAAAGAAAGTATTATTTAACTTGTCTACCTGCTACAGGAAGAATTTGGTACAAGGTTTTTTTTGTAGTGGGAGACTGTTGTACGCACAAGATGGCAGTATCAAAAATAGCTCAGCTCCATTTTTAGCATTCTTCTTTTGGGATATACAGGCATCAGGGAATGAGCCAGATCCTTCTTCTTTTTTTAGGTAAGAGACTAGAAAAAGGATACGCAACTAAGCTATTTATCTATTTCACTTGTTTGATATTCTGACAAACTGGATGATTTGATGATTGATTTTAATGGCATGACAACCCGTCTTGGGTCATTTTAAGCCTAGAAATAAGGGAATTAGATTCATTGTATCATATTTACATTTTTTGTGTACTTTTTTTCTTTTCCGTACAGTTCTATGATATCAAGTATTCCTATCTAATACAAATAATTTGCACACAGTTATATGGTTTCAAGTATTCCTATCTAATACAAATAATTTGCACACAGTTATATGGTTTCAAGTATTTCTATCTAATACAAATAATTTGGACACAGTTATATGGTTTCAAGTATTCCTATCTAATACAAATAATTTGCACACAGTTATATGGTTTCAAGTATTTCTATCTAATACAAATAATTTGCACACAGTTGTGGGGTTTCAAGTATTCCTAATACTAATAATTATATGATTTCAAGTAATTATTCTAATTTTATATAAGTTATTTATTTGTACTCAAAAAAAAAAAAAGAAGCTTGACAGCAATTACACAAGAATGCTGTGAGCAATATTGAAAAAATCCTGGAGAGAGCACCCTACAAAGCAGCAGCTATACAGCCACCAACCACCCATCACGAAATTAGACGAACCACACATGTGGGACACTGCTGGAGAAGTAGGGACGAGCTCATAAGTGATGTACTCCTATGGAACCCCTCACATGGACGAGCAAACGCAAGATGTCCAGCTCAAACCTACATACAGCAGTTCTATTTCTAACAATTCAATTTAGCATAAGACATTTGTTTGCACACAGTTTAAATGTCAAACATTTTTATTTGATCCATAGTTGCTACCACTCCAGGTCAAAGTGGACCTAGGAGCAATGGCAATGAAAGGGTACACCACATTCCCCAAAGCTCCAGCATTACAGGAGCCTCACCATTAGATTATTTACTGTCATATCCAGGACACTTGTTGAGGGTGGGGGGGCTTGTCCCTCTGCAGAGATGTAGTCAGTGTATTCTACAGCCCCAGCTAAGTAGGCTCAAATGCCCTGGGAATGACAACAATCTGCATCTGGGGGTAAGGCCCCAGTTTAAGAAAACTGGAGGGTGTGGAGTACCCTTTCACTGCCATTACTCCCAGGTTCACTCACTCCCAGTGTAGTAGTACCTGTTAGCGTCTATTTCAAAGGTTAAATAAATTTGTTTTAAAAAATATTGTTATCAGTAATATTTGAAACTATACAACTGTGTGAAAATAGTTTGTATTAGAGAGGAATACTTAATACCATATAACTGTGTGCAAACAAATGATTATAAAAAAGGCAGTTAATACGTTGGTTGGTTGGGTTTTAGGGCATATCAGTATTTGTAGGTGATTCAACACCAAATCCATTTTTTACATAAATAGTTCTATTTAAAAAAATTCAGTTTAATATGAGTACACAATTTAATTGTCAAAAACATTTCTATTTCAAACTATTCAGTTTATTCAAACAGTTCTAATTCAGCTAATTCAGTTTAGTATAAGTCCACATTTTGTTTACACACAGTTAAATGTCAAAACAGTTCTCCATTAAACAATTCAGTTTAGTGTAAGTAGAGTTTCAATGTCAAAAACAATTCTATTTCAAACAATTCAGTTTAGCATAAGCACACACTTTAAATGTAAATACACAGTTTAGTCAAACAGTTCTAATTCAAACAATTCAATTTAGCATAAGTATACAGTTAGTTCTATTTAACCCATAGATAGAGCCCTATCAGGTGCTACCATTCCGGGCCAGAGTGGACCTGGGAGCAATGGCAATGAAGGGGTTGTCTGCATTCCCCAAAGCTCCAGCATCACTGGAACTTCACCATCAGATCGTTTAGTGTCATATACAGAACATTCATTGAGGGGGGGGGTCTTACCCCTCTGCAGAGGTGCAGTCGGTGTATTCTACAGCCTCAGCCAACAGAAAAAAAAGGCTGTGAAACATCAAAACCATAGCTATGATTACAATCAAAGATTAACAAAACAATCAAATTTTGGTATTAAGTAACCCTAAAGGAGTTGATATACCATTAACAAAAGCAAACTCATCTTTATATGATTGTAATTGTCTGCTAAATTGACTATTAATTCATGGCAAGATATCATATATATATATATATATATATATACTGTATACAGACTGTTTTGTTGTATGATAGCTCATCAGTGTGGCTAGACATGCAAGATGCATCAAGCTGGGATCGCCCTGATAACATAACTTCACAGCCATCGGCAGCCTCAATATAAGTGAGGGAATTTAACGTATACGTAATTATTTTTCTTTTATTTACATTTACGCTAATGGAGGCTGAAGTGCTCAATTTGTCTGAAGAGCTTTGAATTACGCAAGTGGCAACCATTAATTCCTTCGTGAGAGAGCTCAAGTACCCCTTTGGGGAGGAGTGTGTGTGTGTGTGTGTGTGTATATATATATATATATATATATACACACACACGAGGTGCATTTTTCGTATGGGCATTTAAAATTGTCGTAGTATCTTGCAAATTCAGTATGTTATTGCTATACATCTTATGAGGTGACTGACCAACTTTTATGATTTCAGGTTCAAATGAACAGCTTCAGCAGGAATTGGAATACACCCTACCAAAGCCTGATTGTCACAGCTGGTGAATTTCAAAAATGCTATCTGACACTTTAGAAGAACAATATGTAATAAAATTCTGTTTTAAACTTGGAAAAAAGGCTACAGAAATAGGCTAATCTTGGAGCATCTTGAATGAATCGAGCATCAGTTTTTGAGTGGGATAAGAGATTCAAGGAAGGCACGGAGTCTGTGAGAGATGATGACAGGTATGGGAGGAGTAAGGAAGTCAATACACCTGAGTTGATTGGCCAAAGGGTTAGGGTTACTATGTTGAGGTTTTAAGGGAGTTCAGGAACTGATTCCATCAGAATAGGCCAGCACTCTTCAAATTGGGTCAGTGGCATTTCCACCAGGACAATATGCACCAGTCCACTACTCCATCCTTGTCACAGACTATTTGACCAAAATGGGCATCAAGACAGTTCCTCAGCCTCACTATAGTCCAGACCTTGCTCTCTGTGACTTTTGGTTATTCCCTAAGCTCAGAGGCCATTGTTATGAGACAATTGAGGAGATGAAAAAGGCTGTGATGAAGGTCATTGACACACTCACACAGGAGGACTTGCATGGGGCCTCCCAGAAGTTGTTGGAATGGTACAACAAGTGCATTGCAGCCGGAAGAGATTACTTTGAAGGGGACTAGAGTTTCATGTGGGTACTATCAATAAAAGTGCCCATACGAAAAAGTCTGGAAATTTATTGTATGCACCTCGTAGATATGTGAAATTGATAGTCTACGTTTCATGGTTAGTTGCAGACATCAAGTGAGTAATAAAAAGAATAATTTATTTTCATTACTCAGCTAATGATTAAAAACTCAGGGATATAAGTAAGAAAAAAATTGTTTAGGTTGGTGTTTTATGGCATATAAACCTTTGTGGGTTATTTAATTCCAAATCTTGTTTTCATATATATAAATGATTTCTAAGTGAATATGTTACATAGCCAGATATATGGATGTGTGAAATAGACATAGGGAATCCGAAATACACTCGAAACACTTTACGACTTCTTAGTTCAGGCACGAAACTTTTTATTACCTTTGAGTTAAAGGTTATTCGACATGAGGAGAGAGAGACACAATCTTTCTATGCTGATTGCTTTTACATTGTCAGCTCTCAACCCAACCAACGTGCGGCGCCCAGGTCTGAATCTCAACTCGCTCTTTCGGAGGCAGGAACTCAACTAACTGACTTTTCTCAAATCTCAGCCCATGCTTCCAGTGCGTGACGTCACCCACATCCCCTGGTCCCAATTCCTATCTGGGATTTTTATTTTGACATCTCTGAATGACACATCCTCTCTGCACACGCGTGAACACCTGCGTTAATGTTACACCTAACTAACCCATGTGCTAAGCGAAAGGTTCTCATCCTAACTTAACCAAAAGGCAAGATATACAAAACGAAATCCCTCCGCAATTATATTACAAATAGTTTGTAGGTAACTTCATTTTCATATGAGTTGGAGCTCATTTTGTTTGCACACAGTTAAATAGTTTCAAGTATGGATATTTAACATTAATAATTCTTTTCAACATTATTCGTTCATTTTCACATCGATGGTTTCAAATATTGATATCTAACAAAATTCTATTCAACGTTAATCATTTGTTTGTACACATTTAAAATGTTTCAAAAGTGTTAAATAAGGAGGTGTATCAAGCACGATTTTTAAAGTCTTTGGTATGACATGACCTGGGATTGAACCCAGGTCTGACGGATCATTGGCAAACACTCTAAACATTAATCATTTGTTTGTACACATTTAAAATGTTTCAAAAGTGTTAAATAAGGAGGTGTATCAAGCACGATTTTTAAAGTCTTTGGTATGACATGACCTGGGATTGAACCCAGGTCTGACAGATCATTAGTGAACACTCTAAACATTAATCATTTGTTTGTACACATTTAAAATGTTTCAAGTATTGCTATCAAACAATGATTATTCTTTTCAATATTATTCTTGGTTGGTTGGTTGGGTTTTATGGCGTAAGTTATTTAATGCCAAATCCATTTTTATGCAAATAAAAAAAAGTTGGTGACTGTAGTCAAGGGCGACCAGAAGGCTCCCTTTTCAGTAGCTTCAACACCGAGGTGTAGGGGAGGGCGTTACTCCTTTCCCTGAATTGCTCCACTTTACCCTTGATATGTACCTTATATTGCTGACTGTTAAGCAAGGAGGTATCAAGTACCATTTTTAAAGTTTTTGGTATGACACAACCTGGGATTGAACCCAGGTCTCCCGGACTATTGGTGAACACTCTACCCAATAGGCCGCTTAGCTCTATTTCAAACAATTTAGTTTAGCATGAGTACTCAGTTTAATTGTCAAAACAGTTCTAATTCAGCTAATTCAGTTTAGTATAAGTACAAATTTTGTTTACACACAGTTAAATGTCAAGACACTTCTATATTAAGCAATTCAATTTAGTTTAAGAGCAGTTTCAATGTCAAAAGCAGTTCCATTTCAAACAATTCAGTTTAGCATAAGCATGCTGTTTAAATTTAAGTACAGTTTAATTGTCAAAAACATTTCTATTTAAGCTATTCAGTTTAGTCAAACAGTTCTAATTCAAACAATTCAGTTTTGCATAAGTATGCAGTTTAGTTCTATTTAACCTATAGACAGGGCCCTATCAGGTGTTACCATTCCGGGCCAAAGTGGACCTGAGAGCAATGGTAATGAAGGGGTGCTCCACATTCACCAAAGCTCCAGCATCAATGGAACCTCACCATCAGATTGTTTACTATCATATCCAGGACACTTGTTTGGGGGGGGTCTTAACCCTCTACAGAGAAGCATTCTGTGTATTCTACAGCTCCAATCGACTGGGTAATTCAATATTATTCATTCGTTTGCATAGTTAAATGGTTTCAAATATTGCTATCTAATACTAATAAAAAGTTGGTGACTCTAATCAAGGGCAACCAGAAGGCTCCCTTTTCAGTAGCTATTACAACGAGGTGTAGGGAAGGGTGCTACTTTACCCTCCACTTTACCCTTGATACGTACCTTATATTGCTAAGTGTTAAGCAAGGAGGTATTAAGTACGATTTTTAAAGTCTTTGGTATGACATGACCTGGGATGCGGGATCATTGGCAAACAGTCTAAACATTAATCATTTGTTTGTACACATTTAAAATGTTTCAAGTATTGCTATCAAACACTAACAATTCTATTCAATATTATTCATTCATTTGCATAGTAAAATGGTTTCAAATATTGCTATCTGATACTAATAATTCAATTTAACATGACTCATTTGTTTCCACACATCTAAATAGGTTCAAGTATAGTAAATGATTAATTTGACCCAAATATAGGACCCAAACAGAGGTCAGAGTGGACCTGGGAGTAATGACAATAAAAAGGTAATCCACATTCCCCAAAGCTCCAGAACTAATGCCACATCATCAGATGGTTTAGTGTCATATCCAGAACACTTGCTGGGGTGGAGGTCATGATTAAAAAGGAGTGAGAAGAGTTTTTTGAAAAAAAATGTTTTTTATCATTTGCTGATTGTAATTTCATATTTCGATTCTATGAGCGTGTGTGTTCTTATGTCTTTATTATTCAACATTTAGATATCTAAGTACACCTGCATTATCTCTCTCCCAGATAGACAGATAGACGAGTTGTATGTGAAATAATATAAAATATAAATTTTTTATCAAAGGGAGAAAAAATGAATTATTGATAAGGAAACTTTATTTTCAAAATTCAATTTTCAAATTTGGGAGCATTTTACATTCTATTAGCATCTTTTTCTGAGATGAAGAATTATTTTTATGATAAACTGATCAATTCAAACTGTTATCCTCATCTTGATTGTTTATAGTCACAATGTTTCTGCTATTTCTCAAATGAGGAATTATTATTATTATACACTGATTTATTCAAACTGTTATCTTCATGTTTTTCAAACTGTATTATGTTTACAAATAAACTAAAATAAAATGCAAAACAAAAAAATGAACTTAAAATAATATTTTTAAAAAATTGTTTTTTCTATCTAGATTACCGAGATGAGGAATTAGCATTATTAAACACTGGTTTATTCAAACTGTTATCTTCATCTTGATTGTTTATAGTCACAATGTTTCAGGTATTTCTCAAATGAGGAATTATCATTATTATACACTGATTTATTCAAACTGTTATCCTCATCTTGATTGTTTATAGTCACAATGTTTCAGCTATTTCTCTGATGAGGAATTATCATTATTATACAGTGATTTATTCAAACTGTTATCCTCATCTTGATTGTTATAACTCCAATGCAGACCCACAAAAAAGAATTATATTAAGGTTTTTAATTATAATAATTGTTTTAAGAGCAATATTTATTCATTTATTATTATCTATCAGTTGGTTTTCAATCTTGGTAGGAAAGCATTTTTTACCATTTCTAAAAAACAAAACTGTGAAAGCAATTCATCTCACATTTACAGCAGATCACTTTTTAGAACGCAATAACCTATAAATTTAATTTATACATAATTCTTAATCCCCACCTCCCCCCCCAAAAAAAAACATTGATGAATTTCTAAAGTTATTTTGACAATCACTAACCCAGCAGATTTGACGACAATAAAAAGAATCGAAAAGTTAGGAGTAATCTAAAATTAAATCCTCTCCTAACGGGACATGACATTCTACTTACAACGTGTAGATATTAAAACATCTACTTAAAAAAAACAAACAAAAAAAACCTAGATAACCTGGAACTACTCGACATTTAAACAAATAGCACATACTGAAAAGAAAGATTGAGAGCTTTTAACAAAAACAAAACCCAAAATTACTGCACATCGATATCTATGCAGATAAGGAAATGAGAGAAAAAAAAAAAAAAAAAAAAAGACCCTGATTTTGACTTACCACAAGTTGTTTGGCACGAGGTTCAGAATCCCAGTCCATTTTTTTTTTTTTTTAGGGAGTAGGAGATATTTTTAGACTTATATAAATAAATTAGGGCATACAAGAGTTTTATCCAGACAAGTAGTTTTTGAAGAAAAAAAAAAAAAAGAAAAGAAAAAGAAAAAAATTACTGCTTCATTTTTTTTTTGTGGGGGTAGGGAACCTTGAGAAAGTTATTTTGTTTCTGTAATTGGTTCTGTTGGTTTGGTAAACAGTGGATCCAAATTCTTATTTACAGTTGCTTTTATAGTGACGAATGGGTGTTAAAAAATCCCTTTCTCTGGTGATAAGGATGTTGCTTTGGTAAGTAATGGCAGAGCACAGGAAAGAAGGCAGAGATTTGTGTTACTCTTCTCTCTCTCTCTGTATCTGTGTGTGTGTGTGTGTCTGTTAGATAAGGACTTTATAAATAAAAAAGAAAAAAAAAAAATAATCGGAACAGCATTTAAAGTTGTAAAGAGGGTGTGACACGTGTGCTAAACTGTCACATTTGGTTCGGGTAATTGTGAAAGTTAGTAAATCTTTTACTATGTTTTACATTATCGAAGTTGAAACTATCAACAAAATCCAAGGAATTTGTTTTTTTATTTTTAATCGCGTTCATATTTTACATTTTTTATGCAGTTGTTTCTGAAGGGGTTTATTATCATTTATACACGGTCCTATTCAATACAAATACTTTTTAAACAGATCTATTCGACCCATAGATTAAACCCTTACAGATACTACCATTCTGTGTTAGAGCAGACCTGGGAGTAATGACATTGAAAAGATGATTCAACACATGTCAGAGAAAAAAAGAAATAGAAAAGGTGAGAGAGGTGTGAATCGGTTTATTTTTTTAATGGCATATCAACTCCTTGTGGGTTATTTTATGCTGAAATTTGATTTATTTGTAAAGGTTGTATTAGTTTATTTGTTTAAGGGCATATCAACTCCTAAGGGATTATTTAATGCTGAAATTTGATTTATTTGTAAATGTTCCAACTGGTTTATTTGTTAAGGGCATATCATCTCCATATGGGTTATTTAATGCCAAAATTTGATTCATTTGTAAAGGTTTGGATTAGTTTATTTGTTTAATGGCACATCAATTCTTAATGGGTTATTCAATGCTGGTCTGGTAGATAGTCACCAATGGTTTGATCCAAGATTGAGTCATACCAAAGACTCAAAAAATGGTACTTGATGCCACCTAATGGATAAAGTGTAGCAATCCAGAGAAAGGTGTAGTGCCTTCCCCTTTACCCCAGTGTAGTAGCTGATGAAAAGGGAGCCTTTGGGTCACTCTTGACTACGGTAGCCAACTCACCAACTTGTAAGTAATCATAACTAAATTTGCAATTTTTCATTGTATTTTTTATATTAAATGCACCGTTGTCTACAATCAGGTGTTTGCAGAGTAATATGGTTTCAAGTATTCTTATCTAATACAAATAATTTCCACAATTACCTTATTTCAAGTATTCCTGTCTAATACAAATAATTCATACACAATTATATGATTTAAAGTAACTATTCCTATATAATCCCTTGTTTGCAGAGAGATATATGGTTGCAAGTATTCTTATCTAACACCAATAACTTGCAAGTAATTATATGGTTTCAAGTAACTTTTTATTCCTTAGTAAACAACAACAGCTTCAAGCAACAATTCTTAATACAAATAATTTGTACAGTTATATGGTTTCAAGTATTCCTATATAATACAAATGATTTTCAAATGGATCTATTTGACCTATAGATGGAATCCTAATAGGTACTACCACTCCATTTCAAGGTGGATCTGGGAGTAATGATAATGAAGAGATATTCCATGCTCCTGAGAGTTTAAAAATTTAGGGTCATATCTAGGACACAAATTGCTCTGTGTGTGTGTGTGTGTATATATATATATATATATATATGTAAAAAATATAAGTGGAAAGGTGGATAAAACCAAACACAGACGATGGATTCAATTGATTTTCAAATGGATCTATTTGACCTATAGATGGAATCCTAATAGGTACTACCACTCCATTTCAAGGTGGATCTGGGAGTAATGATAATGAAGAGATATTCCATGCTCCCGAGAGTTTAAAAATTTAGGGTCATATCTAGGACACAAATTGCTCTGTGTGTGTGTGTATATATATATATATATATAAAAAATATAAGTGGAAAGGTGGATAAAACCAAACACAGACGATGGATTCAATTGATATTTCATCTTTATTTACCCTTTGACACTCTGATGAAAAGGTTTTATTCACTTTTCCACTTATATTTTTTACATTTTGTTAGATTTTTCCAATGTTATTTCTTCACATATATGTGTGTGTATATATATATATATATATATATATATATATATATATATATATATATATATGAAGATGGCTTCTAAGTCTGTTTCTTTCAGTTTTAATAATAATATATTATTGAAAAATTGAAGGAATATTTATGGGTAGTTCTTCATCCTCATCAACTTCACGCTGTGCCATCAGCATGGATATCCCTGACCCTCTTTTGCGACCCCCCTCCCTATCGTCCATTGCGTCCGGCAGGTCTTCAGGGCTACATCCCATATTGGCACAGAGCTGCTTTATGTAGGTACTAGCTGGTCATCCTGCCTTTGCTCATCCATGTGAAGGGGTTCACAGGAATACATCACTTATGGGTAGTTCTTAGGGACCTCTTATTGCTAATATCTTTGTAGGGTTCC
>OY757947.1:44543670-44573670 GCA_963585895.1 Sepioteuthis lessoniana | reverse complement strand
ATGTAGCTAGAAAGACCTGCTGAGAGCAATAGAGGATAGGGATGAGTGGTGAGAGAGGGGCAGGGAGATCCATGCTAGCAGCATGACATGATGAATTATATTCACCAATAATACAAATAATTTGCACATAGCAAAATGGTTTTAAATAATTAATAATAATCATCCTTAATAAACATTTGAACAGTTTAATTTGACTAATTGAAAGTATTAGATAGGAATACTTGAACTGTGTACAAATTATTAGTATTAGACAAGAATACTTGAAAGTCCAATTACTTTTAATTTTAATATATATGCTGCTATTTATTTAACAAATCAATAAAAATTTATCCAACCAGACATTGGCATAATGGTTAGAGTGTTTGCCAATGGCCTGGGGGACCTGGGTTCAATCCCAGGTCAAGTCATACCAAAGACTCAAAAAATGGTACTTGATGCTACCTTGCTTAACACTCAGCATTATAAGGTAAGGATCGAAGGTAAAGTGGAGCAATCCAGTATAAGGAGTAGCGCCCTCCCCTACACCTTGGTGTAGTAGCTATCGAAAAGGGAGCCTTCGGGTCACCCTCGACTACGGTCACCACCTTTACAATATAATGTAGAGTTAAAATTTCTGAAATTCTTATGCTTGAATTCTATTGAATTTCCACTGCTACAGCCAGTATTCCTCTTAGAAATTACGTTTTTTTTTCTTCTTTTCTGGCAAGACTGTGGTTGTCAGAGAGTTTATGATCGTCTTCCAGCAACGTAACCGTCTTAGGATCAATCATTCTGTAAATTCCACTGATCCGGAAAGACGCACAACTACAAATCATGTTGAACGAATGTGGCAGCGGATTAAACGGCAAAATAAACCTCAATGGGAAATACATCAATGAGATGGTCGACTCATATCCCTGGATTCATCTGCTGGCAAAAATTTGGGAGAAAGTCTTTAAAAACATACAAGGAAACAAATATTGACCAGGTACCAATTTGATTAAAATATTCCTGTTAAGACTGTTTGGTAGGGTTTTTAGAATAAGTTGACTATATCACCTGCAGAAGGGTAAGGACCCCCCCCTGAAAACATAAGAAATGTCCTAGACATTCTAGTTAATAAATAATTGCAGACAATGTTTCATCTAATAAGAATATAAAAAATTCAAGATAATATTACAACTAATTCAAATAAAACCATCAAAATTAAGACGAAACACCCACTAGAGAAAAATGAATAATGGTTAATAATCTTTCTTCTGATAATAATAATTCAAAATGTAAACATTAGTCCTTTTTAATGTGATTGTTTCACATTTTATGAACAATATATCTAAAATAAGAATTGTCTGAGGTCAAATTAGTTCAATAAAAATTGGAATTTAAAATCTGCTGTCTTCCTTTCATTTTCAAATCAGAATAAAGATAAAAAGACAATGATGCATTTCAAAGGAGGAGAGAGAGAGAGACAGAAAGAGTGTGTGTATGTGAGAGAGAGAGGGAGAGAGTGTGTGAGGGAGAGAGAGAGAGAGAATGTGTGTGTGTGTGTGGGAGAGAGTAAGTGCTTGTCACAGAGAGATAGAGAGTGCAAAAAAGAGAAAGAGTTTATGTAGGTATGAGACAGAGAGAGAATGTGTGTGTGTGTGAGAGAGAGAGAGAGAGAGAGAGAGAGAGAGAATGTGTGTGTTTGTGTGTGTGTGTCTGTGTGAGAGAGACAGAGAGAATGTGCGTGTATATGTGTGTGCGTGTATATGTGGGAGAAAGTAAGTGGTTGTCAGAGAGAAATACAAAGTGCAAGTGTGAGAAAGAGTTTATGTAGGTATGAGAGAGAGAGAATGTGTGTGAGAGAGAGAGAGAATGTGTGTGTATATGTGGGAGAAAGTAAGTGGTTGTCAGAGAGAAATACAGAGTGCAAGTGTGGGAAAGAGTTTATGTAGGTATGGGAGAGAAAGAGAGATTGCAAGTGTGAGAAAGAATGAGAGAGAGAGAGAGAGAGAAAGAGAGGGACACTGGGAATATGAGAAAGAGAATGCCTGTGTGTGAGTTCTTTGGCTAAGTCTTGGAACAGACTATCAAGAACTGCTTATAGAATGTGGATTTAGCATTTAATTATATGGGACAGATGAGTGGGAGGGAAAGAAAAGCACCCCAGACAGCATTCTGACCCACCCTCTACTGTTGCCTATTTCTAGCCAGTGTCTGCTTATCTTTCTTTTATATCCTCCCCTCCTCTTTTTTAAAAACTCTTTCTTCTTTTTTTTTGTGGGGGTTGGTGAGTAGAGGTTGGGGCCTAAAGGCAGTCACTAGGTTGATATCAACAGAAAAAGCTCACTCTCAAAGTTCATTACTCACTAAAGAAAATGATGGTCCACACATGGAAATAATGGGAGGAAAAATCCAAGATAGTCAAACACGGAAAGTGGATAGGTTTATCTCATGCCAGGCCATGAGATGCTAGCAATATGTGCTTAACAAGATTAAGAAATCGTAAAGGGATATGTACATATACACCCAAATTATCTACTAAGCTTAGCTTAGTTGTGGCACAAGGCCAAAAGTAGGGAGTATCCTTTGAGAATTGAACTCACTAACAATGGTCTACTAATCTAGCTTGCTAACCATTACTCATAGTATGGGAGCGTTTGTGGTAAAATAGTTATCTCTGTCAAAAATAGTGCTGGCAATCAGAGTTCAAATCCTGGACAAAGCTGTTTGTAATTTGCATACCACTAATACCGTGGATGAAGGTATGAATTAAACTATTCTTCCTCCAGCCATAGGTAAATAGTCGAGCAGACTGATCTAGAAGAAAAACTTTGAATTCAAATCAGTTGTAGACCTGGAGGGGATGGGCTCCTCAAGACACACTAAGTGAGAAAACACAACTAAACCAGTTTACAGAATCAGTGATAATAAGTGATGGTATGTGTAAAAACAGACATTATATATATACATATACATATCATCATCATGTCGCGCTGGTAGCATGGATATCCCTGACCCTCTCTCGCCACTCCTCCCTATCGTTCATCGCCCTAGGCAGGTCTTCAGGACAACATCCTGTATCCTCACATAGCTGTTGAATGTATGTTCGTGCTGGTCGTCCTGCTTTTGCACAGCCATGTGTGGGGGTCCACAAGAGTACATCTCTTATGAGTTCTTCCCTGCTTCTCCAGCAGTGTCCTGCATGTCTGGTTCGTCTAACTTGAATAGTTTTCATGATAGGAGGCAGGTGGCCGTACAGTTGGTGTCTTGTGGGGTTTTGCCGCCAGGACTTGTTCAGTATTGCTCGCAGCATTCTTGTGTAATTGCCGTCTAGCTTCTTCTCCAGCCGTTTTGTTAGCGTCCATGTAGTGCACCCATATAGCAGTATCGATGTGACCGCTGCCTGGAAGAAACTGAGTTTCATTTTATCGGTTAGGTCTGATTTCCATATAATCGATAGCCTATTGATAGCTGTCCATGCTTTTGTTAACCTCGTGTCGATGTCCTTTTCGGTTGATTCGACACTGCTTCCTAGGTAAGTGAATTTGTCTACTAGTTTAAGAGGGGTTCCGTCTAGAGTGGAGATGTCCTCCGTTTGATTATAGCACATATATTCCGTTTTGTGTGCATTAACATAGAGGCCTATGCCTGCGGCTGCTCGTTCCAAACTATGCAGTAGTGTTTCGGCTTGGTCGGGTGTATTTGCCAGTATCGCTATGTCATCAGCGAAGTCGGCGTCGGTAATTGTTTTTGCGGGGTACCTTCTGCTTCTTTTCTTCGTCAGCTCGAAGCCATTCTCTCTTATTTTGTCAATCGATGTTCTAAGTATGTAGTCTAGACAAATGATAAAGAGGTACGGAGCCAGCGTGTCCCCTTGTAGTATATATATATATATATGTGTGTGTGTGTGTGTGTGTGTGGATTAATAATGTATGTTTGTTTGTTTGGGTTTAAGGCATATCAACCTTTGTAGGTTATTTAATGCCAAATTCATTTTTATACAAATGAACAGTTCTATTTCAAACAATTCAGTTTAGCATAAGTACACAGTTTGATTGTCAAAAATATTTTTATTTCAGGCTATTCAGCTTAGTCAAACAGTTCTAATTTAAACAATTCAGTTTGATATAAGTATAGTTTTTGTCCATACACAGTTAAATGTCAAAACAGTTCTATTTCAAACAATTCAATTTAGAATAAGTACAGTTTCAATCTCAAAAAAATTTTCATTTTAAATTTCCATCTCTTCAATATGCAATTTATAAGCAAATTTAAGAGTATCATCATTGATCTGGGAAATAGTATCATTACGGTCAGTTTTGTAATTATCAGTAATTCTATTCCTCGGAATTTTATGGTAATTTGGAGGGTTAATTCTACATATATTTCTATATTCATCAGTTCTCACCCATATACATTTCGAATTTTTTAATTCCTTTATATCTTTGTTTAATTTAGTTTGAAAATGGTTATGATCTTTTCAAAATCTCATTTTCTTAATTAACTTAAATGAATCAGCTTCAAATGGGTCAAGCCGTGGCCGTTGCTATAATACCATATATATAAATGGTATGATAGCGATGGCCACGATCAAGCAGTTTGTTGTTTGGAGGTGTTCTTTGGGATTTCAGGTTATACACTTCTTTTTTAGCGCAGTTTGTAATATCTGAAGAGTTAAGATAGAAATAAGTCTTCCCCTGTGTATCCTTTTTATGAAGTCTTCTATTTTTTTCAGTGAGTGATAAATATAAAGCACTATAAGTTGGATGAGGGATGTTTTTCAGTGAATAAAAAGTTGGCAACCGTAGTCAAGGGCGACCTGAAGGCTCTCTTTTCAATAGCTACTACACCGAAGTGTAGAGAAGGGCACTACTCCTTTCCCTAGATTAATCCACTTTACCCTCGATATGTACCTTATATTGCTGAGTGTTAAGCAAGGAGGTATCAAGTACCATTTTTAAAGCCTTTGGTATGACTTGACCTGGAATTGAACCAAAGTCTCCCGGACCATTGGCGAACACTCTACCAACTAGGCCAATGAGCCGGTTCTGGTGTAGATATCTGCATTTTCCTGAGGTGGTAAAAGTATCCAATATTCAGTTTCTTTAGTAGAATTTTCCAGGAGAGCCTGACTTAATATTCTAACTTTTTCGTCAAAGTTCTGTTAATTGTAGTGAAAAGTCATCATTTTCTAAAAAGAAAATTTTCAGAAATACCAAACAGTCAAAAAATTTCTTTGAGTTTTTTTCCTTTTAATTTGAAATTCTAATTTTATTGTTTTTTTGCATTTAAACTGAAGTGTTTAAAATAGAACTGTTTTGACATTTAAACTGCGTACTCATGCTAAACTGAATTGTTTGAAATAGAACTATTTTCATAAAAATGGATTTGGCATTAAATAACCTACAAAGGTTGATATGCCATAAAACCCAAACCAACCAACCATCAAGATTTTAACACTAATTTTAGTGGTACAAATAAAACAATTGCAATAAACATAAAAGAAATTCTCATCAAAAATGAATAATGGTTGACAAAACTTTAATTAATAATAATAAAAACCCACATCCATACATTTTTAAAGATCTCATTTATTTTTCATTATTCAGATGTAATCATTATATCGACATTCAAATAATTATATCTTTAACCAACTATTCTTAATACAAGTAAATTGCATGCAGTTACATTGGTCTAGTGGGTAGAATGTTTGCCAATGGCCCGGGAGACTGGGGTTCAATCCTAGGTCGAGTTATACCAAAGACTCAGAAAATGGTACTTGATACATCCTTGCTTAACACTCAGCATTATAAGGTATGTATCAAGGGTAAAGTGGAGCAATTCAGGGAAAGGAGTAGTGCCCTCTCCTACACGTCTGTGTAGTAGCTATTAAAAATTGAGTCTTTGGGTCACCCTCGATTACAGTCACCAACTTTACTTACTTTTATATAGTTTCAAGTATTCCTATCAAATAATAATAATTTTGAACCCATGGATTGAATCCTAACAGATACTACCACTCTAGGTCAGAGTGGACTTGGGAGTAAGTAAAGTAAAGTTGGCGACCATAGTTGAGGGCAACCAGAAGGCTCCCTTTTGAATAGCTACTACACTGAGGTGTAGGGGAGGGTGCTACTCCTTTCCCTGGATGGCTCCACTTTACCCTTGATGCATATCTTATATCTCTGAGTGTTAAGCAAGGAGGTATCAAGTACCATTTTCAAAGTCTTTGGTATGATGCGACCTGGGATTGAACACAGGTCTCCCGGACCACTGGCAAAAAGGCTAACTATATTCCTTAGAGCTCCTTAACTGATTGATTAATTTTAATGGTATGTCAACCTATCTGGGATAATTTAATGCCTCAAGGTTAGGGCATTACAATCATTGTTTATATTAACTTTTTTTGTGTCATCGTTTTTTTGAGAGGTTTTATTTCATTAGGACGATATGTCAAGATCGTCTGGGATTGTTTCTCCTAAGTGGTTTGAGTGATCATGTTGAGAGATTATTTTGTATGGTGTTGATTAGGTTTATAACAATTGATATGATTCTATATCTCTTGAGGAGGACATAAAGTCATTTATGATGACATTTTCAAATAGATCCTTCATATTTGCATTGAGAAAAACATTGTCTAATGAGAGCTAAATTTCCGCATTATATGAGAAAGCATTTAACAGTGTAGGGCATTTGAAATTCTATACACTGTGGCCATTTCTTTTGTCTGAATATAAAGGAATGCATAGGTCTCGTGTGACCGATGCATAGTTGGGATAAAGTGGCTTGTTCCATAATGGATTTTTTGAAAACTGGTTTCCATTTTCTTGAAAGCATTTGTGGTGTAATGGCTATCATCAAGGCAAGTGAACACAGCAGTTTGAGTTCAATCCCTGGGTGAAGCTGTTTATGTTTCACATAATACTACTGCCTTTGTTAGAGCCATGAATCCAACTATTCTCACTCCAGCTATCAGTAAATAGTAGAACAAACAGAAGAGCTTTTTAACCTTGGTGTGGCAAATGGTTTAGATGGAAAACTTTGAATTTAAAGCAGTTGTATACCTGCAAGGGCTCCATAAGGCTATTCCTGTTAAAGACACAACATGTGTAGCATCCCCTACAACCAAAACAGGTTATGGGTGCCCGAAACTAAAGTACCACAACCAGTTGTAGTTTAGTGTGGTACTTTGGATATCCTTTCTTGGTGATGATGGTGGGAATCTTACCCCTCAGGAGCGGATGCAGTGTTTATATTCTAAGCTCTGCCAACAGACTCTTTGTTTCTTTTATGGTTTTTAAGATGGGGGTTCTGTGAATATTATTGTAAAAAATGACACTAGAACCAAGTGAAACGTTTTACTGATTTATTTAATAAGTTAAGCTTAGAGATGATAATGAATGAACCACTGGATGTGCAATGATAAGTCTCTCGTTCTATCACTCCGTGATCTTCACCAAAAGTGTCATGGCCGACCTTGTAAACCCAAGGACGATCACTCCCTAGTCAGTCAAAAGGGAAGTAATTATTTTCTTAGGATTGAGCTTAACAGTTTCTTTAATCATATATAAACTTTTTTAGATTATTCAATGCCAAAGCCATACTCCTATTCTTCGATTCTGCAGTCCATTGCTTTAACCATTACACCATGAGAAGACCCTCCCCTTGACAACAGAGAAACCAAATAAAAATGCGTCTTTTTTTTTCTTTTCCACCACATCTACTACCTATGGCCTGTAACTCTAAAACTTCAAGGTTTCAACAATTTCTTTCTTTTGGTATTTAGTGTTTAAAAAGTACTTAAATATCTCTTTCCTCGAGCAGCCAATTGTGAAACCCAGCCAGGTTACCCTAGGTGGTAGAAATAAATAAGTATATAAAAAAAAAAACGCAAACTTTGAAAAGAAAATAATTGGGCATATTGAAAAATGATAGGAGACTTGTTTATATTCTTAATTATGGGATGACAGGTAATAGAGACAAGGGTATAAATTTAAAATAATATGCTGCACCTTCTGTTTCTAAAGTTTAGAAAATATCCATTTTAAGATTTCACAGCAGGTGGGAATGGAAGTAATGTGAGTATACAATGATTGTGTTCTGTAAAAGTACCATTAGTTTTGTTCTTTAGATGGCATTAGCAGTATCCAGTTTTAACTAAATTCACTTAAAACAGTTTTAGGTTTCGGGTTTTAGTTTAATGGCATATGAACCTTTAAGGGTTATCCAAAATCATCCTTATTGAAGGACAGTCTTGGTACTATTTAACCCATAGCTGGAGGTGATAAGAGAGTTCATACCTTTTCCTAGGGCATTAGTCTAAAAGTGAATGTAATAGTGTGACTGAAGTTTGTATGATATCTACTACACCACAGAGACTCCTCTCATATCATAGCTTTTGGTTGAAACTCCATAAAGAAGAAAAGAGAATGAACAAACCTGAGAATATGCTTGTTTTTAATCTTTCTGCAGCCTAAGTGAATATAAACCACCTACAGTGGAAAGTGGGTGGGGGGAGACCATAGCCTGATCTGGAGGCTCAGTTTAATGGTCAAACCAATGGCCATAACTCCAGACTGATCTCTTGAATATATGGGGCCGTGGCAACACTGTCAGCAACTCACCAGTCTCGCCTGTTAAATAAGCTCAATTCCACAGCAGGATTTGATCAAAAACAATATAAGTCACAAAGAAAACAACCCCGCCCCCAATTTTTTAAATTTATACTTCATGGGAGGGTGAATGGCACGTGTGACATTTTCCAATATAGACAATACCAGAAATATTAGGGCGTTGGTCAGTTTTCTCCTCATTCCATGTCAAACAGACAACTGCTAACTCACTCCCGAACTACAACCATTTCTGGCAATGTACTACTGTTTAGTACTGTCAATTCAAACTCCCACAGCTCTGTTCAACAGCCCACCTTTAACTGCTGAATAATCTGGCCATTTTTCTTTACTTGTCTTACAACAAACTATGATGGACAGTAAGCAAGAGAGGGGCCCTAGCCTAGCCTAGCCTAGCCTAGCCTAGCCTGGCAGCTTGATCCGACAGCCAATCAAACCATAACTTCTCTATTCAAATCCTGACAGCTCCCTTGAATACATGGGGCTCTAGCTGCCGGAAAAGAAAACCACCCCTTTCATGTGGACCTCGCAGAACTAAGTAGTAGTAAGTAAAGTTGGCGACCATAGTCGAGAGTGACCCGAAAGCTCCCCTTTCAATAGCTACTCCACCAAGATGTAGGGGAGGGCGCTACTCCTTTCCTTGGATTGATCCACTTTACCCTTGATCCATACCTTATAATGGTATAGATTATTATATATTGATCTACTTGTTAGCACTTAAAAAACATAAAAATATGTGTAAAGTCAAGGAAGTCAGGCATGGCTGATCATGTGTAGAAGGAAAAGGAGAATCACCAATCCTTGTAAAATTAAGTTAAAATAACAAATAATAAGTGCATGTTATGCCCTAATAATCTTCTCATCAGAGCACAAACAGATTAGATTTTGACATAAGGTCACAAGTTAGGTTATTTGGTTTAATGGTATATCAACCCTGGATGCTTACTTAATGCCAAATCTGGTTTATCCATATATATCAAATATATCATTTATAAGTGAATAGTTTGTAGGTGGCTTCATTTTTAAATAAGCTCATTTGTTTGCACATAGTTAAATGGTTTCAAGTATTGCAATTCAACATTAGTAGTTTTATTAATCAAGTATTCCTATCTAATTTACAGTTAATCATTTGTTTGCACTGTTTAAAGGGATTCAAGTATTGCTATCTCAGCAGAATTGACCCTAAGACATTGCCTTTTTTTTTTTTAGATAAAAAGGTTGGTTGGTTGGGTTTTATGGCATATCAACCTTTGTAGGTTATTTAATGCCAAATTCATTTTTATGTAAATAATCAGTTCTATTTCAAACAATTCAGTTTAGCATGAGAACACAGTATAATTGTCAAAAACACTTCTATTCCAAACTATTCAGTTCATTCAAGCAGTTATATATAACAATTCAGTTTAGTGTAAGTACAGTTTCAATGTAAAAAAAACAGTTCAATTTCAAACAATTCAGTTTAGCATAAGCACGTAGTTTAAATGTAAGTACAGTTTAATTGTGAAAAACATTTCTATTTCAAGCTATTCAATTTAGTCAAGCAGTTTTAATTCAGCTAATTCAGCTTAGTATAAGTACAGATTTTGTTTACACACAGTTAAATGTCAAAATAGTTCTATACTAAACAAATCAGTTTAGTGTAAATACAGTTTCAATGTCAAAAAATAGTTCCATTTCAAATAATTCAGTTTAGCATAAGCACACAGTTTAAATTTAAGTACGGTTTAATTGTCAAAAATATTTCTATTTCAAGCTACTCTGTTTAGTCAAAAACTTCAGTTTAACATAATTATGCCGTTAGTTCTATTTAACCCATGGATAGGAACCTAGCAGGTGCTACCACTCCCAGTCAGAGTTGACCTGGGAGCAATGGCACTGAAGAGGTACTCTGCATTTTCCAAAGCCCCAGCATTGCTGGAACCTCACCATCAGATTGTTTAGTGTCATATCCAGGACACTTGTTGGGGTGGGGGGGTCTTACCCCTCTGCAGAGAATCAGTCGGTGTATTCTACAGCCCAAGCCGACTGGGTAATAGATAAAAAGAATTAAATACTTCTTTGCCATAAGAGTAATTTGAAGAATATGGTTAGCGAGTGGTTAGCAAGATAGATAATCAAACTATAACTAGAGAGTTTGAGCCTCATTGGGTACTCAGTTCATCCAGCCTTGTGCCACAACAAAGTTAAACTGAATAAATAACTATGCTTACACAGATGGAGCTGCCAAAGATTGTTTTACCATCCATAATACCCGCGCATTAGACACAACGCTTGCCACCCATGTAATGCAAAGCCCTTCTAACGAACTGAGAACTCGGGTATCCGATAGCGCAAAATATAAACAAATGAAAGCTAATAAAAAATGTGCTATAATTACTGATCTGACGTAGGTTGTCTAAATGGCTGAATGATAAGATACTAAGTCTAGCATAAAGCTAGGTGGGTTTCGATCCCAGCTTGTAGCGTCCTGCGTGTCTAGCCACACTGAAGAATTGTGATACAATGAAACAGTCTATCTGTGGATGACTATATATATATATATATATATATATATATATATATATATATATATATATATATATATATATATAAAAACACACACATACATATATTGATATTAAGTTAATGTAAAAAAACTGAACATGAACTGACAATGATTTTGCTATAAAAAGGCATTAAAAATGGATTTTGATGTAAAAAACAATTGCAAATAATTTTTCCCGGGCAAAAAATAAAATTAAAAAAAAAAAGAAGCAAAAACATGATTAATTGATTCCGTTATAGAAAATAAGCAGTGAAAATCAATTTTGCAACAGAATTTAACGCTAGAAAAATCTGTCAGTAAATTTTGATACAGAAAAAATATATTCTATTTTGTTATAGAAAAAAGGGCATTCTCAATCAGTTTTGCTGTAAAACAGTAAAATAGATTTTGATATAGATAACAGCATTATAGATAATTTTGCTATAGAAATATTGAAAATTAGCAAGAAAAGGATAGTCAGTCATTTAAAATTAAGCCAATCATTGCAGAAAAAATAAGGTTATTTTATGTATAATATAGAAAAAATTTAGCCTAGTAGGTAGAGTGTTCGCCAATGGACCAGGAGACCTGGGTTCAACCCCAAGTCGCGTCATACCAAAGACTTTAAAAATGGTACTTGATACCTCCTTGCAAAACACTCAGCATTATAAGGTATGGATCAAAGGTAAAGTGGAATAATCCAGTGAATGGACCAGGAGACCTGGGTTCAATCCTAAGTCGCGTCATACCAAAGACTTTAAAAATGGTACTTGATACCTCCTTGCTTAACACTCAGCAATATAAGGTACGTATCAAAGGTAAAGTGGAGTAATCCAGTGAAGGGAGTAGCGCCCTCCCCTACACCTCTGTGTAGTAGCTATTGAAAAGGGAGCCTTATGGTCACCCTCGACTATGGTCGCCAACTTTACTTACTCATGTATAATGTAAACACACTGCCAGTTTTTTTTTTCTTTTAACAATAGAAATGTACAGCAAATCAGGTAAAAAGGGATTGTCTGCAGCTGGAAAATAAGGCAAAACTTATGATAGAATAGAGCTTTTCTATGTATGATATAAATAATTCTGCTATAAAAAGCACTGACTGAATTTTGTTATAGAAAAAGCAATCTATGAAAATTGCTCTGAAAAAGCAGTTTGCAAAAATTGCTATAGAAAAGGCACTGACAATAAATTGTGCAATAGAAAAGGCACTGACAATAAATTGTGTAATAGAAAAGGTACTGACAAAGAATTTTTCTATAGAAAAGGCACTGTCAATGAATTTTGTTATAGAAAAAGCACTGTCAGCATAATTTTGCTATAGAAAAGGCACTGACAATGAATTTTGCAATAGAAAAAGCACTGTCAGTATAATTTTGCAATAGAAAAGGCACTGACAATGAATTTTGCTCTAGAAAGGGCCTAGTGTGTAAAAATGATCTATGAAAGCACTGCCATGAATTTTTTGATGAAAATGCATTCAATAGCTTTTGATATAGAAAAAGCATTCTAATTTTACTATTGAATAAGGACTGACCATGAATTTTGCAATTGTGAAAATTGCTACAGGAAAGCATTGTTGATGAATTTTGCTATAGAAAATCATTGCTGATAAGTTTTACAATTGAAATGCACTGTAAATGATTTTACTAGAAAAATGCATTGAAAATCAGGAAGAAAAGGATTGTCAAATGTCAAAAAATTAAGAAAATTACGTGGCATTTAAATGCTAAGAAACTTATTTGATTATAGAAAGTGAAGCCAAGTGTCACAGTAAAGTAATTGTAACTTAATATTTATCAATGTAGGTCTTTAAATTTATAACCTGAAACAAGAGAACAAAAAATCCCCCACAAAAAAAAAGCACAACAAACATCAGAGAAAGGCAGCTCAACCGTGGCTTCTCAAGTCACAAACAAATTGTTTGTTTCACAACCTTTTGATCTCAACAAAGGCACCTGATACTATTCAAAACAAAGGTATTTTGAGAAAAGTTTCATTGATACCAGCTTCATGAAATATATTTAAGATCAATGTTTGTGGTCCTTGAAATTCAGTAAAAATTGACAAGAGGTTGATTCCAGAAATTGGATTGGATAAAATAATTAAATATATATAAACACCTGGCAAAATCATCATTATCATCATGACGTGCGGCTAGCACGGATATCCCTGACCCTCTCTCTCCACATCTCCCTCTCATTTATCGCCTTCGGCAGGTCTTCAGGGTTACATCCCATATCATCACATAGCTGCTGTATGAATGTTCGAGCTGGTCATCCTGCTTTTGATTGGCCATATGCGGGGGTCCACAGGAGCACATCACTTACGATCTCGTCTTTGCTTCTCCAGCAGTGTCCGGCATGTCTGGTTCGTCTAGCTTGTATAGTTTTCGTGATAAGTGGTAGGTAGCCGTACAGTTGGCGCCGTGCCAGGACCTGTTCAATATTGCTCGCAACATTCTTGTATAATTGCCGTCGAGTTTCTTCTCCAACCGTTTAGTCAGCGTCCAAGTAGTGCATTTAGATAATCGTATAAGAAAGTGATTGCTTCTGGTCGAGTTTATGTTTATTTGTTTAATGATATACCAACTCCTTACGGGTTATTTAAAGCTAAGAATTGATTCATTTGGTTTATCTACTATTCAAGTTAGACAAACTAGACATGCAGGACACTGCTGGAGAAGCAGGGAAGAACTCATAAGTGATGTACTCTTGTGGACCCCCACACATGGCCGTGCAAAAGCAGGACGACCAGCACGAACATACATTCAGCAACTATGTGAGGATACGGGATGTTGTCCAGAAGACCTGCCTGAGGTGATGAACAATAGGGAAAAGTGGCGAGAGAGGGTCAGGGATATCAGTGCTACCAGCACGACATGATGATGATGAATGCCAAAATTTGATTCATTTGGTTTATGTAATGGCATATCAATTCCTTATGGGTTATTTAAAGCTAAGATTTGATTCATTTGATTTGTTTAATGGCATATCAACTCCTTATGGGTTATTTAATACCAAAATTTGATTCATTTGTTTTGATTTGTTTAATGGCATATCAACTCCTTATGGGTTATTTAATGCTAAGATTTGATTCATTTGGTTTAGTTATTTTAATGACATACCAACTTCTAATGGGTTATTTAATGCCAAAAATCTTATTAATCTATAAATGTTTGATTGTAATCATAATTTCATCTTTAATGATCCATCATTTTTTAATCATTTGTTTGCATGTAGTTGTATGGTTTCAAGTATTCCTATGTAATACTAATAATTATATGATTTCAAGTAACAATTTCTATCTAATAATAGTCATTTGTTTGCATACAGTTATACAGTTTGGGTTGGTTTATTTGCATGATGGCATATCAATTCCTTATGGGTTATTTAATGTTGAAATTTGATTCATTTGTAAATATTTCATTGTAATGATAACTATTTTTCAATGTTCCATTCTTTTTTGTTTTTTAATTGCACTTAGTAGTCTATAATTATTTGCTTGCAGACAGTTAAATGGTATCAAGTATTCCTATCTAATACAAATAATTTGTACACAACTCGGGTCATTGACCTAATGAGTAGAGTGTTTGCCAATGGTCCAGGAGACCAGGGTTCAATCCCAGGTCGAGTCATACTGAAGACTCAAAAAATGGTACTTGATGCTGCCTTGCTTAGCACTATAAAGTGAGGATCAAGGGCAAAGTGGAGCAATCCTGGGAATGGAGTAGCGCCCTCCCCTACACCTCAGTGTACTAGCTATTGAAAAGGGAGCCTTTGGGTCACCTTCGACCAAAGTCAACAAAATACTAATAATTATATGATTGGTTTGGTTTGGTTTTATGGCATATTAACCATTGTAGGTTATTTAATGCCAAATCCTCTTTATACATATATACTGAATATATATGATTTGGTTTAGTTGGGTTTTATGGCATATCAACCATGTTAGGTTATTTAATGCCAAATCCTCTTTATACATATATATTAAATATATATGATTTGGTTTGGTTGGGTTTGATGGCATATCAACCATTGTAGGTTATTTAATGCCAAATCTAGTTTATTCATATATATTAGATATATATGATTTGTAAACCTAGGTCAACAAAGTTGAATAGTCCCAAGTATTGATATATATCACAAACGTCAGTCATTTGTTTAGACACAGTTTAATGATCAAACAGTTCTTTTTCAAACAATTCAATTTAGGATAAGTCATTTGTTTTCACTCAGTTTAAATGTCATACAGTTTTATTTGATCCATGGATAGGAAGGACCCAATCAGGTGCTCCTACTCGGCCAGAGTGAACCTGGCAGCAATGGTGATGAAGGGGTACTCCACATTCTTTAAAGCTCCGGCATTACTGGAACCTCACCATCAGATTGTTTAGTGTCATATCCAGGACACTTGTTGGTCCGGAGGGAGTCCTACCCTTCTGCAGAGATGCAGTTGGTGTATTCTACAGCCCCAGTTGATTGGGCTGTAATAATCATATCAGTTCAAGTAACTATTTCTATTTAATAATAGTCATTTGTTTGCACCAGCGTCGAATCAACCGAAAAGGACATCGACCCGAGCTTAACAAAAGCATCGACAGCTATCAATCGGCTATCGATTATATGGAAATCAGACCTAACTGATAAAATGAAACGCAGTTTCTTCCAGGCAGTGGTCGCATCGATACTGCTATATGGGTGCACTACATGGACTCTAACAAAACGGCTGCAGAAGAAGGTAGACGGCAATTACACAAGAATGCTGCGAGCAATCTTGAACAAGTCCTGGCGGCAAAACCCCACAAGACACCAACTGTACGGCCACCTGCCTCCTATCAAGAAAACTATTCAAGTTAGACGAACCAGACATGCAGGACACTGCTGGAGAAGCAGGGACAAACTCATAAATGATGTACTCTTATGGACCCCCACACATGGCCGTGCAAAAGCAGCACGAACATACATTCAGCAACTATGTGAGGATACGGGATGTTGTCCAGAAGACCTGCCTGAGGCGATGAACGATAGGAAAAGTTGCACATATAGTTATATATATATATATATATATATATATATATATATATAGAAAGAGAGAGAGAGTATTTTTATCTACAAGGGTGAGTCAAATGTTTTGCAATATTTTAGTAGTATAATTATGAATGTGATTAGCCACACTGAACTATGAGATGCTAAGTTTGTCTGATACTCTTCAAGTGTGACTTGCTGGATTTGCCTCGATGGCTTAGAGCATGTCTTCTGAATCCAGTTTTAGTCTAACCTAACCTTGCCAGATTACTGAGGTTCTTCCAACCCGAGTAAAATTTCTTTAACCATCTGGCTACCGTTAATCAACAGCACGTTTATTGTTCACCCAACAAGTGCTTTTGATTGTTTCTGTGGTGTTATAGCCAAGTTTAAAATCATAAGACATAAATTCCTGAATTAAACTACATTGTACATAACACGTAGAGTGAAGTAATGCACAACATGCTAGAGTACCAACTACCATGATACTACCTACCTCAGGTTTTAACTGCTTCATTTGTATGATATATGTACTGCAAATTAGTACGTACCAAAATATTGCAATACTTTTCATGCGCCATAGTAATGATAACACTATACGAGATGCTTCAAGTTATTTGTTGGACAAATTGACTGAAATGTGATAAAAAGCTACCAGAACACAAAGAAAAGACAAGCCAGAGATTTGGGTTGGTCAGGTTTTATGGCATATCAACCATTGTAGGTTATTTAATGCCAAATCCTCTTTATACATATATATTAAATATATATGATTTGGTTTGGTCAAGTTTTATGGCATATCAACCATTGTAGGTTATTTAATGCCAAATCCTGTTTATACATATATATTAAATATATATGATTTGGTTTGGTCAAGTTTTATGGCATATCAACCATTGTAGGTTATTTAATGCCAAATCCTCTTTATACATATATATTAAATATATATGATTTGGTTTGGTCAAGTTTTATGGCATATCAACCATTGTAGGTTATTTAATGCCAAATCCTCTTTATACATATATATTAAATATATGATTTGGTTGGGTTGGGTTTTATAGCATATCAACCATTTTAGGTTATTTAATGCCAAATCCTCTTTATACATATATATTGAATATATATGATTTCGTTGGGTTTTATGGCTCATCAACCATTGTAGGTTATTAATGCCAAATCCATTTTTATACATATAAACAGTTCTATTTTAAGCAATTAAGTTTAATATAAGTATAATTTTTTGTTTACTCACCGTTAAATATCAAAACAGTTCTATTTCAAACAATTCAATTTAGTATAAATAGACAGTTTCAATGTCAAAAAACTTCTATTTCAAACAATTCAGTTTAGCATACAAAAAACAGTTCTTTTTCAGGCAATTCAGTTTAGCATAAGTACACAGTTTAGTTCTATTTGAACTATAGATAGGACCCTAACAGGTGCTACCACTCCAGATTAAAATACGTAATCAAAATTCTAGTAATACAAGACATTTGTAATTTCTCTTTCATTCTGGTTTTTACTGTAATACGAGAAGGTCATCTCAAAGTAATTTGAGATACTTAATTGTGAATGAAATATTTTAATTCTTCCTTACATATCTTAATTTGATCTTTTTTTTTTTTTTGTTAGTATAGTTCTTTAACAATTAGAGAAGAAAATGAGGTGGGGTATGAATCATGACATTTACAGGTCGAGAAAAATATTTAGAATTAAAACAGAAAAATAAATAGATATTTATATGTTGGGTTGCTAAAAAGTTCTAAGCTGGACCAAACAGAATGCAGGTTTATGAAAGTGAAAGACTACATTTCATATGTCTCAGGGTAAAGATAGTACAAATGTCAAATTAAAAATTCTGATAGGATATAAATGAACAGAATAGGAGTTGGTTTATGAGAATACCTGATGTCTGCAGTAAAAGCCAGACATCATTGTCTTTTGCTACACTCATGAAAAGGAACTCAATATTTTCCAGCTTGAGGGAATCAATATCAACTATTTATAGCAATATATAAGTAAAGTTGGTGACTCTAGTCAAGGGCAAATTGAAGTGTCCCTTTTTAATAGCTACTATACTGAGGTGTAAGGAAGGGCGCGACTCCTTTCCCTGGATTGCTCCACTTTACCCTTGATCCACTCCTATAATGGTGAGTATTAAGCAAGGAGGCATCAAGTACCATGTTTTGACTCTTTGGTATGACTCGACCTGAGATTAAACCCCAGTCTCCTGGGTCATTGGTGAACACTCTACTCACTAGGCAAATGGCCCAGTATACAGTAAAAATCATTTCCAATGCATTTTTATAATAAAAATCATTTCCAATTCATTTTTATAGTAAAAATCATTTCCAATGCATTTTTATAATAAAAATCATTTCCAATTCATTTTTATAGTAAAAATCATTTCCAATGCATTTTTATTGTAAAAATCATTTCTAATATATTTTCCTCGTAAAAATCATTCCTAATATATTTTTATATTGAAAATCATTTCTTATGCGTTTTTATAGTAAAAATAATAAAAAGTAGAATAATTCACTTTTTCCAGCAAATGAAATTTTTAAAAACGAGAAACGAAAAAGGAGGCTTCAGCTTACCCGTAATTCAATTTGTTCTTCATTTTCTTTACTTTTCAAAGCCGTGTAATCTTTTTCCAGCCTGGAAAGACAAAAATATAAGAAAAATTATAGTCTTATTTCATAGCAGAACTTTTTTTTTGCATTAATTCAAGTGAATTCTAATTATCTAAAAAGTTCTATCTTCAACAAATTATAAAAGAATGTATTTTTTGTCTATCGACAAAACAAAAAACATCCCACATCTTTTCTAATCATGAAATTTACAAAAGAATGTGTGATATGTATGGAGAAGAATGTTTTAGTAAAAAAAAAAAAAAAAAAAAAAAATGAATAAAAATGGGGTAAATATGGGTCAGCGATTACAAACAGCCCAGTAAAGAAGGTCATGCTGACAGTCTTCTGGGACAAAAAACAAGAACCCATAACTATTTATTTCCTTGAAAATGGCACAGCTGCAAACTGATTCTGATTGCTGAATCCTTAGGCAAAAATTACAGAAAAGTCCAAGTAGAAACACACTAACTCTCCTGTAAAGAAAAAGTTCCGGGTGCAGCAGTTAGTAGAGAAGATCATGCTGATAATCTTCTGGGACATAAAGGGACTCTTCACTATTGATTTCTTTGAAAAAGGAATAGCTATAAACAGTGCCAAGGAGGTGCCCGTGGTGTAATGGTTATCATCATAGGAAATGGACATGGAGACACGAGTTCAAATCCTGGATGAGACTGATTGCATTTCACATAGCACTAATAAATGGAAGTGCTTAAAAACGTAAAGCAAGTATAACAATAAAAAAAAAAAAAAAAAAAAAAAAAGGAATAACCCACAACTCTGAGTTTTACAAAGATGATCATCAGGTGACATCTGTCAGAGAGATATATATATTTATGGAAGTGCTGGTGGTGTAATGGTTATCGTCATAGGAAATGGACACAGCGATACAAGTTCAAATCCTGGCGGCGGCTGATGGCATTTCACATAGCACTAATACCCTTGGGAAAGGTATGAATCCAATTATTCTCCCTCCAGCTATGTGTAAATAGTAGGGCAGACTGAATTTCTTCAGTCGTAGTGAGGCAACTAGTCTAGGAGAAGGAAAACTCTGAATTCAAACCTGTTAAAAATTGACCTTGTTTCATATCCTGTCCGAGCGGAGGGGTTGGGTAAATAAGAATAAACAGTGCCAAGTCCTCAGTCAAAATTCATGCTATTTATTCAATTTATTGAAATAATACATCTTCAATTAATTTTTCTGAGCTAATAATAATAATTTACAAACCTTTACATGGCTAATTATTTCAATCTAATTTTTACACAATTATATAGTTTCCTCATAGTTGCCATATCCGTGTTTTAAGAGCCAATATATTAATATACTTCAAAATCATCTTAATCAAGTATATGAAGTATATTAATATATTAATATACTTCAAAATCATCATAAATAAATCTATTTGACCCATAGATGGGACCCTAACTAGTACTACCACACAGGCTTAGAGTGGACCTGGGAGTAATGGCAATGAAAAGGTAGACTGCATACTCCTCAGAGCTCCAGAATAGTAGCTTCACTATTGGACACAATTTAGTTGTCATACCCAGGACACGCACTCACAATATATATATATATATGATTGTATCTGAATGGATATGGCATTTGTACAGATCAAACACCATCCAATAAAGTCTGGTAGCATTGTGAGATACTGCTGGGGCACCCTGGGTGAGTAATAATGATGTTTCAGCCCCAAAACCATGCCTGAACCCAGGGTCATCATCTGATGAAGACTTTACAGGAAGTAAAACTGCTTTTTTTTGGTGGCAGTTCTTGTAAATAATTTATATATATATATATATATACACACACAGAGTGAATTTGAGAATGATTGCCTCAGGACTATAGTAGGAGCTTCTCACATGAATCACATCAAAATAGATACTATAAGGAGTGACCTGAGACTACCAAATAAAATCAGACATTAGCAAAAAGATTGCAGTGTTTTCATCATGTGATACACCAAGACAATAGCTGTGATGTCAACAATTCATATAAGAACGATTTTACCAACAGAAGACTAAGAGGATAACAATCAAAATGACAGAGCAAGCAAATAAAAAGAAGCAAAACTATCTTTACAAACAAGACTAAAAAAAGGCAAGACAAAATGGAGGTCCTGTTTGGCTTGCTTTCTTTGTTTCATGTCATATCAACCTTCATCCATGTAGAAGCACACTAGTGGTACTATCTAACCCATAGCTGGGGAGAGAGTAAGTGGGCTCATATCTTCTCCAAGAGTATTAGTCTGAAATTGAATGCAATAGCACAGCTAGAGTTTGAATTTGCTCACTATGATGTTGCAGTCCAACATAGAGGGATAAGGGGGTTCATGCCTTTCCCAAGGGTATCAGTCCAAAAGTGAATGTAATAGCACAACTGGAGTTTGAACTCACTCACAATGATGTTGCTGTTCAACATAGAGGGATAAGGGGGTTCATGCCTTTCCTAAGGGTATTAGTTTGAAAGTGGATGTAATAGCACAACTAGAGTTTGAACTTACTTATGATGATGTCAAAGTTCAGCAGATTTGTGACTATACGTATTTACCAACCCCTCTGCTCGGGCAGGATATGACACAAGGTCAATTTTTAAGCGGAGTTTAACAGGTTTGAATTCAGCGTTTTCCTTCTCCTAGACTAGTTGCCTCACTGAGGCTGAAGAACCTAGTCTGCCCTACTATTTATCCATAGCTGGAGGGAGAATATTTGGATTCATACCTTTCCCAAGGGTATTAGTGCTATGTGAAATGCAATCAGTCTCGTCCAGGACTTGAACTTGTGTCGCCGTGTCCATTTCCTGCGACGATAACCATTACACCACGGGCACCTCTGCAAATTAGCGAATATACCTCAAGGAACCTTCTCAGTTCTGATGCAATTGCTTGGTCGTAACTCCATCTATCCTCACTTAGTAGCATCGTAGTCGAGGTCAACTCGAAAGCTCCTTTTCAATAGCTACTAGATCGAGGTGTAGGGGAGAGTGCTGCTCCTTTCTCTGGATTGATCCATTTTACCCTTGATCTGTACCTTATAATGCTGAGTGTTAAGCAAGGAAGCATCAATTACCATTTTTTGAATCTTTGGTATGACTTGATCTGGGATTGAACCTTGGTCTACCAGGCCATTGGTGAACATTCTACCAATTAGGCGAATGGGCTTATTAAATTATAATGAAGATCTGATGAGCTCCAAAGATCCAGTGAACTTTGAAGTTTCAACAATGTGCAATCAAAGGCTCAAAAAGAGAGAGAGAAAGAAAGAGTTCTGAAGACTCCTTGGTACCACAAAATATGCAGTTACATACTGATCTTGTAGTTTTAGTAGAATCAGATTCCAACAAATGATACAAGCATTAAGTATTATAAATATATAAGTAAAAAGTAAAGTTGTCTCCCTTTAGTCGAGAGCAACCAGAAGGCTCCCTTTTCAATAGCTACTGCACCGAGGTGTAAGGGATGCATACTTTATATTGCTGAGTATTAAGCAAGGAGATATCAATTACCATTTTTAAAGTCTTTGGTATGACGTGACCTGGGATTGAACCTAGGTCTCAAAGATCATTGGCAAACACTCTACCTACTTGACCAATGAGCCGGGGCCAAACTCTGTATGAACAGGATGAAAAGGTCAATTTTTAAGCAGAGTTTAATAGGTTAAAATTCAGAGTTTTCCTTCTCCTAGTGTTATATATTGATCCTCGACCGAGCCGTCAGTCAAGAGATGCACCTGTGTAAATAAGCGGAAGAACAGTGGAACCAGGTAGGCGTTAGAAAATAATATAACCTGGTGCCCAAGCAGTTTGAGTGAGTTGGAGACAGGATGCCAAAGTGAGAACTAGTTGCAGACAAAGGGCTTTGGCCCCCCCCCAGCCAAGATGCGAAAGAAATACTGCTATGGTCGAGAGAAGAACTTGGGTCAATATAGCAGTCCGTCCAGTCTCCACTCCTTTCTAACACACAACAAACATCACCTTTTCGAAAATAAAGTGTGAGAGATTTATATTTTTATAAAGAAGTGTATTTGTTCGTTATTGAAGTCGTCATTATCAGTTGATTATGTTCCCGTGTATACTTGTATACGCGTAGTATATTATACAACACTAGACCAGCTGCCATACCAAGGTTAAAGAGCGCAGTCTGTCCTACTATAGGAATAATTGAATTCATATCTTTCCCAAGGGTATTAGTGCTATGTGAAATAAAAAGATCCTTGACCAGGATTTGAACTTGGGTCGCCATGTTTATTTCCTATGATAGTAACGATTACACCATGAGAAACTCCTTAAGTATTATTAAGTATTATATAAATTTTCATTGTATAATTTTGTATTATTTATTGCAAAGGCAACAACAGGATTTTTATGTAGTAAATTGCAAGTCATCCTTTCTTGTTTAAATAGCTCTTAATTTTTTTTTTTTGTTTAGTGGGATTTTTCATGAAACCTGCCAGTAAAAAGAATTTAATTAATAATCAATAGAGGAATTTACTTATTACAATCCACACTATAACATACATTAAAACAGACATATTTCATTGATTGTGCAAGAAACAAAACAAGCAGGGAGCAGAGGAAATGAAATTTCAGATATTTTATGCAAGTTCTTAAACATGTCTAAAATGGTTATCAATTGGGCAACCTGTCCCTGAAAAAAAAATCAAATACAAAAGGAACACAGCAGTCATATTTTTTAAGAAACAGTTAATGAACAAAACAGGAGAAATTTTTTAAAAATATTTTTTATTGCGGCTTTATATGAATCCATTTATTAGATCACAAACATGATCTGATTACTTCAAAGCTTAATATCTTCAGAAGAATAAAAAAAAAAAACAAAAAAAAAAAACAAACCCCAACCTTTTGGTGCCTTAAGCTCAAGCCTGTTTTGCTTAATGAGTAATCCAGCTTTATATCCTTTCATATATGCCCTATGAATACATAAGTGTTTAAAATTCCTCTGCTTATGCTAGTTTCCTCGTGGCTGTATAGTAGAATCTTGGGTTGACATATGAGTCAGCCGGGTTTCGATCCCAACTTCGAGAATCTCGCATGTCTAGCCACACTGAAGAGTTGTGATACAACAAAACAGTCTGTTTGTGGATGACTATATATATATTGTTACTCTTTCAAAATAAAAGAAAAAGTTATAATTCTTGCTCACGTGATTTTCCTATTTAAATACGTCCTTTTTTAATTCTTATTTATATGCGTTTGACCGCTTGCCTTGTGTGGTTGTTACTGTAAAATTCAGTTGAATAAAGCCTTGATAAGGTCTTTCTTCTTTCGTCTACATTACACTACATATATATTTCTTCAAGAAAAAAAAACAAAAAAAAAAAACGGTCACATTAGGATTATAAATTTATTTCCATCCTGTTATATGTTTTTGATATAATTCAAAAGCACAAAAAAAAAAAAAATTAATAGGACTTCTTCAGATCTTATGGGTAAAATTTTATCCATAAGATCTGAAAAAGTCATGTTAATTTTTTTTTCGTGCTTTTGATTTATATCAAAAACACATAACAGGATGGAAATAAATTTACAATCCTAATGTGAGCAGTTTTGTTTTTTTTCTTAAAGAAATTATTGCTCTGTAATATCAGTTACATTGAGCTCTTTACCAGGAAAATTTAAATGTTTACAGTTGAATGGTTTTTTTTTTATCCTGATGGAATTACTCCCAACTCCGGTTTAACTGGACCAAATAATACTATATATATATATATATATTTTACATACTCACTTTTTAAAAAGTTATTTGTGCATATTCAAAGTAAAAAATCTAGAATAGATTATAAATATATAGATGGAGAGATGAAAGATGTATATAAATCTGATGGGATGTGAACATGAAAAAACGAACAAACTGTTGTATAGTGGCTTGTACTAAGTGACCTCTGGTATCTCAGAGGAATAAAAGACGCGTTCCTTAAGCACGGTCAGTACTGAAAGATCTCTGTAAAACCAATTTCGGATGTAACACCAATAGTGTGAAACTTATATTTGTTGGCCTGTACCACTTTAGTTAATGAATAGTTAACTCTATGATACAACACAAACGATATATTCAAAGGGTATTTTTATTCATACAGGAATAATATCTTCAATGTTATATTTTTTGTTGTTTTTAAACCGCAGTAGCAAGCATAGGCCTCCATGTTAATGCACACAAAACGGAATATATGTGCTATAACCAAACGGGAGACATCTCCACTCTAGAAGGAACCCCTCTTAAACTAGTAGACAAATTCACGTACCTAGAAAGCAGCGTCGAATCAACCGAAAAGGACATCGAAACGAGGTTAACGAAAGCACGGACAGCTATCAATAGGCTATCGACTATATGGAAATCAGACCTTACCGATAAAATGAAATGCAGTTTCTTCCAGGCAGCGGTCACATCGATACTGCTATATGGATGCACTACATGGACGCTAACAAAACGGCTGGAGAAGAAACTAGATGGCAATTACACAAGAATGCTGCGTGCAATCCTGAACAAGTCCTGGCAGCAACACCCCACAAGACACCAACTGTACGGCCACCTGCCCCCTATCACGAAAACTATTCAAGTTAGACGAACCAGACATGCAGGACATTGCTGGAGAAGCAGAGATGAACTCATAAGAGATGTACTCCTATGGATCCCCACACATGGCCGTGCAAAAGCAGGACGACCAGCACGAACGTACATTCAGCAGCTATGTGAGGATACAGGTTGTTGTCCTGAAGACCTACCTAGGGCGATGACCGATAGGGAGGAGTGGCGAGAGAGGGTCAGGGATATCCGTGCTGCCAGCACGATATGATGATGATGATTGAGATTGGAGGGCATGCAAAGATGGTTAGTTGGTTGTGTTTTATGGCATATTAACCCTTATAGGTTATTTAATGTCAAATCCTGTTTTTATATATATCATTTGTAGCATTCTGTTTCAAATTGAATGCAACATAATTAGTATCTGAAAATTACTATTTCTTATTCTTTTTTATTTGGAAAAAAAAAAAAAAAAAAACAAAACAAAAAAAAAAAAAACAACCGGAAAAAGCTCAAATATTTGCTGTATATTCTTGAAAAATTTAGAACTCATCTAAGAATTAAGGAATTATCTAAAATTTTACAGAAATAAAGTCTACAAGTGTAGGTTAGAGAAATTTTCTTAATTTTTTATTAAAAAAATTTATTAACTTTGTTTTATTTTTTATATCAAATAAAATAATGAACTTTTTTTTGTTAGTCATAAAAATCTAATTTTTATATGAAATCCTATTGAAACTAATAAATTTAATTGATTTATTTATAATTAATTAAAACCAGCCCATTGGCCTAGTGTTCACCAATGGCCTGGGAGATTGAGGTTCAATCCCAGGTTGAGTCATATCAAAGACTCAAAAAATGGTACTTGATGTCTCCTTGCTTAGCACTCAGCACTATAAGGTAAGGATCAAGGGTAAAGTGGAGCAATTCTGAGACAGGAGTAGTGTCCTTTTCAATACCTAGGTGTAGTAGCTATAGAAAAGGAAACCTTCAGGTCGCCCTTGACTACAGTCGCCAATTTACTTAACTTTTATTAATAATTAATAAAATGATATATTTTTTCTTTGAGACAATAACACCCAATAATGTTGCCCTGAAGATTGTTAAAAAAAAAAAGAAAAAAAGATGAGACGTCAGACGTTAGCATATTAATCATATGTAAATAAATACATTCTTTGGTTAAATTATATATATATATATATATATATATATATATATATATGAATATTAATCCAGCAACTCGTATCTTAATACCATACAAAATGCTTAAACACCTCAGAATGTAGTCAATCAGCTGAGAATGAGGTAATCACTATGAACATTAAGAATGGATAAAAACACAATCTGCAGGAAAATTTTCGTACAATTAAACTCTTTTTATATCAATGTACTGAATAGTTAAGAGGATTAACCTTGTCATTCAAAGTAAAAAATAATCACATTGTCAAGATACAAAAGGCAACAACTCATTACATTTACAAGTGTTGAAATCACTGTAATCAAATACCATTATTATTTATACCTTAGATAAATAATTTTTCAGCACAAACGTTAGCAGTAGTGTTATTATTTATGTATAAGAGACACTGCTTTTCAGCCCAAATTTTAGGGTTGGTTGGTTGGTTGTTTTGTTTTATGGCATATCAACCTTTTTCAGGTCATTTAACGCTGATTTAAATTTCAAACAATTCAGTTTAGTGTAAGTATAGTTTTTGTTTACAAACAGTTAAATGTCAAAACACTTTTATTTCAAACAATTCAGTTAGCATAAGCACATAGTTTAAATGTCAAAACAGTTTTATTTCTAACAATTCAGTTTAGCCCAAGTACAAAGTTTAGTTCTATTTGACCCATAGAGAAGACCCTATCAAGTGCTACCACTCTAGGCCAGAGTGTACCTGGGAGTGATGGCAATAAAGGGGTACTCTGCATTCCCCAAAGCTCCAGCATCAACGGAATCTCACTATCTGATTGTTTAGTGCCATATCCAGGACACTCGTTATGGGGGGGGTCTTACCCCTCTGCAGAGAAGCAGTCGGTGTATTCTAGAGTCCCAGCTGACTGGGTAATTTTAAGGGTGAGTGTTATACTTGAGAACTATACACCGTTATTAGTTACATCTGAGATACACGATTTTTCAGCACAAATGTTGGGGTGAGCGTTATACATGAGACCTATAAACTCTTATAACTTATGTATAAGACATGCTGTTTTTTAGTGCAAATTTTAGGGGTGAGTGTTATACAGGAGAACTAAATTATTATTTATGTATATGACACACTATTTTTCAAGTTAGGGGTGCGTATTATACAGGAGAACTATAAACCATAATTATTCATGTATAAGAGACACTATATGTCCTGATATTGTTGAATACTCACAACCATAGCCATAATCATATCATAATCACAATGATATCTCAATCTAATAGCATACGTACAAATTGAAATACAGGGAAATACACAACACATTAACAGGCGAACTCACTGTTGTTCACGTACGAATGTTTATTAACTTCTTGACTTCTGAGTTCGGTTTTTTGACACGAGGAGAGAGAGAGAGACACAATTCTTAAAAGTCTTTCGTATCATACCATTCTAACAAAACTCAAACGCTCAGCACATCTCGTGGAGTTTTAGATCTCCTTTCATCTTCACTGGTTGGGACCAGAAAAACTTAACCGTATGCCTCAACGGTCAAAACCCAAACTTCTAAACACCATGGTTGGAACTGAACTTCTACTGTTCGTCTACATGGTCCAAGTCGACTACTAACTCAACCGGTCCCCATTTAACAACAAACTGGACTGGTCCCCAGTAAACTACCAACTTGACTGGCCCACAGTCAAGACTCAACTGACGTGTTTTTCGAAATACCCAAATTCTCAGCCCATCTCTTCCGAGCATGACGTCATTCACACTCCAGTTTCATTTCCTATCTGGGGTTTATTATGACAATTGTGATTGTCATATCCTCAGCGCATGAGCGTAAACTGTACTCAATATCTGTGCACCTGAACTAAGAGCCGAATAGTTCAAAGCCCAACCAAACTGAATGATAAAATATAATTAACGAAAAATGATTTATATAAAAAATCATTCCGTAATTATATAACAATATTTCTGGCTAAAAGTTAGGAGTGTATATTTTACACAAGAATGATATAATCAAATTTTTTTCTGGCCATATGCCTCACTATATTTGAAAAGGAATGACTGAAAATAAGTTAAATCCATACACAAAATTAATGTGTTATGGTCAAGGGGAGGTTCAAATGATAACACAACTCGGAAATAAATGATAAGGAATATATTGAAGGAAAAGAGTACATACATAAACGATAGCTGGGAGAGAACCCCTCCTCAACTTAACAATCATGAATATTACCGCTCTTGGTAATGGCTCAAGACTGAGACTGACACTGCACAGAAGAAGAGCTTAGTTGGTATATGTCACATCAGGACGAGTCCCTAAATAGGAGGTGCCCTTTATTTGTTGCTGCCTCCCACCAGACACGACTTGACACAAGGTCAAAAGCCTGAAGACCGATTAAAGTGGGGATAAAGGGGAGGGGAGGTCGGGAACGAGCCGAGACTCGAACCCTGCTTGTCAGTGCTGCTCATCGGTTCACTTAGTGCAATGTGAGCCTGATGAGGCAAGCAGTTTCACGAACCCAAATGTGGGTCCGGGCACGTATGCCAGTTAACGGCTTAAACTAGACGCTTGGTCCAGTGCCGTGCATGGGGGACAAAGGAGACAAAAATGCAGCTCGCCCACCCGAAGGTAGCCTAGTCGAAACTAGGTGCCTAATTAATTAAAGGCCCCAAGTCTGCCATTGTTCCTTTTCCAGGGCCACGCTCCGGACCGAAGTCCAGAACAGGCCCCGGGGCGCTCGCCGAAGTCCAGAGTGAGGTGCCCGTCATGTAATTGTTATCGTTGTAGGAAAATGAACACGGCGACACGAGTTCAGATCCTGGACCTGACTGATTACATAGTACTAATACCCTTGGGAAAGGTATGAATCCAAAATATTCTCCCTCCAGCTATGGGTAAATAGTCGGGCAGACTAGGTTATTCAGCCTTGGTTAGGCAACTAGTCTAGGAGAAGGAAAACTCTGAATTCAAACCTGTTAAACTCCACTTAAAAATTGACCTTGTGTCATATCCTGCCCGAGCGGAGGGGTTGGGTAAATATGAATAGGGGATACCCCAACATTTACACAATTACAACAAAACATCTATTGGATGTGTGTTTGTTTATAATTTTGTTCCTTCTAATGTGAGCTTAATTTTTCCCACGTGATTGTTGCATTATTGCGTGAACATGTCTTTGTGTTTGCTCTAAATACTGTGGAAATTTTGCATTTAAATATATGATGTAAACTATACAAATTCTTAGTTTTGGTCTGCAAGTTGGACAAATAGTAAATTTAGCTGCTATGAATTCTAAAAAGTCAAAGCGTATTAGACACAAGAATTTTTTCTTCACAGAATATTGTAGTCTGAAGTCAGGGGTGAGTGTTATATGTAAATGAATTCATGTTCTACACATACCAATTTAAAAAATTATCCCCATATATATATATATATATATATATATATATATATATACACACACACACACAAATTATATACATATATATGAGGTGCATATGATAAGTTTCCAGACATTTTCGT
>OY757947.1:44528670-44541170 GCA_963585895.1 Sepioteuthis lessoniana | reverse complement strand
TGGAGGGAGAATAGTTGGATTCATACCGTTCCCGAGGGTATTAGTGCTATGTGAAATGCAATTAGCCTGGTCCAGGATTTGAACTCGTGTCGTCGTGTCCATATCTTACGACGATAGCCATTACACCATGGGCACCTCCAATCAGACACGTGGGACACGGCTGGAGAAGCAAGGACAAGGTCATAAGTGATGTACTCCTATGGACCCCCACATATGGCCGTGCAAAAGCAGGACGACCAGCTCGAACTTACATGCAGCAACTATGTGAGGACATAAGATGTAACTCTGAAGACCTGCCGGAGGCGATGAATGATAGGGAGAAGTGGCGAAAGAGGGTCAGGGATATCCGTGCTGGTGCCACGACATGATGATGATGATATACACACACATATGTGTGCTACCTATGCCTATGTGCACTCATGCATACAAAATTAATCACTATATATGTATATATATATGCACATACTTACACAGTCAAATTAACAGGATTAAGTAAAGAGTAGTTAAGAAAAACATCACCTGATAATAACGACAGGTGTTTATGATCAAGCAAATGGTCTTGTTTCTATCTTTGTTAGGGAGATAATCTAATGTGTACATTGTTGTGTTTTTAATCAAATGCCCAATTTTTCATTAGTTATCTGTAAGTTCACTTTTCCCAGTTTTTAGGCTGTGAATACCAGAAAGTCATGTGTTTTGACTTAATAAACTTCCCAAAGTGTCAATCTAGACATGATACAATTCATCTATCTAAAAAAAATTTGAAAGTACTTCATTTAAATAAAAAAAGTGAAAGTTCTCAATTTAAGCAAAGAAAATTGTCTACTGAGAGACTAAAATCTACAAATATTCTGCCATGAAATACTTGTATTATTATTAGTATTAGATATGAATACTTGAAACCGTATAGCCATGTGAAAATCATTTGTATTAGATATGAATAGCTGGTACTATATATAGGGTGTCTCAAAATAGATGAAACCCATTAAGGATTTATTACTGAGACAAGCGCATTTGGAACACGTTCTGTAAAAAAATGCATCCTTTGAGCTAGAGACATCAAATCAATGTTGTTTTTTTTGTTATTATATCAGCTTCCAGAACATGCAATCTTTTTTGGAGTTGTCTTAGTAATAAATCATTATCATATTAATGGGTTGCATCTATTTTGGGACAGTTTTAAATGATTTTGTCGCCAAATAAGTAGTGGCACAAAATATTTCTCCTCTCTTTTCCAAGGAATCATGATCAAGAATTAATAGTTATCACAGTATAATATTTACAAATCTGACCCCCCCTACCCCCACAAAAAAACATTATTATTAGTAGAGTTATTAGCAGTCACATGGGTCCCATGTATATTGAGAAACCCTGTAATTGTGTCTAAATTATTTGTATTAAGAATAGTTACTTGAAGTTCTAATTGTTTACTAAGGATTATTATTATTATTATTAGTTACTTGAAAGCATATAACTGTAAATTATTTGTATTAAGAATAGTTACTTGAAGCTCTAATTGTTTACTAAGGATTATTATTATTATTATTATTAGTTACTTGAAAGCATCTAACTGTAAATTATTTGTATTAAGAATAGTTACTTGAAGCTCTAATTGTTTACTAAGGATTATTATTATTATTATTAGTTACTTGAAAGCATCTAACTGTAAATTATTTGTATTAAGAATAGTTACTTGAAGCTCTAATTGTTTACTAAGGATTATTATTATTATTAGTTACTTGAAAGCATATAACTGTAAATTATTTGTATTAAGAATAGTTACTTGAAGCTCTAATTGTTTACTAAGGATTATTATTAGTTACTTGAAACCATAGAACTGTGTGCAAAGAAATTACTATTATTAGATAGAAATAATTATTTGAAACCAAGTTATTGTTCATATTAGGAAGAATAAGCTATAGCATTGTGTTCAAAAACTCTTAAGAAACAACCGCACAGAAAAAAAGAAAAAATAATATTACAATGAACACAATTCCCTCACCCCAATGCATAAAATAACCCTAGATGAGTTGACATGCCATTAAAAACAATCCTCAATCATAGAATAATTCACCCATTTTGATATTAACCATTATTTTAAAAGCTTTATATCAAAAATTATATATATCTATTAACGTAAGGTATTCTGTCTATGTTTTTTCTTTTAACTAGACATTGTGATATTGGTTGATATTTTCAAGCAGTACGAATGTCTTTAATCATTTCTTTTTTTATGGAATTTTTTCCTCAAATATCAGTTTGTGTAATATTTTTTTTAATTTACAAATTGTATCATCTGTTTTTTTTTTCTCAGAATCAGAATTATAGAATAGGTATAAAAATGAAAATAAACTACGTCTATGAATTTTGAAAGTTTGTTTTTTATAAGATTCTATGGATGGACAAGATTAGAAGCACCAAAATTTATAATTCCATTGCATCAACCTTTTTCTTGGTCGTTCTTCAAAGTTTGTGTTATATAGAGAGTAATGGACCTTACTCGCCTATATAATTGTGTATAGATTATTGGTATTCCATAGAAATACTAGATATATAACTATGTATAAATAACTGTTATAAACAGCATAAAATAACCCTAGATGAGTTGACATGCCATAAAAATCAATTAGTTAATCAATCTAAAGATTCTTCTTTGCCTCAAGTTCAAAGCAGGCACTGATACAGCAGCCATAATGGATCTCGAAATCTCAACTGATAAGAGACTAGCAGCAAGGTTGTACGAGATTTTTTTTTTCTCTCTCTCTACTTGGGACTAGATTAAAAATTGGAGGCTTTGTCTGGCACCAGGATATTATTGTCAGCCATCATATTCAGTAATGAGAAAGAGTTTGTATCAAAAAAAAAAAAAAAAAAAAGAATCAATTGTTGGCACAATATCCCAATAGTAGAAATAGAGACAGACAGAAAAGAAAAACAAAATGATGCAAGATAATTGTGGAGATAGAAAATGGTTAAATAAAATTAGTGTAGGCTGAATTTGTATTTTTCCCCAGACTAATTTATTCTTCAATTTTTGACGAGCTTATTTATCTTAACTTTCATCTTGTTTTGGCTTTTTATAGCACACTTTAGGTCAAAATAATTTATGACTACGACAGAAAGTAGGATGAAATAGAAAGGAAAAAGTAGACTGTGATAAGATTTAATCCTTGAAGTTCATTATACCAACATGACATAATTAAAAAGCAACCGCAGATTGTCAAGGCCTATTACGAGGGTGGGTCAAAAGTTCGGCAATATTTTCATACATTCTAGTTTGTGGCACGTATATCATGTGACCAAAGCTGTTCAAGCTGTAGTTGGTAGTATAATGGTAATTGGTATTCTGAAATGTTGTCAGCCCGCAGAATGCATCTCTGCAAGTGTCCTGGATATGACTGTAAGCCATCTGATGGTGAGGCTCCAGCCTTGGGGATTCCCATTGCAATTTTTATCTTATAATTTCCAATTCCTGATGTCTTTCCAGTCCAGTTGGCTGGGGCTGTAGAATACACTGACTGCATCTCTGTAGAGGTGTAAGACCTCCCCTAACAATGAGTGTCCTGGATATCACACAAAACAATCTGATGGTAAGGCTTCAGGAGTGTGAACAAAAGACTTCTGCTAAATTGAATTGTTAGAAATAGATCTGTTTGATCATTTAACTGTGTGTAGACAAATGACTGATGTTTAACAGAATTGTTAGTGATACATACCAATACTTGGAACCATTTAACCATTTGCAAATGAATGAGTAATGTTGAATAGAATAATTAGTGTTAAATAGCAATACTTGAAACAATTTAACTGTGTGCAAACAAATGATTAACAGTAAATAGAATCCTTCGTATTAGATAGCAATATTTGAAACCATTTAACTGCGTGTAAAAAAATGTGTTCAAAGTAATTTAAAAATGTTATCAACAAAATGTGTTTACAAATCCTATATATTTAATATATATGTATAAAGAGGATTTGGCATTAAATAACCTACAATGGTTGATATACCATAAAACCCAACCAAACCAAATCATATATATTTAATATATATGTATAAAGAGGATTTGGCATTAAATAACCTACAATGGTTGATATGCCATGAAACCACATCATATACATTTAATATATATGTATAAAGAGGATTTAGCATTAAATAACCTACAATGGTTGATATGCCATGAAACCAAATCATATATATTTAATATATATGTATAAAGAAGATTAGGCATTAAATAACCCACAACGGTTAATATACCATAAAAGCCAGCTAAACCAAACTGACCTGTTATGCATTGCTTCACTCTGTGTGTGATTTGAAGGCAGTGAAGATGAATGCGCAACGTAATCTAATTTGGGACTTAACACGTTATGGGTTCAAACTGGATAATAATGCAGTTGAAACAACCAAAAACATTTGCAGCGTGAAAGATGAAGATAAAGTCCAGTAAACGAATCGTTTAATAGATTTTGCTTGGTTAGCAAGAATGTCAACAATCTGGCAAAGGCAGGTAGGTTTGAAAACCATGGATTCTAAAGCCAAGCTCTAAGCCATAGAAGCAAATCCAGTGAGTAGCCCTTGAAGAGTATCAAGCTTCTCCATACACATCACACATTCATCTGTAAATTTCACATGGTTTGCACTTCTCAGCCAACAAATATTTGATGAAAGACCTCTGTTCTATTTGTAGTGGCTAACCCATGTTTAACCCATTTGTAAACATATTTTGACTAAAACATGCTTCTCCATACACATCACACATTCTTCTGTAAATTTCACATGGTTTGCACTTGACTCGACCTGGGATTGAACCCCGGTCTCCCGGACTACTGTCGAACACTCTACTCATTAGCCCAATGGCCCGGTAGGCCACTGGATATATATATATATATATATATATATATATATAAATTAAAGTTTAGAGATAATGTGTTTGGAATATTTCATATACAGAATATTTGAGAAGTTTCATATAATTTTAATGAGAGACTTGATGGCTATAAATATATAAGAATACATAGAAAAACACACATACAAAGCAGGAGTGTCCTTGTGGTGTAATGGTTAAAGCGATGGACTGCGGAATCATAATAAGCGAGTTCAAACATCAGTCGCGTTATTACGTTTACTTTCTAACAAATACCCTTGGGAAAGGCATGAACCCCCTTATCCCTCTATGTTGGACTGCAACATCATAATGAGTGAGTTCAAACTTCAGTTGTTCTATTACATTCACTTTCAGACTAATACCCTTGGGAAAGGCATGAACCCCCTTATCCTCTCAGCTATGGGTTAAATAGTATTATTACTGTTCTTCTCGAAAGATGGCTTTGGCATTAACAAGGGTTGATATGCCATTAAACAAAACCAAACTGCATACAAAGAAAATATATCTGTGATATCAAAGAAAGAAAACTCAACACATAGATACTATGCCATTATATATTTATTTTGACAAGTCACAATATGTGTCATGCCTCTTGTCAAGATAAATTTATAATTGCATAGTATCTATCTGTTAAGTTTTCTTTCTTAGATATTACAGATATATATATATATATATGTAGTAGGGTAGATTGGGTTCTTTTGCCCTGGTAAGGCAACCAAGCTAGGAAAAGTAAAACTCTGAATTTGAATCAGCTGTAGTCTGCTGTCTATTTGTCACACATTGCCTGTGTCGGAGGGGTTGGGTAAATACATACTTGACATGGTACAACTTTTCAATGACTTGCACGAGGCACATGCTCACAATTCTGTCGACTAAGTAGGTCATGAAATCAAGCTGATTTAGACATAACTAACTTTGTATGAGTGTGCATAACTGACCGTTTGGTTTTATAGGTGAATGAAAACAGAAAGGGGCGATTTGAAAAAATCAAATTAACAAGTCATGCCATCAATTGAGTGTCATCGGAATACAAATTATTTCATTAGCTAAAAAACAAAACAATACAAAAGGGTGTGATTAGTTAATTGGTTTTACGGCATGTCAACCCTGGTTGGGTTATGCAATACTGAAGTTATTCTTTTTTTGCAAGCAGTTATATGGTTTCAAGTATTCCTATCTAATACAAATAATTTGCAAACAGTTATATGGTTTTGAGTATTCCTATCCAATACTAATAATTTGTAATTATATGGTTTCAAGTATTCTTATCTAATACAAATAATTTGCCAGTTATATTCAATAAATAAGAGTAGTTCTTTTGAAAAAAAAAATTTTTTTCCAGAATTCTTTTCCATAAACGTAATTTCTGCATTGTTTGGAATTGGTTTATAGCAAAAATATTTGTTTTGAGGCTATTCAAAATGGTGACAAATCAAACAAAGTGCTCCAGACTTGAACAGAGGTCTGTCATCAAATTTTTGGTAGCTAAGAATTGCAAACCATATGAAATTTTCAGAAGGATATCTCAGTCAAAAAATTCTTTACAAATGGGCTAAACATAGGTTTGCTACTATGAGCTTAAGTTAAGACAGTCCATGGGGAGAGATGGAGGGAAAACCCAGTAAAGAAAAAGTTCTGGGTGCAGTGGTCAGTAAAAAAGGTCATGATGACAGTCTTCTGGGACATGAAAGGAGCCATCACTATTGGTTTCCATGAAAAAAAAAAAATGAAACTGTAAATAGTAATTCCTGTTTCCAATTCCTTCGGCAATATTTCAGTTTATTTATTGAATGACCCTTATATATATGTATGTGTGTGTGTGTATATTTTGGCAGCATTTCTTCATTAGTTATTTGCAATACATTGTTCCTTGATGATGGCCCAAAGTTGGGCAGAAAGTACTTGGGAAATAACTAATTATGGAACCAATTCCCGCCGAATATCAAAAGATCAATAGGGCAATTCAAAATGATTAACAAAACATATGCAGACAAAAAATGTCTATTATGTTCAACCATATATATATATATATATATATATATATATATATTATAACAGTGTTGGTTGTCACTAAATCACTTCGTGGATTTTGTGTCGAACCGAGTGCAATATAATATGGAGAGTACTCAATATCAAGGATAAAACTATTATATAATAATAATGATAAATAAATATATATTAGATATATATATATTTAATTCATGGAAATGTAGACTGCGACCCCTGGGTTTCATGGAGTTTTTGCAAAACAACAATCATCAGGCAGTTAAGAAAATGAAATGAATCAAAAATCGAAAAAATACTGTAAAAAAACTGTTGGGATTTTGTATGATTCCTTATGTGTAGTTGTAAGTGTGTGAGTGTGTGTGGATGTGTGTTTATGCTGATTATAGTTGCGTATTAATGTGTATCTGTGACAGAGAAGCAGTTGGTGTTTTCTGCAGCCCCAGTAGACTGGGCGATAGGACACTTGTTGAGGGAGTCTTACCCCTCTGCAGAGAAGCAGTTGGTGTTTTCTGCAGCCTCAGTAGACTGGGCGATAGGACACTTGTTGAGGGAGTCTTACCCCTCTGCAGAGAAGTAGTTGGTGTTTTCTGCAGCCCCAGTAGACTGGGCCACAGGATATTCGTTGAGGGAGTTTCATCCCTCTGCAGAGATGCAGTCGGTGTTTTCTGCAGCTCCAGTTGACTGGGCCATAGGACACTTGTTGAGAAAGTCTTACCCCTCTGCAGAGATGCAGTCAGTTTATTCTATAACCCCCTCTCCCCCAGCTGACTGGACCAATTGTCATTGACAGTTATGTTACCAAGATATAAATAACGTTCCAATCACTGATAACAGTGTCAACTTTGTCTCTAAAGACCTATGTGCCCTGTTAGTAAGACTTAGAATATACTAGTTGCACTCCCAGTGGAAGAATAAGACCCCCTCCTCCATAAAAGAGATGTCCTAGATATGATACGAAATCGCATTTGATAGTGAGGTTTCAGTTCTGGAGATTTGTGGAGTGTGAAGTCATTCTTTCATTGTAATGACTCCCAGGTTCCCTCTGAACTGGAATGACTGATTTTAATGGCATGTCAACCTGTCAAGTGTAAATTTTTGAGGTAGAGGTTAGGGAATCACATTCATTCCCTGTTCATATTTATATTTTTTGTGTAGTTTATTTTTAACAAGAGTTTATATTTTGTACACATTCTTATCAAACATGAATAATTTTTAAACAAATTTGTTTGACCTATGAATTGAACCCCTACAAGAATAACCAGTTAGGGTCAGAGAGGATCTGGACAATTCCAAACTGGACTGATAGTACCTGTTAGGGTACTATGTATAGGTCAAATAAATATTTAGAAATTACTGGAATTTGATTGGACAAAAAAATTAAATTGTGATATTCACAAAGTTTCGGTTGATGTGTCCTCTGTCCTTCTTCAGGTGTTTTGTGTCGAACTTAGGAGCTTACACAGAACTTTGAACATTGAGAATATAATAATAAAGATAAAGACAATAGTTCTAAAACCTTGAATGATAAAAATCATCAAGCTTCGTCGCAGAAATTCAGACAACTAAAAAAAGTAAATATCAACAATGAATATAATTCCTTCACCTCAAGGCATAAAATAACCCTAGGTTGGTTGATAGGTCATTAAAATCAATCAATTAGGGGAAAAAAAAACAACAAAAAACTTAAAACAAAAAACTAAAAACTTAAAACAAAAAACTTAAAACAAAAAACTTAAAAACAAAAAACTTAAAACACACTGACTGAATTTTTGAGATGTGGCTTGATGTGTATTATTTTGGTTGTGATTTTTCTGACTGTTGTCTTCATCTTTATTATGGTGAAATGATTTAAAAATGATTTCCCAGGTTGAATCATTTCTACACCCAGGTAAACAAAGCACACCTGAGGAAGGCCAGAAGATACAGTGGCTGAAACATTCACTCCAAAAATATCACAAGCAAAATAAAAAACACTGATCCTAGTCAAACATATTCAGCAATCAATCAACAAGATTCATCATCATGTCGCGCTATCAGCACAGATACCCCTGATCCTCTCTCGCTACCCCTCCCTATCGTCCATTGCTTCTGGTAGGTCTTCAGGGCTACATCCCATATCGGCACAAATTTGCTGTATGTAGGTTCCAGCTGGTCGTCCTGCTTTTGCTCGTCCATGTGAAGGGGTTCACAGGAGTACATCACTTATGAGCTCGTCCCTACTTCTCCAGCAGTGTCCCGCAGTGTCCCGCAGTCTGATTCTTCTAATTTTGATAGTTTTCATGATGGGTGGTAGGTGGCCGTACAGCTGCTGCTTTGTGGGGTGCTGCCTCTTGGACTTGTTCAATATTGCTCGCAGCATTCTTGTGTAGTTGCTGTCAAGCTTTTTCTCTATACGTTTAGTTAGCGTCCATGTAGTGCATCCATATAGCAGTATCGACCCAACCGCTACTTGGAAGAAACTGCGCTTGATTCTATCGGTCAGGTCTGACTTCCATCTCATCTTCATTGTCATAGAAACAATGTTCTAAGCACCGTGTAAGTTTCATCTCTTAAGACCTGTTTTGTATGATGTGGTCTGATTGATAGACTGTCTCAATTGTTCCTTTTGACGTACCATGATATTAGGAAGAGATCAAAGCATTGTCTCTTGTCCATTGTATTACCCCTTGTTGAACAACAAACAAACAATGACAATACTGGTCTTATATTAAATATTTTTATAATATAGACTGGTTTTCAAAACTATTGACATGCCACATTTTTCAAGCATTCTTTTTTGTATACAATGCTTCCATGAGACAGAAGTTCAGTTTGAGAATCTAATAAAAACGAGCTACATGTATTTTAAGAATAAAAGGTGAGAGAGATGTTGAGGTGAGATGAGTTGACTGGTGGTTGAAAGATCTGGGGTTCTGAATAAAAGGATTTTCGGCCACAAACTCAAAGGATACTGTGATGAATTAATAAAGTTTAAATAAAAATAAGGAAAAAAAGAAATGGTATATCAGAGAGACATTTTTTATTATAAAAATATGCATAAATCCTCTACCTAAGAGAATAAAGTGATTTCCAATCCAATTTGTAAGTTAAGAATAATTTTTCTTTTCTTAATAGGAGATATTCATCATCTTTTCTGTTGTCATTTTGCTGAGAAAAAGGCTTCACTTTTCTTTGTTTGGTTTTGTTTCTTTTTTTTAATAGCCTATCAACCTTCGTGGGTTATTTAATGTCAAAACCATCCTTGTAAAAGAACAGCAGTGATACTATCTAACTCATAGCGGGGTGGGGAGTCATCCCTTTTCCAAGGGTGTTTGTTCAAAAGTGAACAATATTGTGTGACTGGATAGTTTGGCTAGGGTTTAAGGTATATCATTATTTAAAGCCAAATCCTGTTTTTATATATATTAACTATATGATTTGTAAAAACATTTTGTAGATACAGTTTGAACACAGTTACTACAATGTTACAGTCCAGTATGTTAGCCATGATGCCATGACCACCTTGCTCATGTTACACTTTACTACAAGCTTACGAAGAACAGAGACTAGTCATAACACAGAAAACTATGGAAAGAACCATGCAGGGAATATTGTGTGAGCACATGCAAATCAAAATGATTTGAGAGCTGAGTGGTGTGAAGGATGTAATCACAGATTTGTGAGTGAGTTCAAACTCCAGTCATGCTATTATATTCGGTTTCAGACTAATACCTTTGGGAAAGGCATGAACCTCCATATCCCTCTATGTTGGACTGCAACGTCATAGTGAGTGAGTGAGTTCAAACTCCAGTCGCACAATTGCATTCACTTTCAGACTAATACCCTTGGGAAAGGCATGAACCTCCATATCCCTCTATGTTGGACTGCAACGTCATAGTGAGTGAGTTCAAACTCCAGTCGTACAATTGCATTCACTTTCAGACTAATACCCTTGGGAAAGGCATGAACCTCCATATCCCTCTATGTTGGACTGCAACGTCAAAGTGAGTGAATTCAAACTCCAGTTGCACAATTGCATTCACTTTCAGACTAATACCCTTGGGAAAGGCATGAACCCCCTTATCCCTCTATGTTGGACTGCAACATCATAGTGAGTGAGTTCAAACTCCAGTTGTGCTATTACATTCACTTTCAGAGTAATACCCTTGGGAAAGGCATGAACCCATTAATTCTTCTGGCTACTAGTTAAATAATAATGTTTTTATTATTAAGGATTTTTGGACTATTGTCTTCATCTTCATTGTTATTTCCATTTTGGCTGATATGTCCTCCGGCCTTCTTCAAGTGTTTCTTGAACTCGGGAACCTACATGGAACTTCGGCTGAAATGTTGATGAAATAACACTAAAGATGAAGACAATAGTCCAAAAACCCTTAATGATAAAAGTCATCAAGCTTTGTCTCAGAAATTTAGACAACTAATATCATTGCTGTTCTTCTGAATTTCTTTACTCAGTATAGAGAGAATTAAAGATAATTATGAGAAAAAAAATGTCAAGATAGACTTTGGTTTGGCCTTATGGCATATCATTGTAGGTTATTTAATGCTAAATTTTGTTTATAAATATATAAGATTTTTCATTAACAATTCAATTAAACATCAGTCCTTTGTTTACACACAGTTAAATGAACAGTTCTATTTCAATGAATTCAATTTAGCATAAGTCATTAGGTTACACTCAGTTTAAATGGGTCAAACAGTTCTATTTGACCCACGGATAGGACCCTATCAGGTGCTACCACTCCAGGTCAGAGTGGACCTAGGAATGATGACAATGAAGGGGTACTCAGTATTTCCCAAGGCTCCAGCATTACTGGAACCTCACCATCAGATTGTTTTATGTCATATACAGATCACTTGTTAGGAGGGGGGATCTTACCCCTCGGCAGGGATGCAGCTGACTGGGTTTCTGAAATAGAGAGACCAAAAAAAAAAAAAAAATCCAAGCAAAGTAGGATATCGTAAGTAAAGTTGGCGACCGTAGTTGAGGACGACCCGAGGGCTCCCTTTTCAATAGCTACTACACCAATGTGTAGGGGAGGGTGCAACTCCATTCCCTGGATTACTCCACTTTACCTTTGATATGCACCTTATAACGCTGAGTGTTAAGCAAGGAGGTATCAAGTACCATTTTTAAAGTCTTTGGTATGATCCGACCTGGGATTGAACCCTGGTCTCCCGGACCATTGGCGAACACTTATTTCTTGTAAGATTTGGTTTGGTTTATTTAACATACAACCATCATATGACACGTATTGGTTGAGTAGTGACATAATTATTTAAATACAAACAATGTCACTCATATATTTAATTCATATAGCCAGAGAATTCTTACATGAAATTAGGCAACAAAGAAAATACAAAATTAGTTAATTACTTGTATTGTATCAAGTCAACTAACCTTCACTTTTGAATTGTCTACAAGTTTATCTCTATTTATCAATGGACAAAAGCCTAACCATTCAATGCTATTTAAACCGTGTCACATAGCTACATTCTTCCTCATTTCATTTTACTATAAGGCCACATTTTGTTAACATTAACCATCTATATATCTATATATATATATATATATATATATATATATATATATGGGAAGAAAATAAT
>OY757947.1:44516170-44523670 GCA_963585895.1 Sepioteuthis lessoniana | reverse complement strand
AATCATCTGACGAGACGGAGAGTATAGTAATATTCTCCGCCGAAATAAATTTATTATGACGACTAAACCGAGTTTGAGTCTCCATCAAACTGTACTATATATATATATATATATATATATATATAAAAAACACAAGTAATAATTTTATAATATTGATTTTAGAACATGAAAAAACCTAGGAGCAGCCCTTGGCTTCAAGAACAAATTCCATAACTTAATGATTTTATGACCATATATCAAAAGTCAAGCTATACATGACATGAACAAATATGTAGAGTAAATATAAAATTTGTTTATATATCAAGAGTTGACTTATACATAGAATATGCACTTCCAAATAAGCAACAATGATCAATAGAGATATGAACCATATTAGCTAGTCACCTCTATATTCATATAAAGATCTTTATTCAACAATATACAGAGACATGAACCAAGTAAATACGTTATATACTTGTGACCGTAGTGTAATGGTGCCCGTAGTGTAATGGTTATCGTCATAGGAAATGGACACGGCGACACGAGTTCAAATCCTGGCCGAGACTAATTGCATTTCACATAGCACTAATACCCTTGGGAAAGGTATGAATCCAATTATTCTCCCGCCAGCTATGGGTAACTAGTAGGGCAGACTAGGTTTTTCAGCCATGGTGAGGCAACTAGTCAAGGAGAAGGAAAACTCTGAATTCAAACCTGCTAAACTCCACTTAAAAATTGACCTTGCGTCATATCCTGCCCGAGCGGAGGGGTTGGTAAATATGATATATACTTGTGAATAGGCCAACTGTTAAAGATTTAATTTAAAACAAAAAATTGACAGCTCCACCTCTTCTTATACAAAAGTAGTAAGGGGGAAGCCCTGTGGTTTAATAGGGAGAAAGTATTCATAGCTTAATATGGGAAGGAGCCCCTGCGGCTTAATGGGGGGGGGTCCCGTTGTATAATGACTAAAGTGCTGGACAGTGATCTGGAAATAAAAGAATTCCAACTCCAATTCCCTTTCAAACTAATATCTTTGGGAAAGGTATAAACCCCTTTATCCCTTCCGACCTCTCGAGCCCAGTCAGCTGGGGGTGAAGAATACACCAACTGCATCTCTGTAGAGGGATAAAACCCCTCCAGTGAATATCCTGGACAAGACACAAAACAATCTGATGGTGAGGCTCTAGTCTTGAAGCTTTGGGTAATGTGGAGTACATCTTCGTTCCACTTGCTCCCAGGGCCACTTAAACCTGAAGTAGTAGCACATTGCAAGGTCCTATCCACTGGACAAATAGAACTGTTTGACCCATTTAAATTAAGTGTAAACAAATGACTTATGTTAAATGGAATTATTAGAACAATATAAACAAGTAACTGATGTCTAGTGATACATTGCAATACTTGGTTGGTTGGTTGGGTTTTATGGCATATCAACCTTTGTAGGTTATTTAATGCCAAATCCATTTTTATACAAATAGTTCTATTTCAAACAATTCAGTTTAGCATGAGTACACAGTTTGTCAAAAACATTTCTATTTCTACCTAATCAGTTTATTTAAACAGTTCTAATTCAGCTAATTCAGTTCAGCATAAGTATAGATTTTATTTACACACAGTTAAATGTCAAAACAATTCTATATTAAACAATTCAGTTCAGTGTAAGAGTTTCAATGTCAAAAAACAGTTACATTTCAAACAATTCAGTTTAGCATAAGCACACAGTTTAAATTTAAGTACAAAAACATTTCTATTTTAAGCAATTCAGTTTAGTGAAACAGTTCTATTTCAAACAATTCAGTTTTGCATAAGTATGCAGTTTAGTTCTATTTAACCCATAGATAGGACCCTTATCAGGTGCTACCATTCCAGGCCAGAGTGGACCTGGGAGCAATGGTAATGAAGGGGTACTTTGCATTCTCCAAAACTCCAGCATTACTGCAACCTCACCATCAGATTGTTTAGTGTCATATCCTGGACACTTATTGGGTGGGGGTCTTATCCCTTTGCAGAGAAGCAGTAGGTGTATTCTACAGCCCCAGCCAACTGGACAAGCAATACTTGGAATCATTTTACTGTGTACAAATGGATGAATAGAGTTGAATAGCATTATTAATGCTAAATAGCAATACTTGTAACCATGTCACTGTGCGCAAACAAATGATTAATACTGAATCAAATTCTGAGTGTTAGAGAGCAATAATTCAAACCATTTAAGTAAGTAAAGTTGGCGACTATAGTCAAGGGTGACCCGAGGTTCCCTTTTTCAATAGCTACTACAACGAGGTGTAGGGAAGGGCGCTACTCCTTTCCCTGGATTGCTCCACTTTACCTTTGATCCATACCTTATAATGCTGAGTGTTAAGTAAGGAGGGATCAAGTACCATTTTTTCAGTCTTTGGTATAATTATGTCAGGCTGAAAAATGTTTAGGACTGAAGTTAAAGCCGATTTCCAAAGTGCTCATTTCAAGATGGGGTTTTGATTTTTCTTGATTTACAACTATTGTAGATCATAGACTGATTTTCTATCATCTGCTCCCAGTGTTCAACATCTTCTCTAAGCACCCTCAGGTTGTTTTTGATGACATCCTTAAAATCTTTCTAACGTTTATGTCTCAAGTATTTAGCACTATATAACTCTCTGAAAAACAGTTGCTTAGCTGTTAGAATCCTTGTCTCCATTTTGATCTTTGGTTCAAAAAATTCAGTGTTGGTATTTCAAAAGATACGTCTTTCTAGCTGAAAGTTCAACTAGCAATCGAGTATGTGACTATTTGAGGATAGTTGCAGACGATTTTAAATGCTTTCATTCCTTGTCTCTGATTGGTTAATTTTCATTGGGAGTGTCTGCTGTTGTCGGGAAGTTCATGAATAGAAATGATGATTCTTTGGACAACTTATACCCCCAAGATAATCCAACAGTAACCTAATATCCTTCCTCTTAGAAAGGTGTCTAACACACATATACATATATTTCTTACCATTTTGTCATTTCCTATATATATACATATATTTGGGTAGAAATTTTACATCTTTTAGTAATTACAAGCAACATCAGACGTCTTATTAATAAATTATGATTATTACCTTATAAATTTGACAAATTCACCTACCTAGGAAGTAGCGTCTCATCAACCAAAAAAGACATCGACACACAACTGATGAAAGCATGGACAGCAATCGATAGGCTCTCGATCATATGGAAATCAGACCTAACCGATAAAATGAAACACAGCTTCTTCAAGGCTGCGGTTGTGTCGGTACTGCTGTATGGATGCACTACATGGACGCTAACTAAGCGGCTGGAGAAGCTAGACGGAAACTACACAAGAATGTTGAGAGCAGTACTGAACAAGTCCTGGCGACAACACCCCATGAGACATCAACTATACAGACACTTGCCCCCCATCATGAAAACTATAGAAGTCAGACGAACCAGACACGCAGGACACTGCTGGAGAAGCAAGGACGAGCTCATAAGTGATGTACTCCTATGGACCCCCACATATGGCCGTGCAAAAGCAGGACGACCAGCTTGAACTTACATACAGCAACTATGTGAGGACCCTGAAGACCTGCTGGAGGCGATGAATGATAGGGAGAAGTGGCGAGAGAGGGTCTGGGATATCCGTGCTGGCGGCACAACATGATGATGATGACCTTATAAATTTAGCTGCTTTTTAATCCTTTTAAAATCATGGCAGCAGACCCTCTTGAATTGAGTTTTGTGGCCCTTGGGCTGGAAAGGTTAGAAACTCATTTTTAGATACTGACATACCTTGGATTTTCTCAGTTTCAGATAGTTTGAGAATCAATGTTTACGAAGAATGGAATATCAATTCCTTTGATAAGCTTGTCGCACTGCAGAATATCTTGATTAGTTAAAAGACTAGAAATTGAGAATGACATGCAATATTTAATCCCCAAAGAAGATTAACAGGTGCTCGAGTACTAATTTCGAGTACTGATTGCATAGCCATAGAAATGATCCTTTGTGAAATTAATTTCGCTGCTTTCTCAAGACTCGGGAATTTCAATTTATAAAAAGATAAAATTTTAGTTCTCATACATAGATATACACAAACGTATGATGGATATCTGAAGAGTTTAGTTTCTCTTATCGAGTGACCAGCTGATATAATTCGCCCATGCTTTAGGACTGACTTGTGCTCGACTGCAGTTGGCATGGACATTTTTCCATTTCAGTCATCGATGGTCTCATTCAGCCTGTTGATATAGTAGGTAGAGTGTTCGCCAATGGTCCCAGAGACTGAGGTTCTATCCTAGGTCGAGTCATACCAAAGACTCAAGGGGGTGTCCTCGTGGTGTAATGGTTAAAGTGATGGACTGCGGAATTGTAGTACGCGAGTTCGTACGCCAATTGCGCTATTATGTTCACTTTCGGGCAAATACCCTTGGGAAAGGTATGAACCCCCTTATCCTCCCAGCTATGGGTTAAATAGTACCACTACTGTTCTTCTAGGAGAATGGCTTTGGCATTAAATAACCTAAAAAGAGTTGATATGCCATTAAAAACAAAGAAACCAAACCAAAGACTCAAAAAATGGTACTTTCTTAATACAACATTATAAGGTATGTATCAAGGGTAAATGACAGATCCAAAATATCCGTCATATTCTATCTTTGACATTTCAAGTTTTCAAACAAGTATGTTTCCAACTGTTATATAATTAAGGAATGATTTTTTTTATATTAATCATTTTTTGTTAATTATATTTTATCATTCACTTTGGTTGGGCTTTGAACTATTTGAGTCTCATAGTTCGGGTGCATAGTCATTGGATGCAGTTTATACTCACGCGCAAAGGATATGACAATCACCAATTGTCATAGGAAATGAGGCTGGAGTGTGGATGTCATCATGCTCGGAAGAGATGATCCTGAGAATTTGAGGATTTTGAAAAGAGTTGGATTTTGACCGTTGAAAGATGTACTTGGGTTTTTCGGATCTCTACCGACAGAGATCTTAAGCATCACAAGATGTGCCATGCATTGGGGTGGGGTCAGCATAGTAAGAATTGTGTCTCTCTCCTCGTGTCACCATGGACCGAAGTCAAGAAATTAATAAACCCGTTTGTATCTGAAACAACAGAGTCCACCTGTATTTGTATTACAGTTGTGACTGAGATTATCATGATTATACAACACGACTTGTTTTTCCTCCAACTCTATATATAAAATGTGTCCAACTTGTCATCATGTTTGTCAATATGTTATTCATCACAAGGTCACTTTTCTGAGTGGAGTTTAACTGGTTTGAATTGAGTTTTCCTTCTCCCAGACTGGTTACCATATCAAAGTTAGAGAGCCAAGTCTGCCCTACTATTTACTCATAGCTGGAGGGAGAATAACTCATTCTTCTGAAAAGGTTTACAGTTGGGGCCCGAGAGTACTTGGAAAATATATGGCACCTTCCTAAATTCATTACATCCAAAAGTCAAATGACTCATCCAAAGACTTTAACAAATCAAATCAAACATAGAATAGGCAGATACAAAATGTCTGTCCCATTTAATTAAGCATATATATATATATATATATATATATATATATATATATATACACACACAAGTAAATATGTGTGTTAGCCCAATTGGCTGGAGCTATAAAATATACAAACTGCATCTTTGTAGAGTGGTAAGACCCCCCTCCCAACGAGTGTCCTAATATGAATCTAAACAATCTGATGGTGAGGCTCCTGTCTTGGAGCTTTAGGGAATATCATGTGCCCTTTTATTGCCATTGGGTCAGAGTGGACTTGGAAGCAGAGTGGTAGTACCTAATTGGGTCCTGTCTATGAGTCAAATAAAACTATTTGGCATTTAAACAGTGCAAACAAATGACATGCTAAATTGAATTGTTAGAAACGGAACTGTTTGATCATTTAACTGTTTATATCTACAAAATGTTTTTACAAATCATATAGTTAATACATGTAAAAACAGGATTTGGCATTGAATAACCAACATTAGTTGATATGCCCTCAAACCAAACCAATATGTGTGTGTGTGTGTGTGTGTGTGTGTATATATATATATATATATATATATATAGAGTGTCAGTAAAGATGGCTCTATGAATACACATACATGAACATAGATACATACACACAAACACATTTATATATATGCATGTGTACACATACAATTGTATAAATGCGTATATATATATATATATATATATAGATAGATAGAGAGATATATATACATGCATATATATGCACCTATATACAAACTCACATGTGTGTGTGTGTATATATATATATATATATATATGTATACATGCACACACACACATATATGCAACTCTATACAAACTCACACGTGTGTGTATATATATATATATATATATATATATATATACACACACACACACACACACATGCAAAGGTGGCTCTATGAATGCACATGCATGAACACATTTTTATATATATATATGTGTGTGTGTACATATACAATTGTATAAACATGTGTGTGTGTGTGTGTATATATATATATACACACACACATGCATATATACGCACCTCTACACAAAGTCACATGCCAAAATATATGTATTTATATGCAGTATACGTAGACATTGTTATATTTACATGGACCAATAAAAATGGATATTCTGTGAGTTTTCTTTGTTGTATAACCGAGTTCTATCTTGAAGGCCTTGAGGAACACTGACAGTAAAGAAAATTAATATCAAGGCTGATTTCACTTTAAAGAGTCAAAAGGAATCCTTCGATCAATAATAGTAGCAACCTGATCAGCATTCAAACAACTCCACTCAGTTGCTGAGAAATGACTGCTATTTTCAAAAAAAAAAAAAAAAAAAAAAAAAAAACACATAACAAAACCACAACAAATTATCAGAGAGGAGAATAAGAAATATTGAGGCCACAGTAAAACAGTTTTTGTTTTTTGTTTTTCCATATGAAAAAAAAACAAACAAAAAATACCTCATATACTTTAACATTTATTTTTACTTATTTTCTTTTTTACCTCTTTCTAACTGTTTAAGATCTAAGAAATACGTATCTTTCTTCACTTATTTCTCTCTCTAAACATGAAATGTGGTTGAGAATGTTTCAAATACTCAACTCTATGTTCTTAATCAAGAAAATAGCGTGAAAAAATAATTTCCCTCAAGGTGGGGCTGAAATTCATTCGGTTTTAATCAGAATTTTTTGTCGTAATTGAGAACAAATACATCACAATCAGAATGAAATCGAAAAAGATGTAATGCCTTATATATAGAGAGAGACAGATAAATTTATTGATTTTGTTTCCTACCTGAGGATTGAAATTCCTATCATATCAATTTTGTTCATCTAAATAGATATATATGCAGACCTTGTTGATAAATATCAAAAATGAATAGTATTATTCATATTTGTCTTGTTTGTGTGTGTATATATATATATATATATCAGGAATATCCAGTCGGCATCCGAAGACTATGGGTGTGGATTATTCATGTTAGAACATATGAGAGATGTCATATAAATC
>OY757947.1:44498670-44511170 GCA_963585895.1 Sepioteuthis lessoniana | reverse complement strand
AGGAGTATAATAATAATAATAATAATAATAATAATAATAATAATAATAAAAAAGTTACTATTCTCTGAGACTGTGCTATCTAAACTGATAGAAAAATAGCAATTGTTATAATGTTTACGGAATATAAAAGAAAAACGTCTTCTAACAGAAATGGCAAAGCTAACAGATAAAAATATATCAGTCCAAGAATATGGTAAAATAGATAAATACAAAGATCTTGGAATATAAATTGGAAAGAAAAAAATGTTGCACCTTAAAACTACCACTGTGCCAGTAATTCTAGGAACCCTGGTGGGTATGATCAAGAATGGAATAGATAAACACATGAAGATACTTGGCAGTCCAAGCCTATATAAAATATAAATAAATAAATAAAAAGAAAGAACTTTGAGGAACTGGTCGTTTTTAGATGCTCCTTAAATGGGTGTTATTAAGGTGATTGAAAAAAAAAAATGTCACTACAAAGTGGCAGCAAAAACATCGATAAAATAGAATCCATATAATCACTAGCTTCCCTCAACCTAGGTCTTGGGTCAAGACCCGGTGAAGGACTTTGGATAACTGAAAGTAAGGCAGAAAATTAGATGATAATAATGATTATTATTATTATGATGATGAAGAAAAAAACACACACACAGAAGAGACCTACTACAATATATAAGTCGAAGTCAGAAATTTCACACCTGACAAAAAAAAAAAACAAAAAAAACAAAAAAAAAAAAAATATTCCAAGAATGACAATAAAGAAAAAAGTACGATTGAAGAAGAAACGGTATATTCAATATAAAGCAATTTCTTTTTTTTTTTTTACTTACATAAAATTTCCATCGCTGGTAAAGTCAACAAAATCCATGAGAGCCTGGATCACTCTCTCTCTCTCTCTCTCTACCTCCCTCTCTCTCTCTCTCTCTTCCTCCCTCTCTCAATATATCTACTAGTGTGGAAGCATTTGAGCACCTGCGACGCTCAAATAAAACCCGAAAGAATTAAATAATAATAAAAAAAAAAAACAATGAAATAATAAATATATTAAGATAAGATCGAAGCTAACTTTGAAAACTGCTAGTTGATCTTAATAGCAGTTATCAGCTCCCGAGACAGCAGTCGGATCATTGTTTCTCTTACGACACAGTGCGTCAATTGTGTCGGGATGTAAACAGAAAACTGTCATGTGGCCGCTGATGGAAAGAATAAAAAAAAAAGTCAAGAGGAAAAAGCTTACTTGTTTAAAGAAAAAACACAAAACGAAACAACACTAAAAAAAAAAAAAAAAGAAAAAAAAGAACTCGGTAAAACGAACGGGGTGGGTGGGGTGGCAAGTGGCGAAAGTTCGGTATACCCTATGGGTGCCTCCCGAACCGACCTTCAACGAGAGGTAATCATCCATGACCGTAGCTTAGATTTGACACAAGGGTGTAAGTGCGAGGCACCCAGTGAGAACCAAACTCACTAACAATTGCATGGTGGCCTAGATTGCTAACACTTACGCGTGAGGTGACCCTGGTAAAAAAAAAAAAAAAAAAAAAAAAGAAAAAAGGAAAGAAAAATATGATGTTCCCGCAAACAAAGAAGAAAATAAAGAAAGAAGAAAGAAAAAAAAAAGGTGGGAGCTCATGGTGTAATGATTACCGTCGTTGGAAATGGACACAGCGACCCGATTTCAAATCCTGGACGAGGTGGTTTGCATTTCACAAAGTGCTAATTCCCTTGGGAAAAGTATGAATCCCATTATCCTCCTACCAGCTATCTGTAAGTAGTAGGTCAGACTTGGGTTCTTTAACTTTGCTATAGGAACCAGTCTAAGAAAAGAAAAAATCTGAAGTTAGACCTTGTTAAACCCTGCTTTAAAATGACCTTGTGTCACACATCTTGCTTGTGCAAAGAGGTAAAAAAAATAAATTCGTTTTGGTTTGGTTTTATAGCATATCAACCATTGTTGGTTATTTAATGCCAAATCCTCTTTATACATATATATTAAATATATATGATTTGGTTTGGTTGGGTTTTATGGCATATCAACTATTGTAGGTTATTTAATGCCAAATCCTCTTTATACATATATATTAAATATATATGATTTGGTTTGGTTGGGTTTTATGGCATATCAACCATTGTAGGTTATTTAATGCCAAATCCTCTTTATACATATATATTAGATATATAGGATTTCTAAACACATTTTGTTGCTAACATTTTTAAATGAGCCACAACTCATTTGTTTGCACATATAGAAATTAGAGAAATCATTTCATGAATACGAATAATTCTATTTACAATTAATCATTTGTTTGCACACAGTTTAATGATTTCAAGTATTGCAATTTAACACTAACAATTCAATTAAACATCAGTCATTTGTTTACATATAGTTAAATGATGAAACAGTTCTATTTCAAGCAATTCAGTTTAGCATAAGTCATTTGTTAGTACACAGTTTAATTTGACCCATAGATAGGACCCTATCAGGTACTACCACACCGGTCCAGATTGGGCCAGGGAGTGATGGCAATAAAGGGGTACTTCCCCAAAGCTCCAGCATTACTGGAGCCTCACCATCAGATTGTTTAGTGTCATATCTAAGACACTCATGGGAGAGGTGGGGTCTCACCCCCTCTGCAGAGATACAGTCAGTGTATTCTACAGCCACAGTCAACTGGGTTACACACACTGCGCATGGACCTTCACATACACTATATACCACTGACACATATACACACAATAATATGCAACTATAACCCACACAAACACACATACGCACGCGCGCGCGCACACACACACACACACACACTCACGAACACACATAAAGATTCCTACACAATCCCAACGGTTTTTGATTGTATTTTTCAATTTTCGATTCATTTCATTTTGTTATCTGTCTGATAATTGTTGTTTTGTAAAAACTTCATAAAACCCAGGGGTCGCGGACAAACTTCCATCACATTAAATATATAAATCTAATATATATTTATTTATCATCATCATATATATATATATATATATATATATATATAAAATTAACTTAAATTCAATTTTATAATTGGCTCCACTTGTGTTGAGCACTTTTGTAATTGTAGCATTGCAGGATTCGCAGAAGGTTTTTAGTTTTCTTTTGACCAACTGACTGCGTATCCCTTGATTTTTTTCAAGGGGTCGGACCAGGTTGGCCTTTTCTTTCTTTTTGACCTATAATTTTTTCTTTTTCCCTCGGGCAGTGATTCGAGATACTTTTATCTCTTGTTCCTGGCGTGGGTTTTTTCGTTTTTTTTTTTCTGGTACCGTGAATGCTGGTAGATATTAGATTAGTATATATATATATAAAATATTTTAATAGTAGATGCAATTTATGCTTAGAAGAAAAAATCTATATTTTAATACATAAATGGCCTGATAAGTTATTGAATAAGAGAAGTGAACTAATAGGTAGATGTAGACATAAGACTAAATTTAAACTATAAAAATTTAAAAGCATAGGAATAAAAACGTATCCAACATATACACTAAAAAAATAGGTAGCTAATTAAATGGTATCAAAATTAATATAAGCATTAATATTTCTCTTAAAAGTTAATTATCAAACTTAACATGAAAAGAAAATAAACTAAACAAATAAATAAAAAAGTTAAATTACCGTAATTATAACTGACAGAAGAAATTTGAAAATTAAAATAAAACGGAAATTCAATAAAACGAGGAGGTTACTCCTTAATCTCTCCCCCCCAATCCACCCCACGTGTCTATTCTGTTTTAATTAATTAATTATCCATTGGATCTGAAGAAGTCCTGTAAATTTTTTTTTTCTTCGTGTTTTTGGTTCACACCAGAAACTGAAAAACAGGATGGAAATAAATTTGTAATCCTGAATTAACCGGTCTTTGGTTTTTTTCTTAGAGATATATTATATATATAATCTAATAATTGCACAAGCAAGAAGCTGACTCATTAAACACCGTCGTCTCTGTGTCTACACTATTCAAACATATGTATTTACTCAATCATCCCGCACAAACAGAGTATGACACAAGGCCAATTTTTTAGCAGAGTTTAACAGGGTTGAATTCAAAATTTTCATTCTCTGAGACTGGTTGCCATGCCAAGGTTAAAGAAACCAGTCTAACCCATTATTTTACTCGTAGCATTATAATAGAATAATTTGATTCCTACTTTTCTCAAGAAAATGTGACAGTTTCATTCAGGATTTGAACTAGGGTCATCGTATCCATTTCAGTAACCAAAAGCACCAACATTCAAATCCTGGACGAGACTGATTGCATTTCACATAGCACTAATACCCTTGGGAAAGGTATGAATCCAATTATTCTCCCTCCGGCAATGGGGGAATAGTAGGGCAGCCTAGGATCTTCAGCCTTGGTAAGGCAACTAGTCTAGGAGAAGGAAAACTCTGAATTCAAACCTGTTAAACTCCGCTTAAGAATTGACCTTGTGTCATATCCTGCCCGAGCGGAGGGGTTGGGTAAATAGGATAAGCACCAACATTCAATTCTATCTTTATTCAAATGTGTGTGTGTGTGTGTATTTGACTCGCATGAGGACAAAATGTGACACAAGGCCATTTTAATGAAGGGTAGTTTTGCAAGAAGAGATACTCCTAAGGAGCGAGTGTAATAATTGCTCATGTACCTTAGGAATTATCCTTCGGAGACGCTTCAATCACTGGGTAATCAACCCAACCTTTACTCCTTTGAGCCAATGGAAGACAACCCCACGTTGAAACTAAGCTGCTCATTTTATCACCACCCAGCATGGGCATCAAGCAAAAGAGATATTGCCTTTTTTTTTTTTTTGTGCCAACACATTTTGTCCCGCTCCACCAAGCACACATTTTGGTTCTTGTTTGTGAAGAGACAGTTTTTTTTAATGAAGAACTAGTCAATGTATGGTTAGTTTTTTTCAGGTTAAGCACTGTCTCAAGTTAAAATCACAGCCACCACAAGTGTCTAGGACAACTGCCAGCTTAGGTTTAAATAATCATTTTAATCGTTGCCTAACATTTTGACTATATATGAACAAATTGTTATAAAAAGTTTTTCTTAAAGCAGTAAAATGCAAAAATTTTAAAATAAATAGTTTTCTCACTCCCTCATACTTATAAGTTATGTATTTGGTGTGGTAGGGAATCTTCAGATGAAACGCAAGTCAAATGGACGAAGGATGACAAATGAATCTACTTAATAAAGTTGATTATGTCTGCCTGCGTCTCAACTTTGTAAAGTTTAATGTACACCCAAATGGAGGGATGTAGAAAGTTGCAATTTGGATTGAAAAACCACTTTCCCATTTATATTATTTTTATCGCATCATGAATTTATAGCTAAGCCAAAATTGACCTGAAAATTTAGACAGGGGACAAAATATTCTAAGCTTATTTTTTTACCATTCACGGCCATTGATTTTTACTTCAAACAAAATCAGTTTTTATTTTTCCGAAGCCATTTCAAAATAGCCAAGCATGTTTCATTTTTGATCAATTTAATTATTTAATTTCTGAATGAAACTTGATTTTATGTGATTCTTAATGTTTAATATTACATTTCTGTGCAATCATTTTAACAATCTTTTTTATTTTCATGAAAAAAAATTCTTTCCGCATATACAAATTCTTTTAATTTCTTAGGATATCAAACGAATGTCATCATGGTAGAATTGAATAAGGTAGTCTAAAATGATGTAGAAGAAAATAGATATGATAATTTGTTCAAGCTTATTTCAAAACTACTTATTTTTGCTTAAGATCTTGATCTGTGATATCTATTTTATCTTAAAAACAAAACAAAAAATATACATCTTAAAAAATTGTTTACATCGAAAACCAAATCCAAGTAAAAATGGCTGTTTATTTAAGATGGTAAAGGGAAGTAATATTGATTTCAAATCATCAACTTCAGAACTTTAAATTTGTAATTTCAAATAATTCAAAAAATGATAAATAGTTAAAATTTATTAAGTGTATATATATATATATATATATATAATAATGGCAATTTTTTTTTTTTTTCCGTCAAAATTTGAACTTTGGAATTGAAAGTAAAAAAAAAAAAAGAGGGGAAAATAGTAAAATTTTCTACTAAATTCTTTTTTGTGATTTGAACTAATTTTAGTCCCTAAATCTTAACAGAGTCCTGGGTATGACATCTGATGGTGAGGCTCCAGTCTTGGAGTTTGGGGAACTTGGATTACTGCTTCATTACCATTATTTTCAGGTCCACTCTGACCTGGAGTGTTAGTACCTCTAACGGTCTCATCTCGGAGCCAAATTGAAATATTTAATCTTTTTCTATACTTGAAACCATTTAACCGTGTACCAACGAATGACTGATGATGAATTAAATTATTAGTATCATATAGCAATACTTGGAACTATTTAAATGTGTGCAAATGAATGAATAGTGTTGAATAGAATTATTAGAATTAAATAACAATAACTGAAAGAATTTCAACTGTGTACAAATGAATGAACTCTTGATCATTTAAAAATGTTACCGACAAACCATTTGTTTATAAATCCTATTTAATATATGAACAGGATTTAGCATTAAATAATCCACAAGGGTTGGTAGGCCATAAAGCCTAATGAACAAACTTCAAACTTACCCCATTGTTTTATTTAAAAAAAAGATTTTTCATTTTTTAAGCGGAGGAGGATCGCTTTCATATTGTAATGCAATGTAGAATGATCAACAATTTCTATTTGGATTTATTTTTTGATGTAAGCAATTTTTTATGACGTATATTTTTTGTTATATACAATTATATTAAAAAAAAAAAACCCCCGTCCCAAATCAAGAATGTAAGCAAAAATAAATTGAATTAAGTTTGAACGAATCACAACCTTCATTTTTTTCGAAATAATTTAAGACTGCATCATTCAACTACATCCGTCATCAAAAAAAACAAAAAACCTTAAAGTTATATCATTTATAGTAGGAAAAAAAAATGATTAAGATAAAATTAAAAATGAATTTCTTTATAAATTCCAGTTTTTCTGTCAATAAAATCCTTTTTTTTTCTTTCTAAAAAAACAAAACAAATTTTAACTTTTCAATTTTAAGAATAAAATACTTTCGCAAAAATGAAGTCGTAGGAGAAAAATGGATACACCATAATGTTTAATTAAAAAAAAATTTAGTTAAAAAGAAAAAAGGTTCCTAGTGAGAGCCATTTAATATCATGTTCATTCAATTTTAAAAAAATAATTGTTTGACTTTTCAGATTTTTTCTTTTTTTTTTTTAAATAAGCAGTGTTTTTAAATAAGCGGGATACACAGAAAGTTACTGTTGTATCATTGAGGTGAATGTTACACAGAGAAAAATGTGTACTTAAAATATTTATTCAGCACCAGATACTGGTGCTGATGGACACATACAAAAAGGACACAGTACAATAAGTTACAAACAATTAACAAGAGAATTCACAAGAAACAGAGGAGAGTCAATATGCTGCATAACCAAACGAGTATGATCAGCCTAAATATTAATCAGCTTAATAAATCAACCCTCGGAGTCTTTAATCGTAAGCTATTTATGGCTATGAGCCAGTCCATCTGGTAGAGAACAGTTATGATCAGATATTTCATATTAATACTCCACCGGGGCAATGCCAGATAGCACTGCAAATACTAAATATTCCTTATACAATGTAAAAAATGGCTGCATGGTGCCAGTGGGGAAAACATCCTTTCCATTATTACAAGATTTATCAAACATTCGTTATGAATTGGTCTTGGGATCAGCTAACTGTGCTAAATTGCTTCATTGTAAGAGGAAAATGGCTGCATTGATGGAATTTTCTAAAATTTTATCCCCATAAGACAGAAAGGAAATAGTGCAATGAAGAACCATTGAAACCGATTTCAAAGTGGGAAGTCTTTCTAATATTACAAAATATAATATGAAAAATAGTAATAACTTGGTCCCAAGAAATGGATTGGTTTCTTTGTTTAATGGTATATCAACCTTCATGGGTTATTTAATGCCAAAGCTATCTTTGTAGAAGAACAAGTGATACTATTTAACTCATAGTGGGGGGGGATATAGCTGGGGTTCATTCCAGTCCCAAGGGTATTAGCCTGAAAGTGAATGTAACAGCACAACTGGAGTCTGAACTCATTCACTATGATGTTGCAGTCCAACATAGAGGGATAAGGGGGTTCATGCCTATCCCAAGGGTATTAGTCTGAAAGTGAATGTATTAGCATGACTGGAGTTTGAACTCACTCCAAGGCTGCAATCCAGTAATTTAGCGATTAGCCATGTAGACATCCCTCCCAGCAAGATATGGATATATGGACCTACTAAAAGCACCAAATCAGATTGTTGTACCAAGAAAGAAGAATAGCGGCCTAGATGGAAATCTGCTAAGTGATAATGTTCAGATAAATAAGAGCCAATTTGAGAGAGAAAAAACATTACGATACGAGTTCTGATACTTTTTGAACAAAAAGTAATTTGCAACAAAGAGAATTTTACAAGTATTGTACCTTTCCGATTAATCAGTTTTTTACTTGTTTCTTAAACTGAAAAAACATCTCAAGTAATATTTGAGAACATCTTAGACATTAGATGATTGATTAGTTTTAATGGCATGTGAACCCATCGAAGGTTTTTATGTTTAAAGGTTAGGGAATCATTTATATAAGTCTACAAAATAATTTTGAGAACCAACTATACAAATGCAAACATGAATATACAATGAACATGATTCCCTAACCTTTACACATAAAAACCTTCGATAAGGTTCACATGCCATTAAAACTAATCAATCCTATAATCAAACGGGTGACATCTCCACTCTAGACGGAACCCCTCTTAAACTAGTAGACAAATTCACTTACCTAGGAAGCAGCGTCATATCAACCGAAAAGGACATCAACACGAGGTTAACGAAAGCATGGACAGCTATCAATAGGCTATCGATTATATGGAAATCAGACCTAACCGATAAAATGAAACGCAGTTTCTTCCAGGCAGCAGTCGCATCGATACTGCTATATGGATGCACTACATGGACTCTAACAAAACGGCTGGAGAAGAAGCTAGACGGCAATTACACAAGAATGCTGCGAGCAATCTTGAACAAGTCCTGGTGGCAACACCCCACAAGATACCAACTGTACGGCCACCTGTCTCCTATCAAGAAAACTATTCAAGTTAGATGAACCAGACATGCAGGACACTGCTGGAGAAGCAGGGACGAACTCATAAGTGATGTACTCTTATGGACCCCCACACATGGTTGTGCAAAAGCAGGACGACCAGCATGACCATACATTCAGCAACTATGTGAGGATACGGGATGTTGTCCAGAAGACCTGCCTGAGGCGATGAACAATAGGGAAAAGTGGCGAGAGAGGGTCAGGGATATCCGTGCTACCAGCACGACATGATGATGATGATGATGATATAAATACGATTTCTTTTTATTTAATACAAATAATTTGCACACAATTGTATTGTTTCAAGTATTTCTATGTAATAATAATTAATACACAATTATATGGTGTCAAGTATTCCTGTCTAATAATAATAAATACACAATTATATGGTGCTAAGTATTTCTTTCAAATAATAATTAATACACAATTATATGGTTTCAAGTATTCCTATCTAATAATAATACTTAATACACAATTATATGGTGTCAAGTATCTACAGTTACATTTATTTCTATCAAATATGAATAATTCTTAAACAGATCTTTTTGAACCAGAGAGGAGACCCTAATTGGTACTACCACTCCGAGTCAGAGTGGACCTGGAGAAATCACAATGAATGGGTACTCCACATCACCCAAAGCTCCAGAACTGGAGCCTCACCCTCAGATCCAATTTAGTGTCATATCCAGGACACTTGTTTTTTTTTGGGTGGGGGAAGGTAAGACATTATCCCTTTGCAAAAGATACAGTTAGCGTGTTCAAAGCATTCCAGACAGCGTAAGTGGATGACATTAAAAGAAACCTTTATACTGTATAAAAAAATGGAGATTTAGAGGTGCTTTGACCAATGAAAAGCTCACTGGAGTGAGAGTTGAATTGCAAGAGACCTGTTTTCATGCTTGTTATCTTTATGCTTTTCGATTTATTATTTTTTCTCGTCTTATTTTACTAAAATTGTTGTTTTTTTTTTATACAGATATCATCAGAAGAAATTAATCAAAATTCATTAAAATGGCAGATCTGTCAGACTTTAAAAGAGGTCAAATTGTTGGTGCTCATCTGGCAGGCACAAAACCCCCTGAATTATTTGGTGTAGTAAGGAGTACTGTCTTGAAAGTAATGACAGCATTTGAGAAAGAAGGAAAAACTTCCTCAGAGAAGCTAAACTGTGGAAGAAAGTGAAAACTGTCTGATAGGAACCGTCAGACTCTTATGTAGATTGTTAAGAAGGATCATAAGAATACAGCTCTAAAAATTGCAGCAGAGCTTAATGACCATCTCAAACTTGGTCCAGTCAGCTGGGGCTGTAGAATACATCGACTGCACCTGCAGAGGGGTAAACCCCCACACACACACACACAAATGAGTGTCCTCAAGATGACACTAAACAATCTGATGGTGAGGTTCCAGTGATGCTGGTTCTTTGGGGAATACAGAGCACCTCATCATTGCCATTGCTCCCAGGTCTACTCTGGCTCGGAATGGTAGCACCTGGTAAGGCCCTGTCTATGGGTTAAATAGAACTAAACTGCATATTTATGCTAAACTGAATTGTTTGAAATAGAAATGTTTTGGACAATTAAACTGTGTACTTACATTTAAAATGCATACTTATGCTAAACTGAATTGTTTGAAATGGAACAGTTTTTGACATTGAAACTTTACATACACTAAATTGAATTGTTTAATATAGAACTGTTTTGACATATAACTGAGTGTAAAGGAAATATATACTTATACTAAACTGAATTAGAACTAAACTGAATAGCTTGAAATAGAAATGATTTTACAATTAAACTGTATACTCATGCTAAACTGAATTGTTTGAAATAGAACTGAAAATTTGTTTAAAAATGGATTTGGCATTAAATAACCAACAAAGGTTGATATGAGAATTAATTTTTATTTATTGCGGACTTTTTGTCCTCATCTTGGTAGTTTTTTTTGTGTTGTTTCTTCTTTCACTACGTTTCGGTCAAATTTCACCTCTGGCCTTCTTCTGGTGATTTTACCGCGACCTATCCGAGGTAAAATCACCTGAAGAAGGCCAGAGGTGAAATTTGGCTGAAACGTAGTGAAAGAAGAAACAACACAAAAAAACAAAAACTACCAAGATGAGGACAAAAAGTTCGCAATAAATAAAAATTAATACTCAGATTAAGAAGCCTCATCTCAAAAAGATCCAATTAAAAACAAAGGTTGATATGCCATAAAACCCAACCAACCATCTCAAAAACCTAGTTTCCTCAAAAACTGTATGAAGGGAGCTGCTCAAAGGTGGATTTCATGGGAGGGCTGCAATCAGAAAACCATATTAAAATGAATTTGTTTGAAATTTCCAGGTGTTTCCATTATTTTGTTCAACCTGTGTGTGTGAGGTGTGTTGGCAAGAAACAATAGTGATTGATAATTTAATGATTTTTTTTCTTTCTTTCTTATCTTCCTTCAACAACCTCGGTCACATTTTCTTGATATTGAGATGCTCATATATACTAGTAGGTGTTTATTTGTCCACCCCAGCAATGTATATTTAACATAGGGTATCTATACTGAAATCTAATACAGAAACTGGACACTAATTCAATATTGTGATTTTGAGTTCCCCCACCACGTGCAAAAAAAATACCTGGTTTTCTGAGCCTTTACCTGAGACACAAGGAAACACTACGAACCCTACTCATCTTAATATGAAGACAAGCATTATATATACCATTCTCAAAGCTGGGTAGGGAGTCATCCTTAGTGGGGAGATTTGGTTGGGTTTTATGGTAGATTAACCCTTAATGCCAAATCTAATATATATATATATATATATATATATATATATATATATATATATACATACACACAATTTGTAAACATACAGTTGCGTAGGTGACATTTTAAAATGATCCAGAGGGCATTCATTTGCATACAGTTAAATGGTTTTAAGTATTTTCATCTAATACTAATAATTCTATTTAATATGAATCATTTGTTTTCACACAGTTAAATGGTTTCAAGTATTCCTATCTAACAATAACAATTCTATTTAATATTAATCATTTGCAGACAATGAAATGGTTTCAAATATTCCTGTCAAACACTAATAATACTATTTGATATTAATCATTTGTTTGCACACAGTTAAATGGTTATACCTATATGCTTGGTAATTTAATAATTTGTAGGAAATCTTATTTTTAAATGAGTTAAAACTAATTTGTTTACACACCATCACGTATTTCTATTGTTTGTATATAGTTAAATGGTTTCAAGTATTCTTATCTAACACTAATAATTCTATTTAATATTAATAATTTGTTTGCACATAGTTAAATGGGTTCAAGC
>OY757947.1:44481170-44493670 GCA_963585895.1 Sepioteuthis lessoniana | reverse complement strand
TAGCACCTGATAGGGTCCTATCCATGGGTCAAATAGAACTAAACTGTGTAATTATGCTGAACTGAATTGCTTGAAATAGAGCTGTTTTTGACATTGAAACTGAACTATGTTAAACTGAGTTGTTTGAAATAGAACTGTTTATTTGTATGAAATGGATTTGGCAGTAAATAACCAATAAAGGTTGATATGCCATAAAACACAAACAACCAAGTACAAACGTTACCTGTTGAAAGGTAAAAACATAAACAGGGATGTTTATATTCAAAAAGAATTTTGAAACTCAGGGTCAAACTTTTTGAATACAAATATCTTCAAGGCTGTGTTGATAACCAGTGTCATGCAAATTGTATGGAGATGAAAAACAAAGGCTGTGCAATATATATATATATATATATATATATACACACACACCATATAAATTGTCTATCAATAGACTTAAAATGAATAATCCAAAAAGAGTCCTCAATGCAGGGCTAATTAATATATGTAAACATATATGAATATACAAAGAAAACTATGCAGAGCAAAATATCATTAAGAACAAAAAAATTGATGAATATACTCCATTATAAATTTTCTTATATATATATATATATATATATATATATATATATATATATATGTCATCCACAGTCAGACCTGTTTTGTTCTATCAGAACTCTTCAGTGTGGCAAGACAGGCTAGATTCCCGACGCTGGGATCGAGACCCAGTTGACTCAAACACCAATCCATATATATATATATATATATATATATATTTTTTTTTCTTTCTTTTAAATATCCTGTCTAGTGGCAAAAGCTGCTTGGTAGCGCCAGGAGTGGCAGTACCACCTTGAGCTACTGAAACTATGTTATCACCCTGGTTGGCAGCTGATGAGGTTAGGGTATCGCACATTCTTTCACACGTTGTATGATTGAAAAAATATATATATATATATATATATATATATATATATATATATATTGGGGTAAGTTATGAATAATTTTTGTTTTTGAAAACAAGTTGTAACTATGTATTTCAAACTCACAATGTTTTAAACACAACAGGAAATTACCTGATTAAAGAGCGCCTTCATCGGTCATTCTTATTTCAGTAGTAAAAGGCTGTGCATCATGAGTTTATCTATCATCTTATGCCCCTAAAATAGAAGAACTAAAAGTGCATATTTGACATTTAATGTTGCAGGAGTTTAAGAATAACGAAAGCACAACCCAAACAACTACAAAAATTTCTAGTGTTTTGGGTCAAGGTATCATTATTGACTGTTAAGTTGGAAACTGGTTTTCAAAGATTCTTTCTGGTAATACGTCACTGAAAGATGAACCCAGAGCAGGACACTCATCAGACCTTAATCAAGATGCTTTAAGAGAATTGGTGGAATGCCATCAGTGTAAAAGAACTCGAGGATTAGCACTTCACCTCAACCCATCCTAATCCATAATCTGCCACCACTTGAAAGGAAAAGAAGTGTGCTAGCTGGGCATCTGGGTTCTTCATACTCTTAGTAAAAAGGATAAGGAAGATCACATATTCATTGTGACAAGTCTTCTGTTAAGGTAGAGAAGTGACCCGTTTCTCAAGAATATAATGACAGGTGATGAAAAAGGGTCTTTTATAACAATGTCCAATACAAAAGGTAATGTACTGGACGAATCTCTGCAGACAATCCCAGAAAAGTTATGCCGTTGGTTGGTTGTTTGGGTTTAATGGCATATCAACCTTTGTAGATTATTTAACGCCAAATACATTTTTATGAAAATTGTTCTATTTCAAACAACTCAATTTAGCATAAGTATGCAGTTTAAGTGTGAAAAACATTTCTATTTCAAGCTATTCAGTTTAGTCAAGGAGTTCAACAGTTAAATGTCAAAACAGTTCTATATTAAACAATTCAGTTTAATGTAAGTACAGTTTCAATGTCAAAAAAAAGTTCCATTTCAAATAATTCTGTTTACCATAAGCACGCAGTTTAAATGTAAGTACGGTTTCAGTTTAGCATAAGCATGCAGTTTAAATGTAAATATGGTTTAATTGTCAAAAACATTTCTATTTCAAGCTATTCAGTTTAGTCAAACAATTCAGTTTAGCATAAGTATGTTGTTAGTTCTATTCAACCCATAGATAGAGCCCTATCAGGGGCTACCATGCCGGGCCAGAGTGGACCTGGGAGCAAAGGTAATGAAGGGGTGCTCTGCATTCCCTGAAGCCCCAGCATTACTGTAACCTCACCATCAGATTGTTTAGTGTCATATCCAGGACACTTGTTGGAGGTGGTGTCTTACCCCTCAGCAGGGAAGCAGTCGGTGTATTCAACAGCTCCCCCCCACAAGTTATGCTGTGTTTAGTAGGATCATCACAGTATTACTCATTTTGAGTTTTTAAACCACAATCAGTCACTCAATGCAGACTTCTACTCTCAGCAGCTACAACATGTGCATGAAAATCTTCAAAGAAAATGCTGTACACTCGCCAATAGAGGGAATATTATGCTTATCGGGTGTTGAATCATATCAAAGACTCATTAAATGATACTTGATGCCACCTTGCTAAACACTCAGCATTATAAGGTAAGGATCAAAGGTAAAGTGGAGCAATCCAGGGAATGGAGTAGCGACCTCCACTACACCTCGATGTAGTAGCTATTGAAAAGGGAGCCTTCGGGTCGCCCTCAACTAAGGTCGCCAACAACAACTATGATAACACAAGGCCACATTTAGCGAGAAATAATATTGGATTTAGGCTCGTCTGTTCTACCGCATCCACTATATTCACTTGACTTTGCACAAAGTGATTTCCTTCTTTTTTGTTCTCTACAAAATGCTTTGAATGACAAAAAATTTTCTCAAGAAAATCAGGTGGAAATGTTTTTAGAAAACTTCTTTGGCTCAAAACCAGCTCAATTTTTTCTTAAGATGAATGAACGAGCAACTTGACAAACAACAAGTAGTGATTCAAAATAATGGCGTATCTACTATTGATTAAAATTAATTTATGGTTAAATTATTCATGAATGAATAATATTTTACTTGAATGGGTCATTTATGACAATGTTCAATGCAAAAAGCCATGGAGTGACCAAGATAAATCTAGGCAGCCTACCCCAAAAGCAGAGCTTCATAGAATAAAAGTTATGCTATGTCTATAATAAGATCACTGTGATATTATTCGTTTTGAGTTTTAAATAGCATAATGGTTATAGGCATTGGTTCCCTAAGCTTCTAAGGAGACAATCATCTGGAGGTTTCTGGTTCAATCCTGACTGCAGGCGAGTAACAATACAGGAATACTTAACACTTGTACCCGGTTATGGCTAACGGAATCAGAACAGGCGAACTCCATGGATTCAATAAAGGACGTAGTTCGAAGTTCCGTGAAGGTTCCTGAGTTCAACAAACACCTGAAGAAGGCTGGAGGACATATCGGCTGAAATGTTGTGGAAATAATAATAAAGATGAAAACAATAGTCCAAAAACCCTTAATGGTAAAAATCATCACGCTTCGTCTCAGAAATTTAGACAACTGCAATGAGATACTCAATACAGACACACTCTCAACAGCTGCATCATGTCCATGAAAATCTAAGATTATGCCCTGCACTCGTCAATAGGAAAAATGTTGTCCTTCTCCTGATAACACAAGACCACATCCAACAAGAATTACGCAGGAAGAAATATTGGATTTAGGCTCGTCTGTTCTACCGCATCCACTATATTCACTTGACTTTGCACAAAGTGATTTCCATCTTTTTTGTTCTCTTCAAAATGCTTTGAATGACAAAAAATTTTCTCAAGAAAATCAGGTGGAAATGTTTTTAGAAAACTTCTTTGGCTCAAAACCAGCTCAATTTTTTCTTAAGATGAATGAACAAGCAACTTGACAAACGACAAGTAGTGATTCAAAATAATGGCGTATCTACTCTTGATTAAAATTAATTTATGGTTAAATTATTCATTCATGAATAATATTTTACTAAAAATGAAAATTATCTACGACTCAACCATGTTGTACGAAACATGGAAATTCAATCAAAATAAGAGCATCATTAAAGGTACTTCCCAACTCCACACAGTCTTTTTTCTTTGTTAATGGATTGCAAATATCAAGATGCAAATTTTCCTAGTATTTTTATAAAGAGTCTTTGTAAGACTACTGGCATCACTGTCATGAGAACTAACTATGACGTTTTCATATGTAAAGGTGTTGGAAATGAGCATAACTAACAAGTCAAAGAAATTATTAATAATCATCATCATCATCATCATCCAGTAATGCAGGTAGCATAGATTTCCATGACACTTTCTCGCCATCCATCCCTATCAACCACCACTCTGGAGAGGTCCTCTATACTGCATCCAGTATTCACACAGAACCGATTCATGCAAGTCTTTGCTGGTCGGCCAACACTCGTGTCTTCATGTGTAAGAGAATGTTGCTAATGAGTTTATTCTTAGTAGCCCAGCAATTGGATGCTTTATGAGATGGGAGGTAAGTGGATGTACAGCTCCTATTTTGCAGGGTGCTGCTTCCAGGATTTGTTGAAAACAACACAAAGCATTTTTGTATAATTAAGATTTTTTGCAATTGTTTCATTAAAGTCTAGTTGGTGCAACCATACAATAGAACTAACATGGCTATAGCTTGGAAAAATTCTTGTTTTATTATTTCCATATCATTAAAATCCTGTTAATAGCAGTGTAATATAATGGCCAAGGGATTTCATTTTATGCCTTTGGGTTTAGTTAGGCTGAGAACCTTTCGACTCAGTGCATGGGTTACTTAGGTGCAACATTAACGCAGGTGTTCACGCGAGCGGACGTGTCACTCAGAGACGTCACAATAGCCCAGACGGGAAACAGGGCTAGAGAGTGCGGGTGACCTCACACACCGGAAGTGTGCGGAGGATTTGGGGGATTTTGAAAAAGTCAGTTAGTTGAGTTGAGAACTAGACTCCAAACGAGAAGGGTTGACTTTCGGAGCTCGCTGAGGTGAGCTGAATTTGCACGCTATGGGCGTTGCACGAGATTGGGTGGGGCAGACGGAAAAGCCAGAATAGAAAGAATGTGTATCTCTCTCCTTATGTTGAAGAACCTTTAAACTCAAAGGTAATAAAAAGTTTTGTACCAGAACTAAGAAGTCGTAAGTGTTTTCGTGTTTCGAGATTCCTATGTTCTATGTATATATGTTATGAACATTCTATGTACATTTCACATATCCATACCATGGGTATGTCAGCAGTCCATGTCATTCCTATTACTTTCAGTAGATGAGATATTGCTGCCAAGGTATGTAAATTGTTCTATTGATTTCAGAGGCTCGTCATTTAATGCAGGATTCTTGTTTAAGACACATGAACATATTTTTATTTGAGAAGAGGCTAAGAACAGTGAACACTATAAACCAGCTATCCGACTTACGGTATCATTTGAAACCGAAAAGAATATCGACATCATGTGAGTACAGGAAAACAGATATCACCATAGAGAATGAAAACTAAACTAAAATATTATAAAACAGATAATGGATAGACATTCATTTTGGCATCTGCATCGAAAATGTTGTATCATGGTAAGGAAGAGATACACAGTGAAATAAAGAGTTAATTATTAACTGAATTGGTACAGTCCAACAAATATTATAAGTCTCATGTTGTGGGTGTTTCGTCCGAAGTTGGTCTTACTACTGACCGAGATCTTGCAGAACCCTCGTGCTTAAGAAACACAACGCCTTTTATACCTATGCGTTACCGTAAGTCACATGGTACAAGCCACTATCCAACAGAAAAAACCTCCATCAATGGAGGTGTTGGAATGATTCTCAGTCCATGTGCATTAAAATCACAAAATAGCAAAGAGAAAAGCCAACTAAGAATTATGTGTGGTTTGGTCTAGTGGGTAGAGTGTTTACTAATGGCTCGGGAGACCTGGGTTCAATCCCAGGTCAACTCATACTAAAGACTCAAAAAATGGTATTACCTGATGCCTCCTTGTTTAACACTCAGCATTATAAGGTAAGGATCAAGAGTAAAGTAGAGCAATCCAAGGTAAGGAGTAGTGCCCTCCCCTACACCTTGGTGTAGTAGCTAATGAAAAGGGAGCTTTTGGGTCACCGTTGACTACAATCGCCAACATTTTTATTATCATTTATAATAATAAGGATGGTGAGTAAAATTAACAATAGAGCATATCCTTATTTTAAGGGTTCACTAGGTGACCCGTGATCTGGTTGGGTTCTCCTAATCACACTGGTCCATAATTATACTGATGTTTCTATTTAGGAAAGAATGAAGTATTCTAGTATGGATTTGGGTGATAAAAAAATGGTTATTTTAATGGCATGTCAAACTGTGTAGGGTTATTTCATGCTTAAAAGTTAAGAGATCGTATATATAGTACGTTTATGTAGTTTCCTGTGGTGTAATGGTTATCATTATGGAAAATGGATATGGTGATAAGAGTTCAAATCCTGGAAAAGGCTGATTGCATTTCACATAGCATTAATACCCTTAAAGGTATGAATCCAATTATTCTCCCTACAGCTCTGGGTAAATAGAAAGGCAGACTGGGTTCTTTAGCCTTGGTTAGGCAACCAGTCTAGGAGAAAGGAAACTGATTTCAAACCTGTTAAACTTTGCTTTAAAATTGACCTTGTGTCATATCCTGCCCGTACGCAGGGGTTGGTAAATACACACAAACTTAGAAAGATAGAGAGATTGAGACTTAGATAGATACAAACTTAGATAGATAGATACGAAGATCATTAAATAAGTTTCCAGACTTTTTTTTTCATATGGGCACTTTGATTGATAGTACACACATAAAACTCTAGTCCCCTTCGAGGTAATCTCCTCCAGCTGCAATGCACTTGTTGTACCGTTCCAACAACTTCTGGAAGGCCCCATTAAAGTCCTCTTGTGTGAGCGTGTCAATGACCTTCGTCACAGCCTCTTTCATCTCCTCAATTCTCTCATAACTACAGTCTTTGAATTTAGGGAATAACCAAAAGTCACTGGGAGCAAGGTCTGGACTATAGGGAGGCTTAGGAACTGTCTTGATGCCCATCTTGGTGAAATAGTCTGTGACAAGGATGGAGTTGTAGACTAGTGCATTGTCCTGGTGGAAATGCCACTGACCCGGTTTGAAGAGTGCTGGCCTCTTCCGGCGGAATCTCTTCCTAAACTCCCTTAAAACCTCAACATAGTAACCCTAACCCTTTGGCCAATCAACTCTGGTGTATTGACTTCTTTACTCCTCCCACACCTCTCATCATCCCTCACAGACTCTCTGCCTTCCTTGAATCTCTTATGCCACTCAAAAACTGATGTTCGATTCATGCAAGATGCTCCAAAAGCAGTCTGAAGCATTTCATACGTTTCTGTGGCATTTTTTCTAAGTTTAAAACAGAATCTAATTGCATATTGTTCTTCTAAAGCGTCCTCACGCCCAGATTGCATTTTTGAAATTCACCAGCTGTGACAATCAGGCTTTAGTAGGGTGTATTCCAATTGCTTCTGTAGCTGTTCATTTGAACGTGAAATCATAAAAACTGGTCTGTCATCTCATAAGATGTATAGCAATAACATAGTGAATTTTCAAGAGTCTACGAAAATTTTAAATGCCTGTACAAACAAGTCTGGAAACTTATTGAATGTACCACGAAGATAGATAGATAGATAGACTGAGACAGAAAGATTGACACTTAGAGACTTAGGTAGATACAAACTAAAATAAATAGATAAACTTAGACAGATAGATACAAACTGACTTAGATATAAGCAACAAAATCTGTTCCAAAATATAGACACAAAAGTCAGGTAGAATTACTAATAAAACTCACATTTGTCTTTCATGAATAAATTGCTATTATTTCCAAATCAAAATAAAAGGCAATAACAATTTCCAGAGATTAAAAACCAGCAACAAAATGAACAACTTCTCTAAATCAGTGTTAACATTCATTAATATCTGCTCAGACCTTACACACATCAACTCTATAGCCAAACATATTTAGTTGTCAGTTGGCCTTATTACTATTTAATCTCTAAGAAGGAAGTATTTTTGTTTTTTTATAAATTCATGTGGGTTGTTAGGCTGCACTCCTCTCGCATATCTGACCCAGATTATAACATCAACATAGAAAACAAAGCAGTTGTGAAATAATAATCTTTCTAGCTGTCATCGCAGATAGTAATAACAACTCAAAATGTAGCAACTTGTATTTTTTTTTAAAAAAGCTAAGAGAATACAAAAAGAAAACGACAAAGTCCTAAATGTATAAAAAGCACATCGTGAGTATTTTTTTAAGCAAACTCATTATACCTTGTTTTTAGGTAAATTTATCACCAGTAAATTCATCATATCAGATTAATTGCTCTTATAGTGTCCCTCTAAACCTTTAACTCTTTTTATTAAATTCTTTAAAGCAATTATCAAATTCTGAATTTAGTCATGAGTAGGGTTCCTCTAACTTTTTAGTTTTTATTTAAATTCTGAACTTGACAATGAATAGGGTTTTCCTAAACCTTTAAGTCTTTCTATTAAATTCTGAATTTAGTCATTAATATGGTTCCCCTAACACTCAATGTTTTTATCAAATTCTGAATTTAGTCACAAATATAATTCCTCTAACCTTTTTGCTCTTTTTATTAAATTCTTCAAAGCAATTATTAAATCTGGAATTTAGCCATGAATCGGGTTTCCTTAATCCTTAGCTCTTTTTATTAAATTCTAAATTTAGACATAAATTGGGTTTCCCAACTCTTTAGCTCTTTTTATTAAATTCTTAAAAGGAATGAATAAAATCTGAATTTAGCCACAAATAATTCATCATCTATTCTTTTTGTTCCTCAGTCTCATATTAAATAATTCCAGAGCAAAATAATGAATACCAATTTGTTTTTGAATCTAATGAGTTCATCAAGCCTGTTTTAGAATTTCTGTTTCTGGGAATTCACCATGTTTTCCCATTTCTAATAAAAAAAAAAAAATTGATTTATAAAGCCAGGAGGGTGAGAAATAATCACAGCTTTGTTCCAGGAGGCCTTCTCACGAGGCAGCACCTGCCCCATCATCTAAAAGGTCTAAGGGATGACATTGTTTGGCATGCGGAGGTAGCTCTGAAGAGGAATGCTATAAGAATCATGAATTTTTGGGAATGAGATGTTCTAAATATATATATATATATATATATATACTTTGACCAGTTTAAAATTTTTTTAAAAAAGAATGATCCAATTACACCCAATCCTGAAAATCCACCTCCACATTGTAATCCCAATAAGTTTAGAGGTGTTCTAACAGAAGTGTCCAGTGGTTGCAAGAATCTCCATGGTGTAATTGCAAAAGAACTGGACTGCAGCCTTGAAGTAAGCAAGTTCAAATTCCAGTGGTGTTATTACATTTACTTTCAGACTAATATCCTTAGGAAAGGCATGAACTCTCTTATTACCCCAGCTATGGGTTAAATAATATCATTGCTATTCTTATATAAGAATGGCTTTGGGATTAAATAACCAATAAAAGTTGATATGCTATTAAACAAAGAAACCAGTATTGGTGATTGTATTATCTAACATCATAGCACAAAGTATGCTACAAGATGAGTGTGGCTATTGAAACAGAAATGGACCTAAATGCGAATTAAAATGGTTCCAATTTAACAGCCTTAAGTAAAAGTAAAGTTGGCGACCTTAGTCGAGGGCGACCCAAAGGCTCTCTTTTCAATAGCTACATCACCGAGGCGTAGGGGAAGGTGCTACTCTATTCCCTGGATTGCTTTACTTTACCCTCGATCCTTACCTTATAATGCTGAGTGTTAAGCAAGGTGGCATCAAATACTGTTTTTTGAATCTTTGGTATGACTCGACCTGGGATTGAACCCCGGTCTCCCGGACCTTTAGCAAACACTCTACTCATTAGGCCATTTGATAACACACTACAACTGTTCACATTTTCAGCCAGGATCCCAGGAGATGGCTCTGAGGGGTTGGTTGGGTTTTATGGCATATCAACCTTTGTAGGTTATTTAATGCCAAATTCTGTTTATACATATATTAAATATATGATTTGTAAACAAATAGTTTGTAGGTAACATTTTCAAATGAGCCAGAGCTGATTTGTTTGCACACAATTAAATGGTTTCAAATAATTCTATTTAACATTAATCATTTGCTTGTACAATTAAATGGTAAAACAGTTTTATTTAAAATCAGTTATTTACATACAGTCAAATGGTTACATGTAGGATTTCTAAGTCAATAGTTTGTAGGTAATTTTATTACAAAAAAACATTTTTTTAAATAATAAAAAAGCCAATTTGTTTCCGTACAAGTATTCCTATTGTATACACACACTTACATGGTTTTAAGTCTTGCTATAAAACACTAATAATTCTATTTGATATAAATATTGAATAGAATTCTTCTTTGCATACAGTGAGGTGATTTTAAGTATTGCTATCCAACACTGATAATTCCAGATGCAGACAGGTAAATGATTTTAAGTATTTCACACGAAGAGCTTTATTTGCACACAGTTAAAGAGTTTCAAGTACTGCTATTTAACAACAAATAAGGTGATTCAGAATTAATTTATTTCACACAGTTAAATGCTTTCAAGTATTGCTATTTAACACTAATGATTCAATTAAACGTCAGTCATTTGTTTGCACACTATTAAATGGTTAAAAAGTTCTATTTGACCCATAGCTAGGACCCTGGTTGGTACTAGCACTCCAGGTCAGGGTGGACCTAGGAGTAATGGCAATTAATTGATACTCCACATTCTTCAGAGCATCAGGAGAGGAGCCTCACCATTAGATGGTTTAGTGTCTGATAGATGACACTCGTTGGGTAGGAGGTCTTACTGCAGTCGGTGTATTCTACAGTCCCAGCTGACTGGGCTGGGATGTGAGGGGATCACAGGGTTCTCAGGGTTAGTGATGAAAAAAAATTAAGATTACTATATATTGAGGTAAATCAATTTTTTGTACCCCCAGAAAAAAAAAAACATGTCTAGACTGAAGGTAGTTGGTTTGGTTTCTCTGTTTAATGGCATATCAACCTTTGTAGGTTATTTAATGCCAAAGCCATTCTCCTAGAAGAACAGTAGTGGTACTATTTAACTCATAGCTGGGAGGATCAGGGGGTTCATACCTTTCCCAAGGGTATTAATCTGAAAGTGAACATAATAGCATGACTGGAGTTTGAACTCGCTTACTATGATTCCGCAGTCCATCGCTTTAACCATTACACCACGAGGACACCCCCTTAAATCTTGTGGGAGTGGAGCATAGAAGTATTTCATTGCTCCACTTTACCCTTGATATGCACCTTATAGTGCAGAGTGAAATGCAAGGAGGTATCAAGTACCATTTTTTTTGAGTCTTTGGTATTACTTGAACTATGATTGAACCCCATTCTCCCAGGCCATTAGCGAACACTGTACCAACCCAACAGTTCAACGGGTTGAAATCTGAGCAAACAAATGATTAAAAAAAATGCAATGATAGAGTGAAAATATAATTATGATGATGGTTACGCAATTAGAATTGAATTAAATTTTGGCCTTAAATAACCCATAAAGAGTTGATATGCCATTAAACAAATAAACCAGACTATGCCAGGATAAAATTATAGAGCCATGTCATTTTCCAGCTTTTAGAAAGTCTAGAAAATTTAAATATTCCCTAATTCTTTCATCTTTTGGGAGTTTGGCGAGCAGAGTCATATTTGATAATAATAATAATGATAATCCCGGCCAGAAGGCAAGAACTAGTGTTGATTAACAAGAAAGAAAGAACTTGTCATCAAGTAAATTTTGTAGTTCCAGTGGATCACAGAGTGAAAAATGAACGAAAGTGAAAAGATAGACAAATACTTAGATCTAGCCAGAGAACTGAAAAAAAAAAAAAAACTCAGGAAAATGAAGGTGGAGGTGATTCCAATAATAACTGGTGTCTTTGGAATGGTCTTCAAAAACATGTAAAAGAGACTAGAGGAATTGGAAATCATAGGAAGAATTTAGACCATCCAGACCACAGCACTGTTAAAATCGGCTAAGATATTGAGAAGAGTCCTGAGGAGACTTGCTGACTCTCAGACTCCAGTGAAAGATCATCAGTTAAAGCTGGAGTGATATAATAATGATAATAATAAAAGAGAGTATAAGACTAGACATGACTGGGTGGGCAAGGTGATCCACCGAGAATTGCGCAAGAAATTTAAATTTGATCCAACAAACAAATGGTATATGCACACTTTGGAATCCGTCCAAGAAAATGAGATGCACAAAATTCTCTGGGATTTTTAAGATATTAACAGATCATCTAATGTCGGCCAGATGACCAGACCTCGTGTTAGTCAAAAAAAAAAAAAAAAATGAGAACTTGCAGAAGAGTGGATTTGCAATTTTGGCTGACAACAGGGTAAAACTGAAGGAAAGCGGAAAGAAAAATAAATACCGAGACCTTGCTAGAGAACTGAAAAAACTATGGAAAATGAAAG
>OY757947.1:44458670-44476170 GCA_963585895.1 Sepioteuthis lessoniana | reverse complement strand
TTCAAGTACTCCTATCAAAAATAAACAATTTGTACCAGACAGCAGCTGAATGGTAATCTAGCAAAATAACATGACATGAAAAAGTTGCACCTATGGACAGGTAAAAAAAGGCATGAATCCATTTTGCCTTTCAGTTATGTGTAAATAGTGTGGCAGTTGAAGCCCTTACATTTAGATACTTGCTTCTAGATCTGAACCAACACTGGAATCATGTTAAGTGTGATGGTTATCATCTTCAGAAATGGAATCTGCAAACTGAGTTCAAATCCAGGATGAAGCTACTTGTAAAAGGCATGAACCCATCTCTTCTTTCCTGACCTATGGGGAAGTAGTAGAGCTGATTAGGTTCTTTAGCCTTGGTTTAGGTCACCAGTCAAGAATGAAAACTCTAAATTCACACTTGTTAAACGTCATATAAAGATTAACCGAGAGTCACATCTTGTTCATTTTGGAGGAGTTAGGCAAAAAAATAAACTGTTCGATTTGTTGTATATTGACCTACAACCCGGCTGGGTTGTCAAAATAGGAAATGCACCTGTGTAAATAACAAGTGCATCCAGTCGAGGAATATCAGAACTATAACCTTGACCATGGATGGGTTGAATGAGTGCAATTGTGACGCCCACAAGAAGGTGGGCATTGAACTATTATATAACTCGGTGAAGACAGGAAGTCAGTTAGTTTGGAGACCAGACCAGTTGGAGATAAGATGCGGTAGAGAAAGCCAGCACCCAGCAGAGTGGGCGACAGGCCCTCAATTGAGCAGTTGGGGATCAGATGAGTTAGAAATAAGATGCGGTAGAGAAAACCAGCACCCAGAGAAGCTGGGCCCCTGGCCCCTGGTTGAGCAGCCCAGGAGAACGGGAAAGAAACGCTGATGGCCATGAGAGTGGGGGTCAATATGTTGCAGTTCTGTTCAGTCTCCAACTCCCTCTCACACACAACCCTTTCAAATAAAGTGAGAGGTATATTTTTCTAAGAACTGTGTCACTCGTCTTTATTGTGTTGTTGTTTGTTTGGCCAGAGCGAAATACAACAAATTTACAAAGTTGCTGAATAATGAATTTCATTTTGGCAACATTCATCTAGACTCAGAAATGATTTAATTTGAGATTAATCCTTGGCAAAAATGTATAGTCAATGATGGTGGCTACGGTTTGGTTTGGTTTGGTTTGGTTTGGTTTGGGTTTAATGGCATATCAACCATTGTAGGTTATTTAATGCCAAATCCTCTTTATACATATATATTAAATACATAGGAGTTGGTTTGTTTGGGTTTTATGGCATATCAACCATTGTAGCTTTTGTTTAGACACACTTAAATGTCAAAACAGTTCTATTTCAGACAATTCAAATTTGCCATATCCTCTTTATACATATGTATTAAATATATATGGTTGGGTTTTATGGCATATCAACCATTATAGATTATTTAATGCCAAATCTTTTTTATTCATACATATTAAACATATATGATTTAGTGAAGTTTTATGGCATATCAACCTAGTTGGTTATTTAAAGCCACAACTGGCTCATTGCTCTAGTGGGTAGAGTATTCGGCAATGGTCCAGGAGACCAGGGTTCAATCCCAGGTTGAATCATACCAAAGACCTAAAAAATAGTACTTGATACCTCTTTGCTTAACACTCAGCATTATAAGGTACATATCAAGGGTAAAGTGGAGGAATCTAGGGAAAGGAGTAGAACCCTTCCCTACACCTCAGTGTAGTAGCTATTGAAAAAGGAGTGTTCTGGTCACCCTCGACTATGGTCGCCAACTTTACTTTACTTTTTACTATATTATGTATATATGACTTGTAAACACAGTTTCTAGATAACATTTTCAAACAAACAAGTCCACTCTAGCCTGGAGTGGTAGCATTTGATAGGGTCCTTTCTATGGGTCAAATAGAATTAAACTGTGTACTCCTGCTAAACTGAATTCCTTTGAATAGAACTGTTTTGACATTTAAACTGTGTACTTATGCTAAACTTAATTGTTTAAATTAGAACTGTTTTTGACATTGAAACTGTACTGATGCAAATTTGAATTGTTTGAAATAGAACTGTTTTGACATTTAAGTATGTCTAAACAAAAGCTATACAAATACTAAACTTAATTGTTTGAATTAAAACAGCTTGACTAAACTGAATAGCTTGAAATGAAAATATTTTTTAAAACTGTGTACTTATGCTAAACCGAATTGTTTGAAATAGAAGTGTTTACGACAATTAAACTGTGTACTCGATTTCAACTGATTATTTGTATAAAAATGGATTTGGCATAAAATAACCTATAAAGGTTGATATGCCATAAAACCCAAACAAACATATGCATTACTGCAACAAAATATGTGCATCCAGAAACGGAAGAGCTTATAGTGTCCGGGGATCATTCTCCACCCACAGGTGACAATGGCCAAGAATTAATCTGACAGAGCCAGACAGGTAAGCACAGATTCGGTAGATTGCCACCACTAAGCTAGTGATTAACTTACTGACAAGCAGGTGTGATTGTCAACTTTGGGTCTTTTGAGCTGATTTATCAAAAAAATAATAAAAATAATCAAACAAACTTTGTAGCTTTATTTAGAAATCAATGCTTCTTTTTCCCTTGGGGCAAATTGAACGGCAAAATTAAAATGGCAGTTATGTTGGTCTGGGAGGACCAACAAAAAATAACAAATAGTTATTAAATAAAAAAATAAACTAACAAATAGGTTAACCCTTTTAATAACATATCTTTACAACTTGCTAACTTTTTTGTTTTTTAAATATTCGCTAAATTTTTAAAACATTTAATTATGCAGTTTTGGTGATTTAAAAATAAAATTTTATTTCTAATTCAACCCATCACCAGTTAGATCATCGGGGTGCTGTGCTGGGTTAATACTCTTCATGGCATTAAGGGTTACATGGCAACACCCGTCCAATCTCCAAGAAGTATTTGTATGAGGTTACATGGAAGCAGTAGCAAGGAGTAATCCTTGATGTGACATTCTGGACTAAGTGGAACCCATCAACTTGAGAAGAAATGCTCCTGGATTGTTTCGACAACTGGTTATTAAAAAAGCGAGAGAGCTTAGGTTTCAATTCCTTTTGAGCTTTTCATATTCTTTCACCTAAGAAATAGAATCCTTCACAAAAAAAAAAAAATAAAAAAAAATAAGACTACTAAAATCTAAAAGAAAAATTAGGCCCTGTTGTAAAAAAACTTGACTGGTTTTAGTACTTGTCCAGAATATCCCACTGAACAAAGATTTGTGGTAATATACAGTAAGTTTGAGTCATTTCCCTTTTTTTTTTGTTTTTACTAAACAGTTATATTTTAATATCCAAAATAATATATCAAAAATTGGCCTTGAGTCACCATCTCCTTAGTGGTTGGCCTTAAGTCACTCTCCTTTTAATACTTGACCTTAAGTCACTCTCACTTTCATGGTTGGTCTTAAGTCACTCTCCCTTTAGTGGTTGGCATTAAGTCACTCTCTCTTTAGTGGTTGGCATTAAGTCACACTCCCTTTAGTGGTTGGCCTTAAGTCACTCTCCCTTTAGTGGTTGGCATTATGTCACTCTCCCTTTAGTGGTTGGCCTTAAGTCACACTCCCTTTAGTGGTTGGCCTTAAGTCACTCTCTCCATATTGGTTATGAGAGGGGAAGGCAAATGAAATATAAACAATGAATGAATTGCAGTGAGTTTTTAAATGTAAATATTCATGAAAAAAAATGAAGCAAATGATTAAAACTTAGTTTGATTTGGATGATATCACCACAGTTGTCATCAACAGAAAATCTTGGGCAAATACCCCATCCCTCCATTTGTGTTTTATATTTAATTTTATTCTAGACTTGTATAATTCCCATCAAAATGACATGTTTATCAATGTATGGATAAGCACCTGAGTGAATGAGGAATGATTTGCATGAAAAATCCAATTTTAGCATTATATTTACATTGTAAATTGAATATATGTTGTCAATAAGATGTATACAAAGTCAGGGTCCAGTTTAGCATTATATTTACATTGTAAATTGAATATATGTTGTCAATAAGATGTACACAAAGTCAGGGTCCAATTTAGCATTATATTTACATTGTAAATTGAACATTTGTTGTCAATATGATGCATACAAAGTCAGGGTCCAGTTTAGCATTTTATTTACATTGTAAATTGAACTTTTGTTGTCAATAAAATGTATACAAAGTCAGGATCCAGTTTAGCATTATATTTACATTGTAAATTGAACATTTGTTGTCAGTAAGGTGTATACAAAGTCAGGGTCCAGTTTAGCATTATATTTACATCGTATATATATATATTATGTCATTGTAAATTGAACACATGTTGTCAAACACCTAGAGAAAATACATTTTATCATAAAAATACACCAGTCAGTTAAACTGAGTTTCAACCCATTTGTTTTCCAGCCCTGGTGATTTCTTTTATTCATTCTATTTACCAAAAAAGACTACCAATGAATCAATTTGCCGAGTTAGACACACACACACATATATATAAAATTAATAACAAGAAAATTAAAAGATATACTTCATTATATTTTATTTCACCAATTAATTTTCTAGTTATCATGGTGAAATGAATTTATTATGGAGTATATCTATTTTTTTGTTATTAATGATATATTTTGCTCTGCATGGTTTTATATATATATATATATGTGCATGTGGTGCAATGTTTTCATCGTAGGAAATGGACACGGTGACACGAGTTCAAATCCTGGACCAGGCTGATTGGATTTCACATAGCATTAATACCCTTGGGAAAGGTATGAATCCAATTATTCTCCCTCCAGCTATGGGTAAATAGTAGGGCAGACTAGGTTCTTCAGCCTTGATGAGGCAACTAGTCTAAGAGAAGGAAAACTCTGAATTCAAACCTGTTAAACTCTGCTTAAAAATTGACCTTGTGTCATATCCTGCCCGAACGGAGGGGTTGGTAAATATGATATATATATATATATATATATATATATATATACTGGACTTCTTCAAATCTTATGGATAAAATAAATCAGAATAGACACAGGACAGAAGGTGGGAGGGGATAGAAGAGGGGTGAAGAGTTATCTCCTCATTTAGCCCACTTCCGTTTTTTATTTTATTGTTGGTTAGAATTATAGTAAATTAATTTAAAAAAATTTTTTTTATTTTTTAAAAAATCTAATTACTTTTTGACTTAAAACTACAGATTTAATACTAAATTAGAAAATTAACTTTATTCAATAACTTTACGTAACGATACAGTAAAAATTATATTAAATTAATTTCAAGATTTAATTAAATTTAACTTTTTTTTAAAAATCAAATTTATTTTTGAGCCTATTAAATCAGTTACACTTTTAATGATTAGTACGTATATATGATATGGTTTTTTTTTCACAATTTTTATCTTTTATTTAATTTATTTTTATTCATTTACATTAATTCTCAATTTAATCCGATGTTTTTTTTTTAAAAAAAAACATTATTTATGTTGATAAAATAACAAAAAGTAAATGAAAGCATTGTTTATTTATAACTCAAAAATTGATTTTTAAACAAATACATTTCATATTTCTTAAAACAAAATATATTAATTCTTAATCAGTGTAACTTAAAAAAAATATTCATAGAATAAATAAAATACTTTTCATTTGAATAAATCACAAAATTTTCCATCTAAAATATAGTGTGCGTGTGTATATATATATATATATATATATATATATATATATAGTATTATTTGGTCCAGTTAAACCAGAGTTGGGAGTAATTCCATCAGGACAAGAAAACTAGTCAAGAGTGAACATTTAAATTTTCCTGGTAAAGAGCTCAATGTAACAGACAATACAGAGCAATAAATTCTTTAAGAAAAACAACAAACTGGTGACATTAGGATTATAAATATATTTCCATCCTTTTACGCGTTTTTGAAAAATTCAAAAACACGAAAAAAATTTAACAGGACTTCTTCAGATCCTTTGTATAAGATAAATCAGAATAGACACAGAAAAGGTGGGAGGGGATAGAAGAGGGGTGAAGTGTTATCTCCTCATTTAACCCACTTCAGTTTTTTATTTTAATTTCGGTTAGAATTGTAGTAAATTTTTTTTTTAAATTTTAAAAATTTTTATTTTATTTTTTAAATTCTAATTACATTTTGACTTAAACTACAGATTTAATATTAAAATAGATTTTTAACTTTATTCAATAACTTTACGTAATGATACAGTAATAATTATATTAAATTAAATTCAAGATTTAATTAAATTTAAATTTAAAAAAAAAAAATCAAAATTATTTAGAACCTATTAATCAGTTACACTTTTAATTATTAGTACGTATATATGATATGTTTTTTCACAATTTTCTATCTAACATTTTATTTTATTTATTCATTTACATTAATTCTCAGTTTAATTCTATGCTTTCTTTAAAAAAAAATTTTTAAGTTAATTATCTATAGTTTAAATTTAACCCTATGTCTACACCTAGCTATTAATTCACTTCTCTTATTTAGTAATTTTTTCGGCTCTGGATAAACCAAAATGTGCATTTTTTCTTCTAAACACAGATTGCATCAACTATCGAAAGACTTTGGAGTATTCGACCTTTTCAATATGGACCATTGAATCTCAGGGTTAAACCTTTATTTTTCAAACTCCAAAAATGCTTAGATAGAGCAGTTTGATGTTTGTTTGTTTTTTTCGGATGGAAATAATTTTTTTTTTTCAGGATCGAAATAAATTTATAATCCTAATGTAACCAGTTTGTTGTTTTTCTTAAAGTATATATATATATATATATATGATTATGACAGTCCAAATAAAGGAGAATAAATATAAATAAAGAAAATAAATATGGAATTATTCAGGTGGTAAATGACACAGTAGTCACTTATTAACATGTCTACACTTAGATGCCAATTTGCTTTTTTTTTCAGCTATTTGTTTTAAGAGTAGAATTTAAGCTTTTGTCAAATTTTTAAAAAAAGGCTTTAGAAAAATAAAATTATAACCATGTTTCAAACCATTCACAAGTTTAGAGTTACATTTTTTCCAGACTCAATCTGTGGATATTGTTATTTTCTTTTGTGCTTTTATTTTTTTTTTTACACAATATCTCCTATTTAATTTTGAGATTCTTTTTAATAGTTACGTTTTTGTTGGGTAAAAAAGAAATTAAACAAATACATTTTTTATCACTGTAACTCGACAGGCTATAAAGAACTTGTTGTGTTCTGGTTAGTGAACACAAGTAGTAGCAATAATAAGACAAACCACGATATGTGAGGAAAATAGTTATATTTACAGGAAAGAGTATTTACAAGAGAGAGACTGTTAGTAATAAGAACATAGGATTAGTGATAGAGTAAGGATATACGTCAACAATAGGAACGGCTCTTCTGGTCTGACTCATAGGCTTATTCCCAACTGATCTCTGCTACTGCCATATGTGGCAGATGGAACAGTTCATTATGCTGAAAAGGTAGGTGATACCCAACAGAACTGAATTACAATTTTTGTCAGATTAAAAAAAATCTTTAGAAAAATAAAACTATTATAATGTTTCAAACTATTCACAAGTTTAGAGTTACATTTTTTTAAATGATATTTTAAATGTAACCAAAAGAAAAATTCCAAGAATAAAAGAATATGGTTATATCTGAATTCTTAGATTCTTTTATTGTTAAATTTTTAGAGGGTAAATAAAAATTTGAATTAAAACAATGCTGCTTTTTCAAAAATCATTAACTAATAAATTATTCTCTAAGTGAGCACTTACTGTAAAAGATGATAATTTATTGGAGACCAAAATAAAATTTTTTTAAAAAAATCATTAAAATGATTTAAACCTTTCACCAGTATATAGTTACATATTTTTATATATTATTTTAAATGTAAACTAAAAAAGAAATTTAAAAAAAAGAATGCTAAAAACAAAATTCATTTGAATAGGTGAAATCTTTCAACAACAAATTAGGATACATTTTAAATTCTTAGCTTACTCCTCTCTCCCCACTTCAATCTCACTCACTGGTGTTCCTAAAATCCTTTTAGTCCAGTCATGAACTCTGCACTTCTGCTTATATATATATATATATATATATATATATATATAAAATAATAAGTAAATATATATTTGTTTATATATATATATATTTAATACCATGGAAGCTCATCTGTGACCACAGGTTTCATGACGTTTTATAAACGACAATCATCAGGCAGAGAATGAAAGATATATAAATATATATAAAAACTAATATATATTTACTTATTATTATTATAATACTATAATAGCTCTATCACAGATATTGAGCACCCTCCAAATTATATCACATTTGGTCTGTCACAAACCCACGAAGTGAGATAGTGACAACCAGCACTGTTATTATATATATGTGTATATATATATATATATATATATGGAAGTCTTACAGAAACCTAAAAACCAGCTAGTTTATATAAACATCAAATTTCATCATCCACTAACCATTGTCAAAAATATTTTACAAGTCAATAGCAGTGTTTGACATTTGACCTTTGAAAGGTTGTGTAAGTTAGGAGGATATCAAAACAGAATGCTCCTGTGTCTTAAGGTAAACAAAAGACAGCGGGAATGCCACGTGAATTGCAGGGGTGGCATGCCAGAAGGAACAGTCACCATGAGGTGTGTAGGCATCTGGAAAAATTATATAGCTATGGAAGATTTTTGACCCCACATCAGAGAGAAAAGAAGGGAGGTGGCAGAAGAGAGACTAGATGTTACGCTGGTCTGGGTGTTGGTCATAGACTAAACGGCTCAATGTCGATAGGTACAGAAAAGGCTAAAATGTGCAAGACATGCTAAAGTTGAAAATGGAAATGACACCAGAAAAAAAAAAAAAAGGTGTGCCTAACAAAAGAAGAGAGATGTTTTGATGGTTGGTTGTTTAGGTTTTATGGCGTATCAACCTTTGTAGGTTATTTAACACCAAATTCTGTCTATGTGTATATACATTCAACCAAAGATTTCTGAACGAATACTTAGTAGGGAAAATTTTCTATCAGCAGGATTTCATTTGTTTGCACAAGATTAATCAGTTTTAATCCGTCATATTTTTTCGTACAACCCTGTCTCTCGCAAGAAGGACAGAACGTCATCTATTTTGATGTTTTCGAACTATTCGGTTAAACTATTCACTTTGCAAAATCACTTTCTGATGACAGCAAAAGCTCTGCATTCTATAAGAATGTGTTTAACCGTGCAAGTTGTCTGACATGTCAAACACTGTGGTTGGTTTGGTTTCTTTGTTTAATGGCATATCAACTCTTTTTAGGTTATTTAATGCCAAAGCCGTTCTCCTAGAAGATCAGTAGAGGTACTATTTAACCCATAGCTGGGAGGATAAGGGGGTTCATACCTTTCCCAAGGGTATTTGCCTGAAAGTGAATGTAATAGCGCGACTGGAGTACGAACTCGCTTACTACGATTCCGCAGTCCATCGCTTTAACCATTACACCACAAGGACACCTCCTCATACACTGTGGTTGTGGTTTCTGTTTCAGTATGAAAGAGTGAGTAAGCCTTGTATGACCAATGCGCAATTGGGATATAACAACTTGTTCTCTTCTTGATTTTCTAAAAGCTGGTCTCCTTTCTCCCAAGGTGGGCTGAATTTCGAAGAGTTTTTTTAATGGATGTTTTGAGTTGGCCTTATACCAATCTCCCATGAAACAATTCACTAAAGATTGTCCATCTCTGTTTGGGTGCATATCTTCGTGGTTTCTAACTCTTTCAACTAATTTTGTATCTTTTTGTAATAAATGAAAAAAAATGAAGTTTTTATACCTAAGTGTTGTTGCCTGTTCTTCTCTATATACAACAACAACAACAACGGCTAGCAAAGAATTCTAGCAATATTAATATTTCAACAAAGCTACAATGGAATAAGAAACGGCTCTAAAATAAAATGGAAGATACACAAAAGTGTATTACACACTAGACAACAACAAAAACCAAAGTATGAGAAACAGACACACAATATATTCTAATAACCCCGCCTGGCAAAATGTGAGAAGAATGTTTTTCCTATTAATAAGAAAACAATCGGAAAAATGGACTACAATAAAGAAACTATCAAATTTTAAAACTAATTATTATTGCATGAACAGTATCAAAAAAAGAATCATTTTAAAACATTACTGTAAAGTAAGTAAAAGTTGGTGACCGTAGTTGAGGGTAACCCGAAGGCTCCTTTTTCGATAGCTAGGAAAGGGCGATACTCCTTTCTCTAGATTGCTCCACTTTACTCTTGATCCCTACCTTATAATGCTGAGTATTAAGCAAGGTAGCTTCAAGTACCATTTTTTGAGTCTTTGGTGAACACTCTAACCATCATGCCAATGTCCGGTTTACTTTTTTTACATTACAGTAAACAGTAGTCGACCTTAAGATTTTTAGCCCAAAATTCTGGATTAGACCTATACCTGTCAAACCCCAAACCTACAGTAGGCTAATGTTATGTTCCGACAAGTGTTTATATCAGCTTTTTGAAACAGTATATAACTCAGCATTAATATGATGATTAATTTGTATTCTTGTTTTATTATTTCATATTAACTTTTGTATTAATTTGTTAAATATGTTCACTAGCAAATACAAGTTGATGACGGAAATGCATGTGTCAGTCTGCTGCAGTTATGGTAAATGATTAATAGCAGTTGTTAAGAGTTTTGTTCGACTGGTTGACCCCTGGGGAGTAAAGGTTCGGATTTTAGCCCCAGCTATATAAGTCAACCTCTAGATTTGTAGAGATTTTTTTTTCAAGCTTAAAAAGTTGACTTGTATGCTGCAGTTTATGGTTAATAAAAATGACAGAAGCAACTGGTGAAATAGAACTAAATACTTTTTGAAGGATGATTTTTTAAAAATTAATAATGTGAGATCATATATATATATATATACACATATATAAGATAATTTCTTTTATTAATAATGTTATATATATATATATATATATATATATATAAATTGATTTTTTTATTATGCAAGTAAGTAAAGTTGACGACCATAGTCGAGGGTGACCCGAAGGCTCCTTTTCTATTGCTACTACACCAAGGTGTAGGGGAGGGTGCTACTCCTTTCCTTGGATTGCTCCACTTTACCCTTGATCCATACCTTATAATGCTGAATGTTAAGCAAGAAGGCATGAAGTACCATTTTTTGAGTCTTTGGTATGACTCGACCTGGGATTGAATCCAGGTCTCTCAGGTCATTGGCGAACACTTTAACCGCTAGGCCAATGTCCGGTATTTATTAATTATGTGATATATATATATATATAGGCATATATATAAAGGAACAGACAGAATACATTCAAAATCAGATAGATAAGATTAGAGACTCGGTGGAAGATAGACAATCTAGAATAGCATGGCAAACAATAAACGAAGTGAGCAGAAGAAAGAACACAGCCAAAGCAAAACTTAAAGCAGCAAACCAACAAGAAAGAATAAAACTGTGGAAACAGCACTTCGAAAACTTACTTGGAAACCCACCAAAAATAACGCATGAACCAATCACCAGAATAATTAGCAAACAATTAGACATTAAACTTGGACCGTTCACACAAGAAGAACTCGACTCGGTTCTCAGAAAAATTAAAAATAGGAAAGCTGCAGGGCTGGACGAAATTCCCCCGGAAGTATGGAAGACCAGACAATTCGACGACATACTGCTCCAACACTGCAACGCAGTATACAATCAAAATCCGATAGATAGATGGATGAAGGGATGCATACTCCCCTTCCCTAAAAAGGGGGACCTCGGATTAGCCAAAAACTACCGAGGCATAACACTTACATCCATAGCTGCCAAAATCTACAATGCCCTACTACGAAACCGAATAGAACCCAAAATCGACAACATACTTAGAAAAAACCAAAATGGCTTCCGAAGAAATAGATCCACGACCTCACAAATATTAACCATCCGCAGAATCCTTGAAGGTGTACGGGCAAAGAACCTACAAGCGACATTAATATTTGTCGACTTTACCAAGGCTTTCGACTCCATTCACAGAGGAAAGATGGAACAAATCCTACTAGCGTACGGCATACCTAAAGAAACCGTAGCGGCAATAACGATTCTCTATAGAAACACTAAAGTAAAAGTACGATCACCGGATGGAGACACAGAATACTTTGACATTGTAGCAGGAGTACTACAAGGGGACACGCTGGCCCCGTACATCTTTATCATTTGTCTAGACTACGTACTTAGAACATCGATTGACAAAATCAAAGAGAATGGCTTCGAACTGACGAAGAAAAGAAGCAGAAGATACCCCGCAACAACAATTGACTACGCCGATGACATAGCGATACTGGCAAATACACCTGACCAAGCCGAAACACTTCTGCATAGTTTGGAACGAGCAGCAGCAAGCATAGGCCTCCATGTTAATGCACACAAAATGGAATATATGTGCTATAACCAAACGGGGGACATCTCCACTCTAGAAGAAACCCCACTTAAACTAGTAGACAAATTCACGTACCTAGGAAGCAGCGTCGAATCAACCGAAAAGGACATCGAAACGAGGTTAACGAAAGCATGGACAGCTATCAATAGGCTATCGACTATATGGAAATCAGACCTAACCGATAAAATGAAACGCAGTTTCTTCCAGGCAGCGGTCACATCGATACTGCTATATGGATGCACTACATGGACGCTAACAAAACGGCTGGAGAAGAAACGAGATGGCAATTACACAAGAATGCTGCGTGCAATCCTGAACAAGTCCTGGCAGCAACACCCCACAAGACACCAACTGTACGGCCACCTGGCCCCTATCATGAAAACTATTCAAGTTAGACGAACCAGACATGCAGGACACTGCTGGAGAAGCAGAGATGAACTCATAAGAGATGTACTCTTATGGACCCCACACATGGCCGCGCAAAAGCAGGACGACCAGCTCGAATGTACATTCAGCAGCTATGTGAGGATACAGGTTGTTGTCCTGAAGACCTACCTAGGCCGATGAACGATAGGGAGGAGTGGCGAGAGAGGGTCAGGGATATCCGTGCTGCCAGCACGATATGATGATGATGATGAAATATATATATATATATATATATATATAGAGGAAGATTTTTTTAATTAATAATGTGATACATATATATATATATATAGGATGATTTTTTTTTATTATTAATGTTATATATATATATATATATATATATATATATATATATATATATATATATAAGGTATTCTTCAATCCAGTAAATCCAGAGTAGGGAACAATTCCGGCAGGACAAACGAATTGTTCAAATTTTGAAAATCTAAATATTCCAGGTAAAGACCTCAATGTCAATGAATTCACGGAGAAAATAATAATATTTGCTTTTTTCTAGAAATTAAATATATATATATATATATATATATATATATAAAGCCACCTTCAAAAACAACGAAGTTAACAAGAATGATGAAAAATTATATATTGGTGCCATTGAGCCAAATTTCAAAAATAGATAGTATATATACCACAACCTCAGCTTTACCAATAGAAAATATGCCAACAGTACAAGACTATCCAAAAATATATGGCAACTCTTTCATAATAAAATGAGATAGTGTAAAAAAAAAAAGCATAAAAGAAAATGACAATAGTTGTAGATGAATCGGGAAAAGCTAACTCGAAACTTGTGAGTCACTTGAAACATTATTATAATTTTTTTTTTCTAAAGACTATTTTTTAAAAAATATGACAAAAGCTTAAATTCTGTTCTAGAAGCAAATTATCATCTAAGTGTAGACATGTTAATAAGGAACTCCCATGTCATTTACCACCAGACTAATTCCATCTTTATTCTTCTGTATTTGAACTGTCCTAATTATAGATACACACACACACACACACACAATATTTTTTGGCAAATAAAAGGCATGGTTTATCAAGGTTAAGAGACTACCACTAGCGATACACACATCAAAAATGTTGATTTCAAATTTCAGTAAATAATAGTCACAATACAAACGAATAGGATGATGGTGTATGATAGTAGTCATAGTAGTCAAGGGTAATCTGAAAGCTCCCTTTTGGATAGCTACTACACCAAGGTGAAGGGGAGGGCACTACTCCTTTCTCTGGATTGCTCCACTTTATCCTTGATCCATACCATATAATGCTGAGTGTTAAGCAAGGAGGTATCAAGTACCGTTTTTTGAGTCTTTGGTATGATTCGACCTGGGATTGAATCCAGGTCTACCGGGCCATTGGTGAACACTCTAACCATTATGCTAATGTTCGGTGTATGATATCAGCACATAATTAACAGAATGTTAAATGTGTATCTTACATGCTGAGAAATACAGTGTATATATATATATATATATATATATATATATATATATATATATATTCTTTAGCTGAGCATCACATACTTATATCTTATATTACACCACACTATAAACACAGCTGATTAACCACTTTTATCATATTTCTGTCTGATGATTGTGCACACCACATGAAATTTCATCTAACGAACTTCTAGCATTCATAAATATATTTTTTGGATTTTACAATGCTAGCTCCATACCTCTTTACACGCTAGCTCCATACCTCTTTATGATCTGTCTAGATTACGTGCTTAGAACATCGATTGATAAAATCAGAGAAAATGGCTTCAAGCTGACAAAGAAAAGAAGCAGAAAGTACCCTGCAAAAACAATTACCGACGCTGACTAGGCCAATGACATAGCGATACTGGCAAATACACCCAACCAAGCTGAAACACTACTGTATAGTTTGGAACAAGGCACCGCAAGCATTGGCCTCCATGTCAATGCACACAAAATGGAATATATGTGCTATAATCAAACAGGCGACATCTCCATACTAGATGGAACCTCTCTAGTAAACAAATTCACCTACCTAGGAAGCAGCGTCTCATCAACCGAAAAGGACATGGACACATGGCTAACGAAGGCATGGACAGCTATCAATGGGATATTGATCATATGGAAATCAGACCTGACCGATAAAATGAAATGCAGTTTCTTCCAGGCAGTGGTCATATCGATACTGCTGAATGGATGCACAACTTGGATACTAAGTAAACGGCTGGAGAAGAAGCTAGACAACAATTACACAAGAATGCTGCGAGCAATATTGAACAAGTCCTGGCGGCAACACCCCACAAGGCACCAACTATACGGCCACCTGCCTCCCATCACAAAAACTATCCAAGTTAGACAAACCAGACATGCAGGACACTGCTGGAAAAGCAGGGATGAGTTCATAAGTGATGTACTTCTATGGACTCCCACATTTGGCCAGGCAAAAGCAGGACGACCAGCTTGAACATACATTCAGCAGCTATGTGAGGATACGGGATGTAGCCCTGAAGACCTGCCAGAGGCGATGAATGATAGGGAGAAGTGGCGAGAGAGGGTCAGGGATATCCGTGCTAGCAGCATGACATGATGATGATACTTGCTCTGCAATAATAGCATCAAGCACTGTTTTATGCGATCCTTTTCTTAGATCAGGATGAGGTACAAGGTAAATCTTTAAGTGGAGTTTCACTAGGTTTGAATTCAGTCTTCCTTTTCCTCAAATGGTTGCCACATGAAGATTTTAAGAGATCAGTTTTAACTACTACTTACCCATAGTTGGATGCACACCTTTCCCAAGAGGATTAGTGCTATATGAAAAGCAAACAAGTTTTGTCCAGGATTTGAACCCCAGTTGCCATATCCATTTCCTACAGTGATAAACATCACACCACAAGCACCCCAAACAAATATATATATATATATATATATATATATATATATATATAATGTTCTATCAAGAAGTTGGATGATTAAAAATGATATTCAGTATGCATATATAAAAGTTGGCAAATGTAATCGAGGGTGACCCGAAGGCTCCCTTTTTAATAGCTACTATACCATGATGCAGAGGAGGGTGATACTCCTTTTGCTGGATTATCCCACTTTACCCTTGATCTGTACTTTATAGTGCTGAGAGTTAAGAAAGGAGGCATCAAGTACCATTTTTTGAGTCTTTGGTATGACTCGACCTGAGATTGAACCCAGATCTCCTGGGCCATTGGTGAACACTCTAACCATTATGCCAAAGGGTTGTCTATTATGTATATATAGACAGTGCTAAATTATCATTCAGTTAAAAATTAAACTGGAAACTGCTTTATTCTCCAAGTTGAATTATTTTTTTAATGTACTGACCTAATAAAAATCTTGCTACAATTTACTGTTCTTAATGGATTACAGTGTGTGTGTGTGTGTGTGTGTATATATATATATATATATGGATGGATGAAAAGTGATATTCAGCATGAAGTAGACCTCACAAAATTATCATCCAGTTACAAACTAAACAGGAAATTGCTTTGGTTTGGTTTTATGGCATATCAACTCTTGTAGGTTATTTAATGCCAAATTCAGTTTATTCATACATATAAGAGATATATGATTTGTAAATGTAAGTCAACAAAGTTAAATAGTTCCATATTGCTATGTATCACTAATAATTCAATTAAACATCAGGCATTTGTTTACATACAGTTAAATGATCAAATAGTTTTATTGCAAACAATTCAATTCAGCAAAAGTCATTTGTTTGCACTCAGTTAAAATGTCAAACAGTTCTATTTGACCTCTAGGGAGGACCCTATCAGGTGCTACCACTCCAGGCCAGAGTGGACCTGGGAGTGATGGCAATGAAAAAATACTCCCCATTTGCCAAAGTTCCAGCATTACTAGATCCTCAACATCAGATTGTTTAGTGTCATATCCAGGACACTTGTTGGGGGGTGGGGATCTTACCTATCTGCAAAGATGCAGTTGGTGTATTCTATTGCCCCAGCCGACTCGGCTGTATGGAATATGAAGGTTACAGTGATATCAAATGTAGTTGTGTACCATGAAGAGTTATCGAAGGTTTGGAAAGGAGACAAGAGAAATTGGAGTAGAATAAAGAACATCTAAATCTGAGCAATTTCAAAAACAGCATGCATACTTAGAAGAGTCCTGGAGACCTGAGAAGACTTGATGTCACTCAGTCTTCAGTGTATAGTCGGTGTGCTTGTAATGTTTCCCCTAAGGGTTTGGATTGGAGACAGGGGAAACTGGAGATTAGAAGAATATAGACCATCCAGACCACAGCACTGTTAAAATCAGTTAGGAAACTGAAAAGGGTTATGGAGACTTGCTATTACTCAGTCTTCAAAATAAACCGGTGTGAAAAACTCACAAAAAAAATAAAAAAGATAAGCAAATACAGTAGACCATCACAAAAGGCACTACTGGGTGTGAAATAGTATTCTATGGCAACTAGGCAACTGGGATTTTGAGAAAAAAAAAAGAACTTTAAACTAGTGGATATTGACATTGCAGCAGACATATATGAAAAATAAAAAGTTGGCAACCATAGTCGAGGGTGACCAGAAGGCTCCCTTTTCAATAGATACTACA
>OY757947.1:44416170-44453670 GCA_963585895.1 Sepioteuthis lessoniana | reverse complement strand
TTGTTACTAAATGGTTACCCATCTAAGTAAAGAACAGGCTCATCATTGCTTAACTTCTTTCTTTCCCTTATGTACTAAGTTTGCTTAGATATGGCAAACAGGCCATAGATTCTTTACGGTACCTCAGATTGCTTTTCAGCTCCTGGTGTTACAAGGTGGTCACCCATGTAAGTATTGAACAGGCTCACTGTTGCTTAACTTCTTACTTTCTTTCTCATGTGTGAGGTTATAGTGTTAAATGGCATATAAACCCTTGTGGGTTAATTTAATAACAAATTTTGTATTGTCGTATATATGATTTGTAAGTGAATAGTTAGTAGGTAGATATTCTAATTTTTAAACAAATTATCAGAGTGTGAAACAAACGTTACAAGACAATGTGTGTTTTTTTATTTTTATTCTTTTTTTATTCGAGGGTCTTGTTTCGTAGATGTATCATATATATCTTTAAATTTATACCCGATTTAAAATTTTTGGTATAATTTTATTTCTCTCAAGAAAGAAAATGCTATCCGTTATGTAGAAGAATGTAGTGATACTGATACCTATTCGTGGTTCGAACACGGATCTCTAGCCAACAAGCACACGTGTTGAAATGGATTGTGCTACTGGAGTTCACGTGACTAGAAGTGGCGGATACATAAATGGGTCAGGCAGAGGCCTTACGAGAGAGACGAGTAGAGAGACAAGAGACACGTGTGTATACAAAATCGAGGGGAAATGTAACATTGCGGCTTAGTATTGTTTAGCATTCCATACTCAGTTTTCGGCATCGGACGAGAGTTAAGAGATTTTTAAGTATCGGTCCAAATTACCTGACCCCCACGCCTTACGGAACATTATAAAAGTGGCGACGAGAAATAGTTCCGAACATTATAAAATGTTATCGATGTTGACATTTTCAAATAGATCTTTCATATCATTTTCAGCAAGAAAGCATTTTCTGATAAGAGGGAATGAGGAAGTGTTTAACAGTGCAGGGTGTTTAACGCATTACGCATTGTGGTTTCAGCATTGCTTAGTCTGCCACACAGATCCTGTTGTTATTAAGAGGTCACCTTGGGCCAAAAACTCTTAAGAAACAACAGCACAAAAAAAACCCTGTTATATTCTGAGTTGTTGATATCTATAATATGAATGTTGTGGGCGAGAAATGCGTATGGTTGCAAAACAAAGAACGTATAGGTACTCACAATAACACAGTAATGATGTTATAGAAAATTTTATAAATAGATTAAGTACAGAGAGTAGAATGGAGAAATATGTTCACAGTTAAAGAATTAATTCAGTGGTAGTAGTTACAAAGTTCATGTACTGTACTTGTCTCGTGGTGAAGGGATGGTTTTCTTGGAAACAAGGGCAGCGTTCCTAACGGCGGCGATCGTTTGATGTATCGGATGACAGGCGCCGGACGGTGGCGAAGAATCTTTAACACGAGTCGTGTGAAGGAACAAGTCTGGTGATAATTATTTGGTCCGTCTATTTATATATTTTCTGTAGGCTCAAAAACGGCAATTTTTGTGCCCCGCGGGAAGCGTTCCGATTGGATATTTATTAATGTATTTTTTTTGTTAATTTATCGCAAACGGAAGTTCTGCGCGGAGCCGATGCGTGAGCGACTAACTTTTCGTTTTGAGTTGAGAACTCGAAGTGGTAACTTCCGTTTTTTTTTCTTTTCTTCTTTTCTTTCCTTTTGTTTTTTCAAATCAAGGCAAGATCTCGTCTTGTAACACCCCCAAATATTAATGTAGAATGAATGTGATTCCTTAACGTCAAGGCATAAAATAACCCTTGACAGGTCGATATGCCATTAAAAATCAACCAACCAGCCAAGCTGAACCACAAATCAAAATCATTTAAGGGAACTTTTTTTTGGTTTGGTTTGGTTTGGTTTAATAGCATATCAACCATTGTAGGTTATTTAATGCCAAATCCTCTTTATACATATATATTTAATATATTAAGAAAAAACACAAACTGGTCACATTAGGATTATAAACTTATTTCCCTCCTGTTATGTAATGTAATGTCTGTTACATTGAGCTCTTTACCAGGAAAATTTAAATGTTCACTTTTGAATAGTTTTCTTGTCCTGATGGAATTATTCCCAACTCCGGTTTAACTGGACCAAATAATACTTATATATAAAATATATATATGATTTAGTTGGGTTTCGTTTTATGGCATATCAACCATTGTGGGTTATTTAAAGCCAAATCCAGTTAATTCATATGTATTAGATATATATGATTTTTCAAAAAAGTTAAATAGTTCCAAGTATTGCTATGTATCACTAACAATTCAATTAAACATTAGTTGTTTACACACAGTTAAATGATCAAACAGTTCTATTTCAAACAATTCAATTTAGCATAAGTCATCCATTTGCACAGTTCTATTTAACTCATATATAGGACCCTATCATGTACTATCACTTCAGGTCAAGATGGGCCTGGGAGCAATGGCAATGAAAGTGTACTCTACATTCCTCTAAGCTCCAAGACTAGAGCCTCACCATCAGATTGTTAAATGTCATATCCAGAGCACCTGTTGGGAGGGAATCTTACCCCCCTGCAGAGATGCAGGCAGTGTATTCTACAGCCCCTGCCGACTGGGCTACCTGTGATGCAGTGGTGGAAGTACTCGCCTGTAGCCTCAAAGTTTAAACTCTAATCATACAATTATGTTCACTTTGTGAAAGGTATAAACCTTGTTCACCTTGTGAAAGGTATAAACCCACTTTTCCACCTATGGGTTAAAAAGTATCACTGCTGTTCTTTTACATGGTTGACTTAGGCTTTAAATAACCTATAAAGAGTGATATGCTATTAAACAAATGTTATATAATTAAGGAATGATTTTTTATTTCAACCATTTTCGTTAATTATATTTTATCAGTTTGGTTAGGCTTTGAACTATTCGGGTTAAGAGTTCAGGGGTGTAGTCAATTGGTGCAGTTGATGCTTGTGCGCAAAGGATATGACAATCACCATTGTCATAATAAAGCCCAGAGAGGAAATTGGGCTGGAGTGTGGATGACGTCATGCCCAGAAGAGATGGGCTGAGAATTTGAGGATTTTAAAAATCACGTCAATTGAGGATTTTGAGATTGGACCATGAAGGCAGATAACTGAGTTCCTGCCATTGGGGCAGAGAATGGAGTTCTCTGCCATTGAGTTGAGTTTTCTACCGTCGCAGTGGCGGTTAAGTTTTTCGGGTCCCGACTAGCCAAGATGAATTGAGATCTAAAACACCACGAGATGTGCCGAACGTTGGGGGTGTTGTTAGCATAGTATGATTATGAAAGACTTTTAAGAATTGTGTCTCTCTCCTCATGTCAAAGAACTGAAGTCAGAAATTAATAAAACGTTCGTACCTGAACAATGTAGTCCGCTCGTGTTTTTGCATTTATAAATGTGTTTGTATAACAGCTGCAATTGGGATCATTTTGATTATATAACACAAAAAACCAAATCAACCTGAGGAGTACAATATCGATATAGTTTTGCTCTCTGATAGTGATTGTCTAGTATGGAACTATTTTTAATTATTTAAATGATAGCATCACCTCATATGGTGTAATGGTTAACAAGTTATATGAGCAGACCATTGCAAGTGAGTTCGTTTCTCACTGGGTGCCCTATACTTCTGGCCTTGTGACACAACTAAAATAACCTTAATAAATTACTGGACATTGGCATAATGGTTAGAGTGTTCATGGCTGGGGAGACCTGGGTTCAATCCCAGATCGAGTCATACTAGAGACTCAAAAAATGGTACTTGATGCCTCCTTGCTTATCATTCAGCAATATAAGGTACGCATCAAGGGTAAAGTGGAGGAATCTAGGGAAAGGAGTAGCGCACTCCCCTACACCTTGGTGTAGTAGCTATCAAAAAAAGAGCCTTTGTTCACCCTTGACTATGGTTGCCAACTTTTACTTGGATGATATAAAACTGAAGTATACAAGGATTACGTCTTAATTTTTTTTATGTCACTCATATTCCAGTATAATTTTTTTTCGCAAAAAAAAAAGTAATTAAAAAAGAATGATCACTTTTCTACAAAATCTAAGATTTATTCAATAAAATCAATTTAAGAAATATAAAAATATGCACAAGCTGTTTGATGACCTTTCTAAAAAATGTACAATAGTGGACCACCCACTGTAGACAGCTGACATCAAAATTTTTTATTAATTGATGGCATTTATGACAAGTTAACAGCATTTATGACCCTTAATATTTGGTAGGGTGTCAATTACTGCCTGACAGTGTCTGGTCCTGCTTTCAACTGCAATCGGTAAATAGCAGAGCAGAATAGGCTCTTAGTATGGCAACTGATCTAGAAGAAGGAAAACTGAAATCTAATCAGTAATAGACCTGGAGATGGATGGGTTTGGCCAGGTTATTCCTGCCCAAGACATGCTACATAAGTAGAATTATCATCTGCTTCAAGGGAATGGAAGAAAAGATAGAAAAAAATAGAAAAGATATATGGAACATTGGACCAAACACACTGACATAAAAAAAAAATTGTTGAAGATAATTGATGCAGTTTATGATGAGTTAGGAGAATTTATGAACAATTAATATTTGGTAGGGTATCCATTAGCTTCAGACGCTGTGGTTTTTCTCTTGCACCCACAACCTTTTTGATGATTTCCAGTTTTTTAATAATTTTCGAGGAAAACATTAATTGATGAAAGATGGAGATTTAATTTCTTTGCAATATCAAAGTGACAATCCATGATGATTGTACGCCACTATTTGAGATTTTTCAAACTCCGACAACTGCTTACAAACCATTAGCAAAGGACTAATCACAAATTAGGATATGAAATCAAGGAAAAGAAAATTTTAAGAGATTTCCTATTTTTTGGTATTTCTGAGAATTTTTTTCAAAAACTATCACTTTTCACTACAACTAAGGGATATTTGACAACAGTAATCAAGGTGTGCTGCAAGGAGACACATTACCCCCATAACTCTTCATCATTTGTCTAGATTATGTGCTTAGGACCTCTATTGATAAAATGAAAGACAATGGTTTCAAGCTGATTGAGGAAAGAAGCAGAAGATACCCACACAAACAATTACAGACATCAACATGTGACTAGCAAAGGTATTGACTGCTATTGATAGGCTATCGGTCATATGGAAGTCAGACCTACTTGATAAAAAAAATGCAGTTTTTTCCAAGCATTGGTCATGTCGATACTGCTATTTGGATGCACAACATGGACACTAACAAAACATATGGAGAGAAAGATTGACGGCAATTACACAAGAATGCTACGAGCGGTATTGAACAAGTCTTGGAGGCAGCACCTAACAAAGCAGCAGCTGTACGGCCACTTATCACCCATCACAAATCTATACAAGTTAGACAAAACAGACATACAAGACACTGCTAGAGAAGTAGGGACAAACTCATAAGCGATATGCTCCTGTGAATCCCCTCACATGGACGAGCAAGGAGAAAAATACCAGCTAGAACTTATATACAACAGTTCTGTACTGATACAGGATGTAGCCTTGAAGACCTACCGGGAGCGATGGACAGTAGAGATGGGAAGTGGGAGAGAGTCAGGGAGATCTGTGTTGGCAGAACATGATGACATGTATGTCTAAACCATCGAAGTTTTATCAAAATTTGTGACATTAAAAAGAATTGTTCACTGTCTGTTTTTTCTATCCAATATTTTCTATTTTTTAAAAATTGATTTAAAAAATGTAAGGTATAAAAATGAATACAAGTAAAATGGCTTTTCTATTAGAGAAAAGATTTATTAAAATAAATTATATTTTTCAAAAGTTTCAAGTATTCCTATCTAACAAGCTATAATCTAAATAAGTAATAATCCTTACAAAGCAATTACAGCTTCAAGTAACTATTCTTTAATTTGTACACAGTTATATGGTTTCAAGTATTCCAATCTAATACCAACAATTTCCAAACTATTTAACCCATAGATAGGACACTGGCAGGTGCTACCATTCTGTATTAGAGTGGACCTGGCAGTAATGGCAATGAATTATACTAATAATTTATACATAACTAAATAGTTTCAAGTAACTATCCTATCCTATTTACCAACCCCTCTGCTCGGGCAGGATATGACACAAGGTCAATTTTTAAGTGGAGTTTAACAGGTCTGAATTCAGAGTTTTCCTTCTCCTAGACTAGTAGCCTCACCGAGGCTGAAGAACCCAGTCTGTCCTACTATTTACCCATAACTATTACTACTTAATAATCATTTGTTTGCACACAGTTATATAGTTTCAAGTATTCCTATCAAACAGCAATGATTTAAAAAAAAAAATTATTTGACCAATGAATAGGGCCCTAGAAGGTACTACCACTCTGGATCAGAGTAGACCTGGGAGTAATGGCAATGAAGGGTTATACTACATTCTCCAGATCTCCAGAACTGGAGCCTCACCACCGAAAAGAACACATGATGTATGTGTTACTTTTCAATAGTATTTTTATAATAAATTAAAGTATTTTTTCAGAGGGATAATCTGGATGAGTACCGAGGTTTTTGTATTAATGAAAAGAAAATTACCTTAAAATTTAATTACAATCCCTGATCTCAATAGAAATGAATTATTCTTTTCAAGAATTGTTTGAACGCAATTTCACGACATATGAACTTGACAAAAAACAAACAGCTGAAACATTGTGTTGAACAATGCGGATATTAGCCTGAATAGGACACAAAATCATAATAATCAAATCCTTTGAACAAAATCATTGATAGTAAATAATATTAGTCTACTCATCAGTGAATATTGTTTATTCATGATTAAATGGTTGAAATCTTACGGATAATAAAAGTCTAAATAATTTGATCTAAGTAATTACTGTAAATTTCAGTGTCAAAATTTTGGTTTGGTTTATTTTGTTTAATTTAATTAACCTTCACGCCAAAACTGTCCTTAGAGTAGAACAGTAGTGAGACAATTTATCCCATAGCTGGGGTGGGGGGATAAGAAAGTTTGTAAGTTTTTTAGATTAGTCCGAAAGTGATATAGTTTGGTTTGGTTTCTTATGTCTAATAGCACATCGACCTTTGTTTGTTTGGGTTTTATGGCATATCAACTTTTGTAGGTTATTTAATACCAAATCCATTTTTATACAAATAAACAGTTCTATTTCAAACAATTCAATTTAGCATGAGCACACAGATTAATTGTCAAAATCATTTCTATTTCAAGTTATTCAGTTTAGTCAAACAGTTCTATTTCAAACAATTCAGTTTAGCATGAGTACACAGTTTAATTGCCAAAAAAATTTCTATTTCAAGCTATTCAGTTAATCAAACAGTTCTATTTCAAACAATTCAGTTTAGCATGAGTACACAGTTTAATTGTCAAAAACATTTCTATTTCAAGCTATTCAGTTTAGTCAAACAGTTCTATTTCAAACAATTCAGCTTAGCATGAGTACACAGTTTAATTGTCAAAAACATTTCTACTTCAAGCTATTCAGTTTAGTCAAACAGTTCTATTTTGAGCAATTCAGTTTAGTATAAGTATGCAATTTAGTTCTATTTGATCCATAGATAGGACCCTATCAGGTGCTGCCACTCCGGATCAAAGTGGATCAGGAAGTGATGGCAATGAAGAGGTACTCAACATTCCCCAAAGCTCCAGCATGACTAGAACTTCACCACCAGATTGTCTAGTGTCATATCTGGGACACTCATTTGGGATGGGGGTCTTACCCTTCTGCAGAGAAGCAGTTGGTGTATTCTACAGCAAATCAAACTTTAGGCTTTATTTAATACCAAAAGCACTCAGGATAAAAGAAGAGTCGTAATACTATTTAGACTATTAGCTGAGAGACTGCCAGAATTGCAGTTAATGTCACATCCAGGATCTTTCACCTTTTTTGAGGGGGTCTTACCCCTCTGCCGATTCTAAACTCTGCTGATAGAGCAATCAGAGTGGAAGTAAACTAACATGTGAAAAAGAATTTGGCTGAGGAGGGTTCCCGTAGCGTGATGGCTTAAGTGCTGGACTGCAGTCATGAAGTAAGCAAGTTTCAACTCCAGTTGTGCCATTACATTCACTTTTGGACAAATACCCTTGGGAAAGGCATGAACCCCCAGCTGTGGGTTAAATAATACCACTACTGTTTTTCTACAAGGATGGCTTTGGCATTAAATAACCCAAGAAGGTTGATATGCCATTAAATAAAGAAACCAAACCAATTTGGTCAAGTATTTTTATATTTACTCAAACGTTTTGACCTGTAAAAGAAATATATAAACATTACATATATTTATTCATTGAAAGTTCAAAGTATGTGATATTAGCTGGAGCCGGATTCCTATCATTTCTCGCATAGGTACCTAAAGTAATATGGGTGTGACTGTTTATGTCATGCCTGACTTAATGTACTTGTGCATCCAAGGGTGGATTTGGGATAGGTACCCATTATAACTTCAAAGCAGGTAACGTCCGAAAAAGACACTCAAAAGAAATGCATCTTAAAATGAATTGTAAGCATTAAAACCAATTTGGAATGGAAAGATTTCTTATAACCTTCATTTTCTTCATTGTAACTCAACATATTTATGGTCACACAGTGCATGTGTCTTGTGGCATGTTGTATATCTATTGCCTCAGATACACGTGTGTGTCCATTCCATGACAGATATGTCACATAATACTAGAGAGAAAAAATAAATGCTAGAATAAGATTGTCAGTAATCTGGAAAAAAATGGTTTGTTTGTGTTTTATGGCATATCAACCTTTGTGGGTTATTTAATGCCAAATCCTCTTCATGCATATATACTAAATATATATGATTTGGTTCGGTTGAGTTTTATGGCATATCAACCATTGTAGGTTATTTAATGCCAAATCCTCTTTATACATAAATAATAGATATACAGGATTTGGCTTGGTTGGGTTTTATGGCATATCAACCATTGTAGGTTATTTAATGCCAAATCCTCATTATACACATATATCAAATATATAGGATTTGGTTTGGTTGGGTTTTAGGGCATATCAACCATTGTAGGTTATTTAATGCCAAATCCTCTTCATACATATATATGAAATATATGATTTCTAAACACTATGCAATGGGTACTCTCCTCTCTGTGTCAGAGGGAGTCAGGGAAAATTGGAGCCTCACCAGCAGATGCGGTTTAATGTCACACCTAGAATAACTCTTTTTTTTGGCGGGGTGAGGTCTTACTCTTCTGCAGAGATGCTGTCTACATATTCTAAGCCTTGATGACAGGATGAAAAATAATTTTGATTTTCTTTCTTATTATTTTTGTTAGATTTGTCATAGACTGTTGGAGCTCCTGTTTATAGACCAACAGGAAGTGTTCATCTTGATAGTTATTGCTTATATGGCAAAAACAACCCAAAATATTGACCAGCTCTTTGCACCCACTTCCAGAACAAACTCAATAAAAATGGGCAATAAAATATTTCCCAAGCAGTTGGTGCTATCATCAAGGGTTTTTGGACTATTGTCTTCATCTTTATTGTTATTTCCACAACGTTTCGTCCGATATAACAATAAAGATGAAGACAATAGTCCGAAAACCCATAATGATAAAAATCATCAAGCTTTGTCTCCGAAATTTAGACAACCAGTTGATGCTGGTTTTGTGACTTTCAAACAGGCTGGCTTTCTGAGTTGATTTTCGGCAGCCCTTCTGTATATAAACAGTAGAATGGGATTCACCATTGGTGGCGGTACACATCAAAAAGACGAGAGCAATAACTGAGAAGCCAGCAACCAGCATCCTTTGAAAAAATCCAGAATGATTTTCGCCTCTGATGGTGATGCATCAAAGGGACCCAGTTGAGACAAATCAGCAACGAGGACTCAGACCTAGATATGATGACCTAAGCAGAGCCCTTAGCAATGACTCAGCAGCAGCACCACCACCACTTCAAAGAAATCCAAATCTGACAATCAAATAATCGTGTTTTCTTTTGTGCTACCTCTCACTCTTTTTCTGTTAGTGCAGGTTATAGTACCCAAAGATAACTAACGCGCAAGGAAAACTGTTCTTCCTCAATACTGTAAAATGATTGTGTGTAATAATTTGTACGAAGACAAATTTGTTGTTTATTTAAACCTTGATGATAAAAAAATATAATTTAATCTAACTTCAATAAAATCTTTGGCATTTATTCATTTGTGAATAAAATTACATACGAATGGGGTTATTTGTGAGAAAAAAAATTTCGGAAATATTTAAGCAAAAAAAATATGAATAAGATCTTACATTATTTCTTTTTTTGTTAATTTCTTTTGATTTTTTCTTGGTTTTCTTCAGATACATCATGACCCCAGAGCTCCAGTTTCACCTTGCCCCTCCGCTTGCAGTCACATAGTCCACAGGTTCCTTTGTATAACCTTCATTTTTATGATGAGATAGCATCTGATTTTACAAAAGAAAAGAAAAATAAAGAAAAGCACTTACTTCTTCATCTTTTTTGCATTATATTTGATTTGGAAAGCAGTTTGTATAAGACTGTCCTGGTCCTGTTCGTAAATGGCTGGCACGGTTTTCTGAAAAAACTGAAAAAACAGAAAAAAGATTTACCATAGAAATTTATTATAGAACTTCCATGTACAAACAATTTTGAACTGGAAATGTAATGTTTGTGACTGACAGGACAAGCCTTAGGTGTCTTGGTTTGATTTGTTTAAAGGCATATCAACTCTTTATGGGTTATTTAATGTTGAAATGTGAATCATTTATGGTTAATTTTGATGACATGTCAACACATCTGGGATTATTTCATTCCTTGGGGTTAAAGAAAATCTGAATATATTTACACTTTCTGTGTAAGTGTTCAAGAGTTTTTTTTGCGCATGGTTATATGGTTTCAAGTATTCCTACCAAATACAAATAATTTTTAAACAGGTTTATTTGACCTATAGATGGGACCCTAACAGGTGCTACCACTTTGATTCACCTAGGAGTAATGGCAATAAATGGGCACTCCACATTACCCGGGTTTGGTTTGGTTTTATGGCACATCAACCATTGTGGGCTATTTAATGCCAAATCTGGTTTATTCATATATATTGGTATATATGATTTGTAAACATAAGTTAACAAAGTTAAACAGTTCTAAGTATTGCTATGTATCCCTAAAATCAGTCATTTGTTTACACACAATTAAATGATCAAACAGATCTATTTCTAACTATTCAATTTAGCATACGTCAACAAAGTTAAATGGTTCCAAGTATTGCCAGGAATCACTAACAATTAAACATCAGGCATTTGTTTACACTCAGTTTAAATGTCGAACAGTTCTATTTGAGCCATAGAGGTGCTACCACTCTGGGTCAGAGTCAACCTAGGAGCAATGGCAATGAAGGGGTACTCTACATTCCATAAATTTCCAAGATTGAAGCCTTACCATCAGATTGTTTAGTGTCATATCCAGGATACTCATTGGGGGATAGCCCCAGCTGACTGGGAAATCCATATTACCCAGATTTTCCAGAACTGGAGCCTCACCACCATCAGATGTAGCTTAGTGTCATACCTACAAAAACACTTTTTGGGGGTCCTTCCTCTTTGTTAGAGATACAGTCAGTGTATTCCAAGTGTTGCTGACAGAGTAGAATGTAACAATAAGACTTTGAGCTGTTAATTGGATTTGTTCTGCCCATGAACATTCATTCGTTTGTTTATAGTTGTGTAGGAAAACGTGAAAACATTCGTTCAAAACAATGTGAATAAAATTTTGGAAATCAAACTTTAAGAGATTTACTTTTTTATTAGTCCCGATTGTTCACTGTGTCACACTATTCAGCTTAGCATCAGTGTCCATCTTAAAAGCCATGTGATAAGGGTTAGATACAGCTAGTGATTTTAATGTGTCAAAAATGAAATTATTTAGAGAAAAATAATGTACCAATTGTTGTAATAAAATTTTTTAATGCATGAGGGTTATTCAATAAATGTGAAATATTGCCAAACAAGTTGGCAATAGGAAGCACTGTATCTATAATGATTGGTCCTTTTATGTCCCAGAACACTGTCAGCATGACCTCCTTAACTGATTGCTGTACCTGGAACTTTTTCTTTACCGGAGAGTCAATGTATGTATTTTATTTGTTTGGATTTTATGGCATATCAACCTTTGTAGGTTATTTGATGCCAAATCCACTTTTATACAAATAATCAATTCTATTTCAAACAATTCAGTTTAGCATAAGTAAGCAGTTTATTTGTCAAAAACATTTCTCTTCCAAGCAATTCAGTTTAATCAGAGAGTTCAATTTCTGAGAATTCGATTTAGTATAAGTATAGTTTTTGTTTACACAGTTAAATATCAAAACAGTTCAATTTCAAACAGTTCAGTTTAGCATACAAAAATAGTTCTATTTCAAACAATTCAGCTAAGTACAGAGTTCAAATGTCAAAACAGTTCTATTTCAAGCAATTCAGTTTAGGATAAGTACACAGTTTAGTTTGGTTATGTTTGGTTTTATGGCACACTAACCATTATGGGTTATTAATATAGGTAATTAATATTCATTTTTATACATAAAACAGTTCTATTTCAAACAATTCAGTTTAGCATATGTACAGTTTCAAAGTCAAAACAGTTTCATTTCAAACAATTCAGTTTAGCATAAGTACGCAGTTTAAGTGTCAAAACAGTTCTATTTCAAACAGTTCAGTTTAGCATAAGTACACAGATTCAATGTCAAAACAGTTTCATTTCAAACAATTCAGTTTAGCATAAGTATGCAGTTTCAATGTCAAAACAGTTCTATTTCAAACAATTCAGTTTAGCATAAGTATGCAGTTTAGTTCAATTTGACCTATAGATAGATAGGACCCTATCAGGTGCTACCACTCCGGGTCAGAGTGAACCTGGGAGTGATGGCAATGAAGGGGTACTCTGCATTCTCCAAAGCTCCAGCATTACTGGAACCTTACCATCAGATTGTTTAGTGTCATACACGTCATATCAAAGACTTTAAAAATGGTACTTGATACCTCCTTGCTTAACACTCAGCAATTTAAGGTACATATCAAGGGTAAAGTGGAGTAATCCAGGGGAAAGGAGTAGCGCCCTCCTCTAAACCTTGGTGTAGTAGCTATTGAAAAGGGAGCCTTCAGGTCGCCCTCGACTACGGTTGCCAACTTTACTTCTACTTTACAACAGGACACTTGTTGAGGGGTAGGGGCCTTATCCCTCTGCAGAGATGAAGTTGGTGTATTCTACAGCCCCTCCAGTAGACTTGGCAAGAGAGTCAGTATGTTGCCATCATATAGACTGTCTTTTTAATCCAGACTTGTAGTAACAAGCCCGTATTTAGCCAATTAAACTTTTTTTTTTTTTACTATTACAACACGCTTCTCCATACACATTCTTCAGTACATTTCACATGGTTTTCACTTCTCAGCCACCAAAAATATGATGACAGATCTCTGTTCAAACTTTGAGCACATTGATTTGCTGCCATTTTGAAAATATTTTTACAGGATTTTTACTATAAACCAGTTCCAAGCAATGAAGAGTTTACACATTTGAAATAATCCCTTTATTTACTGAATATATATATATATATATATATATATATATATATATGAATGAAGTAATTGTGTTGCCATTAGCGTATATGCAAGGCTCTTCATATGAATCGAGCTCTCGGTAGCCGTTAAGCGGATATATGTAAACAATAACAATTGTGATTCATAACCGTTTAAAATTTCCTTCGCTTGCACTAGTTTCTTCGTAGCTGAGTGGTAGAATCTTGGATTGGCGTTAGAGTCAACTGGGTTTCAATCCCAGCTTCGGGAATCTAGCCTGTCTAGCCACACTGATGAGTTCTGATAGAACGAAACAGATCTGTTGTGGATGACAATATATATATATATATATATATATATACATACATATGCTATATAAGATATATATATATATATATATATATATATATATATATATATATACATATGTTATATATGAGATATATATATGTCTTCTTTTACTTATTATTTTGAAATAATCCCCTTATTTACTGAATATATATATATGTTATATATGAGATATGCATATATATATATATATATATATATATATATATATACACATATGTTATATGATATATATATATGAGATATATATATATGTTTTCTTTTACTTATTATTTTGAAATAATCCCCTTATTTACTGAATGAACCTCATATATTTTATATACGCGAGATTAACATGACAGCAATGATCAGAGTATTGTGGTCAAATTGGTTAATGTATGTTGGCTTTGTTAAATCCATAATCATTCTACCACTATTCCTTTGTTTAGTTGTTTAAGTAAAGTTGACGACTGTAGTCGAGGGCAACCCGAAGGCTCCTTTTTCAATAGCTACTACACCAAGGTGTAGAGGAGGGTGCTACTCCTTTCTCTGGACTGCTCTACTTTACCTTGTCAACGCCTCGAAGTGAGAGTTAGACAGCATATACCCAGAGTTCTCTTGTCAGGCCAACTAACATCCGAGCACTCTTAGGCAATGGATTCGGCAATTGATGAGCATTTGCTTACTATAAATAGTTGCAGAACCAGTTATGAAGATGATTGTTTCTCTGTCCTGCAGAGAGCTAGAGACAAATTTCATCTCAAAGTCTTGGAGGCGATTTATATTTCTATGAATCGCCCCTCTCCATGTAGGCAGTTAAACAATCATATCTTAAATATTTTGGAGGAACTGCTGGAGACTAGGGTGACTTAAAAATTTCTTTTTCACCTCATCCCTGCAATCCAAATTATATAATTTATACCCCCATTTTGAATCGATTTCTGGTGTATAAACTTGAAAAGTGCTACACAGAGAGCTTTTTGTGCTCATTTCCTGTTCTGTCAGAATAATGCTGTTTTGGATGGGATTTTCAATCAATTCCAGTATAGATTTTCTATCCAGAACAGCATCATTTTTCCTAACAAGAAATGAGTACAAAAAAACTGTGGCAGTTATAGATTCACCAGTCTTAAAAAACATTTCAACAGCAAATGCATAGTGTGCACCAGTCCAAGCCATGATTGTAACTGACTGTATCTGAAAAATAAATGGTAACCCATTACTTTGATGGAGCTACCATTACTACTTGCCTAAGTTCATCTTGTACCACAGAGGTGAAGGTTCAAAATGTGAGAGGTATTTCTGCTGCCCCTTGTACAATCAGTTTAATGAGGAAACCCATGTACACAGAGAGTAAAAATAAAGTAGCAATTTGAAAGAAGCCGGGAATAATGTATCAACATTAGAGGCAGAGACTATTTTGATTGCAGGAAGTTTCATTGAGTCTTTAGTTTTTAAAATTTTGGTTCGAGTGTTTGTAATGTCAATAGCAGGAATCTACAGATGATATTTGTCACTGCCTCCCACCAGACAAGACTTGACATGAGGTCAAAAGCCCAAAGGGCGATTAAAGTGGGGATAAGGGGGAGGGGAAGGTCGGGAACGAGCCGAAACTCGAACCTTGCTGGTCTGTGCTGCTCATCGACCCACTAAGTGCAATGTGGCTCTAATGAGGCAAGCAGTTTCACAAATCCAAATTTGGATCTGGGCATGTATGCTGGGTTTTAGCTTAAACTAAACACCAAGGTCTAGTGCTATACACAGGGGACAAAGGTTGCAGCTCGCCCACCCGAAGGTGGCCCAACCTAAGCTGTGGGCCTTTCAGCCTCGAATCTGCCACTGATTGATACCCCATCGGACACGAATGCCAGACGGGTCAGCCAAAAAGCCAGGGAAGTATCTGCTGCTTGGGCGTCTTAAAAATTAATATTATCCACTTAGCAATAGAAATGCAAATTCATATTCCTAGTCACTTGTACACACCTTTGAAAATTCAGTTTAAGCAGCAACTTATTCAAGGGTGTTACTGTTTATTTATATATATATATATATATATATATATATATATATATATTTTTTTTCGTGTTTTTTGATTTTTCAAAAACACATAACAGGATGGAAATAAATCTATAATCCTAATCTGACCGGTTTGTGTTTTTTCTTAAAGAAATTATTGCTCTGTAATGTCTGCTACATTGAGCTCTTTACCAGGAAAATTTAAATGTTCACTCTTGAATAGTTTTTTTTGTCCTGATGGAATAACTCCCAACTCCGGTTTAACTGGACCAAATAATACTTATATATATATATATATATATATATATATATATATATATATATATATATATATTTATTTATTTATATTTTATGCTAATTTTATTCCTTTTAAGAGTTTTTTGATTAATAAAATGTAGTTTAGATCCAACCCTTCTTTAGTCAGAACTGATCCATTAAGGTGAAACTGAGGTAGATTTTTTCTTTGTAAATATATATATATATAAGTCTTACAGAATCTTAAAATGTGTACATGAAATGAGCTTTGGAGTAAAGAAAAAAAATGTTTGATAAACCCTAATACTGTGATTTTCATACTGTGGTTTGAAATAGCTAGAATATAAATATATGTCTGTTATAACAGCTGAATAGGATATATAACAAAGGATCACACGCATATATATATATATATAAAAAATTATTTTCATTAGTCTATTCTATTACCCATAAATAAGTACAGGCTTACTGAATATTATAAAAAGTTGATTTACTTCTAAACAAAACATACTAAGATTTTATTATTTTTTGTGGAACATTATATAGTCAAAATGGATATCATTAGATATCATTTATTACCAAACTTCATATCACTTTAACTAAAAATAGAATAGCAACACTTCTATAACCAAAGATAATATATATATATATATATATATATATATATATATATATATATATATAAGGAATGTATTCATTTTGGGACTACGAGATATTTGTATTTTGAGTTACAGGTTCTCTGTTGTTTGATTGCGTAATGTTCTATTAGAAATTATAAAATTCTGGAATCTTGTTTAGAAGACAATTTACGGAACTGTACTTATTTAAGGGTGATACTGTTTGCATATATATATATATTTATTTATTTATGTTTAACCCTTCTTTTGTCAGAAGTGTCCTGATGATCCATTTAGGTGAAACCTAGGTAGATTTTTTTTTTCTGTAGGCATTTATATATATATATATATATATCATCATCATCATCATGTTGTGCTGGTAGCACGGATATCCCTGACCCTCTCTCGCCACTTGTCCCTATTGTTCATCGCCTCTGGTAGGTCTTCTGGACAACATCCTACATCCTCACATAGTTGCTGAATGTATGTTCGTGCTGGTCGTCCTGCTTTTGCACGGCCATGTGTGGGGGTCCATAAGAGTACATCACTTATGAGTTCGTCCCTGCTTCTCCAGTAGTGTCCTGCATGCCTGGTTCGTCTAACTTGAATAGTTTTCGTGATAGGAGGCAGGTGGCCGTACAGTTGGTGTCTTGTGGGGTGTTGCCGCCAGGACTTGTTCAAGATTGCTCGCAGCATTCTTGTGTAATTGCTGTCTACCTTCTTCTCCAGCCGTTTTGTTAGCGCCCATATAGCAGTATCAATGCGACCGCTGCCTGGAAGAAACTGCGTTTCATTTTATCGGTCAGGTCTGATTTCCATATAATCGATAGCCTATTGATAGCTGTCCATGCTTTCGTTAACCCCGTGTCGATATCCTTTTTGGTTGATGCGATGCTGCTTCCTAGGTAAGTGAATTTGTCTACTAGTTTAAGAGGGGTTCCGTCTAGAGTGGAGATGTCACCCGTTTGATTATAGCACATATATTCCGTTTTGTGTGCATTGACATAGAGGCCTATGCCTGCGGCTGCTCATTCCAAACTATGCAGTAGTGTTTTGGCTTGGTTGGGTGTATTTGCCAGTATCGCTATGTCATCGGTGTAGTCGGCGTCGGTAATTGTTTTTGCGGGGTACCTTCTGCTTCTTTTCTTTGTCAGCTCAAAGCCGTTCTCTCTGATTTTGAGTGGGTTTCCTAGTAGGTTTTCGAAGTGCTGTTTTCACAGTTTTATTCTTTCTTGTTGGTTTGCAGCTTTCAGTTTTGCTTTGGCTGTGCTCTTTCTTCTACTCACTTTGTTTATTGTTTGCCAGGCTATTTTAGATTGTCTATCTTCCACCGAGTCTCTAATCTTATCTATCTGATTTTGAATGTATTCTGTCTGTTCCTTTATATATATGCCTGCTAATTGATATTGTGCCGTTTTTAGTTTTCGGGCATTTGTGTTGGGTTTTTTCGATAGTTTTTGGAGGCTGTTTTCACTAGTGCACGTTTTTCTCTCACCGCTAAAGTTTCCCATGGGACTCTATATTTAGTTTTGAGTTTTGTTGGAATATATTTCGCTGCTGCCTCGAGGTGCGTATTGACGAAATTTTCATATTCGTCATTTGGTGTACTTTTTTCTGTCTTCCCTTGTAGCATTTCGAATCTGTTTACTTATTCTAATACGTATTTATCTCTTATATCTTTGTTGTTCAAAAGGGCCCAGTCATAGTGTTTGGTGGTCGCTGTTCGTTTGGCGTTTTTTCGTAGGTTTAGCCGTATTTTTGCCGTGACTATTCGGTGATTGGAGGACACACCCTCGAAAGAGGAGTATGCCTCGCAATTCATTGCACTATTTTTCCATTTCTTGTTTATAAGGATGTAGTCTATCTGTGCTTTAGTATTGTTCGCGTACGTGTATGTCCATAGTTTGCCCTCCCTTTTTTGGTAGTTTGTATTGAGGCATGTTAATCTATTTTCTATCATGAAATCTGTTAGATGTTGCCCATTCCTATTTGACGTGTTGTGGAGGCTGTATTTGTTGTTTCTGTTTTTCCCAATTTTGGGCATTCATGTCTCTGCTAATTACTAACATGTTGTGTTTCGGGATGCTATGCACTAATGAGGATAACTCATCATAGAAGGTGACTAGTTCAGTTTCTTCACTAACATTGGTAGGGCTGTAGCAGTATATATATATATATATATAAAATGGAATCATACATAGTTTTTGGATGTGTACATGAAATGAGTTTTGAAATAAAGAAAAAAAAACTTTTGATAAACCCTAATACAATGGTTTTCATACTGTGGTTTGGAACCACATGGGGTTTGTCATATCAATAGCAGGAATCTAAAGATGCTGCCTGGGTGTCTTAAAAATTAATATTATCCAATTAGCAAAAGAACCATAGATTCATCTTTTTAGTTATAAGTACAAACCTATGAAAATTCAGTTTAAGCAGCAACTACGGTCAAAATTTTGGCTTAACATGGCTTCTTGAGTATTCATTGTTGTCTCAAAAGGCAGTCAAAATGCTGCTACCTTTTGCAAGAAGATGTTTATGTAAAACAGCATTTTCAGCACTTACCACTATGATGACGACCAAATACAGATTTAGACTTATTGTGCAAAGAGAATGGCAGGGATCTTTGCCAAAAATATCACCAAGAATCAACATTTCCTTGAACTAAATGTCATTACGCAGTGCAAATATCGGACGTGATTTTCATCAAATATTTCTGATAAAGTTCATTTCTATTTATATGAAGGTCATTGAAATTTTATTTTTATTTATATGGAGATCAAATAGAATTCATTTTTACTTATATGGAGAAACTCTGTGATATTTCATTTTTATATATATGGGAGGAAAAGATCGGCAATATTTCATTTTTATTGGGTGGGTGGGGGTTATTCTGAGAGATGTCATTTTTATTGGAGTGAGTCCATGAAATTTCATTTTTATTCATCAGGAGGGTCTGTAAGATTTCCTTTTTATTTGTATGAAGGGGGTGCAAGATTTCATTTTTATTTATTTGAGCGGGGAATCTATGAGATTTCATTTTTATTTGTATGTGGGGGTCAATGAGATTTCATTTTTATTTATTTGAGGGTGGGATGGGGGTCACTGAGATTTCATCTTTATTTGTATGAGGGTGGGTCTGTAAAATTTCATTATTATTTATATGGGTGGAGCAGCAAGATTTCATTTTCATTTATAGGGGGTGGGGTATACAATATTTCAATTTTATTTAAATGGGAAATGGTCAGTAAAGTTTTGTAATTATTATCTATTTGGCTGGGATATTTTTTATGAGGTGTCTGCAAGATTTCATTTTTATTTATATGGGGGTGGGCCACAAAATTTCTTTTTCATTGAATACAGGAGTTGGGTGTATTATGTGATAGACCCATAAATAAATAGGGGTCCCATCTCTGGAAAGTTTGAAAATCACTGCACTAAATCATACGTAAAATAATAAATTTGATCCTTAAAAAATTTGGTTTCTTTGCAGACAATGAATAAAAAGATATTAAAAAAAAGATATCTACCTTTAACATGCCTTCCATATCAAGAGACATTAATTTCTCTTGACTCATTTGTAAAATTGACATCCCAATTCGAAAGATGATTTCCATACCCTGAAAATAAAAATAAAAAAGCACGAGATAATAATAAAGAACATGATTTAAAGAAGTTAAAAAAAACAAAAAAAAAAACAAACAACAAACAAACAATTTAATATCATTATCATTCTCTACACATTGTGGCTTGCTACACTCACTGTTTTGGCTGCCACACTCTCCAGCCTGCTTCAGCTGTCTTTTGTTGTACTTGGTCACCTTCCTGGAATTTCAAACTTTATCTGAATCATGAAGGTACTATTTACCAACCCCTCCGCTCGGGCAGGATATGACACAAGGTCAATTTTTAAGCGGAGTTTAACAGGTTTGAATTTAGAGTTTTCCTTCTCCTAGACTAGTTGCCTCACCAAGGCTGAAGAACCTAGTCCGTCCTACTATTTACCCATAGCTGGAGGGAGAATAAGGGGGTTCATACCTTTCCCAAGGGTATTTGCCCGAAAGTGAACGTAATAGCGCGACTGGAGTACGAACTCGCGTACTACGATTCCGCAGTTCATCGCTTTAACCATTACACCACGAGGACACCCCAAATATCATGAAGGTAGACTATTCTCATTCCACTATCCATGCCTTTGGGGCATCTTCCATCAGCTCCTTTTTTCTTTTACATAACTATCAAAACAGAGATCAGGGATTGAACTCACAACCTCTAGGTAGTAGTCTGCTGTGATATTTGGCTTAGTATAGCAACCAAGGTAAAGAATGCCATCCACAATATGTAGACAAAATAATAAGAAAAATGCTATATCTTAGAAATATATATAATTTCGTATTTATTAAAACCTAAATTCTCAAATTTTAAATGTATTTTTGAAGTATCTTTTCGAATTTGTTAAATTTGTTTAAGTTGTGTGATTCCAAATCTTAAGTTTTCCATTCTTTTTTTCCAGAATGGTTGGTTGGTTGTTTTTTTTATAGTATGCCAACCATTCTTTATTATTTACTGTTGAAGTCAGTCTTATTTTTAGCAAGCATCAGTTTCGATAATCTTTATTAAACAATTATACATACGTAGATATGCATACATACAAAAAAGGTTTGTGCATAAATTCAGAGTCTCCTATTTTAAGTGCTGAAAACTTTCGCACACACTTAAAACAATAGTTTGCTTTTCATAAATTGTGATAGTCTAATACAACTTCTGCTCGAGGAAGAGAAATTTAATCTAAAAGTATTTGAAATTAAAAAAATAAAAAGTTTTGAACCAAGAGGCAAGGGAGGTAACTTCAAACTGTACTAACATTTTAAGCTTCTCGGACATATTGGATTTTTTTGTCCGTCCGCAAAGAGAATTACTCAGATTAAAGTCTTTAGGCAGATCATCTACAACTGCTTACACTTACGATGCAGATTAATTAATTAAAGAAAACCGATTTTAGAATCTTAATCCAGTATAATGACTGAGTACATCACAACATTTTTATTCACTTCTCTGGCTCGTTTATACTTCATCCTGCTTGATACACAGTGAAATTTACACAGCTGATAACGTAAATGCTGATACTTTCTTTCATTTGTAGACGATTGCTTATTATATACGACTTGTAGTGAAGGTAGGGAGGCTAGATGATTAGCTTTTGAACTGGCCATCCTCCATCCATCTTCATATATTCTAATGTAGTTGCTGATAAAGCAGGAATTGAAATAGTTGACGTCAGAAGTGGAATTAAACATCCAATGGGAGCCATTGGTCTAGGAGGGTTGAACGAATAAAGGATTGATTTCCTAGACACAACGGTCCATAAATTAGATGTGCTCTCCTCATAGTGATGTGTTTTGCAGCTAGAGTTAGAGTGAAAAAGAGAATCAGTCCGTCCTGCTTGAAAGATATGATGAGAGGATATGTGCGCACTTTCATCGCCTTTTATGTTGCCCGGGAAAGTCATCTGGGCAGAATGGGATAAGTCATCCTCATTGGGTGTCCTGAATATGACACTAAACAATCTGATGGTGAGGTTCCAGCAATGCTGGAGCTTTGGGGAATGCAGAGTACCCCTTCATTGCCATTGCTCCCAGGTCCACTCTGGCCTGGAGTGGTAGCACCTGATAGGGCCCTATCTATGGGTTAAATAGAACTAACAGCATACTTATGCTAAACTGAACTGTTTGAGTAAACTGAATAGCTTGAAATAGAAATGTTTTTGACAATTAAACCATGTACTTATGCTAAACTGAATTGTTTTAAATAGAATAGATTATTTACATAAAAAATGGATTTGGCGTCAAATAACCTACAAAGGTTGATATGCCATAAAACCCACCAAAATAAACCAAACCAAGGAATTTGGATTTATATCAAGAAGGAGAAAAGATGATTTTCGTGTTTTCCGTACGGAATGTTGTTCTGATGAGGAGACTGGAAGTAAAAGGAAACGTGCAGTTTATCAGCACACCACTTTGCATAATGGTTAGAGTGTTTACCAATGACCCGGAAGACCAGGGTTCAATTTCAGGTTGAGTAATATCAAAGACTCAAAAAAATGTACTTGATACCCTCCTTGCTTAACACTTAGCATTATAAGGTTTGGATCAAAACTAAGTGAAGCAATCCAGGGAATGGAGTAGTGCTCTCCCATAAACCTTGGTGTAGTAGCTATTAAAAAGGGAGCCTTTGGATCGCCCTTGACAACAGTAGCTTTATTTACTACAGATAATATAATAAGTCATCATTTTCCAGTCCAAGTCTTTTTTTGGATAAGAGTGTCCTTTTTGGAGGATAATTCTAAATGCTTATCCGAAATGGAGGTATGCCAAGCATAATAGTTCTCATTACTGGAAATGGAATTGGTGAACAGAGTTCAAATCCTGGACAAGGCTGTTTGCATTTCCCTTAGCACTAATGCCCTTTGGAAAGGCATGAACCCATTTCTTCTCCATCCACTCCAATTATCAGTAAATAGTAGGGCAGACAGGGTTCTTTGTCTTTGGTAAAACAACCAATTTAGGAAAGGAAAACTCTAAACTCAAATCAACAATATTCCACTTTAAAATTGACTTTGTGTCAAATCTTGCTCATGAGCAGGAGTTAAGTAAGTTGAAAGCCCTAAGTATATCTTTGTTGCGGTAAATTATTTGATAGGGATACTTGATACCATATAACTGTGCAAACGGTACTCAATAAAAATAAACAAATTCCTTTTACTGTCTTTTATCTTACTTTTTTTTCTTTATTTGTTTAATGACATAGCAACCTTCGTGGGTTATTTAATGCCAAAGCCATCCTTGTAAAATAAAAGAAGTGATTGCTGGGGGAGATAAGAGCATTCATACTTTTCCTAAAGGTTATTGTTTTAAAGATTTTTTTTTTGAATGATTAAATTTATAGAGAAAGTTTGAAGATTTTTTTCTCTGTCTGTGTCTTTTTTGTCTGTGTCTTTTTCTTTCTATCCATGCCTTTTTTTTCTCTGAGTATTTTTTTTCTGTGTTTCTTTTTCTTTGTCTGTGTCTTTTCTCTCTCTCTCATTCTCTGTCTTTTTTCTGTTTCTTTTGCTCTGTCTGTGTCTTTTCTCTCTCTCTCTTTCTCTATTTTTTTTTGTTTCTTTTTCTCTATCTGTATTTTTTTCTCTCTCTCTTTCTCTTTTTTTTTTTTTTTTTTTTTCTCTGTCAGAGTATTTTTTTTTCTCTCTCTCTCTTTCTTTTTTCCATTTCTTTTTCTCTGTTTGTGTCTTTTCTCTCTTTCTCTTTTCTTTCTGTCTTTCTCTCTCTGTCTTTTTTTTTCTCTCTCACTCTTTCTCGGCCTTTTTTCCATTTCTTTTTTTCTCTGTCTGTGTCTTTTCTCTCTCTGTCTTTTTTCTGTTTCTTTTTTCTCTGCCTTTCTTTCTCTATCTCTCTCTTTTTTCTGTGACTTTTTTCTCTCTTACCTCAGAGATGAATAAATCCATAACTCTGCAGGCCAGTGACAGTGGCAGACTTGTGGCAAATAGGGTAAGAAACCACGATGAAGCATACATTGACGTATGAAATCCTTGCGTTTGGAAATGAAGGTGGAGATCGGGCAGAAGCTCCTGCAATGAACAAATAGAATTTTGCAAACATCAAGAATGATTATAAAAAAAAAAAAAAAAAAAAAAATCAAAATTAAAAAAAAACATTCGAAAATGAAATGCAAACAATATCTTTTATCAGAAAAATTTTGAATTTAATTACAATATCATTTATACATTGGAACGAAAAGATCCAAATTTATACCTGAGAATAATATCAAATTTTATATATGGGAATATCAACATATATACATGGTAATGATATATATATATATATATATATATATATGGCAACCATATTATTTGAATTCATATATGGAAATGATATTATCAACATTTATACATGAGAATGGTATCTCTCTCTCTCTCTATATATATATATATACAAATTTCGTTGAACATAATAGACATTTTCTGTTGACATATTTTCTTGTTCATCCTTTCATATTGCCGTATTGCTTTTATCATATGCGGTGGGAATTGATTGATGTATTTTCAATAATTGTATATATCCCAAGTACTTTCTGCCCAACTTTGAGCCATCATCAGGGAGGGTCTATTACAAAAGTGATGTAACTTTTGTTTTTGCATTACTACTATGTAAGAGCGTCTTTACCGTTGGAGTGTATAGCATTAGCTTTTAAATGTGTTTCTATAAATAGTGTCAGTAGCTAAAGACATTTAAGTACATTAGCACTGGTTTGAAAATTAATTCTGTTAAGTCTGGGTAGCATGTTTCTAATATGTAGTGCTTCAAGAATCTGTAGTTTTTGTTTGTTATTTTGATGTTCTAATACTGTTGTGTTGTTGGTGAGAATTTTTCGTAATTCTGTTGTTAGGCATGAATGTTTTTTTAAATGCTGTGCTATGGAACTTGTATCAGAAAGGTGCATTGTAAGTCTCCTCGATAGGGTAGTTGAGGTTAAACCAACATATATATTATTATTATCAGAGATACAATCTCCTAATATATATATATGGCAACCATATTATTTGAATTCATATATGGAAATGATATGATCAACATTTATACATGAGAATGATATAAAAAAATATATATAGATATGATAATGATTTTATTATAATTTATATATAAGAATAATATTATCAAAATGAATGATAGTATTAACATTTATACATGGAAATAATATTATTAATATCTATACACCAGAATGATATCAAAATTTATATATGGGAATGATATCAACAACATTTATACGTAGGAATGATATTATCAAAACTTATATAGTAAACTTAGCAACCTTTGTTGAGGGTGACCTGAAGTCTCCCTTTTCAATAGCTACAACACTGAGGTGTAGAGGAGAGTGCTACTCCATTCCCTGGATTACTCCATTTTACCCTTGATACTTACCTTATAATGCTGAGTCTTAAGCAAAGCAGCATCAAGTACCATTTTTTGAGTCTTTGGTATGACTTGACCTGGGACTGAAACCTGGTCTCGCTGACCATTGGTGAACACTCTGGTCATTAGATCAGTGGCTCGGTATTGGTATAATATTATCAACATTTATATATGGGAAGGATCATATCAACATTCATATATATTGATATTATCAACAGTTATATGTGGGCCCAGCGGTTAGAGTGTTCGCCAATGGCCCGGGAGACCTGGGTTCAATCCCAGGTCGAGTCATACCAAAGACTTTAAAAATGGTACTTGATACCACCTTGCTTAACACTCAGCATTATAAGGTACGGTTCAAGGGTAAAGTGGAGCAATCCTGGGAATGGAGTAGCGCCCTCCCCTACACCTTGGTGTAGTAGCTATCGAAAAGGGAGCCTTCGGGTCACCCTCGACTATGGTCGGTAACTTTACTTTTACTTTATATGTGGGAATAAAGATATCAACCTTTATATATGGGAATGATTATCAAAATTTATATATGGGAATAAAGATATCAACATTCATATATATTGATATTATCAACAGTTATAGATGGGAATAAAGATATCAACATTTATATATGGGAATGATATTATCAACATTTAGATTTGGAAATGATATTCAAATTTATATATCGTTGGTTGGGTATTATGGCATATCAACCCTTCTCGGTTATTCAATGCCAAATCCTGTTTATATATATATATATAAATAAAATATATGATTTGCAAACAAAATGTTTATAGGTAACATTTTAATCAAGCCTGAACCCATTGGTTTGCAAACAGTTAAATGATTAAACAGTTCTATTTGACCCATAGAGAGGACCCTGACAGGTACTACCACTCTGAGTCAGAGTGGACCTGGGAGTAATGGTAATCAATCTCCATCTAGCTGATGTCTAACAGATATAATCAGTTATGGCCATAGGTTAGACTGGTGAAAACTGTGCATTTGCTGGTGAAATGTTTTTTTTTTTATTACGGGGGAATCTGTAATTGCTACATGGAGATTTTTTTGTGCTTATTTCATGTTACGTCTGAATAATGCTGTTCTGGATAGAAAATTTTGCTTATTAACACAGCTAGAGAGATGAAAGTGAGCCTCACCACTAGTGAGAATAACAACATTTGCAGAAACTCTCCTGTGTAGCAATCACAGATTGCCCAGTTTTAAAAAGACATTTCAACAGCAAATGCACAGTGTGCACCAGTCCATGCCATGATTGTAACAGAAAAAAAAAATGGTGAGACATTAGCTCGATGGAGTTACCCTTACTAGTAGCAGCATACAGTTGACACTTTAATATGTGGGAGGTATTTCTGCACAGCATGTTTAAGATTTCTAGTAATGTTAGGTGAAGAGATTTTTTTTGTTTAGTCCTAACTTAAAAAGCAAAATATTTCCTAACCTGAATCAGACATTCTAGCTGATACATGCAAAGACCCAACTCTGCCATACTCGGCTTGAATAACTCTCGCAAACGATATTCTTGCATGAGAGTTACTAACACCGCAAAGGCCTCTTCTTCGGGCATCTGAAAAAAGATGGAAAAAAAAAAATCAAATATACATTATAGATATATATCCGAGGGTGATGACTTTTTGACTGATGGGATACAAGAACTGAAACACTGACAGAAGAAGTGTGTAGACAGCAAAGGAGACTATGTTGAGAAATAAACCTCATTTGGTCATATTCCATGAAAGGATCTGTTGATGTCTTTTTTTGACCAATGGGATCCAAGAAGTGAAACATCAATTGAAGAAGAGTGTGGACTGCAAAGGGGATTATGTTGAAAAATAAACTCTTCTGGTCACATTCCATGAAAGGATCTTGGTCTGCCTATGAACTTTTCAGCTGACTCTCATATGTGTGTGTGTGTGTGTGTACAAGAATGGGCTGCAAGGTTCATATAATGATGTCATATGTGCTGTTAGTGTCTTTTTTTGACCAATGGGATCCAAGCACTGAAACACTGATTGAAGAACAGTGTAGACTGCAAAGGGGTCTATGTTGAGAAATGTACAAGAATGGGCTGCAAGGTTCATATAATGATGTCATATGTGCTGTTAGTGTCTTTTTTTTACCAATGGGATCCAAGTACTGAAATATTGATTGAAGAACAGTGTGGACTGCAAAGGGGATTATGTTGAAAAATAAACCTCATTTGGTTACATTACATGAAAGGATCTTGGTCAGCCTATGAACTTTTCAGCTGACCCTCATATACCATTCATAACCCAAGTGTTGTTCATTATTATTGTCAATCATATTAATGGCAAACTTTTCACAAATTTAAGAATATATTTCCATAACTCTGATTGCAAGGCATTTTTTCATATTTTTGCCTTTGATAAATTTTTAAAATCTGTTCAATTCTACAATTAAAATTGAATTCATTATTTACGATCATACTTCTTGAAAGATGATCTATATAAATAAAAATGTAAATGTTTGTTACTAACCGATAATCTCCAGTTTTATAGCACTAATTGGTTTAAAATTTTCAGAGAGTATTTTATTCGAATTCAGGAGTGTTCTTATATACTTACTAGCTGTACTCGGCTGTGGTTCAGTTTGTTTAAATGGAAAAAAAAAAAAAAAGAAAATGCGTGTTTCTAATATGTTTAATTTTTCCAATACTTGAATAATAAGTATATAAAAACACTCCTGAATTTGAATAAAATACTCTCAGAAAATTTTAAACCAATTAGTGGTACAAAACAGGAGATTATCAGTTAGTAACTAACATTTACATTTTTATTTATATAGATTATCCATTTTATGGCATATCAACCACTGTAGGTTATTTAATACCAAATCTATTTTTATACATATAAAGTAAGTAAAGTTGGTGACCTTAGTCAAGGGTGATATGAAAGCTCCCTTTTCAATAGCTACTACACTGAGGTGTAGGGGAGGGCACTACTCCTTTTTCTGGATTGCTCCACTTTACTCTTGAAACATACTTTATAATGCTGAGTGTTAGGCAAGGAGGTATCAAGTACTATTTTTTTAGTTTTTGTTATGACTCGACCTGGGATTGAACCTGTTGTATAATGGCTCGCACTCCACTACTTCTGGTATCGTGGAAGTATAAAAGATACTGTGTCTCAAGAAGCAATGAGACAGAAGCAGAAGCAGAGACAGAAGAGCTCTGAAGGATGTCGGTCAGTGAAAGACTTTGGACATAACACTCACAGCGAGAGACTTATAATACTAGTCAAACTATACCACTTGAGTTAATAAATAATTAACTCTGTTTCACTGTGTATCAGTTCCTTACCACGATACAACAGAAACCAAGTCTCCTGGCCCATTAGCGAACACTCTATAACAAGGCCAATGGCCTGATATATTTTTTATATATATAAATTTTTTATACATATAAATAGTTCTATTTCAAACAATTCAGTTAGTCGACAAAGTTAAATGGTTCCAAGTATTGCTATTTAATACTAACAATTCAATTAAATATAAGTCCTTTATTTATACACAGTTAAATGTAAAAACAGTTCTATTTCAAAAAATTCAGTTAAGCATAAGTACACAGTTTAAATGTCAAAACAGTTCTATTTTTAACAATTCAGTTTAGCATAAGCAGACAGTTTAGTTTTATTTGACCTATAGATAGGACCCTATCAAATGCTACCACTCCAGACCAGAGTGAACCTGGGAGCGATGGCAATAAAGGGGTACTCCACATTCCCCAAAGCTCCAGTATTACTGAAGCCTCGCCATCAGATTGTTTAGTGTGATATCCAGGACACTTGTTGGGGGAGTCTTACCCCTCTGCAAAGATGCAGTCAGTGTATTCTATAGTCCCAGCCAGTTACACTCGGAAGTTAATTGTAAATATGACCATTTGAAAAAAAAATTAACATTTCAGAGGTTCACATAATGAATCTAATTTAATCTTTAATTTTCGTTAATTATCTTAAATTTCACCCACAACATCATAACAGTGTTATTTACTTACCCCAGCATGTTTTTAGGGCATGTCAACACTCAGTGGGTTATTTAATGCCAAATCCTATACATATATATATATATATATATATATGATTTGTAAGCAAATAGTTTGTAGGTAACTTTATTTTTAAATGATGGTTAGTTGATTGATATATTCTAAAGGCATGTCAACACATCTGGGGTTATTTTATGCCTAGAGGTTATGGAATAATGTTTGTTGTATGTTTATATTTAGTAAAGTTGGCGACCGTAGTCGAGGGTGACCAGAAGACTCCCATTTCAATAGCTACTACACGGAAGTGTAGGGGAGGGTGCTACTCCTTTCCCTGGATTGGTCCACTTTACCCTTTATACGTACCTTATATTGCTGAGTGTTAAGCAAGTAGGTATCTAGTACCATTTTTAAAGTCTTTGGTATGACACGACCTGGGACTGAACCCTGGTCTCCCAGACCATTGGCAAACACTCTACCCACTAGGCCAATGGGACATTGTACCGGACATTGACATAATGGTTAGAGTGTTCGCCGCTGGCCCGGGAGACCTAGGTTCAATCCCAGGTCGAGTCATACCAAAGACTCAAAAAATGGTATTTGATGCTACCTTGCTTAACACTCAGCATTATAAGGTAAGGGTAAAGTGGAACAATCCAGAAAAAGGAGTAGTGCCCTCCCCTACACCTTGGTGTAGTAGCTATCGAAAAGGGAGCCTTCGGGTGACCCTCGACAAAAACGTATGTTTATATTTACACTTTTGTAGTTAATGGCTCTAATGTTGCGTTGACATCATTGGAGATTGTGTTGATTAGTTTGGTTGTGTTCTATGGCATGTCAAGTTTTGCGGCATTTTTATGCCAAATCCTTTTTATACATATATGTATGATTTGTAAGCAAATAATTTGTAAGTGACATTTTCAAATGAGTTTTTAGACCTCCTTCGTTTACGTACAATTAAATGGTTTCAAGGATTCTTATTTAACATTAGTAATTCTATTGATGTATTCCGATATCATTTTTTTTTTTTTTTTTTTTTACATCATACAACGTGTGAAAGCACATGCGATAGTATATCCTCATCAGCTGCGAACCAGGGGCGATAACACAGTTTCGGTAGCTCAAGGCTATTGATGTATTCCGATATAATTTTATTTATTTATTTTTTTTTTTTCATCATACAACCTGTGAAAGCACATGCAATACCATGTCCTCATCAGCTGCCAACCAGGGGTGATAACACAGTTTTGGTAGCTCAAGGCAGTACTGCCACTCCTGGCACTACCAAGCAGCTTACTAATATTCTGATATAATATAAAGCTGAATGGTTTCAAATAACTAATAATAATAATCCATTGTAAATGTTTAAACAATTCTTTTTGACATATAGTTGAAAACCTAACAGGTACTACCAATCTCAGAGTGGACCTGGGAGTAATGGTAATGAAAAGGTACACCAAATTCTCCTGAACTCTAAGAATGGAGCATTACCATCAAATCCAGTTTAGTGTTGTACCCAGGACATTTGTAGGATGAGGGGATCTTGAGGAGTTGGCGTCTTCTACAGCCCAGCCAATAGGGAAGCGATATAAATTGAATATGAACATAAATGAAATCACTTTTAGAAAAAAATTTAAAAAGCAATTTGAGCAATGTTTGGTATTTGACTTTATAGCAGCTCTATCGCAGATATTGAGCACTGCAGAAAAAATAATCCAAGTTGAATAAATTTTATTTTACATTGCAAATATTATTTATATATATATATATATATATGCAGATATAAGTGTGAGTGTATAGGAATACAGATATGTACTTACCTGCATTAATAATAATCCTACAATAAAACCACTCCCTTGACAGTATCCAACCTCTCGGTCATGTAGTGAATATGCCTAAGAAAAAAAAAACAAACAAAAAAATCTATCAATACATTTAATAAGATGATGTAACCTTTGAGTTAAGAATGGAGAATATATGAACATATAAATTCTATGCAAGAATATTAGTTACAAGGATGCACATTTAGTCTAACAGATATCTTTAAAAATAATAGAATCAGCAACCCATTTTGCTTGGTTCTATGGCATATCAACCCTTGTAGGTTATTTAATGCTAAATGTTTATATATACATACTGAATATATATGATTTGGTTTGGTTTGATGACATATAAACTATTGTAGATTATTTAAAGCTAAATCTTTATAAATATATATATATACATACACATTAAATATATATGTTTTAGTTAGGTTTTATGGCATATCAACCCTTGTAGGTTATTTAATGCTAAATCTTTATATATACACATTAGATATATATGATTTGGTTTGGTTTTATGGCATATCAACCATTGTAGATTATTTACTGCCAAATCCTCTTAATACATGTATATTAAATATGATTTGAAAATGCATAGTTTGAATCTAACATTTTTAAACGAGCCAGAGCTAATTTGTCTGCATACAGTTAAATGGTTATACATATGATTTCTAAGTCAATAGTTTGTAGGTAATCTTATTTGTAATTGAGTCAGAGCTAATTTGTTTGCACACAGTTAAATGTTCCAAATATTCTAAAACATACAGTTCTATTTAGAAATCATTTGTTTGCACTCAAATGGTTTCAAATATTGCTATCTATCATAAATAGTATTATTTTCACACAGTCTTTGCTATGTAATACCAATAATTCAATTTTGGCACACAGTTAAAGTATTGCTCTTTAACACAAATAATTCTATTCAACATTACTCATTTGTTTGCACACAGTTAAATGGTTTTAAGTATTGCTATATATCACTTATATTTCAATTCAATTTTAATCCTTTGTTTCCTGACATTAAAATGATTACAAGAATTGCTAGGGAACACTATTCATTTATTGGTACACAGATAAAGTGTTCCAAGTATTGCTATTTAACACTAATAATCCTAGTCAACATTATTCATTTGTTTACACACAGTTAAATGAACAAACAGTTCTATTTCTAACAATTCAATTGAGCATGAGTCAACAAATTTAAATAGTTCCAAGTATTGCTATGTATCACTAACAATTTAATTAAATATCAGCCATTTTTTTATACACAGTGTAAATGTTAAACAGTTTTATTTGACCTATAGATAGGACCCTATCAGGTGCTACCACCCCAGGCCAGAGCGGACCAGGGAGTAATAGCAATGAAGTGGTACTCTGCATTCCCCAAAGCTCCAGCATTACTGGAGCCACACCATCAGATGCAGTTTAGTGGAGGTGCCCATGGTGTAATGGTTATCGTTGTAGGAAATGGACATGGCGACACGAGTTCAAATCCTGGACGAGGCTGACTGCATTTCACATAGCACTAATACCTTTGGGAAAGGTATGAATCCAATTATTCTCCCTTTAGCTATGGGTAAATAGTAGGACAGACTGGTTCTTCAGCCTTGGTGAGGCAACTAGTCTAGGAGAAGGAAAACTCTAAATTGAAACCTGTTAAACTCTGCTTAAAAACTGACCTTGTGTCTTATCCTGCCCGAGCAGAGGGGTTGGTAAATATGGATGCAGTTTAGTGTCATATCCAGAACGCTTGTTAAGGGGGAGGTCTTACCCCTCTGCAGTGATGCAGTCAGTGTATTCTGCAGTCCCAGCTGAGTGGGCAATCTTAATATAAATAATTTGCCCACAATTACATGGCATCAAGTGTTTCTATTTTAAACTAAGAATCTTTAAACAAATTTATTTGACTTATAGACGGGTATCTTTTTGGTTTTTATTTGATGGCCCTCATAATCATACTCACTTTCATGACATTAAAGAGACTTTCTTGGCCAAGGCCGTCTTTTTCTTTAAAGAAAGCATGGTCAGGGAATGTTCGTGCAATGTCTCGCCGGATGAGTTTTTCACTGGGGGATGTCTTTTTGAGGTATTCAACATATTGTTCTTTGGCTGGAGAGTCATGGACATTTAACAGCAACTGCCAGGCCAATCCGCGGAATGGATTTGGGATACCTTTCCTTACCAAATCCTAAAACAAAGACAGAAAATAAAACGAATTTATTACAAAGACTAAAAAAAAAAAAAAAATTATTTGTCTTTAAAACTCATATTTGCTGTGAATACAAGGTGTGGTCAAAAAGTATTTAAAGAAAATATTAAGCTTACAGGCTACATCGAAGAGACTTTATGGCCTTGTTGGTTGGGTTTGGATTGTTAGAACATACAATGAGAAAAACTTCATTTAAAACAAGATAAACAAGGAACATCTAAAATTTAGACAATTTTTATAAAACAATAAAGTGTCAACTTGGATTTGAATGTTCAGAAGTTCCCTTTTATAAGTAGTAAATTTCTGAAGTGGTGGAAAGTCAGATATTAGAAAAAAGGGGGAAAGGAGGAGAATGTTTTTAAAGAGTACTTATTCCTTTTTTCTTTTCTTTAATGGTCAGGTAGTGGAACAGAGCAGAAAAGTAGTTTCAGCTCTTAACTCGAGGGCGAACGTTACTTCTCAACTGATCCCCGTATCTATGTGCTTCCTGGGGTCTCTTTTGTCCTCACTGACCCGGTTCACAGAAAACCTGAGTATTTATCTCTCCCCACTGGCTCCAAATTCGTCACTCCAAAATCCTTCTCATTTTGGTGCGACCGCTTTCCATTGGCTAATTTAATTTTTATTATTTTTTTTTTTTTCTGATTTTTAACTGGATGAATGCGTCGTGTCGACGCGTTTATACATTTTGTATGTGGCAGCCGACGAGTCAACATCTAGTTGGGAGTTTTATTGTCAATTCCTAAATTCTTCACTTATAAAATAAACAGCGTTGCAAACAGAGGGACACAACTCTAGAGTAAAAAATTAAGAAGCCCATAGTTATGTCCCTTTGAAAAGCTTTTTTATTAGTAATTTTCGTTTTTTTTCTTGTTTTGTTAACCAAGTATGCTTGGCTAGTTGTGTTTTATGGCATATCAATCCTTGAGGGTTACTTGATGCCAAATCCTTTTATATATATATGTGTTTGTGTGGTGTGTTTTGTCAGGGAATAGTTTGTAGGTAACATTATTTTTAAACGAGCCAGAGCTCATTTGTTTCCACACAGTTAAGTGGTTGCAAGTATTGTTATCCAGCACTGATGATTGTATTTAATATCAATCATTTGTTAGCACACAGTTAAATAGTTTCAAGTACTGCTGTTTAATACAAATATTTCTATTTGATATTAATTAGTTGTTTGCACACAAATGGCTTCAAGCCTAGTAAATGATTAAATAGTTCTATCTGACCAACAGATAAGATCCTAACAAGTACTACCACTCTGGGTCAGAGTGGACCTGGGAGTAATAGCAATGAAGAGGGTACTCCAGATTCCCCAAAGCTTCAGAACTGGAGTTTCATCATCAGATCCAGTTTAGTGCCACACCCAGGGCACTTGTTGAAAGGTGGATCTTATTTCTCTGTCATATGTAGGGAACGAATAAATAAATAAAAAATTTTTTAATTAAAATTTTAAAAAAATAAATAAATAAAAAGAAGACTATTAAATTTGCAGAAACTCCCAGAGGTCTCTAGCAGGCAAAGGAGATGATGCATGCGTAAAAGAAAAAGGCATTCCTCTTGACAAAAGGGACCAAGTATTCTTTCTCTTTCAGGCAGTGACCAGCAGATTGATAACCTCATGCTGGTGTGTCTGGGCACCATGCATATGTCTTTGGACGTAGCGTTAGTTAGCCCCTTTCACCCAGTAGCAGCTCTCTCTCAGTCAGCATTACGCTGAAATATACAAGACCCACAAATGAACTATAAACTAACTCTTACCGGACTTTGACAAACTTCCAAGAAAAAACTAACCCTTATGGAAGCCCGAAATACCAAATGAGGACAAACACATACATGAAACGATTAACGTATTTTTGATACCTTAAATGGGGGATTCAACCATTTCAATGTATTCAGGAAAAACTCCCTCATCCACGGAATGGTTGTTGAACCCAGTAAATAAAGGAAAGTAGAAAGGAAACGTTTTCGTCTCTTATCTGTCCTGTCTTTTCTTTTTGTATAATTCTTTTTGGGACTTCCTTGGGTAAGGCATTACACCAACTAAACAACGTGGGGGTAAAATAAATTAACCAAAATATGGAGTCAGATATTCAAATGGCAACACAACCTTGCTCTTTGCCCCTGACCTTCAAGCCACAAACCCCACACATATATTGCCTGGACCAGCAATGATCCTGGCAGATGACATTGACAGATATGTCTGGTTGTAAATAAAATCAATAAAGTAACAATGGGAAAAATAATGGGTACTCTGCATTCCCCAAAGCTCCAGAATTACTGGAACCTCACCATCAGATTGTTCAGTACCATATCCATGACACTCATTGGGAGGTGGGGTCTTAACCCTTTGCAGAAAAGCAGTCAGTGTATTCTACAGCCCCAGCCAACTGCGCAAATACTTCCTTGGGTATTCCTGCTTTAAATTTTAAAATTTGACAATTAAATAAATGGTTTCCTCACCTTGACATTATTTGGCTTCTTTTTAAAGTTGTCCCATTCATTTACAATTCTACCCCATGTTTGCCAGAGGTTTTCAGAGGCTGCAAAAATTCAAAAAAAAAAAAAAAAAAAAAAAAAAAAAGAAAAGAAATAAAAACAAAGTCTTAAATGACAGAGTGTTCATTTAACAGCCAATTTAAAATGAACTGAATGTTACAATAAGACTGACTGATAGTTTGGGTTTTCTGGCATATTAATCTTTTGTAGGTTATTTAATACCAAATCCATTTTTATACAAATAAACAGTTCTATTTCAAACAATTCAGTTTAGCATAAGTAGAGTTTAACTGTCATAAACATTTCTATTTCAAGCTATTCAGTTTTAATTCAAACAACTCAGTTTAGCATAAGTATAGTTTCACTGTCAAAAACAGTTCTATTTCGAACAATTCAGTGTAGCATGCAAAAACAGTTCATTTCAAACAATTCAACTTAGCATAAGTACATAGTTTAAATGTCAAAACAGTTCTAGTTCAAGCAATTCAGTTTAGCATAAGTACACAGTTTAGTTCTATTTGACCCATAGAGTGAACCTGGGCTCGAGTGAACCTGGGAGCAATGGTAATGAAGAGTACTCTGCATTCCCCAAAGCTCCAGCATTACTGGAACCTCACCATCAGATTGTTTACTGTGGAAAAAAAATTGACACGGAAAAAAACTAGTCAAAAAGTAAAAGAAACAATACGTTATTTGGAAATATATACACAACTTAAGACTATTTTGTTTACTACTCAAAGGTGCATTAAAAATCTTTGAATTTCAAGGTCAAGAAACAATGAGCCTGAACTATCCAGCAGGACACATAGCATAACGGTTATAGGCATTGGTTCCCTAAGCTTCTAAGGAGAAGGGGAGTAAAAATACAGGAATACTTAACACTTGTACCCAGTTATGGCTAACGGAATCAAAACAGACGACCATCTTGGATTTAATAAAGGACGTAGTTTGAAGTTTTGTGTAGGTTCCCAAGTTCGACAAACACCTGAAGAAGGCCGGAGGACATATTGGTTGAAACGTTGTGGAAATAACAATAAAGATGAAGACAATAGTCTGAAAACCCTTAATGATAAAAACAATGAGCCTGATCAGTCCTTAGATGGGTGACCACTTAATACAAAAACAACAAAAATCAGATGAAAGAAAAACTTTCCAGACATTAATTACAATGGAGTTAATTTACAATCAAATCATGCTGAAAGAATGAGTTTTTACCAAATCA
>OY757947.1:44351170-44411170 GCA_963585895.1 Sepioteuthis lessoniana | reverse complement strand
AGCAAAATGTGGATTTTTTCTTCAAGACACAGGTTGCACCTACAATCGAAAGATTTTGGGGTACTAGATCTTTTCAATATGGACCATAGTATTTCCGGGGTTAACCCTTTAACTTTTAATCCCCAATAATGTTTAGATAGAGCAGTTTGATGTTTTTGATGCTCATGGGAGAAGGAAAATTTATGATTTCCATACCTAATTTTAAAATTAGTAGATGAAATGCCAATATAATATTTCTTATCGTTTATGTCCTCTTTTGGATAAATAATAGCTTGATATACTACGTTATCTAAATTACACAAACCATTCATTGGACAATCACTTTGAGATTTACAATTACATTCCTAAGTTATTCTTGCACAAAAAATATTTCTCAAATAATAAATAGTCATAATAATGAATTAATTAATAAATTTCGTAACCAAGTAAATAATAATATTAATAGTAAAAAAATAGAATGTAATTTACAATTATGAGTTTTAGAAAAATCAAAAAACATGAAAAAAATTAACAGGACTTCTTCAGATCTTATGGATAAAATAAATCTGATTTATTTTATCCATAAGATCTGAAGAAGTCCTATTATTTTTTTTGTATTTTTTTCGATTTTTCAAAAACACATAACAGGATGGAAATAAATTTATAATCCTAATGTGACCGGTTTGTATTTTTCCTTTATGAAATATATATATATATATATATATATAAACAATGAAGGAAATGATTTTTTAAATATTATTAAAAAATAGTAGATACAACATAAATATATGTTGTTTATGTCCAAAAAAAAAGAAAAAAGTGTGACATCAGTATAAATGAAATGACTTCTATTACAAATTAATATTTGGCAAATTTGGAAGAAAAATCAAATTTTTATTTTATTTTCCATCATTAAACACAAAATACTTGTCCTTTGAATAATTTCAAACGAATATCAAATGAAATTTTCATTAAATGGTTTTGTTGCGTTCTGGTTAGTGAACGCTTGTAATTTTAAATAAAGGACAAACCACGATATGAGAGGAAACAGAGATATATTCTCAAGAAAAAGTATATACAATAGAGAGACTATTAGTAGACAAGAACATAGGATTAGTGAACGCTTGTAATATTAAATAAAGGACAAACCACGATATGAGAGGAAATAGAGATATATTCTCAAGAAAAAGTATATACAATAGAGAGACTATTAGTAGACAAGAACATAGGATTAGTGAATACAGAATAAAGATATAGTCCAATGATAGTATTGGCTTCCGTTATTACGGTAGCAAGTAAGGTGATCTAGTGTGATCTCCAGTCTCCAACGCTCTAATACTACTCCTATAAGAAGCTGCTCTTGACCTTCTAGTCTGCCCTGGTATTAGTAGCTATTGCTATATATGGCAGATGGACTAGTTCATTGTGTGGCAAAAGGTGGGTGATACCGAACAGGTTTCAAAAGAAATCTGTGTTTAATGATGACGAAAAAAAAAAAAGTTTAACTTCTGTTTCAAATTTGCCAAATGTTCCAATTCCTTTATACTAGGACTGTATAAATGTTTTCACAAAACACCTATGCAGTGTCTTAACGCATATATGATAGCAGTAGAAGTGTTGTGGCATAACGGTTATCATCGTAGGAAATGGACATGGCGACATGAGTTCAAATCCTGGATGAGACAGTTTGCATTTCACATAGCATTAATACTCATGGGGAAGGCATGAATCCAACTATTCACTCTCCATCTATGGGTGAATAGTAGGGCAGACTATGTTCTTTATCCTTGGTTAGACAAGCAGTCTAGTAGAAGGAAAACTCTAAATTTAAACCTTTTAAAATCTACGGAAAAACTGATCTTGTGTTACATCCTTCCTATGCAGTGGGGTTGGTAGATACATACATGATAGCGAAACCAGACTTGAGATAGAAAAAAAACAAAAAAAAAACAAAAGGTCCTGACCTCCTCCAAGTGAAAAGCTGTTGGGCCTGTACACACACAAGCCACACCTAAGTTTACCACTTTTCAACCAAGTGTCACTTATACGGCTTATAGAACTATAAATATTCCCATATTTAGTTTAATAAATCTTTGCCCAGTTGTGCAGATCAATTGGTATAGTCATTATAACTTAGTGCATCTTATTTGTTAATCCAATGGAGTAATCCCCCTTGAATACTCTTATTGTATATTGCACTGCTGGACAAACAATGAAAAACTCGTAGATATATAAAAATATAATTTATATTTCTATTCTTCTACGACAATGATTGTGTGAAGTAGAAATGCAGTCAGAGAGAGTTCGCACATATCTTCCTTCTGTGGCGGGGACCCTTTTTATGAAGTAGTGTGACGGCCGGAGAACACACACGAGGAGCTGACAGGTTTGCTTGAGTGACCAGTGGGTCTCTCCCTTCGCGGAACTTTCCATTTTGTTTGAGTGACCACTGGATCTCTGCCTTCAGTTCAAAATTACAGACCTTACATTGTCTTTTCAAGTCCCATGCGGAAGTATGAACATCCTCTTTGCCTCATGTATTTTTCTGTTTATAGCTGGTTATTGAAACTTATACACTTCCACTTTTTTTCTTCCCGGTAATTTGTTGATCTTATCTGCGAACAGAAATATCTGAAACTCTATCCATAGGCAATAGATTATATTCTCACAATCATATTTTATATTTCTCTTTCCTGTGAAAACATTTTGTTGATGTTATCTTGCAACCGCCTTGAATCTGCTAAGTTCATCATCACCAGCTAAGCTAATATATTACACTCTCTTGGCAGTGAGGTGGTTCCTAACCAGAAGTTGTGAGACTGTCATTATTGTAAATACAGTAGTCGTTAGAGGAAGACGACTAAATCTTCTCTCTCTGTATATCCGCTGTTATGGTTTCATAATTGATATAATGTTCCATTATCTTTAAATTAATATTATTAATCACCACATTATTTCTAAATTCACGATTTAACATTCAACTATTTCAGGTCATTCAATCAAAGAGCATAATAATCCTTCATAAAACTTTCTCTTACATTAGCAACACGTTTAAACCACAGTAGTGGTTTAACGACTTCTAAAGAATTCATGACACACAGTTACATTTTGCAGTTCAACAGTGTACCATGGCACATAGTTTGGGAACCACAGCTTTAAAAGATTAACCTATAATCTAAACATTTTTTTCTCGTGCAGATTGTTAACCCTGATTCTCTGTAATTATTTTATATCCCCAGCTTGAAAAATGACCGATAAATGTAATTAGTAATGTTCAATTAAATGTGAATAATTATTTGTAAAGCCAGTCGTAATCCTCTGGATTTAATGACAGAAAATAAATGTTTAATTTATCTTCCAAAGTTATCAAATGTTTTATACACAACAGGAGTTATTTGACTTATTTAGGTATAGCAAGAAGAAGGAAAGAGATGTACTAAAATTATCACCCATTAAAAAAAGAAAGAAATCAATAAATAAAGAAAGGAACAAAAATATATGGGTGAGAAGTTGGTGTCTCTCACCCTGCTTTTTATTTATTTATCTAAAAAAATTTTTAAACAAGTTAGAATCCATTGAAAGACTATTTTTAATAAAATTATTTTCTATCTCCGTTATGTGAGAGCTATCTGAAGAAATTGGTTGCTCTTATGGAGTGCCCAGCTGAAATAAATTTATAATAGCCAAATGTTGGTGTAGGGAACGAATAAATAAATAAAAAAAAAAATTAAATTAAACTAAAAAAAGAAAATTATTAAAATATGCAGAAACTCCCAGAGGTCTCTGACAGGAAAAAGGGACGATGCTTGTGTAAAGAAAAAGGGACCTCCCGACAAAAGGAGGAAGCTCATTCTCTTTCAGGCAGTGACTGGCGAATTGACAACACCTTGCTAACTGGTGGAAGATGCCACACATTCATCTTTGGACGAAGCATCGGCTAGTCCTCTCACTAGTAACAGCCCTCTTGGTTAACAGTATGCTGAAATATAAAAGGCTATGAAAGGGAACTACGAATTAAAACACTGGACTTCGACAAACTCCCAAAAGAGACTAACCATTGTTGAAGCTTTAAAATACCAAATGAGGACAAACATATACCAAGAAATGATTAACGTCCTGGGGGATTCAACCATTCAACCATTCCGATTGTATTCAGGGAAAATTCCCACACTCATTGAATGGTTGTTGAACCCAGGAAATAAAGAAAAAATATAAAAGAAATGTCTTTGTCTCCTATCTGTTGCTGTCTTTCATATAATTCTTTTTGGGCCTTTCTTGTTCAAGGAGTTATATCAACTAGACAACGTGGGGTAAAATAAAATAACCTCAGAATGGAGTCAGATATCAAACGGCAACACAGCTTGCCCTTAACCTCAGCCTAACCCCACAATGGTCGGTTGAGATTTTCTTCCTATTATATGAATTTGATTCGTATGAAAATTTATAAATTTATATATTAATCATCGCACATTAAGCACTCCTGGAGATTTATAAGAATCCTCTTATATATTCTCAATAGAATCATTCCCCACTCATCTTCTTTGGATTATATATATATATGTCGTGTTACACATAACAGCTTAAGATCCCTTAAGAGTTAACTCCTCTTAGCAGCCTTTTTTTTAGTAGCACTAATCCTTAAACTATGACCGGTCCAGGGACTTTCTGGGTTGGTTTGGTTTCTTTGTTTAATGGCATATCAACCTTTGTAGGTTATTTAATGCCAAAGCCATTCTCCCAGAAGAACATTAGTGGTACCATTTAACCAATAGCTGGGAGGATAAGGGGGCTCATACCTTTCCCAAGGGTATTTGCCCGAAAGTGAATGTAATAGTGTGACTGGAGTACAAACTCACTTACTACGATTCTGCAGTCCATCGCTTTAACCATTACACTACGAGGACATCCCCCAGGGACTTTCTGTTTAGTCCTTTTCTTGCCAGATTTCAATGAGACAAGATGTAGATTCCACCTCCTCTGAATTAACTTTGGAATACAGACAAGAACTTTTTTTACTATCGTGTCCCCTGTAGACAATCCTAGTTTCCTCAAAACGTTAAATTGTCTCTATTCACTTTTCTATGGTGAATAAACCTGTTGACACCAGCAATATGTATTCAGAGTCTTTTCTTTGGCAAAGTGTTTATCTACGAGCCATAAAGTTTCAAGGAAACTAGAATTGTCTACAGGGGATGCGATAATATTTATGAAAAAAAAACAAAACAAAACAATATATTAAAAGAATAGTTGTCTAAATTTCTGAGACGAAGCTTGTTGATTTTTATCATTAAGGTTTTTCAGACTATTGTCTTCATCTTTATTGTTATTTCCACAACGTTTCGGCCGATATGTCCTCTGGCCTTCTTCAAGTGTTTGTCGAACTCGGGAACCTTCACGGAACTTCGAACTACGTCCTTTATTGAAACCACGGGGGTCGCCTGTTCTGATTCCGTTTGCCATAACCGGGTACAAGTGTTAAGTATTCCTGTATATTACTCGCCTGTAGTGAGAATTGAACCTGCAACCTTCAGATGATTGTCTTCTTAGAAGCTCAGGGAACCAATGCCTATAACCGTTACACCATGTGTCCAGGATGAGTGGAGAAATCCAGGGAAAGGAGTTGCGCCCTCCCCTACACTTTGGTGTAGTAGCTATTAAAAAGGAAGCCTTTTGGTCGCTCTCAACTATGATTGCCAACTTTACTTACTTTTTGTTAATAACATACTGTTTCAAAATATATCTGATGTAATTAGTGTTTGAAAATTATTTCTGATATAATTCATTTACTCTTTTTTTTTTCCAAAACGGTTGGCATATTTGCTGTAGATTTTCAAAAATTTTAGAAGTCAATATAAGAATTAAGAAACTGTTAAAAATAATGTCTGTAGTTTAGAAAAGATTTATTTTTAAAAAATTGTTATTTTTATTTTATTTTTATATTCAATAAAATAATGTACTTGCTGTTGTTTGCAGTAGAAATCTAAATTTACAAAATCTTCATTAGAAATCCAGTTGAAACTATTAAAATTCAGTGTGATTGATTTAAAATTGGTAAAAATTAATTTAAACAAGGGATATTGTATGCATTTAGAACTGAATTAAATAAAGAGATAAGTTGGAATTTTTTTTTCCAGAATTTGTTTCTGTGAGTGTAGTTTAGAAAATCTTTAAGAAAATTTTTTATTTTATATTAGATAAGATAAAATAAGTTGGTTGCTATTTGCAATAAAAATCTTTTTGAGAAAATATTTTGATAAAAAATCCAATCAAAACAATTAAAATTATGTATGATGTATAGATAATTAATAAAAACACACGTACAAACAGGCGATGTCACACCCAAAATGTATATTTACTTTGACCAATGACAGAGTTTTCAATTACACTAAAAACTGATAATCGACACCATATGGTAACCTCTGCTAAGTTTACATGGCGTTCAGCTGTAACATGTGGGGTCTGAGGTGCCTAATAGATGCAATTGGTTGGTTGGTTTGGTTTTATGGCATATCCTATTTACCAACCCCTCTGCTCGGGCAGGATATGACACAAGGTCAATTTTTAAGTGGAGTTTAACAGGTTTTAATTCAGAGTTTTCCTTCTCCTAGACTAGTTGCCTGATCAAGGCTGAAGAACCTGGTCTGTCCTACTATTTACCCATAGTTGGAGGGAGAATAATTGGATTCATACCTTTCCCAAGGGTATTAGTGCAATGTGAAATGCAATCAGTCTCGTTCAGGATTTGAACTCGTGTCGCCGTGTTCATTTCCTACGACGATAACAATTACAGCACGGGCACCTCCACTGTTTTATGGCATATCAACCATTATAGGTTACTTAATGCCAAATCCATTTCTATACATCTAAACAGTTCTATTTCAAACAATTCAGTTTAGCATATAGTTTTTTTTGTTTACACACAGTTAAATGTAAACACAGTTTGATTACAAACAATTCATTTTAGCATAAGTACACAGTTTAGTCCTATTTGACACATATATAGGACCCTATCAGACGCTACCACTCCGGGCCAGAGGGGTGTCCTCGTGGTGTAATGGTTAAAGCGATGAACTGCGGAATCGTAGTATGCGAGTTCGTACTCCAGTCGCGCTATTACGTTCACTTTCGGGCAAATACCCTTGGGAAAGGTATGAACCCCCTTATTCTCCCTCCAGCTATGGGTAAATAGTAGGACGGACTAGGTTCTTCAGCCTTGGTGAGGCAACTAGTCTAGGAGAAGGAAAACTCTGAATTCAAACCTGTTAAACTCCGCTTAAAAATTGACCTTGTGTCATATCCTGCCCGAGCGGAGGGGTTGGTAAATAGTACCACTCCGGGCCAGAGTCGACATGGGAGTGATGGCAATAACAGAGTACTCCACATTCCCTTAAGCACCAGGATTACTGGAGCCTCACCATTAGGTTATTTCATATCATATCTAGGACATTTTTTTGGGGAGTCTTACATCTCTACAGAGATGCAGTCAGTGTATTTGGCAGCCCAGAATCTGCTGTAGCCAATGAATTGAGAACGGCAATTGAAACAGAATGCACTCAGATATCAATTGCAATGATTCATGATGGTTCTAATTCCATCAGTTCATGTTATCAGTTGGTTGTTTGGGTTTTATGGCATATCAACCTTTGTAGGTTATTTAATGCCAAATCCATTTTAAATGATTTTAAGCACTCCAGTCTAGTGTAGGAATTATACAAGAATGCTGTGTGCTGTTTTGAAAAAATAGCCTTGTTCAGGGTTTGAGCTTGAGCAGTCAAGTCCGTTTCATATAATGATAGTAGTCACACCACAAACACCTCCTACATATATCAAGAAGCGTATGTGGTATAATGGATAGGATCATAGGAAGTGGACACGATGACATGAGTTTAAGTTTGATTTGGTTGTTTGGGTTTTATGGCATATCAACATTTGTACATTATTTAAAGCCAAATTCATTTTTATGCAAATAGTTCTACTTGAAACAATTCAGTTTAGCATGAATACACAGTTTAATTCTCAGAAACATTTCTATTTCAAGCTATTCAGTTTACTCAAACAGTTCTAATTCAGTTTAGTATAAGTACAGATTTAGTCAAACAGTTATAAGTAAAACAATTATGTTTAGCATAAACATGGTTGGTTGGTTGGATTTTATGGCACATCAACCTTTGTAGGTTATTTAATGCCAAATCCATTTTTATGAAAATTTTTCTTTTTCAAACAATTCAGTTTAGGATAAGTATGCAGTTTAAATGTAAAAAATATTTCTATTTCAAGCTATTCAGTTTAGTCAAGCAGTTCTAATTCAACTAATTCAGTTTAGTATGAGTACAGATTTTGTTTACACACAGTTTAATGTCAAAACAGTTTTATATTAAACAAATCAGTTTAGTGTAAGTACAGTTTCAATGTCAAAAAGCAGCTCCATTTTAAATAATTCCGTTTAGCAGAAGCACGCAGTTTAAATTTAAGTACGGTTTAATTGTCAAAAACACTTCTATTTCAAGCTATTCTTTTTGGTCAAGTAATCCAGTGTAGCATAAACATGTAGTTAGTTCTATCTAACCCATAGATAGGGCCCTATCAGGTGCTACCATTCTGGGCCAGAGTGGATCTGGGAGCAATGGCAATGAAGGGGTGCTCCACATTCCCCAAAGCTCCAGCATCACTGGAACCTCACCATCATATTGTTTAGCGTCATATCAAGGACACTCAGTGGGCAGGGGATCTTACCCCTCTGCAGAGGTGCAGTTGGTGTATTCTACAGCCTCACAGCTGACTGGGTAATCATGTTATCAGAAAAACCTTTAACTGTTTAATGGTCATATGTTAGAACATTTACAATACCTTAAAATATTCTAGACTTGTCTTCTTAAAAAACTTATATATATCTTGATAAACACAATATACATACATATATCTCACCAGCCCATTAGTGTAGTGAATAGAGTGTTTGCCAATGGTCCAGGAGACTGGGGTTCAATCCCAGGTTGAGTTGTACCAAAGACTCAAAAAAATGGTACTTGATGCCTCCTCCTTTTTCACACATCATTACAGGGTACAGATCAAGGTTAAATAGAGAAATCTAGGGAAAGAGGAAGCACCCTCTCTTACACCTCAGTGTAGTAGCTATTGAAAAGAAAGCCTTCAGGTCACCCTTGACTATAGTCGGCCAACTTATACATATATATATATTAATAGACGTTATATTTATAATAAACTGTGTGTGTACATTTTTTCAGACATCCTGCGTATATATTTTGATAAACATTATATTTATAATAAACTGTTTGTACATTTTTTCGGACATCCTGTGTATATATTTTGATAAACATTATATATATGATAAACTATGTATGTACATTTTTTTGGACATCCTTTGTATATATTTTAATAAACATTATATTTATGATATACTGTGTATGTGTATTTTTTTGGAAATCCAGTGAATATATTTTAATAAACATTATTTTTATAATAAACTGTATGTACATTTTTTCAGACATCCTGTGTATATATTTTAATAAACATTATATTTATGATATACTGATTGTACATTTTTTCAGACATCCCGTGAATAAATTTTAATAAACATTATATTTATGATAAACTGTGTATGTGTATTTTTTTGGACATCCTGTGAATATATTTTAATAAACATTATATTCATAATAAACTGTATGTACATTTTTTCAGACATCCTGTGTATATATCTGACATCGTTTTTCTAATCCTACAACAAGACAATTAATGACCGATTAGAATTTGGTTACAAGTAAATCTACCAGTGAATCTTGTTTTTAAATAGCTATACAATTGGGACAGTGAAAGAAGGCGATTATGTTTCATACTTACTCTCATAAGAAAAAGACATGCAAGAAAAAAAACAAAAAAACTTGTTGCCTACTATATATTGGAGATCCTGGACTCATTTCCTGGTAATCAGAGTTTGGAGTACCTGGAGACTTTTGAATAACAACTTTTGGGAGGTCTTGTTCATGGAGGTTCAAATTCTTTAAATATTGGCTCAACCGTTTTTTTCTCTGTGACCATTTTCGTTTGTAAGAACAAAATGCATTTGCCAAGTACTCTTGAGATTCTTCCCTGGCATCCATTTTGTTTTTTCTAGGTTTTTTCGTTTGGTTTTCTAACTAACAGGATCATTGTTTTGTGCCTATATATATATATATCTCCATCACAAATATAAACATTTTCTTTTTTTTTTAAAAACAAACAGCATCCTGGTTCAGACATAAAGTATGTACTTGAAAAGTCCTTGTTGTTTCCGGGGTGGGGGGGAGGGAGAGAAAAATTGTGTATATATATATATATATATATTGAATAAACACATGACTTTTTCTACCCACCCCACTTTTTTTAAAAATATTAATGTCACTTCAATGTAATTTTTAAAAAAATCAAGTTTTATATGTTGAAAACGAAGAAAACTGCATAATATTAAAAAAAAAAAAAGGTTTTATTTTTTAATTCTAATATTCAATGTATATACAGATAGGTTTTAAGTCATTTATTACACAAATTTGAATTTTCATTTTAACGAATCTAATCATTAAAATTATTTGAAAATTAAATTTTTTTCCTAAAGGAATAACGTTTTCTTTATAACTTCAATCAGCACTCAATTCTGGGTTAATAGAAATTTTTATTTTTTTTATTTATTTACTTATTTTTTATTTGTGTGTGCGCGCGTGTGTGTGTGTGTACTACTGGCCCATTGGAACAATGGTTAGAGTGTTCGCTAATGGTCAGGGAGACCAGAGCTCAACCTCAGGTCGAGTCATACCAAAAACTCAAAAAAGAAAAAAAGGAGGGTACTTGCTTAATAATTATCATTAGAAGGTATGGATAAACGATAAGTGGAGCAATTAAAGAAAAGGAGTAGCACCCTTTGCTACACTTCAGTGTAGTAGCTATTGAAATGGGACCCTTTGAGTCACCCTCAATTACAGTTGGCCAACTTATATATATATATATATATATATTGGTTGGCTGAAAAGTTCATGGGTTGACCAAGAAACTTTCAAGAAATGTGACCAAATGAGGTTTATTTTTCAAGATAGTCCCTCTTGCGGTCTACACACTTCTTTCATCAGTGTTGCAGTGTTTGGATCCCAAAGGTAAAAAAAATCATCAACAGCAGATATGGCACTATATACATTTACACATAGGCATACGCATATGGTTTGTTTTCTTTTGTTTAATGGCATATCAACATTAGTGGGTTATTTGAAGCCAAAGCCATACTTGGAGAATGATAGAAGTGAAACTATTGAACCCATAGCCAGGGTGTTTAGAGCGTTAATACTAATTCTAAGGGTATTAGATTCTGAAAGTGAATCTAAGCATGACTGGAATTCAAACTAACTACAATATCATAGTCCAGGATGTTAGTTGCTATGCCACAGAGACTCATAAATATATATATATATATATAATACTATAAGTTGAGACACCATTGGTGATTATAGTAGGGGAACTAAGTCAAACTATAAAACAACGAAGGGCCCTTTTTGTCCGGTACTTTTCAAGTTAAGGACACCGGAAAATTCAAATAAAAATGGGGTATATATTTATAATATATAAGTAGAATGGCCAGATAGAGGGGAAAAAAAAAAAAATTTTAAGTAACTCCTGTATCCAGAAGTTCCCCAAATATATCAAGCGTGTGACTGTTTAACTGACCGCACAGAGAGGGGTGATTCATTGAAATATAAATCGCCTCTCTCTCTCTCTCTCTATATATATATATATATATATATATATATATATATATATATATATATATATATATATATAGAGAGAGAGAGAGAGAGAGAGAGCAAGAGAGTGTGTGTGTGTTATTAACATTGTTGAGGCAAAATAATAATGTTAGAATTTCCTCCTTCCTAACTCAATACTAGATCTACGGAAAAGTGTGTTAATGACTGTGTTATCATTATTTTCATGTCGTGCTGCCAGCACAGTTCTCCCTGACCCTCTTTCGTCACCTGTCTCTATCGTCCATGTATATATATATATATATATATGTCTACTTAGGCAGTAAGTCATTATTTAAACATATTCAGTTGAAGACTACAGAGCATTTTCTTTTAAGGATCTTTAACTGAAGGCATTCAAGTCTTCTTATTTTCCTTATGTCTTGGTTGAGGTGGTTAAATATATATATATATATATATATATATATATTTGTGTGTGTGTGTGTGTGTGTGTGTAAGGTAGATAGTTTTCTTGGTTTGGTTTCTTTGTTTAATGGCATATCAACCTTAGCAGGCTATTTAATGCCAAAGCCATCCTTATAGAAGAACAGCAGGGGCTTCATACCTTTCCCAAGGGGCATTAGTCCAAAAGTGAATGCAATAGCATGACTGAAATTCAACCTCGCTTACTTCAAAGCTGCATTGCAGCTCTTTAACCATTATGCAACAGGGACTTCTCTAGTTGGGGGTGTGTGAAGGTATTTATACATGGTGTAGGAGTGTGGTACAAGGCCAGCTTAAAGTGGTCACGGTGAAAGAAGGGGACATTGCTAAAAATAGCTCAGTTCCATAGTCACTGCTTTTTACACTAGCCTCAAATACTGGGCGATAAATCCAGTCTGTACATCTATAGGGGACAAAATTTTGGTGGTTGGTTGGTTGGTTGGTTTTTTGGTTTTTATGGCATATCAACCTTTGTAGGTTATTTAACGACAAATCCATTTTTATGTAAATAATCTGTTCTTTTTAAAACAATTCAGTTTAGCATGAGTACACAGTTTAATTGTCAAAAACATTTCTATTTCAAACTATTCAAGCAGTTATATGTAACAATTCAGTTAAGTGCAAATACAGTTTTAATGTCAAAAAACAGTTCTATTTCAAATAATTCAGTTAAGTATAAGCACGCAGTTTAAATGTAAGTACGGTTCAATTGTCAAAAACGTTTCTACTTCAAGCTATTCAGTTTATTCAAACAATTCAGTTTAGCATAAGTATGCTGCTAGTTCAATTTAACCCATAGATAGGGCCCTATCAGGTGCTACCACTCCGGGCCAGAGTGGACCTGAGAGCAATGGCAATAAAGGGGTACTCCACATTCCCCAAAGCTCCAGCACTGCTGGAACCTCACCATCAGATTGTTTAGTGTCATATCCAGGACACTCGTTGAGGGGGGGGGGTCTTACCCCTCTGCAGAGGTGCAGTCAGTGTATTCTACAGCCCCAGCCGACAAGGCAAACAAAACGTAAATAAATCTAAGTAAATGGTACAACAATTTTTGGTTTACACATTTTTTTTCTCCCACGGATAATAATGATCCAGGTCATAGTTTTCCCCTAGTAACCCTCAAAGCTAAAGAATAAACATTACTATCACAATGTTTGATAGTTAAGAGAGAAACTAAGAGAGATGTAATTTAAGTCTAGTCTGATACGCTTTGTTTTTTGTTTTCTGCTTACATATCAGATAACACGAGGGGGCGTATATAGTTTGAATTTTCTTATTTTGTTCATTGTTACTAACAATACATTAAAAAGGGTTCAAAATCTGGATGATAGTCAAACCGATGTTTAAAAAAAAATATACGCATCCTATTATTCTCCCACCAGCTAGGAGTAAATAGTAGGGCAAACTTGACTCTTTAATCTTGGTAAGGCAATCAGTGTATGAGAAGGAAAACTCTGAATTCAAATCTGTTAATATCCACTTAAAAAATTTACTCTTTATCATATCTTGCTTGTACCGAGAGGTCGATAAATATATGCACAACAAAGTTTCACTTTAGAAACTTATTAAGATAAAAAGAAAAGTGGTTTTTAATGATATCAACTCGTATATATTGTATATTTATCATTAAAAATATTTACAAAATCACTTCCACTGTTGATAAATACATACACAGATACACACTGGTTGTTAACAAGCTAGATTAGCTGACCATTGTCAGTGAGTTTGATTCTCACTGAGTGCCTCATACTTCTCTCTTTGTGCTATAACTAAGCTAAGCTTAGTAAATGACTAAAAAAGATCTGGACACCTCACATGGTGTAATGGTTAACAAGCTAGATTAGCTGACCATTTTTAGTGAGTTATATTCTCACTGAGTGCCTCATACTTCTAGCCTTGTGCCAAATCTAAGATAAGCTTAGTAATTATGTGTACATAACGTAGTGTCATGGTTATCAAACTAGATTAGCAAACCATTGTGAGTGAGTTAGATGCTCACTGAGTGCCTCATACTTCTCGCCTTGTGCTGCAACTAAGCAAAGCTTAGTAAATAACTATAAAAGATCTGGACACCTCACATAGAGTAATGGTTAACACGCTAGAGTAGCAGAAAATGATTGTGTCATCATTATCATCATGTCGCGCTGCCAGCACAGATCTCCTTGACCCTCTTTCGTCACCTGTCTCTATTATCTATGTGCATATATGTGTATTAATGAGTTTGATTCTCACAGAGTGCCACATACTTCTAGCCTTGTGCCACAATTAAGCTAAACTTAGTAAATAACTCGGGTAAATTTCACAAAATACATACATATTTGTATAAGTTTAATGGGCTATTCTGGTGTGTTTTGGTTTTACCTCTTTTCATTTGAGGGGGTGTCCTCGTGGTGTAATGGTTAAAGCGATGGACTGCAGAATCGTAGTAAGCGAGTTCATTCTCCAGTCGCACTATTACGTTCACTTTAGGGCAAATACGCTTGGGAAAGGTATGAACCCCCTTATCCCACTATTTTGGACTGCAACATTTTAGTGAGTGAGTTCAAACTCCAGTTGTGCTATTATATTCACTTTCAGACAAATACCCTTGGGAAAGGTATGAACCCCCTTATCCTCCGAGCTATGGGTTGAATAGTACCACTACTGTTCTTCTAGGAGAATGGCTTTGGTATTTAAAAAAAACCTAGAAAGGTTGATATGCCATCAAACAAAGAAACCAAACCAAACCTCTTTTCATTTGAAATAATAGGCTATTTGTTGTTTTAACAAATTGTGGTCGAAGGTGTAGTAAACTATACTACCCAGCCCAAGGATTGAACTCATAACCTCCAGGTTATGAGTAATCTTTTTGCATAGATGTATAGGCCCTGTTAACTAGAATTCTTCCATCAACAGAGAGAGATGAATGCCAAATTAATTTTCCCCCAGGGACGACTTTTTCCTGCTGCCTGGAGCTTTGGGGAATATGGAATACACGTTAATCGCCATTACTCCCAGGTCCACTCTGACTTGGAGTGGTAATACCTGTTAGGGTCCCAACTATAGCAAATGGTTAAATAGTTCTATTGTGAACTATTTAACCCTTTTGCTATACTCGAAACCATTAAACTGTGTGCAAATAAAATTTTTAATGTTAGTAATACGTGAAACCACTTAATGAAACAATTGACAGTTAAATTAAATTGTTTGTATTACATAGAAATACTTGAAACAATTAAACTGTGCGCAAATAAAACTTTTAATGTTAGTAATACTTGAAACCACTTAATGAAATAATTGACTGTTAAATTGAATTGTTTGTATTGCATAGAAATACTTGAAACCATTTAACTATGTATAAACAAATGAGCCCAGGGTCATGAAAAAATTGTTACCTACAAACTATTTCCCATAGCCAACGTGGTCTGCTTGGTGGCTGAGAGGTCTGAAACTTAGTCTAACGTAAAGTTGGACGGGTTTCGATCCCGGCTTCGAGTGTCCTGAGTGTCTAGCCACACTGAAGAGTTCTGATAGAACGAAACAGTCTGTCTGTGGATGACTATATATATATATATATATATATATGTGAGGGCGTGGTTGCTCTATAATTAGGGATAGGTTTTGGAGTATTTATAACGAGTTTTTTTTTTTTTTTTTTAAATAAAAGTAAGGTTTTGTTCATTTTTATTTGTTTCTTTTGTTATGTAAATTTTAAGCTAGGTGGGTTTTTGGTGAATATAAAACGGCGTTTTCTCCTTTAGCATCAGTCAGGGTTAGACTTCCTGATGATCCGTTAAGGTGAAACTTTAGTAGAAGATTTCCGACTCGCGATTTAAGTTAATTTTATAATTGGCTCCTCTCGTGTTGAGCACTTTTGTAATTGTAGCATTGCAGTGTTCGCGGAAGGTTTTAGTTTTCTTTTGACTAACTGATTGCATATCCCTTGATTTTTTCAAGGGGTCTGATGAGGTTGGCCTTTTCTTTCTTTTTGACCTATATATTTTTTCTTTTTCCCCCGGGCGGTGATTCGAGATATTCTTATCTCTTGTTCCTAGCGGGTTTTTTTTTCTTTTTTTCTGGTACCGTGAATGCTGGTAGATATTAGATTAGTAAATATATATGTGAGTGTATATAAAATGGAATTTGGTATTAAATAACCAACAAAAATTGAAATGCCAGTTTTTTTTTTCAAGCAGTGGTCGTGCCGATACTGCTATATGGATGCACTACATGGACGCTAACCAAACGTATGGAGAAAAGACTGCACAGCGATTACACAAGAATGCTGTGAGCTGTATTGAATAAGTCCTGGAGGTAATACTTAAAAAAACAGCAGCTGTATGGCCAACTATCACCCATCATGAAAACTATCAAAGTTAGATGAACCAGACATGCAGGACACTGCTGAAGAAGTAAGGACAGACTCATAAGTGATATACTCCTGTAGACCCCTTCACATGGACGAGCAAAGGTAGGACGACCAGCTAGAACCTATATACAACAGCTTTGTACCAATACAGGATGTAGCCTGGAAGACCTCCTGGGAGTGATGGACGATAGGGATGGGTGGTGAGAGAAGGTCAGGGAGATCTGTGCTAACAGTAGGACATCATGATGATGATGATGATGAAAGAGAAAGTATCTTGCTTGTCAACAAAGATGAAGATAATTTAAAAATTTTTTTTCAAGTTTTTTTATTTTTATGACATTGGGCAGAAAACTTCATGTGATGAGTCCATATATATTTTTCTACCCTACAGGCAAATACCCGTACCTTTTATTGTCAGTCGTAGCCAATGGGACGAGTTCATTCTCCCACCCTCAACTATATAAAGAAATTTACACTTTACACCTGTTTTGCTACATTACTTGCTCATATCCTATCTGCTGATGATGACTATTTTGATCAATGGAATCCAAGTACTGCAACACCGATTGAAGAAGTGTGTGAACTTTAAGAGAGACGATGTTGAAAAATTAACCACATTCTATGAGAGGATCTTGGTCAAACTATCAACTTCGGCTGTTATTTTAAATTCTTATCAAACAAACACTTGGAAAAATACTTTTTTTTCATAGACACACGTAAAGAAACAAAGAATTCGCTCCCTTACATCAGATTTTCATTATATATGTACATTATAGTAACAGATTCTATAGATATAAAAAAAAGTTGTTGGCGACCGTAGTCGACAGCGACCAGAAGGCTCCCTTTTCAATAGCTACTACACTGAGGGCGCTACTCCTTTCCTTGGATTGCTCCACTTTACCCTTGATACGTACCTTATATTGCTGAGAGTTAAGCAAAGAGGTATCAAGTACCATTTTTAAAGTCTTTGGTATGATGCGACCTGGGATTGAATCCTGGTCTCCTGGACTATTGGCGAACACTCTACCCATTGGACCAATGAGCCGGTCAATAGATATACTTAAATGGAATTATCCAAATTGAGTGCTCTATGTAAACATATATAAATAAACAAAACATCGTTGAGAAACAAAGTTGGTTGGTTTTTATGGCATATTAATTTTTGTAGGTTATTTAATGCCAAATCCATTTTTATGCAAATAATCAGTTCTATTTCAAACGATTCAGTTAAACATGAGTACAGTTTAATTGTCAAAAACATTTCTATTTCAAGCTATTCAGGTTAGTCAAACAGTTCTAATTCAGCTAATTCAGTTTAGTATAAGTATAGATTTTGTTTATACACAGTTAAATGTCAAAAACAGTTCTATATTAAACAATTCAGTTTAGCAAAAAAACACAGTTTAGTTCTATTTAACCCATAGATAGGACCCTTATCAGGTGCTACCATTCCAGGCCCAGAGCGGACTTGGGAGCGATGGCAATGAAGGGGTACTTCACATTCCCCAAAGCTCCAGCATCACTGGAACCTCACCATCAGATTGTTTAGTGCCATATCCAAGACACTTCGTTGGGGGTGGGGAGTCTTACCCCTCTGCAGAGAAGCAATCGGTGTATTCTACAGCCCCAGCCGACTGGGCAAAGAAATAAGAAAAATGGAATATATTTATTGATTTTCTTGTTTTTCAATGATATACATGTACATATAACAAGTGTAAGGTTGTCACTATCTAACTAGGTGGGTTTGTGGCAGACCAAATGTGATATAATTTTCTCGGCCTGATGATTGTTGTATAAAGACAGCATGAAACAAGTGTTTGCTGATAAGAATCCATGCTATTAAATATATATATATATATTCGAGTGATTCGAGATATTTTTATCTCTTGTTCCTGGCCAGGGGTTTTTTGTTTTTTTTCTGGTACCATGGATGCTGGTAGATATTAGATTAGTATATATATATATATATATATATATATATATATATATATGTGTGTGTGTGTGTGTGTGTGTGTGTGTGTGTGTATATATATATATATATATCAGAGGGAATAAAATGAATCAGAATATGTGTTAAAAAAGGTAAATGGAGGAAAAAAAAATATATTGGTGTAGTTGATGATATATTTTTATTATTTATTCTTTTCTTTTTTTGCCAACATGTTTTAATTTCAAAATCTAAACCATTAAAAATTACTTTCTCAAGCAGTAAAATAATGTAATCTTTTTTCAAAAAAATTTAATTAAATGACGTTCTATCACATGATATAATCAATTTTGAATATATTTTCTCTGTATTGCCTGTCTTCGTAAAACATTTAGCCCTGATAATAACTCTGGACTCGGAGAAAAAAAATTTTCTTTAATGACTATTTTATTTCTATTCTCATATTTAGAATAATATTTTAATAGAATGCTTTTGAATGTGAGTAAATTTAGAAGTCAAAAAAACGTTGGCAGTAAATAAATAAATATATCATCAACTAAAGCAAAGATATATCTTTCATCCAGTTACCTTTCTCAACATTATATATATATATATATATATATTTTATACCTCACGAGGTCTTTCCATATTATATGCAACTGTAGGCACATTAATAAGCATTTAGCAGAGAGTCAAAAATGCACAAATCAACTAAACACTATTTCTCATGGAAAATATTGTTTCAGTAGTCGAACATAATTTTGGAACAAATTATGTTTGACAACAGAAGTTCCATTGTATATATAAGTTCTTTCATTTACTGGTTTACATACAAATGCAATGTTTACTATATAGGTCGTACTAGTCAATGTTTAGAGATAAGAGTAGAACAACATATTCCCTTAAGTATCTGAATACATACTTCGAACTACACTGCAAAGCCGAGCAGTAATAAATCAACTCCTGTCATTGGCTGCCATCTTTTGGCCAATCAGACCGGTGCATGTGTATACAGTCCCACTATGTATACCATCCTGAAGACAAATGAACTGTACCTATCCATTATATCTATTTTGGACAGATTATTTATAAAAAAATACAAACTAGAATAGTTTCCAAAAGTAATTCTATTCTCCATTGCTTTTTAGTAACCTTCTCGGACCATCAGAAGAAAACACTCTTACCAGTATCAACTCTGCTGGCTTACAGTAATTTTTTTTACCATGCACTCGCTTTTTAAAGCAGTATTTAAATTCTATATGTACCACAAGATTATATATATATATATATATATATATATATATATTGTCATCCACAGACAGACTGTTTTGTTGTATCACAACTCTTCAGTGTGGCTAGACATGTAGGACGCTTGAAGCTGGGATCAAAACCCACCCAACTTTACATTAGACTTAGTATCATACTGCTCAGCCAACAAGCGAACCATGTCAGCTCGGGAATTATAAGGCATTAAGTAGTAGCTTTCGTTTGTTTACATTTTTATACCTTATCGGATACCAGAGTGATCAATTCGTTCGAAGAGCTTTACATTATGCGAGTGGTAGCCATAAATTCCTTCACCAGAGTGATCAATATATATACATTTAATTTTTATACCTACTCTATAAATCTGATGGTGTGAAAAAAAACAGATGATACAATTTGAAAATTAATACCATGCACTCCCTTTTTAAAGCAGTATTTAAATTCTGTACGTACCACAAGATATATATATATATATATATATATATATATATAGTCATTCACAGACAGACTGTTTCATTGTATCACAACTCTTTAATGTGTCTAGACATGCGAGACACTTTAAGCTGGGATTGAAACCCGCATAGCTTTATGTCAGTCCTATAACATACCTGTACCATACCCAGATCCGGATATGTGTGAAACGTACATAGAATGTTCATAACATATATATATATATAGAACATAGGAATCCCGAAACACGAAAAACACTTACGACTTCTTAGTTCAGGTACGAAACCTTTTATTACCTTTGAGTTAAAGGCTTCGACATAAGGAAGAGAGATGCACAATCTTTCTATGATGACTTTTCCATCTGCCCTCCATCTCATGCAGCGCCTGTAGTGTGCAAATTTGTCTGGCCTCTGTGAGCCCCGAAAGTCGACCCTTCTCGTTCGGAGTCTAGTTCTCAACTCAACGACTTTTTCAAAATCCTCCGTGCGCGCTTCTGGTGCATGACGTCATTCACATCCACTGGTCAACCTTTCTCTGTGAACGACACATCCTCTACACGCGCGCGTCAACACCTATGCTCAGGTTTGCACCAAACTAACCCATGTGCTGAGCCAAAAGGTTCTCAGCCTGACTAAACCCAAAGGCAAGATATATAAAACGAAATCCCTTGGTCATTATATTATATACCCACCCAAGTCAGCCTGCGATTCCATATCAGCTTGGGAATTCAACACATATGTATTAACTTTCGTTTGTTTACATTTCATGCTATCAGGTACTGAAGTGCTCCATTCGTTAGAAGATCTTTGCATTATGCGAGTGGCAAAGTGCTCAACCCCCAGTGTCTGTATGTGTATGGGCGCATATATATATATATATATATATATATATATATATATATCCTCATCAAATCATGCTGATAGCACATAGTTCCCTTATTCCTTCTTTCTATTGTGGCTGGTAGGTCCTCTAGACTGCATCCTGTGTCCACACAGAGCAGTTGTATATATAAGTCCTTGCTGGTTAACCAACACTTGTGTGTCCATGTGTAAAAGTTCATTAGAGAATGTCATTTATGACTTTATCCTTGCTCCTCCAGCAGTGTCTGGCATGTTTTGTTCATCTTACTCAGATGGTTTGTGAGATAGGAAGTAAGTAACCATACAGCTGATGTTTAAGGGCTGCTGCTTTTATGATTTGTTCAAAACAGTACATAACATCCTGGTGTAGTTCCCATATAATTTCTACTCCATACATTTTCTTAGAGTCCAAGTGGTGCAACCATACAGTAGTACGGACACAGCGATGACTTGGAAGAATTCCACTTGTATTTTATCATATGTACCAACTCCTCCGTTCGGACAGGATATGACACAAGTTCAATTTTTCAGTGGAGTTTAACAGGTTTGAATTCAGAGTTTTCCTTCTCCTAGACTAGTTGCCTTACCAAGGCTGAAGAATTCAGTCTGTCCTACTATTTACCCATAGCTGAAGAGAGAATAATTGGATTCATACCTTTCCCAAGGGTATTAGTGCTATGTGAAATGCAATCGGTCTCAACCAGGATTTGAACTCGTGTCGCCATGTCCATTTCCTACGACGATAACCATTACACCATGGACACCTCCTATATCACCACAGGCACCTCCACTTTTATTGTATTGGCGAGATTAGATTTCAATATGATCACTAACCTGTCAAATAGCAATCCACAACTCTAAGAGATGTTTTGCTATGCATATGCTGACATCACTTTTAGTAGATGAGATATTGCTGCCAAGGTATGTGAAACTGGTCTTTAAATTTCAGAGGTTTTCCCCTGACAGCGGAGAAAAACTAATACTAAATTGTTCATCATGTTAGAATTATTTCAAGACATTAAAAAGGAAACATTTGAAATATTTAATCTAATTATTCAAAGACATTAAATATATGACTGATGTTTATTAATAAAGTACAGTGGATTATTTTTCTTTTTAGATCCTCTCTCATTGGATCAAGTGATTAGACACAACACAAGGGGTGAGAATGAAAGTTGGTATGCCAGTGGATGGGAAGAAGTTTGAAGGTTAACACAAACAAGATATCTCACCTAGCTCTTCCTCTGCTATGTGGTTGCTGCTGTAACTATTGAGTGAGGAATTTGACACAAGACTGGAACCAGAACCCTTCCTCGAGTGAGTTGGGGGTGTCCCTGTATAGTGAGGGAGGGACTTGAGAGACTTTTCATCTGCTTCAAGTTTCCTGGAAGATAGAAAAATGAAATAGAAAAAAAAATTAATAAAGTTGCAAGTCAATACACACCAGCTATTGTATATACCATCTATAAATAAGTAGACCTCTTGTTTTTTTTTATAAAAAGTTCAATTCAAAATATATCAGGATTTTAGTGGAAAATTTTGGATATTGCACACAAAGAAATTCCTATATATGAGGTTCATTCAATAAATGAGGTGAATTTGGTAGAAGAAAGTGTTGTTTATAGTCGTAACTTTTTCAAGGAAATCAACAGAAGTCTGAGAAGTCTGTTAGTATGACTTTCTTTACAAACTACTGCACTTAGATTAATAAACCAGAGAGTCAGTGTCTTTCCGCTCCATGAACTGTCTTTTCCACAAGAGGTCTATAAATTAGATGGCTTTCCTCATGGTGTCGTAATGCTGCTGCTAAAAGGAGAGCGGACAGTAAGTACATCTGTCCTTTTTGAAAAGTTCTGAGGAAGAGAGTGTTTGGCGGCTTTTCCCCAATTTGGTGCTGCCCAGAAAAATGGTCTGGGTTGAATAGGATAAGTCATCCTGATTGGGTGAAAATATGCATCGACCCTAATGGTCTAATTAATTAACGTGCCAAACAAAAATACAAAGTTCTTTCTGCTACACACACATTACACATTCTTCTGTAAATTACATATGGTTTTCACTTCTCAACTAGGGAAAATTTAATGAAAAAAATCACCATTCAGACCTGGAACACTGTTTGATTGGCTACCATTTTGAATAGCCTTAAAAGAAATATTTTTGTAAGATTAAAATAATTTTGGCTATTAAAAATACAAAATAATACAGATCATACATCAATGAAAAAAAATTCAGAAAAAAAAAAAAAGAAAAAAATTCCTGGGCTATTCAAAAAAAAAAAAAACTTATTAAATGACCCTCATAAGTGTGCACACGTTTACCTATGCTGACTAAAACAGTGGTAGTATTTACTATCTGAGAGCTAACAATAATTTAAGATTTTCTAGTTTTTCAATTTTCAGAAGAAAAGTACGGACAGTAGAAAAAAATGGCAGGGGAAAAATGTCATGAAAACTTTGACTTGAAGCTACAAAATGTCTATACCATAGAAAAAATGAATAATATTTTAATTGATAATCTGTAAATTACTAAAACTCAAGCTCAGGATTGTAGAACATGTCAAGTGAATCCCTGCAGTGAGGTAAGACACCCTGCTCTCAACGAGTGCCCTGGATAAGACACTAAACCATCTGATGGTGAGGCCCCAATAATCCTGGAATTTTGGAGAATGTAGAATACCTCTTCATTACCATTACTCCCAGGTCTACTTTGACCTAGATTGGTCGTACCAGTTAGAGTCTCCTCTATGGGTCAAATAGAAACATTTCAACATTTACACTACTTAAAACCATAAAATTGCGTATAAACAAATCTACGGCAATTGTATATCGTTGCCTTTTATAAAGTTCTTAATGAGGCTGTGTTTGATGCAAGAGGAATGGAATGAGAATTGTTTACAGGTTGACCAGTAGCATATGATGAACATTTAACAATATCATTCTGATTTAAAATCAGCTCATTTGATTTAGTCCAAAACATGTTTTTACAGCAGCAGCAACAAATTTGTCGAGCAGTGTAATTTGTTTAAAATCACAATTTCAACTTATTTGAAATGCGAGGATATTGGGTTTTTCATTGTAATGTAAGAGTTGTTATTTTTATTGTAATGTAAGGATATTGGGTTTGTCATTGTAATGTAAGGATATTGGGTTTGTCATTATTATGTAAGGATATTGGGTTTGTCATTGTACTGTAAGGATATTGGGTTTGTCATTGTAATGTAAGGATATTGGGTTTGTCATTGTAATGTAAGGATATTGGGTTTGTCATTGTAATGTAAGGATATTGGGTTTGTCATTACAATGTAAGGATATTGAGTTTGTCATTGTAATGTAAGGATATTAGGTTTGTCATTATTATGTAAGGATATTGGATTTATCATTGTAATGTAAGGATATTGGGTTTGTCATTATTATGTAAGGATATTGGGTTTGTCATTGTACTGTAAGGATATTGGGTTTGTCATTGTAATGTAAGGATATTGGGTTTGTCATTGTAATGTAAGGATATTGGGTTTGTCATTATTATGTAAGGATATTGGGTTTGTCATTGTAATGTAAGGATATTGGATTTGTCATTGTACTGTAAGGATATTGGGTTTGTCATTGTAATGTAAGGATATTGGGTTTGTCATTGTAATGTAAGGATATTGGGTTTGTCATTACAATGTAAGGATATTGAGTTTGTCATTGTAATGTAAGGATATTAGGTTTGTCATTATTATGTAAGGATATTGGATTTATCATTGTAATGTAAGGATATTGGGTTTGTCATTGAAATGTAAAGGTATTGGGTTTTTTTTATTCCAACGTAAGGGTGTCAGGTTTGTCATTGTAATGTAAGGGTACCGGGTTTGTTATTGCATCGGCCATCTATGATGCTTCTTCGAGTAAGACTGAAGAAGGATATAACCATTCTTCTGGTGAGTAACCGAGCAATAACTTCATTATATACACACACTCTCCCACGGGTTTTGAGCACCCTGGTGAAGGAATTTACAGCAGCCACTCACATAATGCAAAGTTCTTCATATGAATTGAACACTCTCGTATCCGTTAAGACAAAAATGTAAACAAACGAAAGCTACTACATAATGCCTTATAATTCCCGAGCTGAAATGGTTCACATCCCAGCTTCAAGCATCCTATGTGTCTAGCCACATCGAACAGTTGTGATACAATGAAGCAGTTTATATAAATAATGAGTAAATAAAGCAGTTGAAATTAAGATTGGTTGGTTATTTTCTTTCATGGCGTATTAACCCTTTTCGGATCATTTAACACCAAATCAAATTTCAAACAATTCAGTTTAGTATAATATCGTTTTTTGTTTATAAACAGTTAAATGTCAAAACAGTTCTATTTCAAACAATTCAGTTTAGTATAAGAACACAGTTTAGTTCTATTTGACTCATACATGCTATCACTCTAAGCCAAAGTGGACCTGAGAGCGATGGCAATGGAGGGGTAGTCTGCACTCCCCAAAGCTCCAGCATTATTGAAACCTCACCATCAGATTGTTTAGCGTCATATCCGGGACACTTGTAGGGAGGGGGGTGTCTTACCCCTCTGCAGAGAAGCAATCGGTGTATTCAACCACCCCAGCCAACTGGACAACAACTGAAATTAAGATGAAAGAATTTCTACAAATGAATAATAGTTGACAATGTTTCATCTACAAATAATGAAAATAATAAAAATTGGAGATAATATTACTACTAATAGTAAGTAAAGCTGGTGACCGTAGTTGAGGATGACCAGAAGGCTCCCTTTTCAATAGCTACTACACCAAGGTGTAGGGGAAGGCACTACTCTTTTCCCTGGATTGCTCCATTTTACCGTTGATACGTACCTTATATTGCTGAGTGTTAAGCAAGGAGGTATCAAGTACCATTTTTCAAGTCTTTGGTATGACGCGACCTGGGATTGAACCCAAGTCTCCCGGACCATTGGCAAACACTCTACCCACTAGGCCAGTACTTACTACTAATACTACTAGTGTAAATAAAACAATTGAAATTAAGATGAAAGAAATCCAAGTCAAAAATAAATAATGATAATATTTTATCTAAGAATAATAAAAATTCTAGATAATTTGACTATTAATACTACTTTTGTTGACCAGGCTATTGGCCAAATGAATCGAGTGTTTACCAGTAGTCTGGGAGACCACAGTTCAATCCCAGGTTGAGTCATACCAAAGACTAAAAAAAATGGTACTTGATGCCACCTTGCTGCCACTCAGCATTATTAGGTACAGATCAAGGGTAAAGTGGAGCAATCCAGGGAATGAAGTAGCACCCTCCTTAACACTTCGGTGTAGTAGCAATAAATAGGGAACCTTTGAGTCACCTTTGACTAAGGTTGCCAAATTTACTACTTACTACTTGTGTAAATCATTGGCCTAATAAGTAGAGTGTTCACCAATGGTCCGGGAGACCGAGGTTCAATCCCGGGTCAAGTCATACCAAAGACTCAAAAAATGGTACTTGATGCCACCTTGCTTAACACTCAGCATTATAAGGTGTGGATCAAGGGTAAAGTAGAGCAATCCAGGGAAGGAGTAGCACCCTCTCCTACACCTTGGTGTAGTAGCTATTGAAAAAGAAGCCTTTGGGTCACCCTCGACTAATGTTGTCAACTTTACTACTTATTTGTGTAAATAAAGCAATTGAAATTAAGATGAAAGAAATCCTTGTAAAAAAAAGGATAACAGTTGACAATGCTTCACATCTAATAATAATAAAAATTCAAGATAATATCACCATTAATGCTACTAGGGTAAAAAACAGAAATGAATAAGATGAGAAAAATATTAAAAATTGTCCCTAATCAATATTAAAATGGCGTTTAGGAATTTTCGTTTGTAGAATCTGTAACAAATATCTAACGAAGAGGAAAAAAATAGTATATGTGTATGAATGGGTGTATTTGGTATTTGATTTTCCAAAGTTAAGAAAGTTTTTTTAAGAAATATTTTGTTTTTTCTAACACCCAGAAGGTGAGTAATATACCAAGAAGTAAAAATTGAATTAACTCTTCTTCCAATGCAATGTGACTCACTGGCAAATCTCCACCCAATCCGATACTGAAACATTAATGTTCTTCTAAGTAAAAACGTTTTGAAATGTAGTCGTCTTGTGCCAAAAAAAAAAAAAATAAAAAAATAAATAAATAATAGAAAGAAAGAAAAAAATCCACATATACAAAAAACCCCTCCAAGGCATCATATTCACCTGACACACCATTGCAGTGGTATGTAAAGAATTTTAAAGAAAAGTTGGCTCAAGTCATTCTAAACAAGAGATTGCTAAACATACTGATATATGCAAACTAACATTCTCACCTGCATTTTTAAAGTCAAAATATTTATGTTGTACTCTGTGACCCTCTTCAACTGTACAATCAAGGTTGGTTGGTATTATGGCATACCAACCATTGTTGGGCTATTTAGTACTGAAGTCAGTCTTTTTTACGTTTTGCAAGCAATTATACAGTTTTAAGTAATTGATAATCCTTTGTAAACAATTATAGCTTCAAGTAATCATTCCTATTTTTATCATTAAGGTTTTTCGGACTATTGTCTTCATCTTTATTGTTATTTCCACAACATCTTGGCTGATATGTCCTCCGGCCTTCTTCAGGTGTTTGTTGAACTTGGGAACCTTCACGGAACTTTGAACTACGTCCTTTATTGAAACCACGGGGGTCGCCTGTTCTGATTCTGTTAGCCATAACCGGGTACAAGTGTTAAGTATTCCAGTATTATTACTCGCCTGTAGTGAGGATTGAACCTGCAACCACCAAATGATTGTCTCCTTAGAATCTTAGGGAACCAACGTCTATAACCATTACGCCATGTGTCCTGGACACATGGCGTAACAATACAGTAACAATACAGGAATACTTAACACTTGTGCCCAGTTATGGCTAATGGAATCAGAACAGGCGACCCCCGTGGTTTCAATAAAGGACGTAGTTCAAAGTTCCGTGAAGGTTCCCAAGTTCGACAAACACCTGAAGAAGGCCAGAGGACATATCGGCCGAAACGTTGTGGAAATAACAATAAAGATGAAGACAATAGTCTGAAAACCCTTAATGATAAAAATCAACAAGCTTCGTCTCAGAAATTTAGACAACTAATAACCATTCCTAATATAAATCATTTGGACAAAGTTATATGATATCAAAATTTTCAAGGAATTGTATGGTTGCTACTTATAATAATCTTATGTAAACAATTATAAGGTTTCAAGTATTCCTGTCTAACACAAATAATTTTTCAACAGATCTATTTGACCTATAAATGTGACCCTAACAGGTACTACCACTCTAGCTCAGAGTGGACCTAAAAGTAATGGTAACAAAGGAGAGACTGCACTCCTTCAAGCTCCAGAATTGGATCCTCATCTCTGATTTAGTGTCATACCCAGGATCCCCTTCCCTTCAGCATTATACCCAGGACCCTCAATCCCGTTTAGTGTCTAACCCAGGAACCCCCTCTTCCCTTCAGCATTATACCCAGGACCCTCAATCCCGTTTAGTGTCTAACCCAGGAACCCCCTCTTCCCTTCAGCATTATACCCAGGACCCTCAATCCCGTTTAGTGTCTAACCCAGGAACCCCCTCTTCCCTTCAGCATTATACCCAGGACCCTCAATCCCGTTTAGTGTCTAACCCAGGAACCCCCTCTTCCCTTCAGCATTATACCCAGGACCCTCAATCCCGTTTAGTGTCTAACCCAGGAACCCCCTCTTCCCTTTAGCATTATACTCGGGACCCAACTGACAGATACCACCACTCAGCAAGGGATGCGGTCAGCCTATTCCCGATACTAAACCCTGCCAAGAAGACAGGATACACAATCAATTTGAATGCCAATATAAATTGTTGAACGATGCACATTTCTAATTTAATTTTAAAATTAAATTTAATTTAAAATTAAAAAAAAAAATTAAAACTTTAGTCTTAATACTTTTCAAATGTAGCTTGAATGCTGCAGGGAAGAATCTTGTTGATTGAATGGTTGATATTAATGGCATGTCAACTCATGTAGGGTTATTTTCTGCCTCAATGTTCAGGAATTACATACATAGAATGTTTATATCTATGCTTTTTGTGTATTTGGTTCAGAGATTTTTTTTTTTGCATACAGTTATATGATACCAACTATTCCTATATATTACAAATAATTTGCACACAGTTATAGAGTTTCAAGTATTCCTATCAAATACAAATAATTTGCACACAGTTGTATGATTTCAAGTATTCCTATCAAATACAAATAATTTGCACACAGTTGTATGATTTCAAGTATTCCTATCAAATACAAATAATTTGCACACAGTTGTATGATTTCAAGTATTCCTATCAAATACAAATAATTTGCACACAGTTGTATGGTTTCAAGTATTCCTATCAAATACAAATAATTTGCACACAGTTGTATGGTTTCAAGTATTCCTATCTAATACAAATAATTTGCACACAGTTGTATGATTTCAAGTATTCCTATCAAATACAAATAATTTGCACACAGTTGTATGGTTTCAAGTATTCCTATCTAATACAAATAATTTCCACACAGTTGTGTGATTTCAAGTATTCCTATCTAATACAAATAATTTTCCCACGTGTGATTTCAAGTATTCCTATCTAATACTAATAATTATATTGTTTTAAGTAATTATTTTTATTTAATAGTTATTTCTTGGCATACAGTTATATGTTTTCAAGTAACTAATAATAATAATCCTTAGTAAACAATTAGAGATCCAAGCAATTATTCTAAATACAAATAATTTACACACAGTTATATAATACCCTACTGAGGAGGAATAATTTTCACAGATATCTATTTAACCCAGAAATGGTACCCTAACAAGTAATACCACTCTGGGTCAAAGTGGACCTAGCAGCTTTGCAAGTTTTGGTGATGACTAAGGATGTTCATAACTTTTACACTTTTGAGGGAGTTGAAGGCACAGGTCACACTTGAATGTACAGGGCTGATTATATATATATATATATATATATAAAATTAACTTAAATCGTGAGTTGGAAATCTTCTACTAAAGTTTCACCTTATCGGATCATCAGGAAGCCTAACTCCAACTAATGCTAAAGGAGAAAGTGCCGTCTTATATTCACCAAAAGGTTTTAGTTTTCTTTTGACCAACTGACTGCATATCCCTTGATTTTTTTCAAGGGGTCGGAGAAAGTTGGCCTTTTCTTTCTTTTTGACCTATAATTTTTTCTTTTTCCCCCGGGCGGTGATTCGAGATACTTTTATCTCTTGTTCCTGGCGGGGTTTTTTTTGTTTTTTTTCTGGTACCGTGAATGCTGGTAAATATTAGATTAGTAAATATATATATATATATATATATATATATATATATATATATATCTCCACATCCACACACAGTGTATTTCCCATTTTCTTTTTTAATGTTCAGTGTATTTAAAAAAAAAAATAAAAAAAATGTTGCAAATAAAGTTCAATAACAAAACTTTTGTAAAAATATCATAAGAGGTTTTTAATCTTTATCTAATCTTTATTAAAAAAAAAAAGATTTAATTAATTTGAATTAAGTGCAAGACAGAAAAAATCAATGTAATATTGCGGATAAAAGAGTTCTCCCATTCTCCATCGTTTAAAGAATTTTCCAGTGGTGATGGTTATTCATAACGTCTACCACACAGGCTTCAAATTTTTATAGTACTTGCAGTTACTAAGTGGTCACCCATCCAATTACTAAACAGGTTCATTGTTGCTCAACTTCTTTCCTTTTCTTGTTATTTACTTAGTTTTACTTTGTCCTACATAGAACGTTTAGGTTGCTTAGAGTACCTGCTGTTACTAAGTGATCACTCATCTAAGTACTGGACAGGCACATTATTGCTTAACTTTTTCCTTCCTTGTTACTCAGATTTGCTTAGCAGGCCTAAGGTTGTTTAGAGTATCTCCTGTTATTAAATGGTTACTCTTCTAAGTACTGAGCAAACATATATATATATATATATATATATATATATATAAAATGTGTTTGCTCAGTGTGTGTGTGTATATATATATACACACACACACACACATTTCTTTTAAATAGAGGAATTATATATTAAAAATTGTTAAGTGGTCATGCATTTACCATGACTAGTTAATTTGGCAATGCTTGTGTGCAATGTGGATCAGTGGTTGGGTAGTAAAGTTTTGGCTCTGCATTCTGTGGTTGGAGGGGATCATGGTATACACTGCCAATGAGACCTAAAAAGGTTGAAATAGCTGTCCAATGGTTCTATATGTTGCGCAACGTGCTTGCTGGATTTTCTGGTCACGGTAATTCAATTTATTATATATATCTACATACACACACACACATATATATATATATATATATATATATATACAAACATACACATTCACATATTATAATTTTCTTTTTTTTTTAAAGAGTTTTGAAAGTTTTGTTCTAAAAAAACCAAAAAACTTTCAAAACTCTTAAAAAACACACTTTACACATGCTAACAACCCCTGATGATGGCCTATGAAAGATCTGAAAGTGCTCGGGACAATTTTGGAAAATTCATCCACCAATTCCAACCTGAAACCAAGACACTTATCAGGAAACTTGAAAGGATCTTAATAAAATTATATAGACAAAATGTGTCTTTATTTTATATATATATATATATATACACACACACAATAACATACACTCATATATACATGCATACATATACAGCAGTCTTGTAGGGTTTGTATGCAGTTTCCTTCATTGATGGACATGTACACTGTACGTGTACCATCTTTTAGAGGAGGTCCCTGAGGTATAATGGCTAAAGTACTGGCCTTTAGGTAAGCAAGTTCGAACTCCAGTCATGCCATTACATTCACTTTCAGACAAATACGCTCGAGAAAGATATGAACCCCATTACCACCCAGCTATGTGTTAAATAGTATCACTGCTATTTTTCAACAAGGATGGTTTTTGCATTAAATAATCCATGAAGGTTGATATGCCATTAAACAAAGAAACCAAACCAAACAATTTTTATTTAATTTTATCTGACTCAGAATTGATGAAGGATCAAGGGTACCATGAAAGGGTTTGGCAAGCCCAAAGATAGATAAATTCTTTCCAAATATTATTGAATACTTGATAGGTTAGAAGGTCATATTTGACCAAGTCTGCAAGTTTTTGACTTCTGTTATCATTGTATAAAAAAACTGACTAAAATTTATAAATGTCTAAAAAGCAGTCATTAATTCAAGTTGTCTTTCAACATTCAATCATTTTGCACTTGTAGCTAAACTACAAAAACGAGAAAAATAGTCTGAATGAACAATTTAAAAAAAAAAAAAAAATAGAATGAAACAATTTTAATCGTTTCTAAAAGGCAGCCTGAGAAAAAAAAAAAAAAAAATGGAAATCATTTGAACTTTAAATGGAAGCCAACCATTTCCAGTAGTACTTTCTATTTTTCTCTCTGGTTGACTGGGTAACAGGAAGAAGTAAAAAACGATCTATAGCAAAATAAAAGTAAAAAAAAAAAAAAAAAAAGTTGGCGACCGTAATCAAGGGTGACCTGAAAGTTCCCTTTTCAATAGCTACTACACTGAGGAATAGGGGAGGGTGCCACTTCTTTTCCTGGATTACTCCATTTTACTCTTGATCCTTACCTTATAATGCTAAGTATTAAGCAAGGCGGTATCAAGTACCACTTTTCGAGTCTTTGGTATGACTCTACCAGAGATTGAACCCCAGACTCCTGGACCATTGGCGAACACTCTACCACTAAGTCAATGGACCAGTCAAAAAAAAAAAAAAATAGCAAAATACCATAATGAACCTTTTTCACTTGACCATTTATGAAGAAATTCTTTTTTAAATAAAATCAGATGCATCACAAAATGGGATGGAGCTAAAATAATGAACCGCATATATCAACCAAAATCCTTCGCCATGAAGATGTCATCATCATGTTATGCAGCGAGCACAGATATCCCTGACCCTCTCTCGCCACTTCTCCCTATCATTCATCGCCTCTGGCAGGTCTTCAGGGCTACATCCCGTATCCTCACATAGCTGCTGTATGTATGTTCAAGCTGGTCGTCCAGCTTTTGCTTGGCCATATGCGGGGGTCCATAGGAGTACGTCACTTATGAGCTCGTCCTTACTTCTCCAGCAGTGTCCCGCATGTCTGGTTCGTCTAAGGTCAATTTTTAAGTGGAGTGCAAGAGGTTTGAATTTAGAGTTTTCCTTCTCCTTGACTGGTTGCCTAACCAATGTTAAAGATCACAGTCTGTTTTAGCTAGAGAGAGAAGAGATGGATTCATATCTTTCCCAAGGGCATTAGCATAAAGTGAAACATGAACAGCCTTGTCCATAATTTGAACTCATGTCGCCGGGTCCATTTCCTACAACCATAACTATTATGTCATGTGCTTCCTCAAAGTCTGGCACAAGGCCAATGTAGAGAATTAAGAGGTAGGAAGATTGTGCTATATAAACCTTCCCAGATGTTGACTTATTGGCTGTAGTCCAGGTGAACCTGTTCTGTAAAAAAAAAAAAAAATGTAGTTGTTTATACCAAACAGTACTTCCCCCCACCCGCCGTACCATCTTCTCCTCACCGACAGAGCAGAAACAAAAATGTCTCCCTCATCATCTCAGCTGCTACAAAGTGTTCTCTTCTGTCGATGATGTCACTGTATGTTTTTCTTGATAACTCACTAAGAGAAAACTATTTTTAGATCCGACACTTGTATGATTTTTTTTTTTTTGTTCTCCACTCCCCACCTCTTGCTTTTTAATTTAGTGATTAAAATAAAAGAAAAAGAAACAAAAAAATGCAACTTTAAAAAAAATTATTTTTCTTCAGAATTCTCCAATTATCAATACTTATTAATGTTTGCTTAGTTTGGCACAAGATCAATTATTGGAGTGGGAGATTGGGGTGGGAACATTATGAGTCAATCATATGAATTGAAGATGAAGCAGAGTTTTAAATTTTCTAACAAAATTGGAACTGGACATAAAATCAGGTTCCATTTTACATAAAATTTACATTGGTAAATTGAATATCAGACATCATAAAAATGGATACAAAGTCAGTGTCCAATCATATATTATGTATATATAGTAAAGTGAACACCAACTTGATAGCCATATTATGCAAAGTTAAATGGACATAAAATCAGGTTCCATTTTACATAAAATTTACATTGGTAAATTGAACATCAGGCATCTTAAAAACGGATACAAAGTCAGGGTCCAAAAATTGTAAATTGAACAGAAAGTCAGGGTCAAATCATGCATTATACATACAGTATAAAATGAACACCCACTTTCTGGCCATAAAAAATGAATGAGGTAAGTCTTCTTCATGTAGAAATCAAATAGCAGCCCAGTTGGCCGGGGCTGTGGAATATGCTGACTGCATCTCTGCAGAGGAGTAAGACGCCCCCCCCCCCAACGAGTGTCCTGATATGACACTAAACCACCTGATGTTGAGGCTCCAGTCCTGGAGCTTTGGGGAATGTGGAGTAGCTTCTCATTGCCATTACTCCCAGGTCCACTCTGACCCAGAGTGGTTATATCTGTTAGGGTCACATCTATGGGTCAAATAGAACTTTTATAAATATCAAACTGAATTATTAGTGTTAGACAGCAATACTTGAAACCATTTAACTGTGTGCAAATAAAACTATGAGTGTTAGATTGTAATACTGAAAACCATTTAACTGTGTGCAAATAAAACTATGAGTGTTAGATAGTAATAGTTGAAACCATTTAACTGTGTGCAAACAAATGAGCTTTGGCTCACTTAAAAAATGTTATTAACTTAAATATCATAGGTAGACAGGATTTGGCATTAAATAACCATCAAGGGTTGATATGCCATTAAACCAAATAACCTGACATGAAAGTAAATGGAATGGATTTTTGCTTAATAAAATGTGCTTTCCTATATTAGTTTTACGGCAGGCGATGCCAGGTTCTTCTACGAGAACAATATATACTTTGTCAACCATCTGATTTTGATCAGAAAGAGTGTTGCTTAACACTGTTGTAGGTCTGTATTGAATTAAGAAGAGTAAATATGGTAGTGATTGTCTTCAATGGAAACGGTCATATAAAATTTGGCAGTTGTTGCTAATACACATTATATCCAGATGGAACTTAATAGTGAAGAAAAAAAAAAAAAAAAGAAAAGAAAGCCTACTAAAACAGTGGACATTTTATTTTATTTCTTTATGGTCGTTGCCTTGGTTACAGCAATGTCTCAAAATAGAATAAATGCTCAAGAAAATAGATAACATTACCCAATTGTTAAATAGAAGATAGTGAAAGAACATCCAAGGTTCATATTTTCCATTAATTTTACCCTCTGACCTTCTGTTCTCTGGAACTGAAATACAATTTTTATGGCATTTAGACCTTCTATTCTCAGGCACTATTTTGGGGTTGCCGTATTCACCCAAGTTGTGCAAACTTGCATTCAATATTCACTGAAATTAAAATACTATATTTTTTTAAAATTCTAAACTAAATACCAGTTAGTTTGGTTTTGTTTCGTTTGGTCTGGTCCTACACTACATCAACCACCGTAGGTCACCCAATGCCCAATCCTGATCATACGTATATATTAGATATCTATAATTTGTAAACATTTTGTAGATAACATTTTTAAATGAGCCTAAGCTCTTTTTTGCACACAGTTAAATGGTTTCAAGTATTGCAATATAACAGTCTCAATTTGACATTAGTCATTTGTTTGCAGGTATAGTGTGTACGTAATTTCTTTTTAAAAGAGGTAGAACTAATTTGTTTGCACATGAGTATTGCTATTGTTTCTACACAATTAAATGGTTTCAAGTATAGCAATGTAACAGTAACAATATCAGTTAATAATTTGCACACATTTAAATGGATATAATTATATGATTTGTAAGTAGTTTGCAAGAGATTTCATTTTTAAATAAATTAAAACTAATTTGTTTGTATACAAGTATTGCTATTGTTTCTACACAGTTAAATGGTTTCAAGTATTGCTATCTAACACTAATAATTCAATTAAACATCAGTCATTTGTTTGCACACAGTTGAATGATCAAACAGTTCTCTTTCTAACAATTCAATTTAGCATAAGTCATTTGTTTGCACACAGTTTAAATGTCAAACTCCCATTTGAATCATAGATAGGACTCAATCAGGTACTACCACTCCAGGTCAGAGTGAACTTTGGAGCAATGGTAATGAAGGGGTACTCTCAGATCTCCAAGGCTAGGGCCTTGTCATCAGATGGTTTAATGTCATATCCAAGACACTGGTTGGGAGAGGGGGATTTTAATCCTCTGCAAAGCTAGAATTAGTGTATTCTACAGCCCTAAGCTGACTGGGGTTGAATACAAATTAGTTTAGTTATTTGCTTTAATGGCATATAACCCTTGTGAGTTATTTAATGCCATATCCTCTCTCTCTCTCATATATATATATATATATATATATATATATATATATATATATGTGTGTGTGTGTGTATGTGTGATTTGCAATTGAACAGTTGGTAGGTAAATTTATTTACATTTGTTTGCACGCAGTTGAATAATTTCAAGTATTGATATCTAACACTAATCATCATGTCGCGCTATCAGCATGGATATCCCTGACCCACTCTTGCCACCCGTCCCTTCTGGTAAGTCTTCAGGGCTACATCCTGTATCAGCACAGAGTTGCTGTATGTAGGTTCGAGCTGGTCGCTCTGCCTTTGCTTGGCTATGTGAAGAGGTCCACCGGAGTACATCACTTATGAGCTCGTCCCTACTTCTCCAGCCGTGTCTCGCATGTCTGATTCATCTAATTTTGATAGTTCTCGTGTTGGGTGGCAGGTGGCCATACAGCTGCTGTTTTGTGGGGTGCTGCTTCCAGGACTTGTTCAATATTGTCCACAGTCTCTTGTGTAGTTGCCGTCATGCTTTTTCTCCATTCGTTTAGTTAGCGTCCATGTAGTGCATCCATATAGCGGTATCGACACAATTGCTGCTTGGAAGACACTGTTTTTTATTTTATCAGTCAGGTCTGACTTTCATATGACCGATAGCCCATCAATAGCTGTCCATGCCTTTGTTAGTCACAAGTTGATGTCTGTCTCAGTTGATGAGACACTGCTTCCTAGGTAGGTAAACTTGTCAACTAGTTTCAGTGAGCTACTGTTTAGTGTGTCACCTGTCTGATTAAAGTACATATATTCTGTTTTGTGTGCATTGACATGAAGGCCAATGCCTGCAGCGGCTCATTCCAGACTATATAGCAGGGTTTTGGCTTGGGCGGGTGCGGCTCTAATCTTGATATGGCAACTAGTCTAGGAGAAGGAAAACTAACACTTATAATGGTATTTAATATCAATCATTTGTTTACACACAGATAAATAAGTTTTTCCATCTTACTGCAGTTGACCCTCAGCCACTACCTTCTAATACTTTTAAGATATAATAGGGTTGTGGATTTGTTTGCCACAAAGGCAAATTGAAGAATATGGTCGAGACAATCATATTGGTCTTAGAGATTAACGTAACCAGCCAATTGATTAGATTGGGCCTCTTGGATTGCCTGTCTAGCCCAGTGTAGTTTGCAGGTTCGTCTGTAGCAGCAGCACCAAACTCCAGAATCAATTAGTGGTCAAACATTCTTTTTATGAAGCAGAAAAAAGAAGGAACAAAATGGAAGCATTTCAATTTGCCAAAATAGTTTGTAGTTTGCAGCAGTTGACTTCACCAACAAATCCACTCATCTCACCTCACAAACTCACACTACCCTCCGTTAATGTGGCTTGCTTTTTATTGAGCCACTTGCTCACGCATGCAAATTAGTGATGTTCTTAAAAAGGCTTGTTTCATTGATGCACAGGGATAAAATTACAAATGGTGGCTGTGATAGAAAAAAATCAAACATCAAGGATACTTAGCATCAGGTAAGTTTTGACCCCTTGGTTCCACATCACTACCCTTGATACCTTTGGTTGTTGGGTCACTAACAACTCAGCCACCAGGATCCCATTCTCAAGCATTATGGGTTGCAACCCATGGCCAACAGGTGGCCTTGTTAAAGGAGTCTTACCTTTCTGGAGAGGTGCTGTTGAGAGGTTAGAGTGAAGCTGGAAGTAATAACAAAAAAGTGGCTCCATAATCCTCAGAATTCCAGTTCACTATCATATCCAGGAAACTACTTTCTGGAGGTTGGGTTAACTACTCAACAGGGGATACAGTCAGTATATTAAAAGCCCCTCTGGCAAAGGGACTGATAATTTACACAATTATAAGATAAGATAGACAAGACATGCAGGACACTGCTGGAAAAGTAAGGATGGATTCATAAGCAAAGTTCTCCGATGGACCCCTTTACATGAGCGTGCAAGTGTTAAATGACCAACTAGAACTCATCTACAACAGTTCTGTATGGACATAGGATGCAGTCTAGAAGACCTGCCAGTAGAGATGGATAATAGGGACGATTGGTGGAGAGAGTCAGAGAAATCTGTGGTAGCAGAACGACATGATGATAGTTTCCAGTAACTAATAATAATCCTTTTAAAACAATTTTAGCTTCCAATAACTATCCTTAAAACAAATTTGCATTCAGTTAAATGATTTTAAGCACTCCAGTCTAGTGTAGGAATTATACAAGAATGCTGTGTGCTGTTTTGAAAAAACAACCTTGTTCAGTGTTTGAACTTGAGCAGCCGAGTCCGTTTCATATAATGATAGTAGTCACACCACAAACACCTCCTACATATATCAAGAAGTGTATGTGGTATAATGGATAGGATCATAGGAAGTGGACATGATGACATGAGTTTAAGTTTGATTTGGTTGTTTGGGGTTTATGGCATATCAACATTTGTACATTATTTAAAGCCAAATTCACTTTTATGCAAATAGTTCTACTTGAAACAATTCAGTTTAGCATGAATACTCAGTTTAAGTGTCAAAAACATTTCTATTTCAAGCTATTCAGTTTAATCAAACAGAGCTAATTCAGTTTAGTATAAGTAGAGATTTTCTTTACACACAGTTAAATGTCAAAACAGTTTTATATTAAACAATTCAATTTAGTCTAAGTACAGTTTCAATGTCAAAAACAGTTCCATTTCAAACAATTCAGTTTAGCATTAGCACACAGTTTAAATGTAATTACAGTTTAATAGTGAAAAACATTTCTATTTCAAGCTATTCAGTTTAGTCAAACATCTACTTCAAACAATTCAGTTTAGCATAAGTATGCAGTTTAGTTCTATTTAACCTATAGATAGGGCCCTATCAGGTGCTACCATTCTAGGCCAGAGTGGACCAGGGAGCTGTGGCAATGAAGGGGTGCTCTGCATTCACCAAAGCACCAACATCACTGGAACCTCACCATCAGGACACTCATTGTAGTGGGGGTCATACCCCTCTGCAGAGATGCAGTCGGTGTATTCTACAGCCCCAGCCAACTGGGCAACATTAGTTAAGTCCTGGACGAAGCTATTTGCATTTCATATAGTGCTAATACCCTTTGGAAAGGTGTGAATCCATTCATTCTTCCGCTAGCTATGGGTAAATAGTAGGGCAGATTGAGCATTTTAACCTTGGTATGGCAACCAGTCTCGGAGAAGGAAAACTCTGAATTCAAACCTGTTAAACCGTACTTAAAAGTTGACCTTGTATCACATCCTGCTCATGTGGAGGAGTAGGTGTGTATATATATATATATATATATATATATATATATATATATATATTTTATTTTTTACATAAAGTAAGTTGCTTCTTGTGATCACTTTGTCTTGATTGGTTGGTTGTTTTATGCCGTATCAACCCTTTTTGGCTCATTTAACGTTGAATCAAATTTCAAACAATTCAGTTTAGTATAAGTATAGTTTGTTTTTTCATAAAAAGTTAAATGTCAAAAGAGGTCTTTTTCAAGCAATTCAATTCAGCATAAGTACACAGTTTAGTTCTATTTGACCCATAGTTAGGACCCTATCAGGTCCTATCACTATGGGCCAGAGTGGACCTGGGAGTGATGGCAATGAAGGGGTACTCCGCATTCCCTTAAGCTCCAGCATTACTGGTGCCTGACCATTAGGTTGTTTAGTGTCATATCCAGGACACTCGTCGGGGGAGGAGGAAGTCTTATTCCTCTGTAGAGAAGCAGTTGGTGTTTTCTACAACACCCCAACCGACAGGGCAGTTTCGTCTTGAATTTTAGATAACACGAACTTACTGATGTCATTAAATTGAGGATATAAAAATTAGAATAATCTTTAAATAATCTTTGAGACTGGATGTTTTTGATAACAGTAATTCTTTTATAGAATTATCTTTGATGGTAACAAATGGCTTCCTTTGTGTGTTTGTCTCAAAATAGACGCAGTCCATTAATACAATAATGTTATATTACTGAGACAAGCATAATGGCAGACATTTGGAACAAATCCTGTAAAAAATGTATCCTTTGAGCTAGAGACATAAAATCAATGTTTTTTTTAATTGTTGTTATATCAGCTTCCAGGATATGCAATTTTTTTTTTTTAGTTGTTTATCTCAGTAAAAAATAATTATCATATTAATAGGTTGCATCTATTTTGAGAGTTTTGAATGATTTTGTCTCCAAATAAATTGTTGTTGTTGGCGATCGTAGTCGAGGGTGACCCGAAGGCTCCCTTTTCAATAGCTACGACACCAATGGGTAGGGAAGGGTGCTACTCCTTTCCCTGGATACTGTACATTTGGCATAATGGTTAGAGTGTTCGCCAATAGCCGGGAAGACCTGGGTTCAATCCCAGTTCAAGTCAATCCAAAGACTCAAAAAATGGTACTTGATGCTACCTTGCTTAACACTCAGCATTATAAGGTAAGCATCAAGGGTAAAGTGGAGCAATCCAAGGAAAGGAGTAGTGCCCTCCCTTACACCTCAGTGTAGTAGCTATTGAAAAAGGAGCTTTCGGGTCAACCTCGACTACAGTCGCCAACTTTACTTCACTCCAGATAAATAGTGATGCTACATATTTTTCCTCTCTTGTCTGAGGCTTTGTAATTGTTGTTATAGTATACTATATTCAAATCTGAAACAAATAAAGGAGCACAAAATTATTATTACTTGAGTTATTAGCAGTCACATGGGTCCCATCTATACTGAGACCACCCTATATATATATATATATATATGAGGATCATTAAATAAGTTTCCAAAATTTTTTCGTACGGGTACTTTTTTTGATAGTACACACATGAAACTCTAGTCCCCTTCGAAGTAATCTCCCACGGATGCAATGTACCATTCCAACAACTTCTGGAAGGATCCATGGAAGTCTTCTTGTGTGAACGTGTCAATGACCTTCGTCACAGCCTCTTTCATCTCTTCAATTGTCTCATAACAACAGCCTCTGAGCTTTGGGAATAACCAAAAGTCACAGGGAGTAAGGTCTGGACTATAGGGAGAGTGGGGAACTGTCTTGATGCACATCTTGGTCAAATAGTCTGTGACAAGGATGGAGTTGTGGACTGGTGCATTGTCCCCGTGGAAATGCGCCGACCCGATTTGAAGAGTGCTGGCCTCTTCCGACGGAATCTCTTCCTGAACTTCCTTAAAACCTCAGCATAGTAAGCCTAACCCTAATCGTTTGGCCAATCAACTCTGGTGTATTGACTTCCTCACTCCTCCCACACCTCTCATCATCCCTCACAGACTCCCTGCCTTCCTTGAATCTCTCATGCCACTCAAAAACTGATGCTCAATTCATGCAAGATGGTCAAAAAGCAGTCTGAAGCATTCCATATGTTTCTGTGGCATGTTTTCCAAGTTTAAAACAGAATTTTATTGCATATCGTTCTTCTAAAGTGTCATGTCCAGATTGCATTTTTGAAATTCACCAGTTGTGACAATCAAGCTTTAGTAGGGTGTATTCCAATTCCTGCTGTAGCTGTTCATTTGAATGTGAAATCATAAAAATTGGTCAGTCATCTCATAAGATGTATAGCAATAACATACTGACTTTTAAAGAGTCTACAACAATTTTAAATGCCTGTACAAAAAAGTCTGGAAACTTATTGAATGCACTACATATATATATATATATATATATATATATATATATATATATATATATGTAATGAAAAAAGGGGGTTGGAACTCCTTCACACCAACTATGCTGCTCGCACTAACTCTCGGAATAACATGACTCTGCAACTCGCACCAACTCCTCTTAGCTCAATGTCTGCTCTCCGCTCTCAGAATAACACGACTCTGCCTCACCAATTTGGTCTTTTCATAGCCCCGTCTTCTCCTCATACATCACTTATGAGCTCGTCCCTGCTTCTCCAGCAGTGTCCTGTATGTCTGGTTCATCTAACTTGGATAGTTTTTGTGATGGGAGGTAGGTGGCTGTATAGTTGGTGCTTTGTGGGGTGTTGCCTCCAGGACTTGTTCAATATTGCTCACAGCCTTCTTGTTTAATTGCCGTCTAGCCTTTTCTCCTGCCGTTTAGTTAGCATCCAAATAGTGCATCCATATAGCAGTATTGATACGACTGCTGCTTGGAAGAAACTGTGTTTCCTTTTATCGGTCAGGTCTGACTTCAATATGATTGATAGCTTATTGATAGCTGTCCATGCCTTCGTTAGCCGCGTGTCGATGACTTTTTCAGTTGATGAGACACTGCTTCCTAGGTAGGTGAACTTGTCTACCAGCTTCAGAGAGGTTCCGTCTAGTTTGGAGATGTTGCCTGTTTGATTAAAGCACATATATTCAATTTTGTGTGCATTGACATGGAGGCCAATGCCTGCGACGGCTTGTTCCAAACTATGCAGTAGTGTTTCGGCTTGGTTGGGTGTATTTGCCAGAACTGCTATATCATCAGCATAGTCGGCGTTGGTAATTGTTTTTTAGTTGTATAAAATATTCACATTCCTAATGATTGAAGTGTCCTTTTTGTTAATTTTCTATCAATTCTTTCTGAATTTGATTTTGAAGGTTATAAGCCCCTAATCATGAACATGAAAAAAGAAGTGATGTGTTTACTTTTTAATCTTGGCCATAATTTTGCATCATGATAATGTTCGGTCACACGTTGCCAGGATGACACTGCAGAAGCTCACTGACTTGGGATATGAGATTTTGCCACACCCACCAACTATCATTTTTTCAAGCATCTAAACACTTTATGCCAAAAAACATTTTGTTCCAAAGGAGAAGTAGAAATTGCATTTAAAGATTTCTTGACATCAAAACCTTTGGAGTTTTATTGTACAGGCAAGAATAACAATGATAACATAACTGGAGGGATAAGAGGGTTCATACCTTTCCCAAGGGTATTAATCCAAAAGTCAACAGAATAGCACAACTGGAGTTTAAACTTGCTTACTTTAAGGTCACATTTCAGCACTGTACCCATCATATGTCAGAAGGACGCTTCAAAATAGAGACGAATTTCATTATATGTTCCATCTGGTGGTTTGAATTTTGTCGAGAAATTTCTTATTTTGACGTAAAATTAGAATATTTTTGCATGTCTTTTTTTTAAAATTTTTTTATTGTTGGAAAATGCGACAGCAAAACAGTTAATATGGGCAATATCAGGTATCCATAGTGATTTTAATGACTGGCAAAATTGAAAGTTTTTTTTTTTTAATTTTTTTTATTAAGCATACTTGAGTATGAGTAATCTCTTTGCTGAGATGATGAGCTATCTTACTTTTCTTTTGATTTTTTTTTTTTTTTCACTCTTTTTAACATCTGACATTTTATTTAACATTTTAAGTGACGAATCAGTCAATTACTTGAACAACAAAAAGGAAAAAAAAAAAAAGAAAAAAGACATCTCAAATTAACAAGAAAAAAAAAAAAAGCAAAAAAAGCTGACATCCTAAATTAGTGCTTCTCAAAACATGGTACAATAGAATGTCTATGAAATGTAATATGAACCAGGATCAAAAAGTATCAAGACTGATTCTTTATCATATTTACCCAACCTCTCCACTCAGGCAGGATATGACTCAAGGTCAATGTTTTTAAGCGGAGTTTAACAGGTTTGAATTCAGAGTTTTCCTTCTCCTAGACTAGTTGCCTAACCAAGGCTGAAGAACCTAGTCTGCCCTACTATTTACCCATAGCTGGAGAGAGAATAATTGGATTCATACCTTTCCCAAGGGTATTAGTGCTATGTGAAATGCAATCAGTCAGGTCCAGGATTTGAACTCGTGTTGCAGTGTCCATATCCTTTGACGATAACCATTACACCATGGGTTGATTCTTTATATATATATTTTTTTAATTTTGAAATTTAAATAAGAACACCAGAACAACTTGTAGAATGAATTGAGAATGTTGAGGTTTATAGACAAGTCAGTGCCAATTCACAATACTTTTTGATCAACTTTTTTTAGGTGAAACACAACTTTGTCCAAGTGCAACACTCTCCACCCAAATCCTAGCTTTTTGCAATTTTTTCTTTTGTTTTGAACCCCAAAATATAAGTAAATATATTGTGCTCTTTAATGCTGACTTTCTAGAAATCAAAATGAAAAAAAGAAATTATTAGATAAATAAAAAAACCCCCAAAAAACCCAAAGATCAGTGTTACTGAATAAACCTTTTCTAAATTAACCCTTTCAACGCTAGTGTCAGTCCTTGGGCCAGTGATTAAAAGTACATGAACCTGGGCTGCTGGAATTCTGGCAAAGGCTTCCCGACATTAAAATCTTAAGTGTCAATAAAAATATGGAATTTCAAATTTTATATATAATTATTTTTTTTTTTAAATATATTTTAATTGTCTATAGAAAGTTGTAACCAGTTATTTAACAGCCTGCCAAGTGGTTAAATACTTATTAAGAATATTAATATTACAAGAAATAAAAAATATGTATTTTAAATTGTCTATCGAAAGTTGTAACCAGTTATTTAACAGCCTGAAAAATGGTTAAATACCTAGTTTGAATATTAATATTACAGAAAATAAACTTAAATAGTATTAATAAGGTATTAAGATTATTACAGGAAATAAAAAATACGTATTTTATATAGCCAATACAATGTTGTAACGTGTTACTAAACAGCCTGTAAAGTGGTTAAAGAACATTTTATATTTTCAGCTATTTTACCAGACGCCACGGGAGAGAGGACTGTGTTTGAAGGAGTCTCCCTAGGTTGGTTGGTTTGGTTTTCTTTAATGGCATACCAACCATTGTAGGTTATCTAATGCCAAATCAATTTTTATAAATATTAACAGTTCTATTTCAAATAATTCAGTTTAGCATAAGCACACAGTTTAAATGTCAAAAACAGTTCTATTTAAAAAATTCAGTTTAGCATAAGTACACAGGTTAGTTCTATTTAACCCATAGATTGGACCCTATCAGCTGCTACCACTTTGGGACAGTGGCCTTGGGAGTGATGGCAATGAAGGGGTACTCCACATTTCACAAAGCCTTATCATCAGATTTTTTAGTGTCATATCTTAGACACTCATTGAGGGGATCTTATCCCTCTGCAAAGATGCAGTTGGCATATTCTGCAACCCCAGCTGACTGAGCCATTGGTTGGTTGTGTTTTGTAGCATATCAACCATGGTGGGTTATATTTAATTCCAAATCTTCTTTATACATGATTTTTAAGTCAATAGTTTTTAGGTAACATTTTTCCAATGTTTGCACACAGTTAAATGGTTCCAAGTATTGCTATCAAATACTTACAGTTAAATTTAACGTTATTCATTTGTTTGTACACCATTAAATGGTTTGGTTGGTTAGTTGGTTGGTTGTTTGGGTTTTATGGCATATCAACCTTTGTAGGTTATTTAATGACAAATCCATTTTTATGCAGATAGTTCTATTTCAAACAATTCAGTTTAGCATGAGTACACAGTATAAGTGTCAAAAACATTTCTATTTCAAGCTATTCAGTTTATTCAAACAGTTCTAATTCAGCTAACTCAGTTTATTATAAGTACAGATTCTGTTTACACACAATTAACAGTTCTATATTAAACAATTCAGTTAAGTTTAAGTACAGTTTCAATGTCAAAAACAGTTCCATTTCAAACAATTCAGTTTAGCATAAGCATGCAGTTTAAGTATAAGTACAGTTTAATTGTGAAAAAAATTTCTATTTCAAGCTATTCAGTTTAGTCAAACAGTTTTAATTCAAACAATTCAGTTCAGCATAAGTATGCAGTTTAGTTCTGTTTAACCCATAGATAGGGCCCTATCAGGTGCTACAACTCCAGGCCAGAGTGGACTGGGTAGCAATGGCAATGAAGTGGTGGTCCACATTCCCGAAAACTCCAGCATTACAGGAGCCTCACCATCAAATTGTTTAGTGTCATATCCAGGACACTCGTTGTGTGTGTGTGTGTATGGGAGGGTCTTACCCCTCTGCAGAGATGCAGTCGGTGTATTCTACAGCCCCAGACGACTTGACTGCATTTCATTTGTTACTTTTAAATTGAATGGGAATGTTGTGTCATATCCAGGACACTAATTGGGAGGGTCTTACCCCTCTGCAGAGAATCACTCAGTGTATTCTACAGCCCCAGCCAACTGGGCAACATTAAATGGTTTTAAAGTATAGTAAATAGGTAAATTGTTCTAGTTGACCCATAGATACAACCCTAAGAGGTACTACTACTCCGGGTAAGAGTGAACCTGGGTACTCCACATTTTTCAAAGCTTCAGGATTGAAGCCTTACCATTCAATGCAGTTTAGTGTCATATCCAGGACACATGTTAGGAGGGGATTCTTATCCTTTCAAGAGATGCAGTCAGTGTATTTTAGAGCCCACTGGGCTAGACGCCACAGGATTACTATCAGTTATTACTACAAATAGTATAAAGTAAGTAAAGTTGGCAACCTTAGTCAAGGGTGACCCGAAGACTCCCTTTTCAATAGCTATAACACCAAGGAGTTGGGGAGGGTGCTATTCCTTTCCCTAGATCGCTCCACTTTACCCTTGATACCTTGATCCTTACCTTATAATGCTGAGTGTTAAACAAGGCGGCATCAAGTACCATTTTTTGAGTCTTTGGTATGACTCGACCTGAGATTGAACCCTGGTCTCCAGGACCATTGGCGAACACTCTAACCATCAGGCGAATGGCTCGGTTAATTTTGCTAAGAATAATGTTTCAATTTCAAGGAAATCATTTTTAAAACACGACCTGAAAGAATGACTGAAAATATTTTTTAGTTCTCAAAAGTGTCAATAGGATATTTTTAGATGTACATATTTTTTATTTTTAAGTAGAGGAATTAATATTGTGAATTGAGTTACCATGACCAGAAAATCCGCCGAACACCTACGCATGACATACGGTAACACTGGACAGCTGTTTCGACTTTATTAGGTCTCATCAGCTGTGTATACCGCAATCTCCACCACTGGAGATCGAACCAGCGACCACAGATTGCAGTGCCGAAACTCTACAACTGTGCCACCAGTTCATATCGCACACAAGCGACGCCTAATAAGGTCGAAACAGCTGTCCAGTGTTCCCGTATGTCGTGTGTAGGTGTTCGGCGGATTTTCTGGTCATGGTAATTCAATTCCCAGGATATATTTTTAGTTTGTGACTCTAATTAAATGTGAAATAACCAAACTCCAAGAAATATTCAATATTACGTTCTGGTTGCTTAAGTTATATTCTATGCCAAATTAGTATGGTCCAGTCTGCTGGGGCTGCAGAATACACTGACTACTTCTTTGCAAAGGGGTAAGACTTCCTCAATGAGTGTCCTGGATATGATACAAAACAATCTGATAGTGAGGCTACAGGAATGCAGAGTAACCCTTTATTGCCATTGCTCCCAGGTCCACTCTGGCCTGGAGTGGTAGCACTTGATAGGATCCTATCTATGAGTTAAATAGAACTGTGAACTTATGCTAAACTGAATTGTTTGAAAATGGGTCAAATTGAACTCAACTGCATACTCATGTTGGGGATGTCCTCGTGGTGTAATGGTTAAAGCGATGTATTACGGAATCATAATAAGCGATTTCGTACTCCAGTCGTGCTATTACATTCACTTTCGGGCAAATACACTCGGGATAAGTATGAACCCCGTTATCCACCCAGCTATGGGTTAAATAGTACCACTACTGTTCTGGGGATATCCTCGTGGTGTAATGGTTAAAGCGATGTATTACGGAATCATAATAAGCGATTTCGTACTCCAGTCATGCTATTACATTCACTTTCAGGCAAATACACTCGGGAAAGGTATGAACCCCCTTATCCTGCCAGCTATGGGTTAAATAGTACCACTACTGTTCTTCTAGGAGAGTGGCTTTGGTATTAGATAACCTACAAAGGTTGATATACCATTAAACAAAGAAACCAAACCAAACTTGTGTTAAACTGAATTTTTTTAAAAAGAAGTGTTCATATGTATAAAAATGGATTTGGTGTTAATAAACTACAATGCCACAAAACCCAACTAAATTAGCAAGAAAAAAAAGGTGATTTTCTAAATCAGAACTTCTTAAAACAGGGTACAATATATATTGAATGCAGTATGAGCCTGACTCGAAAAATAATGTGACTGACAGTATTCAGTGAGAATTTAACTCAATCCTCAAAAGTAAAAAAGGCTTACAATAGGCGGAGAGTATCCTCTGCAGGGGGAGTAAGACCCCTCCCCAATGAAAAGAAGGGACACTAAATTACATCAAGTAGCAAGGCTCCAATTCTGGAGATCTGAGGAGTATGGAATACATGTTGACTTGGAATGACAGTATCTATTCAGATTCCATCTATGGGTCAAAAAGATCTGTTTAAAAATTATTTACACTTGATAGGAACATCTTTAAAAAAAAAAAAAAAAAAAAAACCCTCTTAAGTAACAACTGAATGAAAATGTATATGATATCATAACTGAGTGTAAATTATTTGTATTAAGAATAGTTACTTGAAGCTCTAATTGTTTACTAAGGATTATTAGTATTATTATTAGTTACTTGAAAGCATATAACTGTAAATTATTTGTATTAAGAATAGTTACTTGAAGCTCTAATTGTTTACTAAGGATTATTAGTATTATTATTAGTTACTTGAAAGCATATAACTGTAAATTATTTGTATTAAGAATAGTTACTTGAAGCTCTAATTGTTTACTAAGGATTATTAGTATTATTATTAGTTACTTGAAAGCATATAACTGTAAATTATTTGTATTAAGAATAGTTACTTGAAGCTCTAATTGTTTACTAAGGATTATTAGTATTATTATTAGTTACTTGAAAGCATATAACTGTAAATTATTTGTATTAAGAATAGTTACTTGAAGCTCTAATTGTTTACTAAGGATTATTAGTATTATTATTAGTTACTTGAAAGCATATAACTGTAAATTGTTTGTATTAAGAATAGTTACTTGAAGCTCGAATTGTTTACTAAGGACTATTATTATTAATAATAATATTATTATTAGTTACTTGAAAGCATATAACTGTGCATGAAATATTACTATTAGATATTAGAAATGGTTGGTTGGTAGGTTTTAAATGGCATATCACCTGATAGTGAGGCTGGAGATCTGGGGAGTACAGAGTACCCATTCTTTGCCATTACTCCCTGGTCCACCCGAGCTTGGAGTGGCAGTACCTATTAAGATTTCATCTATAGATTAAATAGATTTGTTTGAAAATTATTTGTATTAGATAGGAATACTTCATACTATATAACTGTGCAAATGGTCCACCCTAACCTGGAGTAGTAAAACCTGCTAAGTCCCATCTATGGGTCAAGTAGATCTATTTTCAAATTATTAGAGTTAGATAGAAATATTTGATAGCATATAATTGTTTGTATTAAGAAATAGTTATTTGAAGTTATAATTGTATACTAAAGATTATTATTAATTACTTGAAACCATATAACTGTGTACAAAAAATGGCTAATATTAAATTGAAATAATCAATTGAAACAATATGAATATTAATATTAGATAGTTGTATGATTTCAAGTATTCCTATGTGCAAATTATTTGTTTTGGATAGGAATACTTGACATATAACTGATTTGTTTTTTTTGTTTTTTTTACAAACTGCACTCAGAAAATGAAGATTAACGTCCAATGTAGCCTGTATGAACCCCCTTATCCTCTCAACTATGGGTTAAATAGTACCAGTACTATTCTTCTAGAATAGCTTTGGCATTAAATAACCTACAAAGGTTGATATGCCATTAAACAAAGAAATCAAATCAATGTAGTCTCTGCATTTAATTGATCTGGTGTGTATATATATATATATATGATTCTCTTAATACCCTGTCCGGTGGCAAAAGCTGCTTGGTAGCGCCAGGGGTGGCAGTACCGCCTTGAGCTACCGAAACTGTGTTATCACCCCTGGATGGCGGCTGATGAGGACATGGTATCGCACGTGCTTTCACACGTTGTATGATAAAAAAAAATAAAATAAAATAGGAATACTTGAAATCATACTACTAAGTGCAAATTATTTGTCTTGGATAGGAATACTTGATATATAACTGGTTTGGTTTCTTTGTTTAATGGCAACTCAACCTTTAAGGATTATTTAATGCCAAAGTCATCTTTATAGGAAGACAGTGGTTTAATTTGGGTTCTTTCTTTAATGGTATATCAACCTGCATGAGTTATTTAATGCCAAAGTCATTCTTGTAGAAGGACAGTGGTTTGGTTTCTTTCTTTAATGGCAACTCAACCTTTAAGGATTATTTAATGCCAAAGTCATCCTTGTAGGAGGACAGTGGTTTGGTTTCTTTGTTTAGTGGCATATCAACATTTAAGGATTATTTAATGCCAAAGTCATATATGTAAAAGAACAATGGTAGTACTTTTTAAACCATAGCTGGGTGGGGTATAAGAGAGTGCATACCTTTTCCAAGTGAATGTAATAGCTTGACTGGAATCATAACAACGTATAAAAAATCTCCAAAGAAATAACTACAAAAAAAAAAGTAAATATTAATGTACAATGAATACAATTCTATAACCTCTAGACATAAAATAACTTAAGACAGGTTGACATGCCATTAAAAGTAACTGGGTACATTCAAAACTGAAATACTTTAAAGAATTCAGTCTAGCTGAGATTTGGCACAAACCAGTAAATCAGGTTTTGGTTTCTTTATTTAATGACATATCCACCTTTTTGGGTTATTTAATGCCCCAGCCATCCTCATAGAAGAACAGCAGTGATACTATTTAAACAATAGCTGGGAGAATAAGGGTTGGTTTCAGGTTTCTTTCTTTAATGACATATCAACCTTTATAGGTTATCTAATGCCAAAGCCACCCTTGTCAAAGAACCGTAGTGATACTATTTAACCCTTAGCTGGGAGGAAAAGGTGTTTATACCTTTCCCAAGGGGCATTAGTCCAAAAGTCAATGTAATAGGGCAACTGGAGTTTGAACTTACTGACTTCAATGTCACAGTCTAGCACTTTTGTAAATATGGAACACCCAGTGAGAATCAAACTCATTATTTAGTAATAACTGATCTTCAAGATTGGCTTGCTAACCATTAAGCTTGAATGCACGTTGTGTCTTCAAGTGTGCATGTATGGGGAAGGGGTGGAGGGGGTGAGAACAGCCTGCCTGCTGAAAATGCTAAGTTCGTCTTCATTCTGTTTACATCCCAGACCTTCTTCATCAGCGTGATTCATCTAAGGAATATTCCAGTAGGGGCGGGTGTGGGTTGGAGGTGGAACATTTCTTTCTCTCATCATTTTCATTCTGTCAGACTGCACTCCCCCCACCTCAAAAGTCCCCCCCTTCTTCCTCAGCCAGCTTCCTTTTCTCCCACCTCTTCTTTGTTTCAAAGACAATTCCTTCATAAAATAAAGGGTAGCAGGTTCAATGAAATTATTATAAACACCTTAAAAAAAAAAAAAAAAAAAAAAAAAAAGATAAAATTAAAATAAGGACCCCCCCCCAAAAAAAATTTGATACAGCAGAAATAATGAAACTGAAATAAATTAAAAAATGCATTGATTTTTATCTCCCCTCTCCACTGCTTTCTATTTATATATATAACTGAAATCGTAAAAAAAAAAAGTGTTTTGAATGTATAAAACTTCAACCAGACAAAAATAGCCTATCACAGCAAGAAAGCCGTATGCTTAAAACGTTTCCATGTAGTGAATAAAACAATATCCAGGTAAATTTGCAGCTAAAAAGATAACTTCCTTCAGTCTCCATTTGTACTGGACATAATTCTTTAATCATCTAAATTTTCAATACAACAAAGATAACAATCGAGTTATTATTAGAATCTTTCCCTCCTTCCTAAATAGAAGAACCAATATCATTAAGGACCACTATTACAATGGGAATGTAAAGTGTTCATAGGTGAACTTCAAAAATGACTAAAATTCTTATTAATACCTATATCTATGAGAGTGAGAAAAAGATATATATGTAAACTTGTCTACAGTGTATGTGTTTATATATATATATATATATGTGCGTGTATGTGTTTATATATATATATATATATATATGTGCGTGTGTGTGCATATATATATATATATATATATACATATGTGTGTGTGCGTGTATGTGTTTATATATATATATATATATGTGTGTGTGTGGGTATATATATATATATGTGTGCATGTGTATATATATATATATGTGTGTGTGTGTGTGTGCGTGGGTATATATATATATATATATATGTGTGTGTGTGTGTGTGTGTGCATATATATATGTATATATATACACAAATATATATAATTGTAACCTAGCAAAACAGTACATCGTAGTAATATTTTTATTATACCAATACACTTGACTTGCAAAAACTTATAGAATAAAACAATTTACAGTCCACTTTGCAACTCAATTTTTAAGGTCAACATTGAAGGTTGAATATAATTTTTTTAATGATCCAAATTAAATCCTTCCCTCGTTCCTAAATAGAAGCATCAATACTATTCCTATCAGAAGCTGCTCTTCACTTTCTAGTCTGCCTTGGTATTAGTAGCTACTGCTACATATGGCATATGGACTAGTTCATTGTGTGGGAAAAGGTGGGTGACACTCAACACCTATGAATCAATATATTTGATATACCTAGCTATTGGCCTAATGAGTAGAGTGTTCGCCAATGGTCTGGGAAACTGGGGTCAATCATAGGTTAAGTCATACCAAAGATTAAAAAAATGGTACTTGATGCCACCTTGCTTAACACTCAACATTATAAGGTAAGTGTCAAGGGTAAATTGAAGTATTCCAGCGGAGGAGTAGTGCCCTCCCCTACACCTTGGTGTAGTAGCTATCGAAAAGGGAGCCTTCGGGTCACCCTCGACTAAGGTCACCAACTTTACTTTTACTATATTTGATATATCTACAAACAGGATTTGGTATAAAATAAATTACACTGATATGCCATAAAACCCAACCATCCTAACCTAACCTCAACCAAAATTCTGCTTGTTAACAGGGCCTAACAAATGAATATAAGCTTTGTTATGAGTGAGCATGATAGAATCAGCTAGAAAATTTTCCCAGATGGCCTTACAAGATGCTCTGCAGTTGCATCTGTCATTTTCGTGAAGTTCCTGTACAGCAAACATTTCTGTACAGATTCAAGTTAAGGTCAGCCTGTAAAAATTATCCTGAAACTAGAATCAAACATACACAAGATTCACCATTCCACACCATGATGGCAATGTGAAATGGCACGGCAATTGTAGCTCTAAAACTTTCTTCCAACTTAATCACCGATGCTAGTGTCTACACAATAGCAATTTTAAACCTTCATCTTTCTGTTGGACCCAGTATGAGCAAAAACAAATATTATAAGGAGTTCATATGATTCAAGAATAACCACTGTATCAGGAAAAGTCCCAGTGGTGTAGTGGCTACAGGCTGGGTGAGGACATCCTAGAAGAACAGTAGTGGTACTATTTAACCTATAGATGGGAGGATAAGGGGGTTCATACCTTTCCCAAGGGTATTTGCCCCAAAGTGAATGTAATACTTGGGCTTTAGATAACCCATGAAGGTAGATATGCCATTGAAAAAAAGAAGCCAAACCATTATAGTAACCTGTGCCTCAACATACTTTAAATATGTTGGTCTCTGTACATGAATCAAAGATCACAATTATTTGGTTAAAAAAAAAACAAACAGAAACACTGATTAAAGACATACTGTAATAATTTAAATAAATGTAAATATATTTCAAGCTTTAATTTCACTTTTAAACACAAGGCAAAAATTGCTTTTATTCTTCTGTGAATGAAAAGCAATCAGTTTCCTTATTTTAATTAAAAAAAAAGAAAAAAAAAAAAAAAAAAGATTAATTAAAAAAACTAATAGACTTTTTTTAAATTAAAGTTCTCAGAACATAATGCAATGATTTTAATGACTTTTTCATTTTTCTTTTTTAAGTATTAATTTTGGTTTTAATTACAGGAAAATAGCACAAAATTCCTTGTAAAATGTTAGTAATTTGCATTCATAATTTCAAAAAAGAAGAAAAATTACTATTTGTGACTATTGTCTCCATATATGAAATATGTATTTACCCAACCCCTCTGCCATGAGTAGGATGTGACACAAGGTCAATTTTTAAATGGAGTTTTTCTTCTTGTAGATGGGTTGCCATCTGGACCAGTTTTAAGCCAATTGGACAAACTTGTATAAATTGAGCCTTGAACACACATGAGAGAATTTTTTAAAAACTAAGAATAAAACGTATCTACAGTCAACAACTTCACGAGAGAGATGAAATAATTTGACAGTGCTCTTTATAGAAAGTGACATAACAAAAAGCACTGACTTTGAAATGATTTTGTCGGGTAGAGGGCCCCACAAACAATTTCCAAATTAGGCCTTGCACTTCCTTTTTTGTAGCATAGAAGGTTCCACTTACAATTTGTGCTTTAAGTTTGACTTGGATCTACCTGGGGGAATCCCTGTGATGTAATGGCTAAAGTACTGGGCTACGGTCTCAAAATAAACAAGTTCAAACCCACGTGCATTATTATGTTCATTTTTGGACTAATATCCTTAGGAAAGGCATGACCCACCTTATCCCTTTCAGTATCTCTGCTGTTCTTCAACAAGGATATCTAACTCAGTTGATAGGGGTTGTAGAATATACCAATTGCATCTCTGCAGAAGGGTAAGACTCACCTGCAACCAGTGTCTTGAACATGACATAAAACAGTCTGATGGTGGAACCATTTAACTGTGCTTACGAAGGAGTAATGTAGAATAGAATTATTAGAGTTAAATTGCAATACTTGAAACTATTTAATTGTGTGGCTAAATTGAAATATTAACATAACAATAATTGAAACTTTAACTGTGTAGAAACAATAGCAATACTAGTGTGCAAACAAATTAGTTCTAACTCATTTAAAAATGAAATTACCAACAAATAAATCTCTTACATATCATGTATATCTATTTAAATGTATGCAAACAAATGAATGATGATAAATTATTATTGTTAGATAGGAATACTTGAAACCTTTTAACTGTATGCAAACAAAGGGTTAATATTAAATAGAATTATTTGTGTAAGATAGTCATATTTGAAACTGTTTAACTGTGTGCAAACAAAGGGTTGATATTAAATAGAATTATTTGTGTAAGATAGCAATACTTGAAACTGTTTAATTGTGTGCAAAAAAAATGACCCCAAGCTCATTTAAAAATGTTATCACGAAAATGAGTTTACAAATTATATATATCTAATATGTATGTATAAACAGGATTTGGCATCAAATAACCAAGAATGGTTGACATGCCATAAAAACTCACCAAACCAATTCCTATATATTTAATATATATGTATATGAAGGATCTAGCATCAAATAACCTACAATGGTTGATATGCCAAAAAACCCGACCAAACCAAATCATATATACTTAATATATATGTATAAACAGGATTTGGCATTAAATAACCTACAATGGTTGATATGCCATAAAACCAAACCAAACAAAATCCTATATATTTAATATATATGTATATGAAGGATTTAGCATCAAATAACCTACAATGGTTGATATGCCATTAAACCTGACCAAACCAAATCATATATATTTAATAAATATATATGAAGAGGATTTGGCATAAAATGACCTACAATGGTTGATATGCCATCAAACTAAACCAAATCATATATATTTAATATACATGTATAGAGAGGATTTGGCGTTAAGTAACTTAGAATGGTTGATATGCCATAAAACCCAACCAAATCAAATCATATATATTTAATATATATGTATAAAGAGTATTTGGGATTAAATAACCTACAAAGGTTGATGTACCATAAAACCCGACCAAACGGAATCATATATATTTAATATATATGTATAAAGAGGATTTGGCATTAAATAACCTACAATGGTTGATATGCCATAAAACCCAAACCATCCAACTAGATGTGTAACAAATTCGCACAAAAATCCTTGAAATTTATTGTAATAAGGCCCAACAACCACAAGGCACAAAGGGCCCACTACTGCACAAACTTGCTTAATAATGTGTGAATGGACCTAAAAAATGCAGGACTGGTAAATGGCTAAGGGAGTTAGGGGTCCTCACAAACAAAAGGACAGTGTGGCTTCAAACGAGAAAGGACTGAACGCAGCTGTAGAATGTTTCAAACTACTACAATGACAGAATACAGTAAAGCAACAACAACATTATGAGTAATATCAGATATCTTTTTATTCTTCTTTATCCATACTTCCGTTGTCCCTTGACATATGAATTTAAGAGGTGTTCCATAGTTCATTTGACTATGATGAGACGTCTAAAATTTTATTGTTATTTTTTACAAAATAAAATGAACCCTAATAAAAAAAGTCACTAAAAAGTCATTTAAATTTTTCATTTCTTTTAAGTAGTATATAATTAAATTGAATAATAATCCAATTTGGACTAAGTCATTATTAAATAAAAATTCAAACTTTAGATTTTGTTTTGATCATCAAAATCTTTATTTTATCATAGACTTTCAAAATGAAAAACATTCCTACTAAGAATCAACATTAATAAAAACCAACTATTTTTTGCTCGAAAACCCTGCCAGTAGGGCTTAAAATATGCTGATTGTACCTGCAAAAAAACAAAATGGAGGGGTTCTGGTTAGGGCACTAAACTGTATCTGATGGGGAGGTTCCAGTCCTGGAGATTTGGGGAGTGTGGAGTACCTTTTCATTGCCATTACTCCCAGGTCCACTCGGAGTAAAAGTGGTTGAACTTGTTGAATAGTATTTGATCTATTGGGAGGTGCCCGTGGTGTAATGGTTATCATCGTAGGAAATGGACACGGCAACACGAGTTCAAATCCTGGACGTGACTGATTGCATTTCGCATAGCACTAACACCTTTGGGAAAGGTATGAATCCAATTATTCTCCCTCCAGCTATGGGTAAATAGTAGGACAGGCTGGGTTCTTCAGCCTTGGTGAGGCAACTAGTCTAGGAGAAGGAAAACTCTGAATTAAAACCTGTTAAACTCCGCTTAAAAACATTGACCTTGAGTCATATCCTGCCCGAGTGGAGGGGTTGGGTAAATATGTATCATCATCATCATGACATGTGGCTAGCACGGATATCCCTGACCCTCTCTCTCCACGTCTCCCTATCATCCATCGCCTTTGGCAGGTCTTCGGGGTTACATCCCGTATCATCACATAGCTGCTGTATGAATGTTCGAGCTGGTCGTCCTGCTTTTGATTGGCCATATGCGGGGGTCCACAGGAGCACATCACTTACGATCTCGTCTTTGCTTCTCCAGCAGTGTCCGGCATGTCTGGTTCGTCTAGCTTGTATAGTTTTTGTGATAGGTGGTAGGTGGCCGTACAGTTGGCGCCGTGTGGGGTGTTGCTGCCAGGACCTGTTCAATATTGCTCGCAACATTCTTGTATAATTGCCGTCAAGCTTCTTCTCCAACCATTTAGTCAGTGTCCAAGTAGTGCATCCATACAGCAGTATCGACACGACCGCAGCCTGGAAGAAACTGCATTTCATTTTATCAGTCAGGTTTGATTTCCATATGATCGAAAGCCTATCGATAGCTGTCCATGCCTTCGTTAGCCGTGTGTCGATGTCTTTTTCAGTTGATGAGACGCTGCTTATCTATTTGAAAATTTGTATTCAATAGGACTGTGTGCAAAAAAAAAACCCTCTTAAAAAACCTTACTCAAATAATATAAATATAAACCTACTATGAATGTGATTCCCTAACATCTAGGCATAAAATAACCCTAGAGAAGTTGACATGCCATTGAAATCAATCATATTTCTTACTTGATTGTAGGCTCAGTTTGGTTTCTTAGTATGATGGCATATCAACCATCATGGGTTATATAATGCCAAAATCATCCTTGTAGAGGAACACTAATGATATTATTTAAACCTATTGATGGGGAAGGATGAAGAGGTTCATATAAACTTTTCTAAAGGGCATTAGCACTAGAGTGAAATACAGACAGCCTTTTTAAGGATTTCAACTTGGGTCATCGTGCCTATTTTTTTTTGACAATAACTGTTACACCATGAATGACTCCGAGGTGAATGGATGTCAAATAGAAATATAATGGCACTTCTTAGGTGTGTGGAAATAGTAGGGCAGACTGAGTTCTTCAGCCTTACACTATAAATGACTCTGAAGTGAATGGATGTCAAATAGAAATATAACTGCACTTCTTAGGCGTGTGGAAATTTCTCATTAGATTTTGCAGTTCTTTATTGAATCAGAAATAAAAGATTATTACGGTAATACTAAAAATGTTTAAGTGTCTAAAAATCACATTACACTAAGAAACAGAGTAGCAATTTTGATATTTGATTGATTGATTTTAATCAGAACTTTGGGGAAGAAAAAGTCTATGAGTGATTTTAATGGCATGTCAACCTGTCCAGAGTTATTTTATACCGAGAGGTTAGGGAATTCCATTCCTTTGTACATTCATATTTACATTTTGTTTTGTTTAGTTGTTTAAGACTTTTTGTTTTTGTACAGAGCTATATGACATCAAGTATTTCTATCTAATACAAATAATTTTCACCCATTTCTATGGTTTCAAGCATTCCTATCTAATACAAATAATTTTCATCCAATTCTATGATTTCAAGTATTCCTATCAAATACAAATAATTTTCACCCAGTTCTATGGTTTCAAGTATTCCTATCTAATACAAATAATTTTCACCCAGTTCTATGGTTTTGTATCTAATACAAATAATTTTCATCCAATTCTATGGTTTCAAGTATTCCTATCTAATACAAATAATTTACACACAGTTGTATGGCTTCAAGTACTCCTATCAGATAAAAATAATTTGCCCAGTTGTATGGTTTCAAGTATACTTATCAAATACAAATAATTTGCCGAATATTGCATGGTTTCAAGTATTCCTATCTAATACAAATAATTTATGCACAGTTGTATGGTTTCAAGTAGGTAATAATGATCCTTATAGAACTTACACTCCTATAATTTAAAATGGGCGGTATGCCACTTGTTCCCGAAACAAAGATGGCGGACGCAAGCAAATATTCAGTTTCGAGAAACCATTGGCCAGGAGAACCACGTGATCAGTGTTTAAAACTACGTCCTCATTTGAATTTCGTCCCGCGTTTTTTGGAGCCGACTCCAAGACACGTATTTTCTTTAAATACTTTGTTTTCAAACACTCTTTCTCTTTTTTCCCATTTTCACTTGCAGAGCTAACATACTCTCTCCAGTGTGACCTCCAGAGAGAATACTATCACTCATATTCACCAACAGCCGTCAAACGCCACAAAATGTATAGGCCATACAAACATTCCTTTCCTCAATATACCTTGTCGGTGAGACTTTTTCCAGCTTCGAAAACAGCAATTGCGTCGAACCACAAAAAGAAACGAACATTTAGAAATACGTAAGCATGCATAGGACACTTATGTT